>BSUD01000005.1:116860223-117025013 GCA_033239045.1 Fagopyrum esculentum
CCCCCCCCTGATAGTCTCGTGTTCATTTGAGACAAAAGATTTTGATTCTCGTCATTGCTGTTATTGTGGTGGTGTTTCCGTATTGAACAGGAGAATTATCCTGTTGTGTTGACGATCAAATGCTGGGTTGGGCTGGAAGAAGCTCTGGATTACTAGAATTAAGGCATACTCATGTGTAATAAAGAGATTGATTCGTTGGGAGAGTCTTCCTTCTCACATTCTGGCACCTCGATTGATCAGGAACAGCACCAGACTGCCCTTAGGATGGATAGCCCTTCGATGAATGCAGCCGCTGCAACAGAAGGTAGTTATAATGACGAAAATCCTCGAGTCAAGTTCTTGTGTAGTTTTTCAGGTAGTATTCTCCCTCGCCCTCAGGATGGTAAGCTTAGGTATGTTGGGGGTGAGACCAGAATCGTGAGCGTCCCTAGAGATATTTCATACGAGGATTTGATGGCTAGAATGAGGGAGCTCTATGACGGGGCGGCCATTTTAAAGTATCAACAGCCTGACGAGGATCTGGATGCCCTTGTTTCAGTTGTCAATGATGATGATGTCACCAATATGATGGAAGAGTATGATAAGTTAGGTTCTGGAGATGGGATCACCAGGCTTCGGATCTTCTTGTTTTCGCACCCTGATCATGATTCTCTGCATTACATCGATGGGGATGAAAGGGATACTGAGAGACGGTATGTGGATGCTTTGAACAGCCTTAATGAATCTCCTGATTACCGGAGGCATCAACTCGGTGATTCTCCTGTAATGACTCCAGTTGATGATGCACATCTTGCTGAACAATTCTTCAGTTCAGTGAATATAGAAAGCAGTCTTCATAATCAGAGGAATTATGAATTACCCACACAACAGTATAACTTGCGGCACCTTGCAATCCCAAGTGTCGGATCAGGGAATCATTCTGCATCTGTTGGTCAAAGATTCAATGATGAGTCCTCGTGGAGCCCAGCTTACTACTCGCCTAGATGTGGTGGCCCCCAAGACCTGCACCCCTTAGCAGAAGTTCCTTCCTCACCTTCATCTCAATTTATTGCTCCTCTTCCAGAGTTCCGCGAAAGATGTGTGGATAGAATGCAAGAAGAATACACTCGTATACCGGTAACTTCACATCCAGCCTATGATCACCCAACATCATATTCCGACAATGTGGTATGGATGCAGCCTGGTGGTTTGCCTGTTGAAAAAGGTGGATTTCCAGGTAATATACTTCAAGGGTCACATACTTTTGATGGAGGTAGTGTTTGTGGGAATTGTAGAATGACTTTCCACAGAAACCATTCCCCTGCAGATCCTCAGTGGAAGTATGAACAGCAGTCTCATATAGAGCACTCCACTATGGGGAATGAATTTATCCCAGTGGGAAATGCCTGTATTGAGTGCCCAAAGGAAGAGGTCCTTATGCTGAATCCTGATATAAAAATTCAACATGGTATGTACAACAAGGACCAGGCTGATCCTAGGTCACTCTATGCTGAAGGTCCGGCTCCTCCAGATAGAGGATGGGTTGTACAACATTCTTTGCCTCCTAGAGCAGAGGAACAACGAGGACAGATTTCTGGAACTGGAAGAGTCAATGATCATTACGTGTTAGATGGGACTAGCATGAAGTTTCCTTTTGCACATGGTAGCATACCAGATGGCCACCATGTTGCACCAAATTTTGTGCATCATGAGGAGACTCGATATGTTCGAGCTGGAACTGAACTAGGGAATGATGTATTTCATGGCCAAGCTCCATCAACTGGCTCACACATACATGTCCCTCTGGATGAAAGAAATGTTAGGCATGCAAATATGCCTTACTCGTATGGAGTGGAGAATTCCTATCAATTGTCTCATGGTCATTCGTCTGCACATACTTTATTCAGGAATATCCCTGCTGCAATGCCTCTACCTTCGCCTTATGATGCGTCCAGTCTTCACCCGAGATCTGGAACTGTGAGCCCTGGATTGCCAAGGGCTGCTGTGGAAGCCGGTGCATTATTCTCCATTGGAGTGGATCAACATACTTGGGTTGAGCCATCATATGGAAGGCTTGCAGTAGATGGTGCTTCAGTGCCAGATTATCCTTATAATCATGGTAGCAAGGTGAATCCGAGTGCATTTTATCAGGACAAGCAGCAGACACTTATGCAAGATCCATCATGGAACACGTTGCAAATGTCAAATATTGCTCCTCTCCAGGAGCATGTCAATTTGACTGAGGCAGCTATGACTGAAATGGTGGTTCCTTTGACTGCTAACCTTCGGAGTCCAGGAATAGGAGCTGATTCTGGCATCTCTGGATCAGCAAGAAATGAAGAGAAGAGAGTTCCCGGTGAAGAGAGCAATCCATCTTGTTTAGTATCACCAACTGAAAGTGGTGATGCCATAAGTGCTCCTGTACAAAGGGAGAATGATACTGCCGATGTGAAATCTCTTGTGGGATCACTTCAGCCTGTCAATTTAAATTACAATGAGGGCACCGTAGTAAGCAGTGTACAACCGAGTGATAATAATCTCCAGGTTCAAGTTGATAATGAAGATTTCTTGCCCGATTTAGTTGCTGGAGTAAATAAATCTAAAATGGAGAGTGCAGAAGCTGTGAAGGCTAGAGCTCAGGAAAATGATACCGAGACCCTGCCAAAAGATTCTAAAGCTGACGAAAAGAAGAATGCAAAAGAGAAAGACCCAGCAGTGAGAAGCTAATCCATTTTTTGTGTAGCTGTATTACATTGTGCATTTGTTTTAGTAATGTTTTTTGTTCTATTTCAGGTTGGACAAGGAAATTCTGAGTACGGATCTGATAATGAAACTCCCAGTGCCTCTAAGATTGAGCAAACAAAAGCTGAAGAAGAAGCCATTGCTAAGGGATTGCAGGTTTACTTTTTTTTTTTTTACCTATAAGGCTACCTATTGCTGGTTGCATTTGATTAATATGCTTCTATATTCTTGTCTCTGTCTTTTTTCAGACCATAAGAAATGATGATCTGGAGGAAATCCGAGAGCTTGGTTCTGGTACATATGGTGCCGTCTATCATGGGAAGTGGAAAGGTTCAGACGTAGCAATAAAGAGAATCAAAGCTAGCTGTTTTGCTGGGCGGCCTTCTGAACGAGAACGCTTGGTACTTTTGATTTTACACAACTTTACTTTTTAAATGGTTTTATAACCGTGTGCTTTTATTCTGTTGTTATTCACTGAACCTAGATGTGCAGTTGTTTGTTTAACAGCTGTTTTGCGGAGTACATACAACAACTATTCCTCCCGCTTTATCCTTAGAATACGCATAGTTAATACTAGAAAAATGTTTCTGACTTATAGGGTTAAGATGGCGTTTACTAACTCAGGCATCATGTCAGTGTGTTGGAAATTAAGTAGACATTTAATCATGGATGGAAAGGAAATGGAAGATACTTGAAAAAGCATCTTTATATATTTGATTGATGGAGTCAAGTGAACAGGGGCTATCACAGTCTGTGTTTGAGGTGACCATTTGATCCCAGTTCACTTTTTGTGAATCCACCAACACTTTTCCTGACTTTTTCTGTTATTTCAATTTGTGACATGTAATGGAAATTTTCTCTAGTATGTGGGGATTGAGAATCATATCATGTTTGCTGATCTGGGGAATTTCCATCAAATATATATACTGCAGCTACTCTGGTTGTTAAAAGAATCAAAAGAGGTTAAAATTAAACACAAAAAACATGAAAAACAATTTATAACTTCACATAATCCGACAAAACATGTAATATCGACATGAAAATATTCTAAAACAAAATATTACTGCAGAACAAGCACACATAAATTCTGTTTCTGAGTATTTATTTGGATCATTGTAGTTTGTTATATCAGTGCTTGTACACGGTATATTGTGGAATGGGAGCTATGAATTATTTTTATGGACTAGTTGATATGAACATCTGCACCATTTGGAACAGGAAACGATAAAAAAATCATCAAGAACATTAGGTTGAACCATTGATTCAGCAAGATAACAGAATGTGGAACCCCAGATGAACTGATGGTGGCTGTCCTTGCTATGCTTAATTTTGTGTCTTGATGATTTAATTAATTATAGTTATAGAAGTTGCAATTGGTTGCTTGCTTCTCACAGTAACTGATTAGTAAATACACTATATATAGCATAATACTCTAAAAACATACAGAATAAGGAGCAGCACCGAACTTGCTTGCATAAATGGTAGGATAATTAAATACCGAATAAGGTTTATGAGATCAAGTTTTTGAAAATCATAGAATTGAGTAGCTCAAAATTAGTATATACTTGTAGAGTTCGGCTTTCTGCTAGTGAAAAACTAAAATTAGCTGATCCTTTGAGTGGTCATTAAGTATTGTGCTTTTTAAATGAAATAGCAAGCTTGATGGTATTAAAAGATGACTCATTTTTCTCTTATTTCGTTGGTTATGGATCTGCCACACTGTTTGTTTTTGGCTGATTATGGTTGCTTGTACTTGATAAGGAATGGCCCGGGAACCAGAAATTTTTATCATTATTAGGGAACTGAAAATTTCATCATCAGCAGTAGCTAACTTCTGCTTCTGTTGTGTGGCTTGGGCCTGATAGAGGAAATTGGTTATTTTGTTCTTTTTGCAATGAGTTAAAAGAGAATTTAGCAACAAATGCTCGGTGATAGGAGCTTGAAGGATTAGTGAGTCCTGGTTCTTCTGCTATATAGCAGAATTAGTTATTTTGTTCTTTTTGCAATGAGTTAAAACATAAAGGAGAATTTAGCAATGTCTAGGTGATATAAGAGCTCGAAGGATTACTGAGGCCTGGTTCTTCTGCTATGTGCAAAATTCTATAGAGTAATGCACAATTTGTATTAATATACTCGTTCAACTATCCTATTTTTGAATTCAAGCAGATGAAAAAAAACTTAAATTTGGCTTCCGTAATGACATTGTTCATATACTCAAATCTCGTGGTTTGGTTCTTTTGGCTTTTGAAAACATGATAGGTTTGGCTCAAGTTTAAATACATTCTCTTTTGCCAAAGCAAATCTTGAACCAAATTTAGAATCTTATATCAGATTCTAGTCTGCAGGAGTAAGATTGGAAAAGATGCTATGCAAATGCGCTCCTTACCCACGAAAATTAGTTGATACACTTCAATTTAGCTGGAAAATTTGACCAAAGGATGGAGCAATATAACAAGTGTATAATCTTTTTTATTTATCCTCTCTTCTGAAGAGGCAGGGTCCATCAACACCAGAGATTTGGAGCTAAGATTTGTTCCTTGCTATGTTCTGCTTTAAGTTGAGAAATATGTTTGGTAAATGAGACAATATTAATGTTCACGCAATGATTATATTCGTTCTTTTCCCTTGTTCCAGTTCCATCTGCTTAACCTCATTTAATTCAATTCTAATCATTTTGGATATTGCTATCATGATACAACTTTGGAGGAGGATAAATCCTTGTCCATTTATCATCTTCCTATATGTACGAGCAGCATGATTTTTTTTATTACAGCATTTTTTATCTGATTTTGATATTAATTTAATGCTGTAGTTTTGAAATAGAGATAATTGCATGTTTGGAAAATTATTGTCTTATTCTTTATTGCTGTTTTAGATTGCTGACTTCTGGAAGGAGGCTCTTCTTTTGAGTTCCTTGCATCATCCAAATGTTGTTTCCTTCTATGGAGTTGTCCGAGATGGTCCTGATGGATCATTAGCAACTGTTACAGAATTCATGGTGAACGGATCTTTGAAGCAGTATTTGCAGAAAAAAGACAGGTTCCCTTTTACTTGGTTGCTTATTGTAATCCTTTTTTCAGATACGTTTTGTTAACTTGGGGCATAAGTTGCTGCTTTCTGATTGTGCACTGTTACCACTTTCCCTATTCCCCCAACTTGTATTTCTTATTATATTTTGTGGCAGGATGGTGGGGAAAGGGTAGGATCTTGAGGGCTGAGGAAATGGGACTATGTTATGTTTGTCAATATTTTGTATCATAGATCATCTCTGTGGTTGAACTGTATTGTCTCACAAACTTTAATTTATTGAGCAGAACAATTGATCGTCGAAAGAGGCTTATCATAGGCATGGATGCTGCATTTGGAATGGAGTATTTACATGGCAAAAATATTGTGCACTTTGATCTGAAATGTGAAAATCTGTTGGTGAACATGAGAGATCCTCATCGACCAGTATGCAAGGTATTCTGAGCTCAATCCTGTTTGACCAAGCATATTAACTTTCCAGTACACAAATTTAATGATGAATGTTTGGTGTCTCTTGTTTCATAATCTGGATACTTTTGACAAGTTGAATAACATAGGTTCCTGTCATTTGCATCATATTTGTCTATTCTTGTTTAGTATCGACTAAATTGGTTATCTTGCTCGTTGGAGTATGTGCTTGCTCGTTGGAGTATGTGAGCACGCACAATATTTGGTAGATTATTTTAGTCCAACTTTGCATTTTCAATCCATTCAAGCCTTTGTTTTGATGCATGCTACTAGATTGGTGATCTGGGCTTGTCAAAGGTTAAGCAGCATACCCTAGTATCAGGTGGCGTTCGTGGAACTTTACCTTGGATGGCTCCCGAGCTTCTTAGCGGAAAGAGTAACATGGTAACAGAGAAGGTAAGGCTATCAAAAATATAGTTTAAAAGTCTTGGTTCATGGGTCAACTCCTGCTGCTAGATTTTCACTTGGTGAACTTTGTGGTATTGTAGATTGATGTTTACTCGTTTGGAATCGTCATGTGGGAAGTGCTCACTGGAGATGAACCTTATACGGATATGCACTGTGCTTCCATAATAGGTAATCAATATTATGCTCTGCAAGTTGTTGGGTGTGTGGTTGACATTAGAATGGTGGAAATAAGATCCTATTGAGTTATTGGGATGAAACTTGATACCGGATCTCACACACACACATGCGGGTTTTCTGTATGGCGAGAACTGCAACACACACACACAATGGGAATTTGTCCCATATAAGAAGATATTAAGAGTTGCATTGCGGATGTGTATGATGTTGTGTTTTTTGGTAGGCGGTATAGTGAACAACTCATTGCGACCACAAATCCCGGCATGGTGTGATCCAGAGTGGAAAGCCCTGATGGAAAGCTGTTGGGCATCTGAACCCTCGGACAGACCTTCGTTTGCAGAGATCTCACAGAAGCTGAGGAGTATGGCCGCAGCCATGAACGTCAAGTGAATCTTCTGAAGCTGCTTATTTACCAACCCACCCACGTGTTTGTTCAGTTCTTGAAAACTTACAAAAAAAGAGAGAAAAAAAAAAAGCGCAGTATATTTGGGCATAAAAATGGTACATAGTTTTTTCTTCTTTTCTTAATTTTTTTATAAATATTTTCTTCTCCCCTAGGAGTTTGATACAACGCTCTCTCTCTCTCTCCCTCTCCATTGTTTGAGTTCATTATCTAAGACTTGACTACTACACCAGTCTCTAGAAGCAAAATGTAAGTGCGTTTAACCTTTTTTTTAATGGATATACGTACTGATATATGTTCTTCCAAAAGCAGTCTTGCCTAATCAATGTAGTTGATTTAGCAGGAAGTAAGTGTGGGTTAAGACTAAAGAAAAGTTTATGATGGTTTTCTTTCCCTGCCAATAAATTCATTGTGTTGCTATGCTTTTCAACTTGTTCTGGGTCTTGGACTTTGAGCAGAATCCAATGTATTCTTGGACTAAATATGTTGTTGAATCGGTTGTATTTTTGATGGGGTTATCCGCATTCACAAAAACTCAAACAAGTGGGTGAAACTCGGGTGACTATTGCAACAGGTGATGGGGCCGGATACGAGTAAACGAGTTGAGTGAAACTCGTGTGACGAGTGCAACAAATGGGGGGGTGGGTCGGCTGTGGGTGAACTCAAAGTGCATCACCTACCACCATGGCCCCATACATGACTAGGGTTATGAACTTCCCAGCTCAAAACGCTTGACCTACCCCCATGGTCCAATATACGACTAGGGTTATTTATGAATGAATTTCTCGTTATTTGATTTGAGACCCTGTTCATCTCTTTTGGATTGTATTGAATTGAGAAATAAGTTTGACCGTTTATCTTTTTGATATCCGAAAAATAAAAATTGAAGCAATCGGATGTTTGGCTGAAGCCTATATGACATGACCGATCGATATCATTACTCCAACACTCCACCTTTGTCGTATATTTTATGCGTCACACTAGGTATATAATATATTGATGGAATACAAATCACTTTTAAGATACCTTGGTGGTGAAATGGTTGACACACTAGACTCAAATCTCATGTCGAAGAGGTGAAGAGCATGGATGTTCGAGTCCAACTTTATATTAATTATTTTAATATAAATACAGTAAGTAATTTAATATAAATTCTTCTTATACTTCAATAATTATAACTTTACATAAAAATATTTTAATATCTATAAGTTAAATATATTTTTATTTCTTGCCATTTTTCAAAAGAGGTTGTTTTTGGTATATTTTAACAACATATCTTGTGGTAAGATATGATAGAATAAGTTAAATCGTTAATTGGTTGATGAAATGATCTAAATCTTTTACCATTATAAAAAGTGTATTTACAACTTTGTAACTTTAAAATGTTGATAATATTGTAACTTTAGGAAGGTGAGGTGACAATTTTTTATACAACTCGTTTAAATTTTTTGTTTTTATTAGTTCAAATTGCTTAACTTATAATTTATATACTTGTTAAAAAAAAGTTTGTAACTATGATTTTACTAATGAAGTAGTAATACAAAAATATTTGAAATAATTGTATAAAAATCATAGTACTAACATTTTGTTTGGTTCACTAGTCGGTGTTGATGAGTCGGATGTATGCCATCCATTTAGTTAAATATTAATAAAGTTGTAGTATATTCATCGAGGAACCCATCCGTGCTGGATCTGTTGCATCATTGTCCACTCTTCTAAATTGTCTCAATCATGTCCTTAGGGAACACAACAAACTGTTTAACTATTGTGGCAAGCACTTGGGTGAATGACAGTTCCCTGTTTGATGGGTCTGGGTAAGTCAATTAAAATATAAAAATTAAAGGAGTTTACAAAATAATGGGTCACTACTTCACCAAATTCTTTCAAACATTACTATGTGATCTTCCTACTGGTTTGAAACAAATAGGGGAAGTTTGTACGTTATGTAAATGTGTAAGCTAATCAAAGGATGATCACAGTCATAGTGCACATCCTTTACATTTGTACATACCCCCGCACTCTAACTAGACCAACAATGGATCCTTATCTTCTATATATATGATTTGTTCGACACATCTTCTTCTAAATTGAGAACGAACCGTATACACATTACGAATAAATAACACTCGTGTCCGCCCCTAGTATCTATAAGTTAGAAAGAAGGATTTAAATTTTAAACGTACTTTCTTAGTGCGCATAAGTGTTGAAACAATTTTCAATCCAAATTAAAATCACAAAATATTAAAAAGTCAGTTATATTAATTTAACCAAATTATTAGTGAGTTAATAATTTTATTTAATTATTATTAACTAAATGTTATATTATTTTACTCATAAATTTTAAAACACCCATAGACACTAAACTAGTCTTATAGAAAAAATTAAAAGAAACACAATGAGATATATTAAAATAAATAAATGTGAATCAACCAATTTAGATGTTGCCACTATCGAACATTTATCAACAATATCCGTCTACTTACTAGAACTAGGTTGTTTTCATTAATACAAGTATTGATAATTACTAATTTAGTACAATAAGTTTTCAAAAATTATTTCATAGAAAATGATAACAAATTTAGATCCAAATAAGATTTTACCTTTTTACTTTAATTCGATTAATTAATTTTAAAAGATATTATTTAATTCTATTACTTTTTAAAAATTTTGGTTTTTAAACTTTGGTTTACTATACAATATTATAAATACACATATTACGTATTATAAGTCTAACGATGTTTTATAAGTCTAACTTTTTTTTTTTTATTATTTTAGACATAATATATATGTTAGACAATTTTACAAATAATTTGTTCATTCATATAAGTAATGATGATTGCGTGATAGCTATAATTTTAGTCATTTTTTAGCAAATAAAACTTATTGTTATAAAATCGGTTTCACTTCATTAAACTTGATATAGAAAAGACATACAACTAAGTTAGTTAGAATTTATTATTTGTATTCTCCAAAAGTTTGGGTTTACTAGAAAAATTGTGGGATGGATCAAGGAATGCAACTCTACCGTTTCTTTCTCGGTTCATGTCAACAATGGACCAATTGACCAATTCTTTCTTGGAAAAGGACTCACACAAGGAGACCCCTTATCACCCTACATTTTCATATTAGGAGTTGAAATCCTTACACAAACGATCCAAAATGACTGCAATAATTATGACAACCATATTGGGTTCTCCGTATGTAGGAACGCAACACCAATCCCTTTCCTATCATTTGCAGATGATATGATCATTTTTACCAAAGCAAACTCGAACTCCTCAATTAGTACGAAAGAAATCTTTGATACTTACTGCTCCATCTCTGGACAAAAGATTAACTACTTCAAATCTGCCTTCCAAACTACTAAAATACTACCATGAGTTGTATCACAAAAATTAAAAATATCCTTTAAATGGAGCACACGACTTCTCTTGATAACTATCTTGGTTGTCTTATTATTAATGGAAGTGTTAAAAGAAACATTCTATAAAATCAACAATAAAACAAAGCAACAACTCCGTAAATGGAAAGTAAATTTCTTTTCACAAGAAGGAAGAAACATTCTCATAAAGAACAACTTAACGACTAAATCAACTTTTGTTATGCAAGGTTTTATGCTCCCAAGGCATAATTTGGACGAACTCGATAAAACATATAAAAGATTCTTTTGGAACAAAGACAACAATATACCATTGATAAGTTGAGATTCAATTTGTGAACCAAAAAGAAACAGAGGATTCGGGTTAAGAAAGTCTCTTACCACTAATAAAGTCATTCAAATGAAGTTACTTTGGAAAATTTTTGCTGAACCAGAAAATATTTGGGTGAAAATTGTTAATGAAAAATATTTGAGAAATATAAGTATACTACGGTATCATCTAAAAGGACCAACGTCTTGGCAATGAAAACATCTTATAAAACTCAAATCTGAATTTAAAAACAAAATTATTTGTCAGATAGGCAATGGAAAACAATCAACTTCTCTTAGGATAACTAGTCACAACAACTCCCCTAATTAGATTAGTACAAAATACCAATCTAATCAATACTCAGATTAAAGTCCGTCGCTTCATCAAATCCAATGAATGAGAAACCTCTAAAATTAAAAATGAGCCACAAAACTTTATCAACCTAACAATTAGAAAAAGAATTATGAAACAATAAATCCAACAAATGAAATACAAGACATGTTGTATTGGAGAAGCAACCCGAACGGCTGGTTCTCCACAAAATCAACCTCAAATATGATAGATAAGGAGTCTGGATGACTTCCTGACTATTCTTGCGATTGGATTCGGAAGTTAGACACCCAACAAAAAATTAAAAACTTCATATAGAAAATCTCAAGAAACGGTATTCCAATTAAAGCAAAACTTATCGAAAGAAGAATTGCAGTTCCTACTAACTGCGAATTTTGTGATCACCAACTCAAATATTTTGTACATCTTCTTATTGATTGTCGCTCTAGTAAAAATATAATCACAAAATTTGATTTACCTATCATCACTAATCTCAATACCATTAAAACGGAAAACAAAAGACCACACAAACTCTTACTAAAAATTAAAAAAACAAGATTGGAATAACTAACTTTTCACACCTTTCTACCATATGGTGAAATATTTGGTTCTTAAGAAATAAAATCATATTAAACAATTATGCAATTGGATCGGATCACAAAATTCTAAATTTCATTAAAGAACCAAGTTCATATAGCAACTTGCCCAACATAAGAAAGAAAAATAATATTAAATAGGATAAATTCAAACCCGGGTTCCACAAATTAAACAATGATGGATCAAACTCGATTCGGGAATAACATCCATTGGTTTTGTTAAATCATTACGGCGATGTAATTAGTTTGGACGCTAAAAAAATAACTTTAACTCGGTAGTTCAAATAGAAGTCTTTGTGTTGAAAGTTGGACTAAAAGAAGCAATAAGACTAAATATCAAAAAGATTGAAATTGAGGGTAATAACTTATGTGTTATCAAATCACTCCTAGAACTTTGGAGCTATCTCTGGGAGATCGAGATGATCATATCCGACTTCAGACTGGATCTTCACTTCTTTGAGAAAGTCCAGGTCAAATATGTGTTCAGAGAAATCAATTGTGTTGTTGACCGATTGAACCATTTGGAAATTTGGAGCCCCAACATACCCTTTTTATTACGATCCCAAACTTTTGTTCTCATCCGCAAGGATGCTTTAGAATGGACTTCATCTAGAGGATATTTTTTGCCTAACCGCTTTCTGTTTTCAAAAAGAATAAAACCGTTTTTACTTTATTGAAATAGATTTAACCGTGGTGAGTCATAAGATTAAAATAGATCAAAGGGTTAAAATTGATCCTAAAAAAAATAAACAAACTTAACTCTCCTCTTTTCTTTTCCTCACTAACGACAATCGTCCACCCACTCTTATTATTCTTCTCGTTCAAAACTCTCCAATAAATCCTATTTTTTCGCTCATACACTCAATTTGATTAAGAATAATGGAAATTCATGAGCTTATTTTAACATGATTAAGTTTCTTTCCAAATTTGTTTTCATAAGATATAATTGAAACTTAAATCATGTAGTTGGTTCTTTGCAAGATTCCTCAATGACAACTTCATAATACACTTGAGTTCTTAATAATTGGTAAAATGGGATGCATGATATATGCTCGATAAAATGTCCCAATGTAATTGTGATCTCAAAATATCCTATTGTATGAAGATGAACATAATATATACGAAAATAGATTTTGTACGACTAAAAATACATAAACAATTTGGTCAAATAGGCCTTTTTTTAGTTTTGTTTTAGTAAGTGTACCCTATTATTTTTTACCACTTTCATTTAATGGTAGGTAAAAGTAATTAACCCCTCTATTTAAAAAAAAAGAACAATGGATGTTTGTTAGTTATTACGTAAGTGTAAATTTTAATTTCTAATTACTGTTTATTATTTTCTTTTATTATTTTTTTGCTTTTTTATTTTCTTTATTATTTTCTAGAATGAATTTTTGGTATGAAATTCATAACAGAAACTTTTCATGCCAGAAATTTTCATACTAGAAATTTTCTTACTAGAAAATTTTCATACCAAAAGTTTTCTTACCAGAATTTCTTACGAAATTTACATATCAGAAATTCGTACCAGATTACATACTAGAAATTTTCATACCAAAAATTCGTACCAAATTTACATACTAGAAATTTACTTACCAAAATTTCGTATCTTCGATTACAACAACAACTAAACTCTAAGTCAACCTTCAAACATAACTAAATTCATACAATTACATACACATTGACAATAATCAAAATTAAAATTTACATACTATAAATCAACAACAACTAAACTCGTACCAGCTTTGAAGTCAACATTCACCTGTGGTTTAGTGGAAGTGTAATTAGTCTTGTGCAAAATAAAATATAAAAGTGGCATAAATCAATATACTATTGAGAAGTAGAAATACCTCTTTTCTCGTTTTCACCAACAACTCTTGCCTGCTTTTTTTTTATCATCATTCAAGGATTTTTTATGGTCCTCACCTTTCTTCCTTCTCTTATTTTTATGGTATTTAGCCTTATCATCCTCTTTCTCATTGGGTTTTCCAAGATCTTCATCAAATTATAAAGATAAAAACACCCGAAGTCAAGAATTATGAAACTTTGGCTTAGAACAAGATCTAAGATCATCATGTGGTCAATTGACTTCCATCAGGCTATAGAGTTTTTTTGGTGTCAAGTTAATGTTTAATTAAGCTGATGCAGCTAAAGCTTTTCCTATTTACACATGAACACAAAAAAGATAAAATCTTAAGCAACATCCACATTTAGTTATTGAGCTATAATACATAAGAGCAATATTTTACCTTGTTTCTTAAGTATACCAACACTAGATAGTTATCAGTTCCACCAGATACAAGATCATAGCCTCTGTCTAACAGACTCTACTAGTATTACATATCTAGTAAAATAAACAACAAATGATGATAAATATAGATAAATAAGCATCACAAGATGTGAAACAATGAAGGGATTATATTAAAACTATTGAAGTCACGAGTAGATAGATATCAGTAGATATACCTGTGCAAATACGGAGCGGTTCTTGAGCACTTGCTCGTAGGCTTTGTACTCTAGAGTCATAGCCTATATGCATGATAATAGTCATGTCATCATAGTCTATATGCATGATAATAGTCATCTCAAAACTATTAACTTTAATTTTTCATACCATAAGGGTTTTAATAAGTAAGAAAAGCACAACCGATGTCCGGAATCAAGTACATAGCAGAAGGATTTTTCATACTAGAATGTGTTGTTTCACTTACAACCTCAATTTCATACTTAGATTAGATTACCAAAATGTGTTTTTAATACCAGATTTGCTTTGTGGTGAAGAGAGGCGGCCCATAAATTACTGGGTTTCTGTACAAAAAGTTCATGCATATAAATGAGAATCAATGCCACATCAACTGCACATATTGTACAGAAAAGGAAGGAGACACGCAAGGAAGATGAAGGGATAGGGAATGGCATAATTAACAACCAATACATTTCAAGAGGCGTGATACCTTTTCATTCTTAGTCCAAAAGGCTAAACCTGGGCTTTGTTGAATAAGATGTTTAAACAAACCTTTGGTATGAGATCCCAATGGCGGCGAGAGTTGTCCCAAATGGCAATTGCTTAGACCTTCCTTGTTCGATTTTAGTTTCATCCGCATCTTAGAAACTCATCTAGATCTAGATCTTTGGGAACAAGAATTGTAAGAACACCATTCTCCACCTGAGCTTTGATATGATCCACCTTTACATTCTCGATCCGGAAGTTCAATAGCCTTGTGGATATCCCCCGTCTTCCCCTCTCAAGCGAGTGGCATACGGTCTTGTTTTCACCTTGCTGCACTTGATCTTTCTCCTTACTTCCTTCGCCTCATATATGGAGTATTGAGCAGTTGTGGGGTTAGGGCTTATGGTTTTGGCCATGGCTGAACACAATATCACTGGAAATGGAGCAAATTATGGGGGTTATGAGATCAAAGTGTTAAGATACAGAGGAGGAGAGGTAGATTGTTGTCATCAATAGGTGTTTCTATGTAGGCCGGATAGAACGAGTTTGAGAGAAGGAGAAGAATGATGGACGGCTAGGGTTTCTACGGTAAAAAGTAAGAGTGGGGTACATTTACTTAATTAAAAACTATTATGAGCCTAGTTATTAGATGATAATCTCAAAAAAAGCTTAATTAGCAAAATCACCCCAAAATAAAATAGTCAAGACCGAATTTTAAAATATTTTACGTAGTCAAGACCGAATGTTAAAATTATTTCATAATACATTTGAGTTTTTATAAGAAGGAAGCGTGAACATCGATACTACTAAAAAAATGAACATAATGTATATGAAAAATAAACTCGATGCAACTAAAAAAAATAAACTAGTCAAAACTGATTGTTAAACTACTCTAAGTAGCAAAATAAAGGAAGACATAAATATTAATATTTATATTTGTATCATTTTTAACTGTTAGTACATGTAAAATATGTACATAGTTTGTATAAAAAACTGAACATAGTGTGTATAAAAATGAACCCAATGTAGCTAAAAAAATGAACGTTGCATCATTTTTGACAGTTTAGTACATCCAAAACAGAGGAATACATTAATTTTACTATTTATATTTGACGTTCGAAGAACCGTATAGGTGAATATAAAGGATATAAATACTTTAGAAGGGGGTTTGAATAGAATATGTGAATTTTTCGCAAAATCCTATCACAAGGCTTTGAAATTGATTTCAAGGCCTTGACTTCGAAAACTTGCAAAACAGAGTTAGTCACAATTAAGCAAGAAATAGTGCGGAATAAAAAGATCAACACGGTGATATGTTTACGAAGTTCAGCTCTAACAGCCTACGTCTCCGTCCTAAGGTTTCTTTGCCCGTAGGATCTAACTATCTATTATCTGCTTCAAAGAGTCCTAGATACAACCTAGAAGAAATCCACTTCTTCTCTCACTATAGTCAATGCTATGATCTAGTTCCAACTCTTAACCTAACAATAATAGCCTAGTTACTTCACAGAGTAACACACACTCAAGTATAACACTCTCTAGATATTCCAATGGAGCTCTCGTATTTTTCTCTCTCTTAGGGATGTAAGCTTTTGTAAATTAAGAGGAAGAAAAACTTTTGGAATGAATGAAGATGCTTTTGATCGCTTGAAGACTTAGATGCTTCCGTGTAAGCTTGTTGTTGTTCTCTTCAATCACCATCTTCATTTATAGTCTTCTATGGAGAAGTCTTCTAGCCGTTGTAAAAAGGGCCGTTGTGATGTTCTTCTTTCTCCATGAAAAAAGGTGTTTGGTTGAGATGAAGTAGCCGTTGTAAGATCTTCTATCTTCTTCATCTACTTCTTCTCCTTGACGCATGTTTGAGAATCTCCAATATCGAGAGAGAGTCGTTGAAGATCTTGTCGTTGAAGTCCATGTTTTCAAGCTCCGAGATATTCGAAGTTGTTAAGGATCTTTGTTTGAAGATATGTCTCTTTGAGGACCGTTAGAGATCTTCCTTTGATACGAGATCTTTGTGTAAGATCTGTTGGAGAAGATCTTCCAATCTTGTGTCGGTTTGTTAAGATCTTTGCAAGATCTTTTTGTTGGGTCAATATCTTCTCTTCAAATCCGTTGAAGATCTTCTTTGTCGAGCTGGCCGAGATCTTCTCTTGATATCTTGTTTGAAGATCTTCTCTTGATCCTTGGTAGACTTGGTTGTTAAGATTGAATCTTGATTTTGAAAAGCCTCCAGCCGATGTCTCCCTTGTATCGCTTTTCAAGGCTTCGACGTTTATCCCTTGAACTGCTTTCCAGGGCCTCCGTGTTTAACCTTTGAACTGCTTTTCAAGATCTCCGTGCTTGTCCCTTGTAATGAGTTTCAAGGCCTGTGTTCATCCTTTGAAATACTTTTAAAGCCTGCACCCATTTAACAAAACCAAACCATGCAATCTAGAAATATAATCGATATTTGTTAGTTTATAAACCACTTATAATGTTAAGTCTTCCATCATCACGTATGCAAATATATAATCAAGGTGGAGTTATCAATGTCCCCCTTGATGGAATACAAAACAAATATCGTATCTACATTGAATGTTAGCAATACATATGCAATAATATCGAAAAATGCAAAATGCAAAAATATCGGATCACATGCATATATAATTTCTCCCCCTTTGTCTTTCAACAAGGGAGAAAAATAATTAAAGCACGGGAGTTTAAAAGTTATTACAAACCACGAAAAAGTATTTCCAAAAATCAAAAACAGTTTAAAAAAAGCAAGTCCCACAAACGGTTTTCAAGGCCTTGAATCAAAACCAAGAAGGCTTTAAAATCCATGTCAAGGCTGTTCGTTCCAAACGGTGTGTGCAAGCTTTAAATTTATAACCGAGGAAATATGCTTAAACAAGGATGCGAACCCGCAGTGTACAAATCAATTATAGTAAAAGCAAGAATTCCAGGGGTCGATCTCAAGGACTTAGGTGAAACAAAGCAAGTATAGGTTGTCAATATTGCAACTAACCACAAAAGCAATTAAAGCAATCAAAGATGATAAAAAGTCAATTAAAGGAATATGCAATTCTAGGGATTAAAGCATCTAGTTGTGGTTCCAACTCAAGATCTCAAGATAAGCGGACAAAGCTGAGATTTTGCAAA
This sequence comes from Fagopyrum esculentum, assembly GCA_033239045.1. Taxonomy (NCBI): domain Eukaryota; kingdom Viridiplantae; phylum Streptophyta; class Magnoliopsida; order Caryophyllales; family Polygonaceae; genus Fagopyrum; species Fagopyrum esculentum. Next base: position 116,878,131 of record BSUD01000005.1, read on the forward strand.
GGGAAGGTGTTACTAAAGTGGAATAGATCACCGGGTAAGTCTCACTACTCACTAATCCCAAACCGTAACTCCTATTACCGGGTAAGTCTCAAGGAATTAAGGAAAAGAACTATAACCTCAAACCAACACACCACCTAAGGGAATAGAATCAACCTTTACCGGGTAAGTTTCAGGCTAACTCACAAAGATGGGATGAAGGCACACTCAAACCCCAATAAAGGATAAACCTTTATTACCTACACTTATGATCTTGGGTAAACAGACAAAGAAATTACCGGGTAAGTCTCATCTTAAGCTTGCATTGAACCAGGAAAGGTGTAATAAGAATAGGATTTGGCAAACTCTAACACTTAACTCTCAGTTTCGGATCAGAAAGGTCACCTCGGTCAGACGAATTCCATCCCGGCCGAGATGTTCATCGACTGAACGAGATGTTCTAGGGTTAAGGATAAAGACTCGAGCTTTCAGGGTCCTACTGGAATTTAGGATTATTCTATCATTGTTTTTCCCACAACCTTTAGCCAATCACCCTAGAATCACACAAAGAAATTAGCCACTCATCATCATGAAAGCAATACTCAAATATATGGGAAGAAAGTGAATAATTGAACACAAAAACCTTAAGAACAAGGCTTCAATAACTGAATCAATTATCAAACAAACAAGTGTTCCTTGGATAACAATCCAATAAGACAATCAACAAGAAGGGAATCTAAGAGAATCTTACAAAACCCTTCACAAAAGCTATAAAAGCTATCAACTTCCTTCCTTCAATCTTCCTTCCTTCAACCACTATAATGATAGCGGGATTTCCGGTGATGCGCCAGTTGTTGATTTGTGGAAAATCCAGCCCTTTATATAGGAAAACTACCCTCCTAAGATAAAATATCTTGAAAAGATATTTTCCTAATAAAATATATATATCTCTCATAAATAAACCCCTAAAATATATGATCTTCCTTCCAGAAATCCAGCCTAAAAATATAAGATCTCTCCTTTCAAAAATAAAAGATCTCAGCCAAGAATAAAATATATCTCGCCGCGTCCACGGTGTTCGCCTCGGTCGGGACGCTCCTCTGGATCACCTCGGTCGAGATGGTACTGTAGCTGACCGAGGTGGCTCTAAACTGAATGTGAAATCTCTTAAATCTGGTCCAAAGTGAATCTTTAATCCATTTCCATGCTTCCTGGATTTTTCCTTAAGCTCCTGAATGTAGCTCCAATGACTCCTTAGCTCCTTTAGCTCCATTTTAATGCAAAACGTGCCATTTTACCTACGATTACAACGAAACTTGGTGTAGACCTCGATTCCCGCAAAGGTAGATGAAACGACAATATAATCACATAATATACATCCAAACATGCAGATTATTGAAGATAAAACGTCTAAACAGGTCCCAAAATATAGACTATAATTCATGCTATCAGTCAATTAAAGAAAATATGCAATTTATAGGGATTAAAGCATCTAGTTGTGGTTCCAACTCAAGATCTCAAGATAAGCGGACAAAGTTGAGGTTTTGCAAAGGGAAGGTGTTACTAAAGTGGAATAGATCACCGGGTAAGTCTCACTACTCACAATCCCAAGCCAACGAACCTATCACCGGGTAAGTCTCAAGGTACTAAGGAAAAGAATTATAATCTCAAACCAACACTCCAACTAAGGGAATAGAATCAACCTTTACCGGGTAAGTCTCAGGCTAACTCACAAAGATGGGATGAAGGCACACTCAAACCCCAATAAAGGATAAACCTTTATTACCTACACTTATGATCATGGGTAAACAAACTAAGGAATTACCGGGCAAGTCTTATCCTAAGCTTGCATTGAACCAGGAAAGGTGTAATAAGAATAGGATTTGACAAACTCTAGCACTTAACTCTCAGTTATGGATCAGAAAAGGCCACCTCGGTCAGTCAAGTTCCACCCGGCCGAGATGTTCATCGACTGAACGAGATGTTCTAGGGTAAAGGATAAAGACTCGAACTTTCAGGGTCCTACTGGAATTAAGATTATTCTATCATTGTTTTTCCCACAACCTTCAGCCAATCACCCTAGAATCGCACAAGGAAATTAGCCACTCATCATCATGAAAGCAATAATCAAATATATGGGAAGAGAATGAATATTTGAACACAAAAACTTTAAGAACAAGGCTTCAATAACTGAATTAAATAAACAAATCAGCGTTCCTTGGATAACAAATCCAACAAGACAATCAAATAAAAAGGGAATCTAAGAAAGTCTTACAAATCCCCTTAAAAAGCTATCTCAAAGCTATCAATCCTTCCTTCAATCTTCAAACTTCCTTCAAAGCTTCCTTTAAAATTCTAGAAAATCCCTTAATTGCTGGATGCTCTCAGCCTCTAAGCATGCTTCAACTTGTGGAAAATCCAACCCTTTATATAGGAGAATTATCTTCCAAAGATAATAATATCTTAAAAAGATAATTTCCTAATAAAATATATCCATATCTCTAAAATAGATTTCCCAAATATATGATCTTCCTTTCAGAAATCCAGCCCAAAAATATAAGATCTCTTCTTCCAAAAATAAAAGATCTCAACCAAATATAATATATCTCGCCGCGTCAGAGTATTCGCCTCGGTCGGGGCGCTCCTTTAGATCACCTCGGTCGAGGTGATTCTGTGGTCAACCGAGGTGAATCTCAGCTGAAGGTGAAATCTCTCAAATCTGGTCCAAAGTAAATATTCTTTGTTAATTCCAAGCTTCCTGGTTCTCTTTTAAGCTCCTAAATGTAGCTTCAATGACTCCTTTGTTCCTTAGCTCCATTTTGATCCAAAACGTGCCATTTTACCTACGATTACAACGAAACTTGGTGTAGACCTCGATTCTCGCAAAGGTAGATGAAACGACAATATAATCACATAATATACATTCAAACATGCAGATTATTGAAGATAAAATGTCTAAACAGGTTCCAAAATATAGACTATAATACATGCTATCAAAGGCCTTGACATCCATTTCAAGGCCTTGAAACTAATTTCAAGACTTTGAAGTTCATTCCTGATTATCCTCATAATATTGCCTCCGTCATCTGGATTGAGTATTTTTGTTGCTCATGTCATTTATCTCAACTTCCAATCTTCATTTTCTCTTTGCAAGACGACGCTCCTTGACTACGACATATTCCTCAATGGTGAGAACAGTTGGCTCAACATGCGTAGGATAGAGAATAAACTTGTTTTCTACACTCACTTTTTCCTAAGTGTGCCGGGCGGTGTCTTCAATCAAGGGCAAAATTTTACCAGTGGTGGTGAGGGTAAGAACATTCATGAGATACATCTGATTGATCTTTGCATGCATGATATACATGACCTCGTGATTAGCATCCATTCTTCGCATTGTGTCTAGCTGGAAGTCAGACATTTCTCGATATAGAAAACTTAATTCCAACTCAAAACCATCTAGCCTAGTTTCTGAGACAGAGGAAGCTGAGGGAATTGTGGAGGAGGGGGTCAGTGCAACAACCTTGCCTTTATAAGGTCCAAACTTTAGCAAGGGTTTTCTCTACGCATAGTCTCTCCAAACATGACTCATCTATTTTTCTAGTTGACAACTGTTGATCCTCAGTGAATTTGTCAATTGAAAAGTGATCAAAGATCTTAGGCAGTAGATTCCCGTTTGTCAAAAGGATGACTCGGGTGGAGTTTATGGTGTGGACCATATGGTTCAATATGAAGTTAGGCAAGTCAACATCTAAACCAGACATAATCAGATAGATCAGCTCTAGAGTCTGATTAGTCAAAAGTTCTCTCGAAGTTGCTTGAGGAATTACACATCTAACCAAAACAGTAAAAATAATTTTGGCGTCTAGGGTTAGGGAAGTGTGAGTAAGTTGGCGGGAGGTTAAGTTAGGAACTAGAAATTGCTCTTTGACCAGTCGAACACTTTCAAACAGGGATGGGTGTTTGAGGGAAAGATCTGTAGGTATCCCTAAAATCTCACACAAAATAGTGGAAGTGAGAGAAATTTGAGTACCTTTAACCATTGTCTCAAGAAATTGCTCTTGTCATCGGGACGCTCTCGCAACCAAGTTCTGGAGCACTTGCGGCTAGGGGGTTGCCGCACCCACGACTCATGGATGCCGCACCCGCGGCTCAAGGCTGCCGCACCCACGGCTCAAGAGTTGTTGCACCCGCGATTTAGGTGGCATAGCGCACCCGCGACTCTGATGTGGCGCCGCCGTAGCTTAACTATTGCGCTGTTGCGTGACTCCGATTAGAAGAGGGATGCTCTCCAAGGAATCATTCTGTGCGGCTTGTTGTTGTGGGTGTCGAAGGGAGGAGGAGAGGCCTCTCATGATGTTGTTCCCGACACTTGCAGTGGGATCGACGTTGAAAGAAGGAAAGTCAACGGAGAAGAGAGGCAAGGCCGAACTGCTGCCTAAACTTGACAAAGGAGGGGATGTGAGGCTGGTTGTTATCTTCTGCTTGTGGCTGCACCGGCGATGAAGGCAAGGAGGTCCTCCTAGGTTGTTGCGTTGTTGTTGTGCAAGAAACAAGAGGAGATGGAGGCTATCGGTTTCTTTACGTGAATCAAATGAGAGACCTAGGGTTTGATGTGAAGAATCAATGGCTGGGGAAGGAGTGAAACTGAACGTAGAATTACAGTCCCTTATTGGGTCCAACTAGCTCATTCTTGACAGGCCCGGATGGCATGAGTTGATGGCCCAGATGGTTTAACTTAATGGATAAAAACTCTTTTAACGGATTAAGAAGAGATAGAATGGTTTTGCGTATTTTATATGAGTAGAGTCCTCAGATAAAATGATAAAAAGACCGAGAAACAAGAACTCAGTGTCACATAAAATAATAAGGTGCTGGCAAAAGTCCAAGTCGGTCGAGTTCCGGTCTGTCTCGAAAATAACCGGAAATAAATTTTCCCGTTATTATACAATAAAATGTGAAATTTATTGCTTTTGGATTGGTTTAATATAATTTTAATTAAATTAGCCAAATTAAATAATTAGTTTGGGAAACATAACTAAATAAGAAGCATGTGAATACCATATAATGAATCTGAAAGATAACATGAACACATGTTTGTTGTTTTATCACAAATTCAAGTGAACGTCCTATTTTTAGTGCATTTGTTTGACCACTTGATCCTTATGTTCAGATAAAAGCCTTCATAATTAGCCACCAATTTATTTGGATCTTAAAGCTTTAATAAGGAAATCGAGATTGACCACATTAAAGAGCATTGAGTGTTTATGATGAGGATAATTGCACATCTACTAGTCATGGGTAGCATTTGTATTGCCGAGGCGAGCAACTTCAGTGATGGATTTGTTATATCATGGGGTGATGGAAGGGCTAAGATTCTTGAACATGGGAGGTTGGTTACTCTATCACTTGACAAGAACTCTGGCTCGGGTTTCCAATCAAAGAAAGAATATATGTTTGCGAAGGTTGATATGCAGATGAAGCTTGTTTCCGGGGAGTCGGCTGGCACAGTCACCACATTACATGTGAGTCTAGTACATGCATTCACGGCTAAGACATATATTTATATACACGTAAAAAATGACGAGTACGTGTGTTATAGATGTTGTCATCAGGCTCAAAGCATGACGAGATAGACTTTGAGTTCTTAGGGAACGAGAGTGGGAAACCCTACACTCTTCATACAAACATATACACCCAAGGAAAGGGGAATAGGGAACAACAATTCCGGTTATGGTTTGATCCCACCACGGATTTCCACACCTATTCTATCTTGTGGAACCCTCACCTAATTATGTATGTACGCATGCAGTATGTATTATTACTTTTCAATGCACGTACGACAATAACAAACTCTTTGCATGATCTAGGTTTTATGTAGATGGAACCCCAATTCGAGCGTTCAAGAACTTGGAATCAAAGGGTGTACCGTACCTTAACAAACAGAAAATGAAGATTTATGCGTGCATGTGGGTTGCGGAAGACTGGGCAACACAAGAAGGCCGTGTTAAGACAAAATGGAGCAAGGGACCATTTCTTGCTTCTTATCGGGGCTTTCGTATCCAAGGAAACAACAACACCACTAACTGGATGGACCAAGAGCTTGATTCGACGAGCCTAGACATGATTAAACAGGTAAGGTACAAACACATCATTAAGGACTACTGCGATGACAAGAAGCGCTTCTCACAAGGCCAACCCCTAGAATGCTCGGCGTCTTGAACTTTTTTTTATTCCTTTCTTGCTATAAAACTAATGTTAACAGATTATTCATGATCAATTCTCAATTTTTTATATGAAACATTGCATAAGCTTATTCAACTGAGATGATAACACAACATTTTTCTCTCTACTTGTAGAAACTGCAACATTACTAAAGTTTATTTCATAAAACGAAGATTCCTGGAGAGGTATCCCCGTTGATTGTATCACCAGCAAGTAGGTACAAGTAGGAGGGAACGAGGGGTGGACAAAAGATATAATCAGAGGAGTGGAGGATGGAGAGTGGCGAGCAAACATGCAGTTGAAAAGTGTATAGGATAGAACTTAGGAGGGTGTGTTATTTTTTGAGAGAGAAATAGGAAAAAGGTGAGACAAGTCATTTGTGAAAATAGGATTGTTGTAATTGAAAAAATGGTCTGGACAATTTTAAAGAACATATAGGAGCTACATGTAGTATTTACTATGATATCCAAGTTTATAATTTATTTTTCTTTTACGTATCAAAATGTGACAGTACGTGTGATTTTTGGAATTCGAATACTGGATGATTCGTATCACATTCGTTTAACTATAAGTGTGGATGTTATATCATTGGCAATCAGTCAAGGGTTGGATTTTCAAGGTTATGATGAAAATCAGACTCTCCCGATAAAGCATCATTTTTAGAAATTCTTGAGTGGTATTGTATGTGCAATATTATTATTAGGAAGTGGTTTTTGATGCATTATTCATGGAGTGGAGATAAAAACACATTGTTGAGTTGCTTTCGTTGTAGACACCACTTCACTAAATTTGAAAAGTGATATTTATGATTTTTTTGTTAAATATGATTTGTCTATCTCTTAAATGAGAGGGTATAGATATGAATGAGCATTTATTGTGTCGATTGCACAAAAATAAAAATTACATATTATTTTTGTAGTAATTGCCTATATAACGAATATGGTTTGAGTTGATATAAAATAAAAATGATTTCTAACAAAAACAATATGAATATTTGATGAAAATGTTGAAAAAAAGTGAACTTTCAATTGAAAGGGGAAAAAACAAAGACAATACTCTAACTCAGACACTTAGCTACATGTTGAGGTTCATACTATAAAACCACATGAGCTTATATCTCGCAAAATAATATACAAGATCCGATTATAGTTTAGGGACCTGAATCAAGACGTAAATAAGTATTAATTGTACAATTTAAATATTTGAACAACCAATTTTTAAGCGAGATATTCTAAATGTTGTCTTCAAACCAAGCATGTGTAACAAATTATGAGGAAAAAATTGAAAGACAAGAAGCATGGTTAAAATATAAACAATGTGTCTCAAGATATTATTTTAACATATCCTAAACATCATATAGTCATATAGATGATAGATTAGCAAGTATCACCCTCATCGACTCTCACATCTTGGATGGTTTGTATATAGATCAACAAATAAATGTTTAACCGCATGAAATATCTATATGTAAATCCTTTAAACACTTAAGTGACTCAAACATAATTTTAGCATCTTGCTTAAATAAACTACTAAAAGAAACTATGACAACCAAGGTTACTAGAAACGCGAGAAAGGTAACCCGATATATCAATAAGTTCAAAGTATTTATTGATGTCATAACCCGAAGTAGCTCGATGTTACACAACTACTAATATCAAGAAAATGAGGTTTCAATAATGGCTAAATGATATTTTTTTTATTAATCAAAGTCTATTTATTAATGAGGCTGGAAGGTTGAATAGAAGTACGTGACTTGTCCAAAACTAAATCGAAGTATATCTTTATTTCTATAGGAAATATTCTACCTAAAAATAACCTAACTAAAGGTATCTATTTAAAAATAATGAAGGCAACCTCAACTAAAAAATGATTAAACAATATAACAAACTTGAATCTTAGTGCCTCACAAGCCACACCAAGACGTGTAGAGCCTAAGAAAGATGCTTCAACTCAAGTTCAACCTCAAAGACAAGAGGGGGAACCGTGTTTAAATGTCTTTGAAGAGGGTATTTTGCTAAGGATTTCCCTCTAAAAGGCAAGAAGATATAGAATCCAAGAATGAGTGTCGAGAAGAGGTTGATGAAGAGGAAGTAGATAATATACATGTGGTGGTTGCCGAGGGTGAATGCTTTGTGGTTAAAAAGACCTTGATTGCCTCATAAATTCTGTGTGCCTAATCAACATGAAATCATATTTCACACAAGGTGCACCATTAATGGAAGTGTGTGTAGTGTCATTGTGGGTGGAGGGTCATGTTGTAACATTATTGACCAATGAGTCATAAGTGGATTCAATCTATCTAACACTCTCCATCCTCAACACGTATACCTTATATCGTTTGAATTCCAACACTCTTCTTAAGGTCAAGGACCAAGCCATAATTCGATTTACCATAGGGGATATGAGAATGAGGTTGTGTATAATATACTTCCCATAATCGCATGTCATCTTCTTTTAGGAAGTCAATTTGATAAGGATGCCATTCATCAAGGAGTGTTTAATGAGTATTCCTTCATGATTAACGTAAAAAGAATAACCTACGCCCTTTGACTCCACATCAAATCAGGGTTGATCATGGGGCTAGGGAACAAATAAAGACTCTTAAAAACAAAGAGAAAAATTGGCTTTTAGAAGCAAAGGTTGTAACACCCCGAATCCGCGGGACTCGGAATCGCTACGGGCTAGACCTCACAATGGGTCCCGACCCTTAGCCTGACAACAATCTCAACAGACCTTTCCAACATGGCACAAATAAAGGCAAAAACTCAAATCGTTTGTAATGTATGCGAGAACTGAAATATAAGGGTACAAGGTAGAAACTCAGCCAAGTCCTCAAAACGACTCAAACTCCGAAACATAAATCCGAAACCGTACATCAAAGCCATAAATCCAACATAAGAAGATAACCCAAAAACGTCCCCGTCCTATAATGTACGGCGAGCCTCGGCTTTCCACTCTTCCACCTCACTCGGCGGCGGCCCTAACCTGCGGGGCATCTACACAAGCGGTTTAAAACCGTTAGCTCAATTCGAAGCATTAGAAACAAGGTGAAGGCAGATACACACTCATACATCATCATATCACATACATGCTCAAACATACAAGTCCGGTTTATTATCTTTATTTATTAGGTCATATCCCGTTCTAATTCAACTTCTTTTGTGACACGAGAATCTCCCAAAACTCGCCTCGGTCCCCACTTACCGGCATGGAATGGTACTGATGTATCCGACCGTCAACCAACACGGGCTAGTCGCCAAGAACCCCTAGCTCTAAGCAAGAGCTAGGCAAGTTGTCACCGTGTTCGCTCCAAACGGTGTGTGCAAGCTTTAAATTTATAACCCAATAAGTATGCTTGAACAAAGATGCGAACCCGCAGTGTACGGGTCAATTGTAATAAAAAGCAAGAATTCCACGGGTCGATCACGGGGACTTAGGTGAAAGAAAGCAAAGAATTGGTTGTCAAGTATTGCAATTAACCAAAATCAATTAAAGCAATCAAAGATGATACAAAGTCAAGTAAGGGGAAATGCGGATTCTAGGGATTAAAGCATCTAGTTGTGTTCCGACTCAAGATCTCAAAGGATAATGCGGACAAAGCTGAGGTTTGCAAAGGGAAGGTGTTTCTAAGGTGGGAATAGATCAACGGGTAAGTCTCACTACTCACTATCCCAAACCAAAGCTCCTATTACCGGGTAAGTCTCAAGGTACTTAAGGAAAGGAACTATAATCTCAAACCAACACACCACCCAAGGGAATAGAATCAACCTTTACCGGGTAAGTCGCAGGCTAACTCACAAGGATGGAATGTAGGCACACTCAAACCCCAATAAAGGATAAACCTTTATTACCAACACATTCATGATCTTGGGTAAACAAACAAAGGAATCACCGGGTAAGTCTCATCCTAGGCTTGCATTGAACCAGGAAAGGTGTAATAAGGATAGGATTTGGCAAACTAGAACTCTTAACTCTCAGTTTCGGATCAGGAAAAGGTTCACCTCGTTCAGTCAAGTTCCACCCCGGCCGAGATGTTCATCGATTGAGCGAGGCGTGCTAGGGTTAAGGTTAAAGACTCGAGCTTTCAGGGTCCTGCTGGGATTAAGAGCATTCTAGCATTGTCTTTCCCACAACTTTCAGCCAATCACCCTAGAATCGCATAAGAAACTTAGCCAACAATTATCAAGATATCAATAATCACATTAATGGAAAGGGAATCAATATTCGAACAAGAAAACCTTAAGCAAAAGGTCTCAATAACTGAATCAAACATCAAACAACAAGCGTTCCTCAAATCACAAATCAATTAAGACAACAAACCAAAAGAGAATCTAAGAAAGTCTTACAAAACTCACTCAAAAGCTAACTCTAAACTATGAATCCTTCCTTCCTTGATCTTCAATCCTTCAAACCTTCAGAAAATACTCCAGAAATATCCCTAATCGGGTGTGTAGAAGATGGGTGAATTGTGGAAAATCCAACCCTTTATATAGGAAATTTATCTTCCAAAGATAGTAATATCTTAAAAAGATAATTTCCTATAAAACATATCCATATCTCAAAAATAGATCTCCCAAAAATAATATCTTCCTTCCAGAAATCCAGCCCAAAAATATAAGATATCTTCTTTCCAAAAATAAAAGATCTCAGCCAAAAATATTGATCTCACCGGCGGCAGGGTGTTCGCCTCGGTCGGGACGCTCCTGAAGATCACCTCAGTCGAGGTGACACTGTAGCTGACCGAGGTGAATCTCAACTGAATGTGAATTCTCTCAAATCTGGTCCAAAGTCAATCTTCTTAATCATTTCCATGCTTCCTGAGTTCTTCCTTAATCTCCAGAATGTAGCTCCAATGACTCCTTAGCTCCTTAGCTCCATTTCAGTCCAAAACGTGCCATTTTACCTACATTTACAATTAAACTAGGTGTAGACCTCGATTCCCGTAAAGGTAGACGAAACAACAATATAATCACATAATATACATCCATACATGCAACTTATTGAAGATAAAACGTCTAAACAAGTCCCAAAATATAGACTATAATACATGCTATCAAAATACCCCATACTTGTCCCTTGCTTGTCCCCAAGCAAGTTCCAAATCTTAAGTACAAGATAGAATGGATTATAAGTCATAAAGATCAATGAAAAGTATTTCAAAACATTTTTTGGTGGTGTACTTCACTCATAGATCACTTTAAGAGAGTGCTTCATGGCAAATAAAATCAAAATATAATAAAAACATTTTATAGATATAAGGAAGATGTTCATCTTTGCATTAAATCATAGAATGCATTATAAATTATAATTATCGAAATTAATCATGTATAATCTAGTTTAAACCACCAAGTCAATCAACAAGCTCGAGGTCTCAAGGGCTTCCAAAAGAGGTCAAGAAACGTGTCAGGATGGGATGTATATAGGGAATGTGGTGCTAGAATCCGGGAAAAGGATCTTACTTCACTTTCTTTGAAACTCAACATTTTCCACTAATAAGCTTTGCTTATTTTACTTTACTTTTTGGGATGCATGGACAGAGGTGCACAATAACCGAAGCCTAGGAGATCAGCAATCATCAATATCTCGAGAAGCCTCAAACCCTTGATGCACATACCATGACCCGTTAGGAATATCGCTCAATCCGATTTTAGCAAGACACAAATATCTGGCTATGTGAATGGTGCCGAGTTACTCATCATCATGATTGACTTCCCCAAACCTATTTGTTTCTTTCTAACACTTCCAGCCAACATCTCAACTTCACTTTCACTTGATTTTCATTTGCTTGCTTCCAAATTCCTGGATAGGTAAAGGGAGGCAAATATGTATATGAGGGGATAAAGCATGATCAAGAAGAAGAAGAGAAGAGAATGAATTGCCTTAATCATCCCAGGAAGAATGTGATAGAACTCATCATGTGGTGTCAGCCTTCAAATTGAACATAATTTTGACAAAAACCAAGTATTAAACATGCTAAAACTTCAAACAAAGCATTTTGCAACTTAATCATATCATAAAACCCTTCGAGCATATAAAGATTTCAAAACCAATCTGCAAACAGAATCATCACTGAGGTCATATCCAGAAAAGAAGCACAAAAAATCGTTTCGGAAACTTCTCAGTTAAACCACCTCGGTCGAGGTGTTCTAGGTCATCCGAGGTGTTCAACCTTGTTTGGCCACAACCATCCCGGTCGAGGTCATAAAATATTTTTTTCTTAAACCAGTTTTTGACGTTTTTCTCAAACAAAAACCTGTATGCATGCATGTAATGGCAGATAATCACGTGAAGTATAAAAAAGATCATAAATATCCAAATAGAGTCATACAATCATACACACATAGGAAAATAAGTACATCCACATACCCCATACTTGGGATACATTGTCACAATGGGTCAAATAAGAGTCAAGTAAAATAGGAAACTCACCGGACCTAGCCGAACTGCATAATAAATAAAGAAAAGAAATCCATGCAAACTCTAGTCCTGATCCGCTGATTGTGGTGGATATGGGATGAAGGGATGTCGAGATGGGTCAAATGGATAACCCATTGTGTGCTGAAACTGGATCTCCATCATCGTCTACTGGTAGTGCTGGCTCTCTCTAAGCTCCCTAACCTCCACTGTTAGGGCTGCGTAAGAGTCGATCATCTGGTCTGTCAACTCATCAATCCGTTGGTGAGCTACTGGATCTCTTTGTCTGCGCACTCTACGCTGGGCAGGTCGTGATGGTGCTGTTGCCTCCTCCTTTGTAGCCTCGTCATCTAGATCAACAACTGGCACACTAGGACCGGCGGTATCAGTACCGGTCTCCATGGCAGCTCCGCCATCATCATACTCCTCCTCATCCTCCGCCGGTGCAACATCTCTAGCATCTTGTAAGTAGGGAAGCCAAGTAGAAGACCAATACTGCGAATCGAAAACTGTGAACTGAGCTGACCATAGGATACCCTGAGGAGCAGTCTGCTCCCAAGGCATAGCAACGTACGGTGTAGTAAGGCTACGAGGAACCAGAATCCGCCTCGTGATCATCTCCTGAAGTCCTAGCGGCTTTGCAGCCGCTACCAATGTACAAGCACTCAAATCTAGACCCATGGCCGTAGCAATATGGGTCACCAGTCCTCCACAACAGATGTCTCCCTTGGACTTGCCCTTGATACGGTGCAAGTCCTCATCCAGCATGCCTCCAAAGTCAGGCACTCCACCAGTCACCATGCAAAACAAACTCAACAATTGTCCCTGTCTGATCTTCTGGGGCGTCTCAATACACGCCAGAAGAGTCTCACTAAAAATACGGTGGGCAAGACGGAAAGCTAAGTGGAAAATAATGCGCTCTCTGAAGTCTCCAGGTCTCCATCTGTCACTGTGTTCCACCACATTGGTTATATGCCCCCAAAACTCTCGAGCCACTGCTCGGGACGGAAAGTCAGTCACGGTGGGAGTCGGGAAGCCAAACGCCTCTCGGAAATGATCCATCGGCACAATGTAGTTCCGGTTCAGCAACCGGTACTTGATGTTGTTCCTCTCTGGCATGTGAGTGACGGAAATCACAAACTCCATGGTCGGCTCTAGGTAGCCTGGAGCTCGGATCTCCATAAATTCCTCCAGCCCTACCATATATATCATCTTCTTCAAGTCCTCCGCCACGTGGAGGCACTTGAAGGCTGAGACGTCTAAGAACCGCGGGGCAACTATGGGATGCCCGCAAATACGATCGAAATCCGCCTGGTGACGCTCATGAATCACTGGTATAGAAGGGCAAGAAGAAGGGGAAGAACCACTGGAAGCATCTCTCAAAACAAACTGACAATCAGAATAGGTACTCATTGTTGTTGAAAGAAGGTCACCTCGGTCGGTCTGACAAGCTGAAGAACACCTCGGCCGAGACACAGCTCGACTGGACCGAGGCGAAGTGCTGTGCGATTGCCACTATCTGATTTTCAGTTCTTTTCCCCCAAAATCACTACTAATTGCTTCCTATGGGGTACTTATACTCTTTTCAGCAATAATAGATGGCAATCAAAGCCAAATTTCTCCTAAATCAGCAAAGAGAGGGAAGTTAGGGTTTTCGGTAATTTACCCCAGATTACGCAAATTCATGGCGTTTATCTTGCAGTTTGTTGCTTGCAATCCGATCCTCTTTCTTTTCTTTGTGAAATCGGAGCAGAAAACGTGGAAAACGAGTGAGAAACGAAGAAGCAAGGTGAATGGTGCGCCGCGGTCGAGAAGAGGGTGAGAGGGAAAAGTGAGAAATCCGTTTCGCCTTTTATACCCTCTCTGAATCTGGTATCACCTCGGTCCAGGTGGTCCCGACCGGACCGAGGTGGCTGACTGGATTGTCAGACCTAGTCGCCTCGGTTGCCAAAGAACATCTCGGTCGAGGCGCTGTGACAGCAACCGAGATATGTCTCAGTCAAACTCCGTCTTCTCAATTTCTTGAACTTCTGTCCTTCCAGTGTTGCTCATGGGTTGTATACCTTCCTTAGAAAGCACCTGGTTTCTGTCTAGAACGCAAAAAATAAAACAAAGCAAAGCAAAAGCAAACTATCTAAAACTAAACTAGAAAAGGGAAAAGAAAGCAATACCTTGGGTTGCCTCCCAAGAAGCGCTTGATTTAAGGTCGCTAGTTGGACCGTACGACATCCCTAAACATGTTATAAGGTATCCTCACCCCATACTTCACCTTCATCATAGGGTGAGATAAAGAAGTCTATCAAACATTCCAACAAATGCAAGTGCTCGTCGGGGAATGAGTCATCTATGGGTATATCGTCCTTCTCGTGTGAAGAGGGAGGTAGCCGGCTGAGATGATCCGCAATAGAATTCTCGGACCCCTTCTTATCGCGAATCTCTAGGTCAAACTCTTGAAGTAAGAGAATCCATCGAATAAGACGCGGCTTCGCATCCTTCTTAGCAAGCAAGTAACGAATGGCTGCATGGTTAGTGTAAACAATAACTTTCGCTCCTACTAAGTAAGAGCGAAACTTCTCAAAAGCATATACAACCGCCAAAAGCTCCTTTTCGGTGGTGGCGTAGTTTAGTTGAACTTCATCTAGCGTCTTGCTAGCATAGCAAATGGCATTGGTCCGGCCATCCTTATTTTGCCCAAGTATAGCTCCTACGACCACATCACTCGCGTCACACATGATCTCAAAGGGAAAAGTCCAGTCGGGAGGTTGAATGATGGGAGCGGAAATCAACGCTTCCTTTATCCTGTAAAATGCATCAAGGCATTCCTGCGGAAACTCAAAAATGACATCCTTATTCAAGAGTTTAGTGAGTGGTTTAGAAATCTTCAAGAAATCCTTGATGAACCTCCTGTACAAACCTGCATGCTCGAGAAAACTCCGCACACCCTTAACAGAACAAGGGGGAGGAAGTTTCTCAATAGTCTCGATCTTAGCTCGATCGACCTCAATGCCTCGGTTAGAAACGAAGTGTCCTAGCACAATTCCTTCACTAACCATAAAGTGACACTTCTCCAATTTAAAACGAGATTAGTGTCTTCACAACGTTGTAACACTAGAGAGAGGTTAGATAAGCAATTATCAAAAGAGGAACCATATACCGAAAAGTCATCCATGAATACCTCCATGATCTCCTCTATGTACTCGGAAAAGATAGCCATCATACAACGTTGGAAGGTAGCGGGTGCATTACATAATCCAAATGGCATCCTCCTATAAGCGAATGTCCCCCATGGACAAGTGAAAGTGGTCTTCTCTTGATCATCCGGATAGATAGGAATCTGAAAGAAGCCACTATAACCATCTGAATAGAAAAAATGGGAATGCTGAGCTAACCGTTCGAGCATTTGGTCGATGAAGGAAAGTGGAAAGTGGTCTTTTCGAGTGGCCACGTTCAGCTTCCTGTAATCGATGCACATCCTCAAGCCCGTGATGGTCCTAGTTGGAATCAATTCGTTGTTCTTATTCGTCACAACGGTCATCCCTCCTTTCTTCGGAACTACATGCACTGGCCTCACCCACTTGCTATCCGAGATAGGAAATATGATACCTGCATCCAACAACTTAAGAATCTTTTTCTTCACAACCTCTTTCATGATCGGATTTACCGTCTTTGAGGTTCCCGTGAAGTCTTATGATCGTCTTCCATTAGTATTCTATGCATGCAGAAAGAAGGCTTAATACCAATAAGATCATCAATAGTATATCCCAAAGCCTTTTGATGTTTTCTCAGGACATGCATCAATTTAGACAATTCGGTTTCAGAAAGGGAAGCACTTACGATAACGGGATATGTAAAATCCGGTCCAAGGAAATCATACCTCAAATGACTTGGAAGCGGTTTCAGCTCCACAACTAGGGGTGCTTTCTGAGGGGGATCCTTGCTTCCTCCTTCCAGTAGAGTAGACTTAGATCGAAGAACTGGTTCAGAAGTCTCAGTTGACATCATCTCGCTTGCGATCTCAGTCGAGGTCCAAGGTGGGTGACCGAGATGTTCTTTAGATAAGAACACCTCGCTTGGTCCATAAAGTGCCTCGGTCGAGGTACTGGAACTTGGATCGAAACTTGATTTTCCCTTCTCCTGGATAGTTTCTCAATTTTAGCTCCTGGATCTGCTTCCAGTGCCTTTAAGCTCCGAATATCTGCATCACAAGAGATATCTATACCTTCCTCCATTAAGCTAAAACTAAGAACTCTTTCAAGAGGGTCATTAATGAGGATAGAGCTCACCAATTCTCTTGATTCTTCTTCATCATAGATGTTGAAGATATCATCCTCCAACGGCTCTCCTTTCATTGCAGCAAGCAATGCAAACTCCACTTGATCACCGCCAATGTTGAATTTCAACTTGGCGTTCTTACAATCAACATTGTAACTCGAAGTTGCTAGAAAGGGTCTCCCGAGAATGATAGGAACGGGATAATCTGCGGGTATATCAAGTACAACAAAGTCTATAGGTAAATAGAAGTTACCTAACTTGACGGGTACGTCTTCCAAGATGCCCACGGGATGGGTAATGGAGCGATCCACCATGGACAACCTTATCTTCATCGGCTTGGGCTCTCCAAGTCCGATTCTCTTACATAGCTCCAGCGGGATGATACTTACGCTGGCTCCTAGATCAAACAATGCCTCAAAAGTTACATCCCCAACTTGAATGGGAATGCAAAATGAGCCGGGATCTCTTAGCTTGGGTGACATCTTTTCCTTCATGATTTGTGTTCGCTCTAAACGGTGTGTGCAAGCTTCAAATTTATAATCCAAGAAGTATGCTTACAATAAGGATGCGAACCCGCAGTGTACGGATCAATTATAGTAAAAGCAAGAATTCTGGGGTGTCGATCTGAGGGACTTAGGTGAAACAAAGCAGGTATAGGTTGTCAATATTGCAACTAACCACAAAAGCGATTAAAACAATCAAAGATGATAGTAAAGTCAATTTAGGGAAATATGCAAATTCTAGGGATTAAAGTATCTAGTTGTGTTTCCAACTCAAGATCTCAAGATAAGCGGACAAAGCTGATATTTTTGCAAAGGGAAGGTGTTACTAAAGTGGAATAGATCACCGGGTAAGTCTCACTACTCACAATCCCAAACCAAAGAACCTATTACCGGGTAAGTTTCAAGGTACTAAGGAAAAGAACTATATTCTCAAACCAACAAACCAACTAAGGGAATATAGTCAACCTTTACCGGGTAAGTCTCAGGCTAACTCACAAAGATGTAATGAAGGCACACTCAAACCCCAATAAAGGATAAACCTTTATTACCTACACTTATGATCTTGGGTAAACAAACAAAGGAATTACCGGGTAAGTCTCATCCTAAGCTTGCATTGAACCAGGAAAGGTGTAATAAGAATAGGATTTGGCAAACTCTAACACTTAACTCTCTGTTACGGATCAGAAAAGGTCACCTCGGTCAGTCAAGTTCCACCCCGGCCGAGATGTTCATCGACTGAACGAGATGTTCTAGGGTTAAGGATAAAGACTCGAGCTTTCAGGGTCCCACTGGGATTTAAGATTATTCTATCATTATTTTTCCCACAACCTTCAGCCAAACACCCTAGAATCGCACAAGGAAACTAGCTACTTGTCATCATGAAAGCAATAATCAAATATAAGGGAAGAGAAGGAATATTTGAACAAATAAACCTTAAGAACAAGGCTTCAATAACTGAATCAAATAAACAAATCAGCGTTCCTTAGAATCACAAATCAATCAAAAATAACAAACCAAAGGGAATCTAAGAAAGTCTTAAAAATCCCCTTAAAACGCTATAACAAGCTATGAACTTCCTTCCTTCAATCTTCAAACTTCCTTCAAAGCTTCCTTCAAAACTCCAGAAAATCCCTTAATTGTTGGATGCTCTCAGCCTCTAAGCATGGTTGAACTTATGGAAAATCCAACCCTTTATATAGGAGAATTATCTTCCAAAGATAAAATATCTTACAAAGATAATTTCCTAATAAAATATATCCATATCTCTAAAATAGATCTCCAAAATATATGATCTTCCTTCCAGAAATCCAGGCCAAAAATATAAGATCTCCCTTTCCAAAAATAAAAGATCTCAGCCAAATAAAATATATCTCGCCGCGTCCAGGGTGTTCGCCTCGGTCGGGGCGCTCCTCTAGATCACCTCGGTCAAGGTGACTATGTGGTCAACCGAGGTGAATTTCAGCTGAAGGTGAAATCTCTTAAATTTGGTCCAAAGTAAATCTTCTTTGTTAATTCTTTGCTTCCTGAGTTTTCTTTTAAGCTCCTGAATGTAGCTCCTATGACTCCTTTGCTCCTTAGCTCCATTTTAGTCCAAAACGTGCCATTTTACCTACGATTACAACGAAACTTGGTATAGACCTCGATTACCGCAAAGGTAGATGAAACGGCAATATAATCACATAATATACATTCAAACATGCAAATTATTGAAGATAAAACGTCTAAACAGGTCCAAAAATACAGACTATAATTCATGCTATCAATTTGAATAAGCTCCGAGGATTTAGATGTCATCCTTACTTCTCCAAAGTCTTCCAGCTTCCTCTTCCTTGATAAAATCTCTTTTAAGAACTTCACATAGGTGGGCATCCCTAGAATAGCATCAAGGAAAGGGATGTTAATGTGTAGTTTATTCATCAAGTCAAGGAACTTACCAAAATGCTTGTCTAGATGTGCTTTGGCCCTTGACTGAGGGAATGGAAGTGGTGGTTTATAAGCAGGAGGTGGGACATAAACTTCAGATTTTTCTTTCTGGGACTCCACTTCGGATGGCACCTCGACCGAAGTGTTCCTCGTCTGTACCTGGACCGAGGTGTTCTTCGTCTGTACTGGCACCGACCGAGGTACTGGATTTGTAGTTTTTAGTCCACTTCTCGTCGTTATTGCCATAATCTGTCCCTTGGGGTTGCTCTCTGTCCTTGCTGGGAGCTTCCCATGATCTCTTGGCGCTTCATTCGCCTTATTAAAGAATTGTTGCTCTAAGGCTTTTTGTGCCTTCGAAAATGAAGTCATAGACGTCTTCATAGCGTTGAGCTTGATCAAGATGGCCTCCAGCACTGTATCTTTCTTCTCTGGCTGGGACGAACTTGATCCAGGCTCCTGGCTCTTCAATGGAGTAGAAGAAGAAGAAGAGGGGTTGAAAGAATTATTAGAATTAGAATAAGGGTTACCCGGATTTTGTTGATTAGATCTCCAATTGTTTTTGTTGGAGCCTATATTGTTGTTGTAATTGTTGTTCCGTGACCCTTGGTTGTTGTTTCTTCCTTGATATCCTCCATCTTCCTTCTTTGTGTGAGCCACCAAAAGGTCCTTTAATTACTTCACATTGTTTTTAAGGGAGATGAGTTGATTATCATTTGATGAAGTATCCTGGAAACTAACTCTCTTAGCTTCATTTTCGGCTCTTTGATGGGAGTACTTCTCTATATGTAAAGCTTGCTTTTAAATGAACTCCCAAGCTTCGTCTATCGGCATATCCATGAATGTGCCGACGGAAAGTAGTTGAAGATTGAATTGAGTAGCTCCATCTAATCCTTTGAAGTATATCTCCAGCAACTCTATCTTTGGAATCACATGATGTGGGCAATCCAATAGAACATCTTTGAATCTCTCCCATGACTTGGACAAACTTTCCTTGTCCTTCATAATGAATGCATTGATCTTCCCTCTCATTTCAACGGTCTTGGAGGGAAGAAAAAACTTTGTTAGAAACTCCGTCGTCATCTCTTCCCAAGTGTTGATCTTTCCGGGTGGAAGAGATTGATACCAAGTAAGCGCCCTGTCCTTCATAGAAAATTAAAAAGGCCTTAGCTTGTAGTTGTTGTTTTCCAGCCTTGAAGGTCTCAAGGTCTCCATCAGAATCTCGTAGTTTTGCAAATGCAGATGCGGAGACTCCCTCTCTAAACCTCCAAACTGGCATTGGCGGATCATGGATAGAACTTGTGGTCGAAGTTCGTAATCATGCTTAGCTGGATCTCCTAGATTGACTCCCGACGCCTCATTTGTTGATTAGGGTCCATCCTTTGTCCTAGGGTTTGTGGAACTCCAACAAAAAGAACATCTCGAACAGGCATCCGAGGTGGATGTATCTCGGCCGGGGCAACATGGACTAGGTCTTGCCTCGGTCGAGGATCTGGGATCGGTCAAGGCAGAAACTGGGCCCTCAGGTCGGCCATATCTGCTTCGATCTCTGTAGTTCTTGTGCGAGTCTGCTCTCTTTCTCGCTACAGTTCTTCCTTATTGAGGCGTCGTTGTTCCAGTGTCTCCTTCAATTCGGCCTAAAGATCGAGATTGTCTTGATTGGCCATCTTATTGTTACGCTCAGGATGTGTGCACAATAAGCTTTAAATTTATACTCGTTATATTTCTCCTAACTCCTAGCGAACCCGCAGTGTACGGGACGTTTGTAGTAGGGATAGTATTCCAAGGTCGAACACAAAGACTAAGGTGAGATTGATTCGATTTATGATTAAGTCTAGTGAAGATCTAGGTTAAGACAAGAGAAAGAAATAAAGAAATGAAAATCTCAATTGTTTTTGGTTGGTTTTTAGGTGATCAATCAAGGATCACAATTCATGCAAAAGTAAGTAATCAACTAAGCTAACGAATCAACACAAAGAAACAAGCTAAACACGAGATATGAATCAAAAGAGAGAAACGGATTCTAGGGCTTGGAAATTCCGATTATGGCATAGGACTCAAGCTATCTAATCATTCCTTAGATGATCTATAATATGTCGGGAGTAAGTGTTTCTAGAGTGGGATCAATCACCGGGTAAGTCTCATGGTCCACTAATCCATTCCTAAGATCTCATTACCGGGTAAGTCTCTAAGAACCTAAGGATTGGAATTCTACACAAACCGGATTGTTGCCTAGAGATCTAACCTATCCTTACCGGGTAAGTCTCGGAAAGGGAAATTCTAAGCAACTATCCTAGCACACTTAGTCCAATGGCGGCTTGCGAGGCTCACCACTACCTAGGGTTTGTAATCTTCGAAATCTAAGGGTAAGAATCACCGGGTAGGTCTCTTCTAACACTTAGTAGCTAACACTAGGTCACCCTAGACTAGATTAACTCAACAAACACCTAGGATTTCAACATTCTAACAATCTAAAGCTAGATTCATCGAACCAGGAGAAACCGCGGGCTGTTCTACACATCCACGGCCGTGGAATGGGAAGATCCACCCGTGGACTTCAACAGAGAGTTCGTTCTTGTAAGTTACTCATCCAAAGGTAAATCTAAGTGCATACCATCATAGTCCTAGCCGCAATCATCCTTTCCTTACCCTAGAATCACATCTATTTAGCCTACAACATTCATCATAACAATCGAAATCATCATACATAAAATCATAGCATTCATTTGCAAGATAATGAAGGGGGAAAAGATGAACAAGTAAGGTAACAAAACCAAGCTGAAGTTTAGATAAGAATGACTCACAACCCTTCCAAAAGAAGGTTCAAATGGTTCATACAACTCTAGAAATCAAAACCGAACTCTTCACTCTAAAAACTATCAAAGTGTGGCAATGGTGTGTTCTTCTTCTTCTCCAACAAGCTCTTCTCCAATGGTGGCTTCCTTCTACTTCCTTCTACAAGAATCTTCTTCTTGAGAGAATATTTTTGATTGGATGATGGTGGATAATGGAGAGCTGCTCCAAGATTGCCTCTCTCAGCCAATGAAGGACCACTTTTATAACAATTTTGCATGAGCTGGCCATGAGAGTCGTGGCACAGCTGTCACAAGAATCTGGCAAAATCCACGGGTAGAATTACGGCCGTGGAATGTGCCAGTGAACCGTGGTTTGCTCCAGAAACTTCGCCTTGGATCATTAAGCTGTGATTTGGTGCACGGCTTGTGTTGGCAAGGCTCCATGAGTCTTGCTTAGCCTCTAGTTTGCATCCTAATGAGCCCGGAGGTGTGTCATCTCGAGGATTGATTCTCGAATGCATAAATTAAGCTCCTAAATCTCCCAAAATACCTATAAAACACGCACAAGTCCGTGTAGACGTCTATCTCGAGAATATACGTGAATTGAGTGCAAATGCCTTGAATTAGTGCTAAACCATGCATAAATGAACGGGAAATCTATCTAAATGACTACGTAAACCTAAGTCATAAATCGTGTTATCAAGAATACCCCATACTTAAGGTTTGCTCGTCCCCGAGCAAATGCTCAACTCTAGACTACAAGATAACATGATTTATGTATGCAGAAAAATGACAAAATCTTTTTGGGTTTGTGCTTCTACTATTGGATCACCTTCATTGTCGTGTTTCATGGCAAAGGATAAGCAATCATGCATCAAACAAGTGAAGGCATGGAAAGACAATTGCACTTAACTCAAAAGCATGCATGAAGTGTAAAGATGAAGAAGTCAAGAAGATCGAGAGCATATCCAATCTAAATTACTAAGTCTTACAAACATGCAAGTAGGTCATAAGGTCTTATGAACTCAAAGGCCAAGAAACGTTGTGACTAGGTGGGGATTTTTCTAGGCTACGTGATGCTAATCCGGGAATTGAACTAACTCCACTTCCTTGTCCTCGATCAACTTCCTTCAAGTGTATATTTTTCTCTATCTTTTCTTTCTTTCCTTTTTCTTATTTTTGAGACAATGACATTGGTGTACAAAAGCCGAAAACTTGGTGATTAGCCATCCTCGGGTTTTTTCTATTTTTCGAGGTGCATCCACACCGGGCACACATACCAAAGCTCGTTAGGACTATTGGTTTATTTGACTTTGACAAGGCACTAACACCCGATTATGTGAAGTGTACCGAGTTACTTGTCATCTAAACCAATGTCCCCAAACCTATATTTTTGGCTACACTTTCACAACAATTTCAGCACTTCATTCATGATATTCTTTTAATCAATAACTTCACCCCACACTTGCTTTTCAAACACATCATTCACACTAACATGCTCCTATTCCCGGATGGGTCAAAAGAGGTCAAATTTATCTCAATTGAGGTGCTCAAACAATCATGATCAAGATGAGAAGTAGAGAAAGATGAATTGCCTCATTCATTCCTAGATGGTATGCAAGAACTATCATGTAATTTCGACTTTCAATACTCAATCCATTCTAGGCAAACATCATGATCACAAATCATTCATGGTTTCAAAAGAAGTACTTCAAGTCCACATATGCTATCATAAATTTAACACATAAGGCCATCCATAGCCAATCCACAAGACAAGATTCATCATTAGGGTCATATCCAAGCCTAGAAAGCACAAAATTTTTTTTAAAATTTTCTGAATTTTTATGGGATTTTCGAAATGAATATATACAATGCAAGACATGTGAAGATTTTAAACTATCCTAGATGCTCATCATGCAAAGGATCATGCAAACCCTACCCCATACTTAGAAACACATTGTCCCCAATGTGTAAATGAAGTAAAGAGGAGTGAAAGAAGGTTCTCACAATGTAAAAATGGTTTGCTATGGTATTTGGGATGACTCAAATGGATTGATGGCGGATGATCCTATCAACCATGGTAGAGAGCTCTAAGTGTTCATCAAGGCGTCGGGACCCGCGCTAGGCACCGCTAGCCGTCCAAGTTCCGCGTCCGCTCCACCCATAGTTGATGAGGGGTTCATCATCATCATTCACATGCCAAATAAGGCTTCCCATGCTACTAAGGTTCTAGCACACACACTAAGCACACGAAACACACACAAAGATAGAAAAATCTAAGCAAAAACGAAAAATGAAAAGGGAAAAACGTTACCAATGGGTTGCCTCCCACCAAGCGCTTCTTTAAGGTCATTAGCTTGACCAAGCTCGGGATGTCTCACTCTAGGTGAAGTGGGGCAATCATGTCCACCGGAGCTCCCGGGATATACTTCTTCAACCGGTGCCCATTCACCTTAAAGTTCCCACAATGTTCCCCAGCTATCTCAATAGCTCCGTGGGGAAAGATCTTCTTCACCACATATGGCCCGGTCCATCTTGATTTGAGCTTTCCGGGAAAGAGCCTTAGCCTTGAGTTGAAGAGAAGGACAAGATCTCCTTCACTCAACTCCTTGGGGATGATCCTCTTGTCATGTCATCTTTTGGTTCTCTCCTTGTAAATCCGGGCATTCTCATAAGCATCCAACCGGATCTCCTCGAGGGCATTCAATTCAAGCAATCTCTTTTCTCCCGCCTCTTTGAGATCAAAATTTAGCCACTTAATGACCCAATAAGCTCTATGCTCCATCTCTACCGGAAGGTGGCAAGACTTGCCATAGACCAACTTGTAAGGAGTGGTGCCAATCGGTGTCTTGAAGGCGGTTCTATATGCCCATAAGGCGTCATTGAGCCTCATAGCCCAATCTTTTCTCGTCCTAGAGACCGTCTTCTCAAGAATGGCCTTGATCTCCCGGTTGGAGATCTCCACTTGGCCACTAGTTTGGGGATGGTAAGGTGTTGCCACCTTATGAGTCACCCCATACTTAGCCAAAAGCGCTCCAAAGTTCCTATTTGTGAAGTGCTTCCCTCCATCACTAATGATCACCCTTGGTGTACCAAACCTAGGGAATATCATTCGGTCGAAGAACCGCACCACCACCTTGGCATTATTTGTAGGAGAGGCGATTGCCTCCACCCATCTTGACACATAGTCCACCGCCAATAGGATGTAGAGATTGCCACATGAAGAAGGGAATGGTCCCATGAAGTCCACACCCCACACATCAAATATTTCCACCTCTTGTATGTTGTTCAAGGGCATCTCATTCCTCCTTGAGATGTTGCCCGTCCTTTGGCAAGCATCACAAGCTACCACAAAGCTTTGCACATCCTTGAACAAGCTTGGCCAAAAGAAGCCCGATTGCAACACTTTAGCACATGTCTTGTGGGAGCTAGCATGCCCTCCACATGGCAAGGAATGACAATGGCGGATCATACTCTCCACCTCATCCTCCGGTATGCATCTTCTAAACATCCCATCCGGCCCTCTCTTGAACAAAAGTGGCTCACTCCAATAGTAGTGCCTTACATCCTTGAAGAACTTTTTCCTTTGAGCATATGTCAAGCCGGGAGGCACTTCCTCACATACTAAGTAGTTCACTATGTCGGCAAACCATGGCTCGCTTCCTCTAGACACTTGGAACAAGCATTCCTCCACCATTTGTAATTGCTCGTCCCGGAATGAATCATCAATCGGGATGTCATCTCTTTCAAGCCCCAATAGTGGGAGTCTACTAAGGTGATCCGCCACGGAGTTCTCGGATCCCTTCTTGTCCCGGATTTCCAAATCAAACTCTTGAAGAAGAAGGATCCACCGAATCAACCTAGGCTTGGCATCCTTCTTGGTAAGTAGATAACGGATCGCAGCATGATCCGTATAGACTATGACCATCGCTCCAACAAGATATGAGCGGAACTTCTCAAAAGCATACACCACCGCTAGCAACTCCTTCTCGGTGGTAGCATAATTGAGTTGGGCATCATCTAGCGTCTTGCTAGCATAATAAATAGCATGAGTGCGCCCCTCTTTCCTTTGCCCCAAAACAGCCCCAACGGCTACATCACTTGCATCACACATGATCTCAAATGGTAAACTCCAATCCGGAGGTTGCATGATAGGTGCGGAGATCAAGGCGTTCTTCAACCTACAAAAAGCCTCAAGACAATCTTTGGAAAAGACAAAATCAACATCCTTCATTAATAGGTTAGTGAGAGGCTTAGAAATTTTAGAGAAGTCTTGAATGAACCTCCGGTAAAAACCGGCATGCCCTAAGAAACTCCTTACCCCTTTCACCGAGGTAGGTGGTGGCAGCTTCTCTATAGTTTCAATCTTGGCCCTATCAACCTCAATGCCACGGTTAGACACCAAGTGTCCTAACACAATACCCTCACTTACCATGAAGTGGCATTTTTCCCAATTCAAGACAAGATTTGTCTCCTCACATCTTTGCAATACCAATGACAAGTTAGCCAAGCAATTATCAAAGGAAGAACCATAAACAAAGAAATCATCCATGAACACTTCCATGATATTTTCTATGTATTCCGAAAAGATAGCCATCATACACCTTTGAAAGGTGGCGGGTGCATTACACAACCCAAATGGCATCCTCCTATATGCAAAAGTACCCCATGGACATGTAAAGGTTGTTTTCTCTTGGTCATCGGGGTGGATAGGGATTTGGAAGAATCCACTATAGCCATCTAGGTAGCAAAAATGAGAATGTTGAGCTAACCTCTCTAGCATTTGGTCAATGAAGGGAAGGGGGAAGTGATCTTTCCTAGATGCCATGTTCAACTTCCTATAATCAATGCACATCCTCCATCCCGTAACCGTCCTAGTTGGGATTAGTTCATTGATCTCATTAGTCACTACGGTCATCCCAGCCTTCTTAGGTACCACATGAACGGGACTAACCCACTTACTATCCGAGATAGGGTAGATAATTCCCGCATCTAGCAACTTAATGATTTTCTTTTTGACTACCTCTTTCATTATAGGATTCAATCTCCTTTGATGTTCAATAGAGTGTTTATGATTATCTTCCATCATTATCTTATGCATGCACAAAGAAGGCTTAATGCCAACCAAATCATCAATAGTATAGCCAATGGCTTTCCTATACAATCTTAGCTCATGCAACAACTTAGCAAGTTCATCATCACTCAAGCATGCATTCACAATCACCGGATATGTAGAATTATCACCAAGGAAATCATATTTAAATGAGAGGGGAGGGGTTTAAGTTCAAGTTTAGGAGGACCTTTATCGAGCGTAGACGATCCAAACAAGGTTGGATGAGATGAATCCAAAGCAAATGAAGGCTCTCCATGGCTCCTAGAAGCTTGATCATCATCAAGGGCTGATCCAGGGGAAACCACGGCCAACTCCACGGTTTGCTCCAAGTCCACGGCCGTGGAAGTTGCCTGGCTCATTTTCTGTGGCTTTACAGAGAGTTTGACGGCCGTGGAACACAAATCTCGACCGTGGAACCTACAGTTGTTCACCACCTCTTCGTGACTCTCAAATCCAACTCTTGTCTCCCTTTCCAATGCTTCTAAGGCTTTGATCTCTTCATTGCAAGCCTCCCCATCACCTTCCTCCATCATACTTAAGGTAAGAACCTTTTCTAAGGGATCCTTGATCAAGATCGAGCTCACAACTTCTCTAGATTCTTCTTGCTCGACTATGTTGAAGACATCCTCATCAAGGGTTGGCCCTTTCATCATTGTGGACAATTTGAACTTGATGTTCTCTTCTCCAATGTTGAAGGAGAGAGTCCCATTCTTGAAATCCACTAGGCACTCGGAAGTGGCTAGGAAAGGTCTTCCTAAAATGATGGGAACCGGATAGTCCGCCGGAATATCCAAGACAACAAAATCAATTGGCACATAGAATCCTCCTAGTTGCACCGGGATGTCTTCTAGGATCCCAACCGGATGAGTGATAGATCGGTCCGCCATATAGAGGGTCATCTTGACCGGTTTTGGCTCTCCTAGCCCTACCTTGTTGCAAAGTGCAAGCGGTATGATGCTTACACTTGCCCCAAGATCACAAAGTGCCTCATACTTCACATCTCCCACTCCAATTGGGACACAAAAGGAACCCGGGTCTCTTAACTTGGGAGGCATCTCCTCCTTCATCGTTTGGATCAATTCCGAGGATCTCTTGGTCATTCTTATCTCCCCATACTCCTCCAACTTCCTTTTGTTGGAGAGTATCTCTTTCAAGAACTTGCCATATGCCGGCATTCCTAAAATAGCATCCATGAACGGAATATTAATATGCAATTTATACATTAGTTCAAGGAACTTACCAAAGTGATTGTCCAAACGAGCTCTCGCTCTTGATTGTGGAAACGGTAGTGGTGGCTTGTATGGAGGCGGTGCCACATAAATTGGCTCTACATCCTTGCTCTTGCCTCCATCTCCTTGCAAAGTCTCTTTCTCTATCACCACTTGTTTCCCTTTAGCATTGTCCTTAGGCAAATGATCTTTCATGCTCAACCCACTCCTTGTAGTAATGGCCAACACTTGGCCTCTTGGATTGTCTTCGGTTCTTCCGGGAAGCTTTCCCGGATCTCTATGGGCTTCACCCGCTTTTTGGAACACTTGTGCTTCCAACACTTTTTGAGCTTTGGAAATAGAAGTCACGTTGCTCTCAAGACCACTCAGCCTTCCAAGCAATTGCTCAAACATCATTTCGGTTCTATCTTTTGGAGGTTGAGTAAATCCGGGTGGAGGTTCTTGTGAAGCTTTTGGTGATGGAGTTGTGCTTGTGGAAGCGGGAGGGTTCAAGGCTCCATCCGGGTTAGAGTAGGAAAACCCCGGATGGTTATGGTTGGGCCGGTAATTGTTGAATTTCCGGTTGTTGTTGAAGTTCCTTGGGCCTTGATAATTGTTGTAATTGCCCCTTCCCATGTAATTCACATCCTCCTCCTTGGAAGACAAGTTAGCTTGTGGAAACACTTGAGGAGTTGCTTGGTTCTTCAAAGTTGTAGCACACAACTCCCTCAAGGACTTCAATTCATTGTTGATGGCGTCAAGCTTGAAATTGCTCATGGTGACTTCACTCACCTCATATGCTCCCGCCTTTCTCCCTTCACTCTTCCTATGGGAGTATTTCTCAATCACTAGAGCTTGCTTCTCCACAAACTCCCAAGCTTCATCTACATGCTTCTCCATAAATGTCCCACCGGAAATAGATTGGAGCTTGAATTGGCTATCTTCATCAAGTCCCTTGAAGTAGATCTCCAATAGCTCAATTTTCGGTATGCCATGGTGTGGACAATCTAGGAGAAGATCTTTGAACCTCTCCCAAGACTTGAACAAATTCTCTCTATCCTTCATCACGAAGGCATTGATCTTCCCTCTTAACTCGGTAGTCTTGGAAGGTGGGAAGAACTTAGTCAAAAACTCGGTTGTCATCTCCTCCCAAGTACCAACTCGCCCTTGTGGAATAGATTGATACCAAGCCAAGGCTTTATCCTTAAGAGAGAAGGAAAAAGCCCTAAGCTTATGGTTGTTGCTCTCCAATCTTGGCGGTCTAAGAGTCTCCATCAAAATCTCATAATTCATCAAGTGTTGATGAGGAGACTCTCCTTCCATCCCTCCAAATTGATTATGCCGGATCATTTGTAGAACTTGAGGGCGGAGCTCATAGTTGTGGGTTGCGGGATCTCCTAAGTTCACACCCGGACGGTGTGCTCTTTGTGCCGGATCCATACGTCTCCCTAATGTTTGTGGCTCTTCAATAGAAATGGGGACAACCCTAACATTCGCCGCCGGCTGCGGTTGTGGTGGAGGAGGTGGAGGTTGTTGACGATTAAGCTCCCCTTGTACAAGGGCTTGCCTAATCTCATCAATCTCCCTCCTAGTTGCTTCTTGCCTCTCATTGGCAAGTCTCCTTTCTTCCTCCAAGAGCTCATCTCTTAGCCTTATTTGCTCTAAGGCTTCATCCAATTCAGCTTGGAGATCTCTTCCGGCCATCTCTTTTCCCTTTTTAATACTCTTGGATCTAGATCTAAGGGTTTTCTCCGATTCGGGATCGAATGGAGCTAAATCCTTGCCACGAGATCTTCGCATACACCTAAAGAGTAAGAGATGTCCTGAAATGCAAAGACACACACCAAAAAGAGATCAAAAGCAACAAGAAAGATCTACACTACAATCAATCACGAAATAGACTCAATCTAGACCTAGTCCCCGGCAACGGCGCTGTTAGCATGAAATATAGCGATACTTTAGGCACGTTTTCTAAGCGTATTTGATTTATATTGATAGTCTTTGATTTAGCATTGTTGCATAAGTGAGCTAGTTTGCCTATATTGTCGATATGGATGTCTACACTAGTTCTATGTTGATTATAGGTACTTGAGAGCTATTTCCGAACGGAATCGAGCAAAGAAGAGTTGATTTGATATGTCCATGGATTGAGGGCATTCTTAGGAGCAAATTGGAGTTCAACTTGAGGAATGCACGAGGCTAGGGAAGAATCACGTTCTTGCCCTAAACCACGCTCTAAAATACGGCCGTATTACAAACCACGTTCAGTTCCACGGCCGTGGATCCTTGCAAAGAGAGGCGTGATGCATTCCAGTAACTATTACGGTCGTGGAATACATGGTTCAAACCGTGACACTTTTCCACGCTCTAAATTACGGTCGTGGAAACTTCCACGACCGTGATCTTGGCGATCTTTTTCGCCACACTTTGAAGCCACGATCTTTTGAAGATTGGGCCGGACCGATATTTTATCTTGCCCTATAAAAAGACGGACGAAGGGAGATTTTGTCATGCCCGCTATCATTGCTTATCGACGCATACATCTCGCTTTAGGTTTACACTTGTGAGAGGACCGATTATCGACGGCATCCCCGCTTACCCTCGTTTAGAGGCATTTGGAGATCTCGTTGGAGATCGATGTTCGTGCTTGGATTTGCCCTAATCTCGCACTTGGTGGAGATTATCGCTGGGATTTCCAGATTTCCGGGATTGACGGAAGATTTGGAAGGTTTCTTGCAAGAAGACTTCTCTTCTTGTTTAGGTTTGATTTAGAAGACAGATTGACATCCCGTTCTTCCTTCTTTCCTAAGATTGAGTTTGTTTGTTCTATTTCGAATCTTGTGACGATACTTGTTCTTGATTGTGACTTTGAGATTGGTTTGAAGTTTATTCAAAGTTTTCGGAAGCTTTCATCTTTCTATCTTTTAATTCTTGAATTGATATCAACATGACTGTTATTGGCTAAAAACCCTTAACAATTCTAAGGTGAAGGGTTGATAGTTGTGGCTTAGATGATGATAGATCGATCGTAAATAGATCAGACCCTGAGAGTTCGAGAGAATTGTCGACGAACCCTAAATTACGGGTTGTTCTTGAGTTCCACGACCGTGGAATCTCAAGATCCAACCGTAATTTCCCTTAAGTTTACGAACCTGCTTTTACTTTAATCCAAATTTAAAGATTTGCTTTAATTTAGTTTAGACTTGTCTTTTCTAGGTGGTAGTGAAGCCTCAACAACCTCTACCTCGATTGTGAGTGTCACAACCGTAATCGGTTTAGTTAGTCTTGATCCTTGGATTACAAGTTTGGGTATTTGATATTAATTCTCACCTTTAGAATCTTTCTATATTGAGCCTCAACAACCTGTATAGAGAGTGCCTTATAGTTGAGTCATATAAGGTTTTTGGAACTTCACCGTACGATTACCTTACATTAGCATACCTTTGCATATCTCAACTCTGTCTTTATATCAATAGTAAATCTTGAATCGATTGCCACAGCTAGATACTTGGATCTTTAGGATTGTTGTTTTCCCAATATTTGCTAAACTCTCATATTTACTCGCTTGATAATCTACAATTGAATTTGTTCCCACCCAAATCCCTGTGTTCGATACTCTGGAATTCTTGCTTAACTACGTCGATCCGTACACTGCGGGTTCGCTGCTTGATTCTAGTTTTATAAATTTAAAGCTTATTTGCACACACCTTTAGGGGCGAACAAGTTTTTGGCGCCGTTGCCGGGGATTTGGTTTCGGCCGAATTCGGTAGCCGGTTGTCAAGCTTGGGAGCTTGCTCTCGTTATTTGATATCTTTTTGAGTGCATTTGCAGGTCTAGGAACACCGAAGATCTCTTACCTCTTGATCAAGAGCTAGAGAAAACTTTAAGGCAAAAGCGCAAGGAAAAGAAGATGGCTGAAGAACACGAACGTGATCTTCAAGCGGAGTTGGCGGAGAAGGAAGCTCAACTCCAATGGAACGAGAATCTCCGCCGGGATGAAATGGATCGTCATCAATCTGAAGTTAGCAGACTACAGGATACGATGTTCCAAATGAGGATAGAGTTAAGCGACCTTAAGAATAAAGGAAGCAAGAAATCCTCAAGGAGGGGATCAAGATCTAGAAGAAGAAGAAGTCATTCATCCGCTGATGATAGTGACTCTTCCATGCCGCCTCTAGAAGAAATTGATCCCACGATCAATGCGAATCCTTTTCACCCACAAGGAGCTGCTAATCGCCGTGTTCCACCTAGGAATGCGAGGATCGAACGTGTAGATGAAGAGCCAAGAACTCTTGGCCAGCGGATGGATCCAACACAACAACCACGCCGCTTGGGCGTGAATTTTGATGCTGAAGATGTACAAGGATTTAGTTTCAACCCTCAAGTTATTACTCTTGTTCGCCAAAACCAATTTGGCGGGACAAGCGCTGAATCTCCACACCAACACTTGCAAAACTTTGAGTGTATGATGGAGACGATGAGACCGAAAAATGCTACTACCAACAACTACAAGCTCAAGCCCTTCTTCTTCTCTTTGAAGGGGAAAGTGTTGTCTTGGTACCAAGCTCTTCCTAGTGGGAAACTAGATACGTGGGAAAACCTTTCCGCAGAGTTCCTCACCAAATTCTTTCCGCCTTCCAAAACGGCGGAACTTAGAGGTAAGATTAATGCTTTTTCCATGAGACCTAACGAAAGTTTGTTTCAATCTTGGGAAAGGTTTCAGGATTTACTCTTGGATTGCCCTCATCATGGCATATCCAAGCTTGCCTTGCTGGAGATTTACTACAAGGGGCTGGATGCGGGAACGCAATTCAACCTCCAATCCCTCTCATGTGGAACGTTCATGGACATGAGAGAAGATGACGCTTGGGACTTCATTGAGAAGCAAGCAAGAGTCATAGAGAAATATTCCCACCGGAAAGTGGAGGGAAATAGTGTGGAGCAAGGAGCAAAGCTCACACATGAAGCTCAAAATCAGATTTTCTCCCTCAACAA
This sequence comes from Fagopyrum esculentum, assembly GCA_033239045.1. Lineage (NCBI taxonomy): Eukaryota > Viridiplantae > Streptophyta > Magnoliopsida > Caryophyllales > Polygonaceae > Fagopyrum > Fagopyrum esculentum. The sequence continues at coordinate 116,911,549 of BSUD01000005.1, forward strand.
TGAGATCAAAGAGTTGAAGGAGGCTATCAAGACCAACTTTCCAAAGCAACAAGGGAAGGATGTTGGTTATTTGGGCAACAACAATGACGGTGATAACACAAACCGCAACAACAATAACAACCGGAACAATAACCGGAGCAACAATTGGAATGGCAACAACAACAATAATAACGGCCGGAACAACAATTGGAACAACAATAGGGGTTCAAGTAACAACAATTGGCGCTCCAATCAACAAAATTCCGGTAACTCTTATCCTTCCAATTCTAATTCACTAACTCCACCTTCCTCTTCCTCTACTCCTTTGAGAAGCCAGGGGTAAACATCAAATGGAGGAAAAACTTCGGGAAAGGAGAAGCCCGATCCCATGTTGGAGACGATTCTGGGAAAGCTTCAAGGGTTGGAGAACCGCCTCATCAAGGTTGATGATCAAGTTTCTAAAGTTGATAAAGCTCAAAAAGTTTTAGAAAACCAAATGTTCAACCACGCGGAGGAAGTTCCTAGGAATCAAGGGAAGCTTCCAGGAAAGACGGAGGACAACCCTAAGGGAAGGGTGATGGCAATAACAACTAGGAGCGGAGTGACTACTACCGATCCGCATCCTACGTTCGTTGAAGTCCCCGTAGAGAAAGACAAGGAGAAGGGGAAGGAGAAGGAAGATGTCTATGTTCCTCCTCCAGCTTACAAACCTCCCCTACCATTCCCTCAATCTAGAGCGCGAGCGCGCCTAGATAAACAATTCAGTAAGTTCATAGAACTCATGAGTAAGCTGCATATTAATATACCATTTATTGATGCTATTGTAGGTATGCCGGCTTATGGCAAGTTCTTGAAGGAACTCCTCTCTAACAAGAGGAAGCTAGAAGACTTCCGTGAGGTCAAGATGAGTTCGGATTCTTCAAATCTCATCAAGACCATGAAGGAGAAAATGCCCCCAAAGCTGAAGGATCCGGGGTTATTTTGCATTCCCATTGGAGTGGGAGATGTCACATACGACGCTTTATGTGACTTAGGAGCAAGTGTGAGCATCATACCACTTGCATTGTGCAGGAAGATCGGTTTAGGCGACCCTAAACCGGTGAAGATGACGTTATACATGGCGGATCGATCCATCACTCGCCCCGTCGGTATTGTGGAAGACGTCCCGAGCAAGTGTGAGCATCATGAAGGAGGTTGTCAAGAAGGAAATTCTTAAGCTTCTTGATGCAGGTATCATCTACCCTATCTCCGATAGTAAGTGGGTGAGTCCAGTTCAAGTGGTTCCGAAGAAGGGAGGAATGACGGTCATCACCAACAAGAACAACGAACTCATTCCTACCCGAACTGTGACGGGATGGCGGATGTGCATAGACTACCGCAAGCTCAACAACGCAACGCGGAAAGATCACTTCCCATTGCCATTCATTGATCAAATGCTTGAAAGGTTAGCGCAACATTCACATTTTTGCTACCTTGACGGTTATAGTGGTTTCTTTCAGATTCCGATACACCCAGATGATCAAGAGAAGACCACATTCACGTGCCCTTGGGGTACGTTCGCCTATAGGAGAATGCCGTTCGGGCTTTGCAACGCCCCAGCCACCTTCCAACGGTGCATGATGGCCATCTTCTCCGAATACGTAGAGGAAATCATGGAAGTCTTCATGGACGACTTCTCCGTATACGGTTCCTCTTTTAACGATTGTCTTTCTAACCTTTCTCTTGTTTTGCAAAGATGTGAAGACACTAACCTAGTTCTTAATTGGGAGAAGTGTCAATTCATGGTTAAGGAAGGAATTGTATTAGGTCACTTAGTCTCTAGTAGAGGGATAGAGGTAGACAAGGCTAAGATAGAGACCATAGAGAAACTTCCTCCCCCAATTTCGGTGAAAGGGATAAGAAGTTTCCTAGGACATGCTGGATTTTATAGACGTTTCATTAAGGACTTTTCTAAGATATCAAAACCTCTCACTAATCTATTGATGAAGGATGCGGTTTTTGAGTTTTCACAGGAATGTTTGGATGCGTTTAACACCATTCGGCAAGCTCTAATTTCAGCACCCATTATCCAACCTCCAGATTGGACTCTTCCCTTTGAGATTTTGTGCGATGCTAGTGACGTAGCTATTGGAGCTGTTCTTGGACAACGAAAGGAAGGGCGAACCCATGCCATATACTATGCTAGCAAGACGCTAGATGAAGCGCAGCTCAACTACGCCACTACCAAAAAAGAGTTTTTAGCCATTGTCTATGCTATTGACAAGTTTCGCTCTTATCTTGTAGGTGCAAAGGTGATTGTCTACACGGATCATGCTGCGATCCGGTACCTCCTTGCGAAGAAAGATGCGAAGCCAAGGCTAATTAGATGGATTCTTCTCCTACAAGAATTCGATCTTGAGATCCGCGACAAGAAGGGTTCGGAAAATTCTGTTGCGGATCATTTGAGTCGCCTAACACATCTAGAGGACGACCATTTACCCATTGATGACTCCTTTCCGGATGAACACTTACACATCATAGAGGAGTGCATCAACGTGATCTCCAAAGGTAACGAACCATGGTTTGTTGACTTTGTTAACTATTTGGTTTGCCAGGAGATACCATCCGGACTATCCTACGCACAAAGGAAGAAGTTCTTTAAGGACGTCCGGGAATACTATTGGAACGAGCCTCTCCTCTTTAAGAGAGGTCCGGATGGCATCATTCGGCGATGTGTGCCGGAAGATGAGATGCAAAGTGTCATCCGCCATTGTCATTCACTACCTTGTGGAGGACACGCTAGTTCGAACAAGACTAGCGCAAAGGTATTGCAATCTGGATTCTTTTGGCCTACTTTATTTAGAGATGTGCAATCCTTTGTTTCTTGCTGCGATGCTTGTCAAAGAACAGGCAATATTTCTAGAAGGAACGAGATGCCCCTCAACAACATCCAAGAGGTGGAGATTTTTGACGTTTGGGGAGTTGATTTCATGGGACCATTCCCATCTTCTTGTGGAAATCAATACATACTATTGGCGGTAGACTACGTTTCTAGATGGGTGGAAGCAATTGCCTCTCCCACAAATGATGCCATGGTGGTGGTTAAGTTCTTCAACAAGACCATTTCCCCGCGATTTGGGATGCCAAGGACTATCATTAGTGATGGAGGTTCTCACTTCATAGCCCGTCGCTTTGAAGCTCTTCTAGCTAAGTATGGGGTTACTCACAAGGTCGCTACCCCTTATCATCCACAAACAAGTGGACAAGTTGAGATCTCAAATAGGGAGATCAAAGGAATTCTAGAGAAGACAGTTTCAAGGACTAGGAAGGATTGGTCCTTGAAGCTTGACGATGCATTATGGGCGTACCGGACTGCGTACAAGATTCCCATAGGAACCACGCCATACAATCTTGTGTATGGGAAGTCTTGTCACTTGCCGGTAGAGTTGGAGCACAAAGCGTTTTGGGCTATCAAGTGGCTGAATTTCAGCATGAAGGAAGCAGGAGAGAAGCGTCTCCTAGACATCAATAAGCTGGATGAACTCCGCTTGAACGCTTATGAAACCGCTAAGATCTACAAGGAGAGAGCAAAGTGTTGGCATGATAAGCATATCATTCCGAAGGACTTAAAAGAAGGAGATCAAGTTCTCCTCTTCAATTCAAGACTTCGCCTCTTTCCAGGTAAGCTTAAATCCCGTTGGACCGGACCTTTTCTAATTAAGCGTATTTTCCCCCATGGTGCAGTTGAAGTATGGGGTGAAGCGAGCGGAAGTTTTAAGGTGAACGGCCAACGACTAAAGAAGTATACGCCGGAACTCCAAGCTGAGGAGTTCGCGGCTACCGCACTCGAATAAGTGCGAGCCTGGTCTAGCTACGGACCTTAAACAAAGCGCTTCTTGGGAGGCAACCCAAGGTATTGCATTTTCGTTTTCATTTTCGATTCATAGTTTAGCTTAGAATAGACGTTTTTGCTTTATTTTGCCTCGATTTCTTCCGGTATGTTCGTGTTTTTGGATGTAGGAACGATGGAAAAGGGAAAGGGAAGGATAATGTCGAAGAAAAGTGACGAAATTTGGACTTTGGAGCTTTACAGAGGGTTCCACGGTCTAAATTACGGTTGTCATAGCTACAGTGCCCGTAATTTCCAAAAGCCTTTGAAAAATCACCAAAACCACGGTTCCGTACACTTCCACGGCCGTGGAACACCCCGACAGACCGTGATTTTCAAAAATTTTGCCTGTGACTATATAAGCCACATTCTTCACAATAACCACCCAAAACCCCTCTTTCCACGACCTAAGTGCCGAAAACCCACGACCCTCTCTCAAATCTTCGTTTCCTAATCGTTTTCAACGATTCTTCTTCCTAAACTGCAGCAAATTCAACCACAAACAAGATCCAAGCGACGAATCAAGCGGAAACTCATCAACAAACGCACATTTCGGATTTTTCAATCCGAAAAATAGGTTTTTTCTCTCTTCTTGATTCTTGCCGATTTGGTTCGTTTTTGTTAGAGATTTATAGGAAGAACTGATTTAGATTGGAAGGAATTAGACTAGGACTGCCTGTTGTGGTGATTGATTGCTGATTTGTTGAGATTTGTGATTTTTTGAGACGAATCACGGTCTCTGGGTAAATTACGTCCGTGGTTTCTGAAGAACAGACCGTAATTTTGAGCAGAATGGATTTTGTGAGAAGAATTTCGGGAAGGATAAAAGAGAAGAAGAGTGGTCATAATAAGAAGAGGAAGGGTAATCCCTCCTCCTCCTCATCCTCTAGGGCACCACCACCCTCTTCCCCTTCACCTCCATCCTCACCTTCACCTCCATCTTCACCTCCTCACCCTAGAGTCCCGACCATACACGATGACCATCTTGATGCACTTGATAGGATCAAGGAGAGGGCAGTGATTGGCCCTAGATATTTGTTGTTGGAGGATCTAGCTCCTCTCAACATTGTGGAGGATCTTACTTGGCTCTTGGATAGAGCCGGATTAGTTGTCTTCTCGGCTATCCGAGAAGACGCTTATGAGGAGATTACACGGGAGGTTGTGACGTCTTTCGAGCACAGGCACGTAGACAGGACCGTCTCTTTCCGTCTCATGGAAAGAGACTACCATTTGAGTATCCGTGAGTTTGGGACCATTTTCGGGTTCCATGAGACCTTCAATGGTCGATTTCCGAGTGGCGTTTACGCCAAAGACTTTTGGAAGGAGGTTGCGATGATATACGCCGACGAGGACCGTTGGCAACCCGCTGATACCAAGGATAGATTGATGTACCATCTAGCCTTGAAGATAGCCCACCGTGTTCTTTTGGAGTGTCTCTTTCCTAGGACGGAGACGCCCCAAAAGATCAAGACGGATGAGCTATTCTTGCTTTACTCCATGCTTTATGGACGCCGTGCAGATTGTGCTACTCTCTTGGCTGCTACGATGAGAAAGCTCAAGAACAAGAAGAAGGGCAACATAGGATATGGTGGGATAGTTACCCACATTGCTAGGAGCTTTGGTGTTGATTTTTCTGCTTGCACCCTCATACCGGCCGTTCCTTTAAGGCTACATGCTTTCATGGTTAGGGGTCTCATCTTCCCCACACATAGAGGTCCGCCTTATGCGGGCATGCCTTGGGAGAGTAGGACGGGTAGGGGTATAGAGTGGCTGCCGGAGTACTCCATTATGGCGGGACGCCATAATTGGAAGGAGACGTTCGCTGCTATGCATGCGAACAGGATAGTAGCTCCCCCTTATGTCCCACCACCGGTCGTCGAGGATGAGGATATGGGAGATCAGTTTGAGAGTGGAGGAGGAGCCGAGCAGGAGTTTGGCACGTTTCCGGATCAGCCGGAGGCGGCCCCAGATGTACCTAGACGCTCTCCACGTCCAGCTAGAGCCTCAGGCTCGTCTTCTCGCCGCGCTAGCGTGAGTGAGAGGCCTACGTGGATGACCACACCTCCCACATGGTATGGCGTTCCCCCTCCTTGGTCCACAGAGCAGCCAGCACCACCAGCACCAACACCATCCGACGCCCCGGCATGGTTTAGTCAGGCCCCGGGATGGTACGAGCAGATGCCGGATTGGGCTACTGGCCTTTCAGAGAGAGTAGGGGCATTGGAGATCCGAGCCGATGCTAGAGACGGACGCATGGATGATCTTGATCACATGATGAGGGACGTCTACCGCCAGCAGTTTGGGCGGCCCTACGACTCCAGCTTCTCTCCATTCCCGCCTCCGCCGGCACCGCAGTGATTTGATGCATGACCTTACGCTTTAGACATTCCACCACCACTTTGTGAGTTTCTTTTTCTTTTCTTTCTTTTCTTTCTTTATTTTGAACATTAGGGACAATGTTCGTCCTAAGTATGGGGTGGGATGTACTAAAAGTTTGTAATAACTCTACTCACTATGTTTGCTTTCATTCGAGACTATCATTGTATGTTCATTATGTGTTGCACGTTTCATTATTGCATTGCATGAAAAAGAACTTGAAAAACCCATAAAATTGAAAAATTTTGAAAAATTTTGTGCTTCTAATGAATTGAGATGATTTCCATGATAATCACTACTTGTGAATTGAGTTTGATAACAATTGCATGCTTAAAAGAATAGTGAATCGAAAAGAATTTGAATGAATGAATTATACCTCTTTTGCAAGTTTCATAATGTGATTATGTTACCTAAATCATGTTAAGAAATTGAAGTTGAAATCACAGTATAAGTTCCTATACTTCTTGTTGAGATGATTAAGGCAATTCGATACTTTCTTTCTTCTTCCTTTTGATCATTTTAGCCCCTCATTGAAATATTAACCTCCTTTACCTATCCGGGAATTTTGGAGAAGTGAATGAAAAAGGCATGTTTGATGTGGGAGGGCCATGAGAGCAATTATTTTCAATCAAAAGAATAGAAAGAAGTTGTAGGTTTGGGGAAGTCAATCATGACGATGAGTAACTCGGCACCATTCACATAGCCGGGTGTTTGTGTCTTGTCAAAGTCGAATTGAGCGATATTCCTAGCGGATTATGGTATGTGCGCTAAGGGTTTGAGGCATCTCATGAAAATTGAGAAACGCCAATCTCCTAGGCTTCCGTTTTTGTGCACCTCTATCCATAACTCCAAAAGTAAAGTCGAAAAATGAAAGGAAGAAGAGCGAAGCTCTAAGTTGAATTGTTGCGGAAACCGCAAAAGAAGAAGAAGGTAGTTGTCCACTTTCCCGGATTCATGCACCACATTCCTTAAAGGTTTCCTTCCCTTCCATATTCTAGACCTTTTCTTTGGAAGTCCTTAAGATCAAAAGAATGTTATATGACTTGTTGATCTAAATTAAAGTTTCTTGTGATTGATTTTGATAATGTTTGAAGGTTATAATGCTTGTTTAGAAGCTTAATTGATTCATGAGTTTTCTTTGCTTTTTACTCTATGATTAAGTGTGTGAAAGTTTGATAAACGATTGAAGCAAGGTTTGAGAATGATCTATTCTTTAGAAGGCACATTCATCCAAAAGAAGGTACACATATTTCATCCTAACTCTTATTCTAAAAACTTTTTGAAAGACCTTGCTTAGGGACAAGCAAGTTGCAAGTATGGGGTTATTTGTTAGCATGAAATATTGCGATACTTTAGGCACGTTTTCTAAGCGTATTTGATTCATATTGATAGTCTTTGATTTAGCATTGTTGCATAAGTGAGCTAGTTTGCCTATATTGTCGATATGGATGTCTACACTAGTTCTATGTTGATTATAGGTACTTAAGAGCTATTTCCGAACGGAATCGAGCAAAGCAGAGTTGATTTGATATGTCCATGGATTGAGGGCATTCTTAGGAGCAAATTGGAGTTCAACTTGAGGAATGCACGAGGCTAGGGAAGAATCACGTTCTTGCCCTAAACCACGCTATAAAATACGGCCGTATTACAAACCACGTTCAGTTCCACGGCCGTGGATCCTTGCAAAGAGAGGCGTGATGCATTCCAGTAACTATTACGGTCGTGGAATACATGGTTCAAACCGTGACACTTTTCCACGCTCTAAATTACGGTCGTGGAAACTTCCACGACCGTGATCTTGGCGATCTTTTTCGCCACACTTTGAAGCCACGATCTTTTGAAGATTGGGCCGGGCCGATATTTTATATTGCCCTATAAAAAGACGGACGAAGGGAGATTTCGTCATGCCCGCTATCATTGCTTATCGACGCATACATCTCGCTTTAGGTTTACACTTGTGAGAGGACCGATTATCGACGGCATCCCCGCTTACCCTCGTTTAGAGGCATTTGGAGATCTCGTTGGAGATCAACGTTCGTGCTTGGATTTGCCCTAATCTCGCACTTGGTGGAGATTATCGCTGGGATTTCCAGATTTCCGGGATTGACGGAAGATTTGGAAGGTTTCTTGCAAGAAGACTTCTCTTCTTGTTTAGGTTTGATTTAGAAGACGGATTGACATCCCGTTCTTCCTTCTTTCCTAAGATTGAGTTTGTTTGTTCTATTTCGAATCTTGTGACGATACTTGTTCTTGATTGTGACTTTGAGATTGGTTTGAAGTTTATTCAAAGTTTTCGGAAGCTTTCATCTTTCTATCTTTTAATTCTTGAATTGATATCAACATGACTTTATTGGCTAAAAACCCTTAACAATTCTAAGGTGAAGGGTTGATAGTTGTGGCTTAGATGATGATAGATCGATCGTAAATAGATTAGACCCTGAGAGTTCGAGAGAATTGTCGACGAACCCTAAATTACGGATTGTTCTTGAGTTCCACGACCGTGGAATCTCAAGATCCAACCGTAATTTCCCTTAAGTTTACGAACCTGCTTTTACTTTAATCCAATGTTAAAGATTTGCTTTAATTTAGTTTAGACTTGTCTTTTCTAGGTGGTAGTGAAGCCTCAACAACCTCTACCTCGATTGTGAGTGTCACAACTATAATCGGTTTAGTTAGTCTTGATCCTTGGATTACAAGTTTGGGTATTTGATATTAATTCTCACCTTTAGAATCTTTCTATATTGAGCCTCAACAACCTGTATAGAGAGTGCCTTATAGTTGAGTCATATAAGGTTTTTGGAACTTCACCGTACGATTACCTTACATTAGCATACCTTTGCATATCTCAACTCTGTCTTTATATCAATAGTAAATCTTGAATCGATTGCCACAGCTGGATACTTGGATCTTTAGGATTGTTGTTTTCCCAATATTTGCAAAACTCTCATATTTACTCGCTTGATAATCTGCAATTGAATTTGTTCCCACCCAAATCCCTGTGTTCGATACTCTGGAATTCTTGCTTAACTACGTCGATCCGTACACTGCGGGTTCGCTGCTTGATTCTAGTTTTATAAATTTAAAGCTTATTTGCACACACCTTTATGGGCGAACAGGCGCCAAAAACTTGTTACGCTCAGGATGTGTGCACAATAAGCTTTAAATTTATACTCGTTATATTTCTCCTAACTCCTAGCGAACCCGCAGTGTACGGGACGTTTGTAGTAGGGATAGTATTCCGAGGTCGAACACAAAGACTAAGGTGAGATTGATTCGATTTATGATTAAGTCTAGTGAAGATCTAGGTTAAGACAAGAGAAAGAAATAAAGAAATGAAAATCTCAATTGTTTTTGGTTGGTTTTTAGGTGATCAATCAAGGATCACAATTCATGAAAAAGTACGCAATCAACTAAGCTAACGAATCAACACAAAGAAACAAGCTAAACACGAGATATGAATCAAAAGAGAGAAACGGATTCTAGGGGTTGGAAATTCCGATTTTGGCATAGGACTCAAGCTATCTAATCATTCCTTAGATGATCTATAATATGTCGGGAGTAAGTGTTTCTAGAGTGGGATCAATCACCGGGTAAGTTTCATGGTCCACTAATCCATTCCTAAGATCTCATTACCGGGTAAGTCTCTAAGAACCTAAGGATTGGAATTCTACACAAACCGGATTGTTGCCTAGAGATCTAACCTATCCTTACCGGGTAAGTCTCGGAAAGGGAAATTCTAAGCAACTATCCTAGCACACTTAGTCCAATGGCGGCTTGCGAGGCTCACCACTACCTAGGGTTTGTAATCTTCGAAGTCTAAGGGTAAGAATCACCGGGTAGGTCTCTTCTAACACTTAGTAGCTAACACTAGGTCACCCTAGACTAGATTAACTCAACAAACACCTAGGATTTCAACATTCTAACAATCTAAAGCTAGATTCATCGAACCAGGAGAAACCGCGGGCTGTTCTACACATCCACGGCCGTGGAATGGGAAGATCCACCCGTGGACTTCAACAGAGAGTTCGTTCTTGTAAGTTACTCATCCAAAGGTAAATCTAAGTGCATACCATCATAGTCCTAGCCGCAATCATCCTTTCCTTACCCTAGAATCACATCTATTTAGCCTACAACATTCATCATAACAATCGAAATCATCATACATAAAATCATAGCATTCATTTGCAAGATAATGAAGGGGGAAAAGATGAACAAGTAAGGTAACAAAACCAAGCTGAAGTTTAGATAAGAATGACTCACAACCCTTCCAAAAGAAGGTTCAAATGGTTCATACAACTCTAGAAATTAAAACCGAACTCTTCACTCTAAAAACTATCAAAGTGTGGCAATGGTGTGTTCTTCTTCTTCTCCAACAAGCTCTTCTCCAATGGTGGCTTCCTTCTACTTCCTTCTACAAGAATCTTCTTCTTGAGAGAATATTTTTGATTGGATGATGGTGGATAATGGAGAGCTGCTCCAAGATTGCCTCTCTCAGCCAATGAAGGACCACTTTTATAACAATTTTGCATGAGCTGGCCATGAGAGTCGTGGCACAGCTGTCACAAGAATCTGGCAAAATCCACGGGTAGAATTACGGCCGTGGAATGTGCCAGTGAACCGTGGTTTGCTCCAGAAACTTCGCCTTGGATCATTAAGTTGTGATTTGGTGCACGGCTTGTGTTGGCAAGGCTCCATGAGTCTTGCTTAGCCTCTAGTTTGCATCCTAATGAGCCCGGAGGTGTGTCATCTCGAGGATTGATTCTCGAATGCATAAATTAAGCTCCTAAATCTCCCAAAATACCTATAAAACACGCACAAGTCCGTGTAGACGTCTATCTCGAGAATATACGTGAATTGAGTGCAAATGCCTTGAATTAGTGCTAAACCATGCATGAATGAGCGGGAAATCTATCTAAATGACTACGTAAACCTAAGTCATAAATCGTGTTATCACTTATCTTCTTTCAATCGTCGCTTGTATGTCTTTTCTAGTTCGGGATCGTAAGAAACGATTTCCTTCCCAGCACGGGTTCTTCGCATAAACCTAAGAAAAAGATCCTGCGAAAACACTCAAGTAGAGTAGTTAATATCAACAAGGGCAATTACCCCGAAAGACTACCGCAACCGACTTGGTCTAGACCAAGTCCCCGACAACGACGCCAAAAACTTGTTCGCTCCAAACGGTATGTGCATGCTTTAAATTTATAACCCAAGAAGTATGCTTAAATAAAGATGTGAACCCGTAGTGTACGGGTCAACTGTAATAAAAAGCAAGAATTCCAGGGGTCGATCACAGGGACTTAGGTGCAACAAAGCACAGAATTGGTTGTCAAGTATTGCAATTAACCAAAAGCAATTAAAGCAATCAAAGATGATATAAAGTCAAGTAAGGGGAAATGCGGATTCTAGGGATTAAAGCATCTAGTTGTGGTTCCGACTCAAGATCTCAAAGGATAATGCGGACAAAGCCGAGGTTTGCAAAGGGAAGGTGTTTCTAAGGTGGGAATAGATCACCGGGTAAGTCTCACTACTCACTATCCCAAACCAAAGATCCTATTACCGAGTAAGTCTCAAGATACTTAAGGAAAGGAACTATAATCTCAAACCAACACACCACCCAAGGGAATAGAATCAACCTTTACCGGGTAAGTCTCAAGCTAACTCACAAGGATGGAATGAAGGCACACTCAAACCCCAATAAAAGAGAAACCTTTATTACCTACACTCATGATCTTGGGTAAACAAACAAAGGAATCAACGGGTAAGTCTCATCCTAGGCTTGCATTGAACCAGGAAAGGTGTAATAAGGACAGGATTTGGCAAACTAGAACTCTTAACTCTCAATTTCGGATCAAGAAAAGGTTCACCTCGTTCAGTCAAGTTCCACCCCGGCCGAGATGTTCATCGACTGAGCGAGGCGTGCTACGGTAAAGGTTAAAGACTCGAGCTTTCAGGGTCCTGCTGGGATTAAGAGCATTCTATCATCGTCCTTCCCACAACTTTCATCCAATCACCCTAGAATCGCATAAGAAACTTAGCCAACAATCATCATGATATCAATAATCACATTAATGGAAAGGGAATCAATATTCGAACAACAAATTCTTAAGAAAAAGGTCTCAATGACTGAATCAAATATCAAACAACAAGCGTTCCTCAAATCACAAATCAGCTAAGACAACAAACCAAAAGAGAATCTAAGAAAGTCTTACAAAACTCCCTCAAAAGCTAACTCCAAACTATGAATCCTTCCTTCCTTGATCTTCAATCCTTCAAACCTTCAGAAAATACTCTAGAAATCTTCCTAATCGGATGTGTAGAAGATGGGTGAATTGTGGAAAATCCAACCCTTTATATAGGAAATTTATCTTCCAAAGATAATAATATCTTAAAAAGATAATTTCCTATAAAATATATCCATATCTCTAAAATAGATCTCCCAAAAATAATATCTTCCTTCCAGAAATCCAGCCCAAAAATATAAGATATCTTCTTTCCAAAAATAAAAGATCTCAACCAAAAATATTGATCTCGCCGGCGACAGGGTGTTCGCCTCGGTCGGGACGCTCCTGAAGATCACCTCGGTCGAGGTGACACTGTAGCTGACCGAGGTGAATCTCAACTGAATGTGAAATCTTTCAAATCTGGTCCAAAGTCAATCTTCTTAATCATTTCCATGCTTCCTGAGTTCTTCTTTAAACTCAAGAATGTAGCTCCAATGACTCCTTAGCTCCTTAGCTCCATTTCAGTCCAAAACGTGCCATTTTACCTACATTTACAATGAAACTAGGTGTAGACCTCGATTCCCGTAAAGGTAGATGAAACAATAATATAATAACATAATATACATCCATACATGTAAATTATTGAAGATAAAACGTCTAAACAAGTCCTAAAATATAGACTATAATTCATGCTATCACATCGCCCGTTATCATACACTTGGGCCAAAATAATATAAGGTCGGTGATCCTAATTCCCGTTTTAATTGTTATAATGAAAGCAATAAAACGCACACCACCAAACACGCACCGAATCTAATACATAGAATACGAGCTAAGTAAGTCCGCGGACTTACCTCGTCACCACACTCACTCACAACACTCTCGCTTCCTTAGGGAGGAAGCCCACAACCTGCTCACAAGAGGATATACAGATATCAACACATACTCACACTCAAGAAGTCTAAGACTTCACTCTAGTGATCTACGCAAGATCACGTAGCTCTCAACCTAGGAACGCATCCTAGAATTCACAATCCTCACCACACTCTCAACACAAGAAAGCAACTCACAACAACTTATACATCACATGATCATAACAACAACCTAGAAGAGCCAATCTAGTCTAGAAAGGTCCAACATGCTCAGCTAACTCAAGGTCAACAACTATATCAAGCCATAAGGGCTCCTGTTAGCATGAAATATTGTGATATTTTAGGCACGTTTTCTAAACGTATTTGATTCATATTGATAGTCTTTGATTGATCTTTGTGCATATGTGAGCTAGTATTACCTATATTGTCGATATGGATGTCTACACTAGTTCTATGTTGATTATAGGTGATTTGGAGCTATTTCCGAACGGAATCGAGCAAAGGAGATTTGAGTCGATATGTCCATAGATTGAGGACATTCTTTGGAAGCAATTTGGAGTCTTAGCTTGAGGAATGCACGAGTTTAGGGAAGAATCACATTCTTACCCTAAATTACGCCCTAAAATACGGCCGTATCACAAACCACGTTCAGAATTACGGCCGTGGATTTGGAGTCAGAAATTCATGTTCATTCCAGGAGATTACACGGCCGTGGAACATATGTTGCAAACCGTATTTGTTTCCACGCTCTAAGTTACGGTCGTGGAACACTTCCACGACCGTGATCTTGGCGAATCTTTTCGCCACACTTCGAAGCCACGATCTTTTGAAGATTGGGCCGGGCCGACGCTTTGCCCTACATTATAAAAAGACGGAAGAAAGGAGATTCCGTCATCCTCGCTTACGCCTGCTTACAATCGTCGCACATCGGCGCTTACACCCCGTTTACCCTCATTCATCACCGCGGAGCCGAAGACTCTTCGCTAGTTTTGGCAGGGAAGCAATTGACCTCTCTTGGAGAGATCGAAGTTCGTGTTTGGAATTCATCTAATCTCGCACTTTGGGTGGAGATTGCTGTTGAGATCTCCGGATTTGCGGAAGATCGAAGTTCTTGGAAGATTTTGCAAGAAGATCTCTCTTCTTGATTAGGTTTGATTTGGAAAACGGATTGACATCCCGTTTTCTCTTCTTTCCTAAGGTGGTGATTGTTTGTTATATTTTAAATCTTTTGACATTACTTGTTCTCTTTGTGACTTTGAGATTGAATTGAAGATTATTGAAAGTTCTTGAAAGTTTTCATCTTTTTATCTTTTAATTCTTGAATTGAAATCAACATGACTGTTATTGGCTAAAAACCCTTAACAATTCTAAGGTGAAGGGTTGACAGTTGTGGCTTAGATGATGATAGATTGATCGCAAACAGATTAGACCCTGAGAGTTAGAGAAATATCGCCGACAACTCCAAATTACGGGCTGTTCTTGAGTCCACGGCCGTGGAACCTCAAGAACTAACCGTGATTTCCCTTAAATCTACGAACCTGCTTTTACTTCAATCTAAAGTTAAAGAATTGCTTTAGCTTAGTTTAGACTTGTCTTTTCTAGGTGGTAGTGAGCCTCAACAACCTCTACCTCGACTGTGAGCCTCAATAACCTCAATCGGTTAAGTTAGTCTTGATCTTTAGGTTATAAGTTTGGGTATTTGACACTAATTCTCGCCTTTAGAATCTTTCTATATTGAGCCTCAACAACCTGTATAGAGAGTGCCTTGTAAGTGAGTTACAAAAGGTTTTTGGAACTTCACCGTATGATTACCTTACATTAGTATACCTTTGCATATCTCAACTCTGTCTTTACATCATTAAGTATATCTTGAATCGATTGCCACAGCTGGATACCTGAATCTTTAGGATTGTTGTTTTCCCAATATTTGCAAAACTCTCATATTTACTTGCTTGATAACCTGCAATCGAGTTCGTTCCCACCCAAATCCCTGTGTTCGATACTCTGGAATTCTTGCTTAGCTACGTCGATCCGTACACTGCGGGTTCGCTGCTTGATTCTAGTTTTATAAATTTAAAGCTTATTTGCACACACCTCTAGGGGCGAACAAGTTTTTGGCGCCGTTGCCGGGGATTTGGTTTCGGCCGAATCCGGTAGCCGGTTGTCGAGCTTGGGAGCTTGCTCTCGTTGTTTGATTTTGCTTTGAGTGCATGCGCAGGTCTAGGAACACTGAAGATCTCTTGCCTCTTGATCAAGAGCTAGAGAAAACCTTGAGGCAGAAGCGCAAGGAAAGGAAGATGACTGAAGAAAACGAACGTAATCTTCAAACGGAGTTGGCGGAGAAAGAAGCTCAACTCCGATGGAATGAGACTCTCCGCCAAGATGAGATGGATCGTCATCAATCTCAAGTTAACGGTCTACAAGACATGATCTTCCAGATGAGGGTAGAGATGAGCGACCTTAAGAATAAGGGAAGCAAGAAGTCCTCAAGAAGGAGATCAAGGTCTAGAAGAAAAAGTCACTCATCCGCTGATGATAGTGACTCTTCCATGCCACCATTAGAAGAGATTGATCCCACGATCAATATGAATCCTTTCCATCCGCAAGGAGCTACTAATCGCCGCATTCCACCTAGGAATGCGAGGATCGAACGTGTGGATAATGAGCCAAGAACTCTTGGCCAACGGATGGATCCAACACAACAACCACGCCGCTTAGGTGTGAATTTTGATGCTGAAGATGTGCAAGGGTTTAGCTTCAACCCTCAAGTTATCACTCTTGTTCGCCAAAACCAATTTGGCGGCACAAGTGCTGAATCTCCACACCAACACTTGCAAAACTTTGAGTGTATGATGGAGACGATGAGACCAAAGAACGCTACTACCAACAGCTATAAGCTCAAGCCTTTCTTTTTCTCCTTGAAAGGGAAAGCGTTATCTTGGTACCAAGCTCTTCCTAATGGGAAACTAGACATGTGGGAAGACCTTTCCGCGGAGTTTCTCACCAAATTCTTTCCGCCTTCCAAAACGGCGGAACTTAGAGGTAAGATTAATGCTTTTTCTATGAGACCTAACGAAAGTTTGTTTCAATCATGGGAAAGGTTTCAGGATTTGCTCTTGGATTGCCCTCATCATGGCATATCCAAGCTTGCCTTACTGGAGATTTACTACAAGGGGCTGGATGCGGGAACGCAATTCAACCTCCAATCCCTCTCATGTGGAACGTTCATGGACATGAGAGAAGATGACGCTTGGGACTTCATTGAGAAGCAAGCAAGAGTCATAGAGAAGTATTCCCACCGGAAGGTGGAGGGAAATCGTGTGGAGCAAGGAGAGAAGCTCACACATGAAGCTCAAAATCAGATTTTCTCCCTCAACAATGAGATCAAAGAGTTGAAGGAGGCTATCAAGACCAACTTCCCAAAGCAACAAGATAGGGATGTTGGCTATTTGGGCAACAACAATGGCGGTGATAACACCAACCGCAACAACAATAACCGGAACAATAACCGGAATAACAATTGGAATGGAAACAACAACAATCGGAACAACAATTGGAACAACAATCAGGGTTCAAGCAACAACAATTGGCGCTCCAATCAACAAAATTCCGGTAACTCTTATCCTTCCAATTCTAATACACTAACTCCACCTTCCTCTTCCTCTACTCCTTTGAAAAGCCAAGGGCAATCATCTAATGGAGGAAACAATACGGGAAAGGAGAAGCCCGATCCCATGTTGGAGACGATTCTGGGAAAGCTTCAAGGGTTGGAGAACCGCCTCATCAAGGTTGATGATCAAGTTTCTAAGGTTGACAAAGCTCAAAAAGTTTTGGAAAACCAAATGTTCAACCATGCGGAGGAAGTTCCTAGAAATCAAGGGAAACTTCCAGGAAAGACGGAGGACAACCCTAAGGGAAGGGTAATGGCGATTACAACTAGGAGCGGAGTGACTACCACCGATCCGCAGCCTACCTTCGTTGAAGTCCCCGTAGAGAAGGACAAAGGAAAGGGGAAGGAGAAGGAAGATGTCCATGTTCCTCCTCCAGCTTACAAACCTCCCCTACCGTTCCCTCAATCTAGAGCGCGAGCGCGCCTAGATAAACAATTCGGTAAGTTCATAGAACTCATGAGTAAGCTGCATATTAATATACCTTTCATCGATGCTATTGTAGGTATGCCAGCTTACGGCAAGTTCTTGAAAGAGCTCCTTTCCAACAAGAGGAAGCTAGAAGACTTCGGAGAGGTCAAGATGAGTTCGGATTCTTCGGATCTCATCAAGACCATGAAGGAGAAAATGCCCCCAAAGTTGAAGGATCCGGGGTTATTTTGCATTCCCATTGGAGTGGGAGACGTCACATACGACGCTTTATGTGACTTGGGAGCAAGTGTGAGCATCATACCACTTGCATTATGTAGGAAGATCGGTTTAGGCGATCCTAAACCGGTAAAGATGACGTTATACATGGCGGATCGATCCATCACTCGCCCTGTCGGTATTGTAGAAGACGTCCCGGTCAAGCTAGGTAAATTCTTTGTTCCCATTGATTTTGTCGTGCTTGACATTCCTGCAGATAGTCCGGTCCCGATTATACTCGGAAGACCGTTTCTTGCAACTTCCGGCTGCATGGTCGATTGCAAGAATGGAAGACTCGCTTTTGATATTGGAGAAGAGAAAGTAGAGTTCGTTCTTTCCACTCTAGTGAAGGAGCCAATCTTTGACGAGGATATCTACAATGTCCAAGACGAAGAAGGTTTGTCTAGGGAGGAGGTAAGTGCGATTCTCTTTAACGATCCTTTACAAAAGGTTATCACTATGAGTCTAACCAATGTAGGAGAAGAAGAAGAGTGCAAAGAGGAAATTGAAGCCTTAGAAGCACAAGAAGAGATGTATGAATTGGAGTTTGAGAAACTCCACGATGAGGCTGAGAATGTAAGAATCCACGGTCACACCCTGTATTCCACGACCGTGGATTTCACAACCAAATTCGACCTCCATTCCAGGGGATTACACGGCCGTGGAACACATGAGGAGGCCGTAATTCTGACCGTGGAAGAGGGTAACCGGCAAACTTCTTCAACTTCTTCTAATTCTCCTCCAAACCACTCAACACCCTTAGAAACTTCTAAGGAAACGTCGGATACTCCTCAAAGATCATTGGAGGCTCCGAAAGTAATGGAACTCAAACCACTTCCTACTCATCTAAGGTACGCTTTTCTTGGATCTAATTCTACCTTTCCGGTTATCGTTAGCTCCGAATTAAGCATAGATGAACATGAACAGCTCATGATTGTCCTTAGGAAACATAGAAAAGCCATAGTCTATACTATTGAGGACTTAGTAGGAATTAAACCCTCCTTATGCATGCATAAGATACTAATGGAGGAGGACTTTAGAACTTCAAGACAACCTCAAAGGCGGTTGAATCCGACCATGAAGGAGGTTGTCAAGAAGGAAATTCTTAAACTTCTTGATGCAGGTATCATCTATCCTATCTCCGATAGCAAATGGGTGAGTCCAGTTCAAGTAGTTCCGAAGAAGGGAGGAATGACGGTCATCACCAACAAGAACAACGAACTCATTCCTACCCGAACCGTGACTGGATGGCGGATGTGCATAGACTACCGCAAGCTCAACAACGCAACGCGGAAGGATCACTTCCCATTGCCATTCATCGATCAAATGCTTGAAAGGTTAGCACAACATTCACATTTTTGCTACCTTGACAGTTATAGTGGTTTCTTTCAGATTTCGATACATCCGGATGATCAAGAGAAGACCACATTCACGTGCCCTTGGGGTACGTTCGCCTATAGAAGAATGCCGTTCGGGCTTTGCAACGCCCCAGCCATCTTTCAACGGTGCATGATGGCCATCTTCTCCGAGTACGTAGAGGAAATCATGGAAGTCTTCATGGACGACTTCTCCGTATACGGTTCCTCTTTTAACGATTGCCTTTCTAACCTTTCTCTCGTTCTACAACGTTGTGAAGACACTAACCTAGTTCTTAATTGGGAGAAGTGTCAATTCATGGTTAAAGAAGGAATCGTATTAGGTCACTTAGTCTCTAGTAGAGGGATAGAGTTAGACAAGGCTAAGATAGAGACCATAGAGAAACTTCCTCCCCCAATTTCGGTGAAAGGGATAAGAAGTTTCCTAGGACATGCTGGGTTTTATAGACGTTTCATTAAGGACTTTTCTAAGATATCAAAACCTCTCACTAATCTATTGATGAAGGATGCGGTTTTTGAGTTTTCGCAGGAATGTTTGGATGCGTTTAACACCATTCGGCAAGCTCTAATTTCAGCACCTATTATCCAACCTCCAGATTGGACTCTCCCCTTCGAGATTATGTGCGATGCTAGTGACGTAGCTATTGGAGCTGTTCTTGGACAACGAAAGGAAGGACGAACCCACGCCATATACTACGCTAGCAAGACGCTAGACGAAGCTTAGCTCAACTACGCCACTACAGAAAAAGAATTTTTAGCCATTGTCTACGCTATTGACAAGTTTCGCTCTTATCTTGTAGGTGCAAAGGTGATTGTCTACACGGATCATGTTGCGATCCGGTACCTCCTTGCAAAGAAAGACGCGAAGCCAAGGCTAATTAGATGGATTCTTCTCCTACAAGAATTCGATCTTGAGATCCGCGACAAGAAAGGTTCAGAAAATTCTGTTGCGGATCATTTGAGTCGCCTCACACATCTAGAGGACGACCATCTACCCATTGATGACTCCTTTCCGGACGAACACCTACACATCATAGAGGAGTGCATCAACGAGATCTCCAAAGGTAACGAACCATGGTTTGCTGATTTTGTTAACTATTTGGTTTGCCAGGAGATACCGCCCGGACTATCCTACGCACAAAGGAAGAAGTTATTTAAGGACGTCCGGGAATACTATTGGAACGAGCCTCTCCTCTTTAAGAGAGGTCCGGATGGCATCATCCGGCGATGTGTGCCGGAAGATGAGATGCAAAGTGTCATCCGCCATTGTCATTCACTACCTTGTGGAGGACACGCTAGTTCGAACAAGACTAGCGCAAAGGTATTGCAATCTGGATTCTATTGGCCTACTTTATTTAGAGATGTGCAATCCTTTGTCTCTTGCTGCGATGCTTGTCAAAGAACAAGCAATATATCTAGAAGGAACGAGATGCCCCTCAACAACATCCAAGAGGTGGAGATTTTCGACGTTTGGGGAGTCGATTTCATGGGACCATTCCCATCTTCTTGTGGAAATCAATACATACTATTGGCAGTAGATTACGTTTCTAAATGGGTGGAAGCAATTGACTCTCCCACAAATGATGCCATGGTGGTGGTTAAGTTCTTCAACAAGACCATTTTTCCACGATTCGGGACGCCAAGGACGATCATTAGTGATGGAGGTTCTCACTTCATAGCCCGTCGCTTTGAAGCTCTTCTAGCCAAGTATGGGGTTACTCACAAGATCGCTACCCCTTACCATCCACAAACGAGTGGACAAGTTGAGATCTCAAATAGGGAGATCAAGGGAATTCTAGAAAAGACGGTTTCAAGGACTAGGAAGGATTGGTCCTTGAAACTAGATGATGCATTATGGGCGTACCGGACTGCGTACAAGACTCCCATAGGAACCACACCATACAACCTTGTGTATGGGAAGTCTTGTCATTTGCCGGTAGAGCTGGAGCACAAAGCGTTTTGGGCTATCAAGTGGCTGAATTTCGGCATGAAGGAAGCGGGAGAGAAGCGTCTCCTAGACATCAACAAGCTGGATGAACTCCGTTTGAACGCCTACGAAAACGCTAAGATCTACAAGGAAAGAGCAAAGCGTTGGCATGATAAGCATATCATTCCAAAGGACTTCAAAGAAGAAGATCAAGTTCTCCTCTTCAATTCGAGACTTCGCCTCTTTCCAGGTAAGCTTAAATCTCGTTGGAATGGACCTTTTCTAATTAAGCGTATTTTTCCCCATGGTGCAGTTGAAGTATGGGGTGAAGCTAGCGGAAGTTTTAAGGTGAACGGCCAACGACTCAAGAAGTATACGCCGGAACTCCAAGCTGAGGAGTTTGCGCCTACCGCACTCGAATAAGTGCGAGATTGGTCT
The DNA here is from genome assembly GCA_033239045.1 of Fagopyrum esculentum. NCBI lineage: Eukaryota > Viridiplantae > Streptophyta > Magnoliopsida > Caryophyllales > Polygonaceae > Fagopyrum > Fagopyrum esculentum. The sequence continues at coordinate 116,932,964 of BSUD01000005.1, forward strand.
AGCTACGGACCTTAAACAAAGCGCTTCTTGGGAGGCAACCCAAGGTATTGCATCTTCGTTTTTGTTTTCAATTCATAGACTAGTTTAGAAAAGACGTTTTTGCTTTGTTTTGCCTCGATTTCTTCCGGTATGTTCGTGTTTTTGGTTGTAGGATCGATGGAAAAGGAAAAGGGAAGATAATGTCGAAGAAAAGCGACGAAATTCGGACTTTGGAGCTTTACAGGAGGTTCCACGGTCTAAATTACGGTCGTCATAGCTACAGTGGCCGTAATTTCCAAAAGCCTTTGAAAAATCACCAAAACCACGGTTCCGTACACTTCCACGGCCGTGGAACACCCCGACAGACCGTGATTTTCAAAATTTTGCCTGCGAGTATATAAGCCACATTCTTCACAAAACTACCCACAAAATTACCCCTTTCCACGACCTAAACGCCGAAAATCCCACGACCTCCTCCAATTCTTCGTTTTCTAATCGTTTTCAACGATTCCTCATCCTAAACTGCAGCAAATCCAACCACGAACAAGATCCAAGCAACAAACCGAGCGGAAATCCATCAACAAACGCGCATTTTTGATTTTTCAATCCGAAAAAGAGGTTATTCTTTCTTCTTGAAATTTCGCGGATTTGGTTCGTTTTTGCTATAGATTTTTAGGAAGAACTGACAAAGACTGGAAGGAATTAGATTAGGACTGCTTGTTGTGGTGATTGTTGGTGAATTTGCTGAGATTCACGAGATTCTGAGACGAATCACGGTCTCTGGGTAAACCACGGCCGTGGAACCTGAAGAACAGACCGTAATTTTGGTGAAAAATGGACTTTGTAAGGAGAGTGTCGAGAAGGATAAAAGAGAAAAAGGGAGAGCAAAATAAGAAAAGAAAGGGCAATCCCTCCACCTCTAGGGCACCACCACCCTCATCTCCCTCACTACCATCCTCACCTTCACCCCCATCTTCACCCCCTCACCCTAGCATTCCAACCATACACGAGAACCACCTTGCTGCATTTGAGAAGATACAGAAGAGGACAGTGATAGGTCCTAGGTATTTGTTGTTGGAGGATCTACATCCTCTCAACATTGTTGATGATCTTACATGGCTCTTGGATAGAGCCGGATTGCTTGTCTTCACGAACATTCGTGAAGACGCCTATGAGGAGATCACCCGAGAGGTTGTGACGTCTTTCGAGCACAGCCACGTTGATAGGACCGTCTCCTTCCGTCTCATGGAACGAGACTATCATTTGAGTATTGTTGAGTTTGGGACCATTTTCGGGTTCCATGAGACCTACAATGGTCGATTCCCTAGTGGTGTCTACCCTAAGGACTTTTGGGAGGAAGTTGCGATGATATATGCCGACGAGGACCGTTGGCAACCCGCCGATACCAAGGCTAGATTGATGTACCATCTAGCCTTGAAGATAGCTCACCGCGTTCTTTCGGAGTGTCTCTTTCCTAGGACGGAGACGCCCCAAAAGATCAAGACGGATGAGCTATTCTTGCTCTATTGCATGCTCTATGGACGCCGTGCAGATTGTGCTACTCTCTTGGCTGCTACGATGAGCAAGCTCAAAAATAAGTCGAAGGGGAACATTGGATATGGTGGGATAGTGACCCACATTGCTAGAACGTTTGGTGTAGATTTCTCCGCTTGCACCCGTATACCGGCGGTCCCCTTAGGGCTACATGCATTTATGGTTAGGGGACTCATCTTCCCCACACATAGAGGTCCGCCTTATGCGGGCATGCCTTGGGAGACTAGGACGGGTAGGGGGATTGAGTGGCTGCCGGAGTATTCCATTGTGGCGGGACGCCACAATTGGAAGGAGACGTTCGCTGCGATGCATGCGAACAGGCTAGTGGCTCCCCCTTACGTTCCACCACCGGTTGTGGAGGAGGAGGATATGGGAGATCAGTACGAGAGTGGTAGAGGAGCGGAGCAGGAGTTTGGCACGTTTCCGGATCAGCCGGAGGCGGCCCCAGATGTACCCAGACGCTCTCCACGCCCAGCTAGAGCCTCAGGCTCGTCATCTCGCCGCGCTAGCGTGAGTGAGAGGCCCACGTGGATGACTACACCTCCCATTTGGTATGACACCCCCCCTCCTTGGTCCACGGAGCAGCCAGCAGCACCACCACCACCAGCACCAGCACCAGCCGATGCCCCCGCATGGTATGATCACGCCCCGGGATGGTACGAGAGGATGCCGGATTGGGCTACCGGACTTTCAGAGAGAGTTGGAGCGCTAGAGATCCGGGCGGATGCTAGAGACGGACGCCTAGACGACCTTGACCACATGATGAGGGACGTCTACCGCCAGCAGTTTGGGCGGCCATACGACTCCAGCTTCTCTCCATTCCCACCTCCACCGCCGCCGCAGTGATTGGACGCATGATCGTTGTTTTAGACATTCCCGCCACCACTTGTGAGTTTCTTTTTTCTTTTCTTTCTTTTGTTCTTTCTTTTGAACATTAGGGACAATGTTCGTCCTAAGTATGGGGTGGGATGTACTAAAGTTTGTAATAACTCTACTCTCTATGTTCGCTTTCATTCGAGACTATCGTTGCATCTTCATTATGTGTTACACGTTTCCTTATTGCATTGCATGAAAAATGACTTGAAAAACCCATAAAAATTGAAAAATTTTGAAAATTTTGTGCTTCTAATGAATTGAGATGATTTCCATGATAATCACTACTTGTGAATTGAGTTTGATGATAATTGCATGCTTAAAAGGATTGTGAATTGAAAAGGATTTGAATGAATAAATTTTACCTCTTTTGCAAGTTTTATAATGTGAAAATGTTACCTAAATCATGCTAGGAAATTGAAGTTGAAATCACATTATAAGTTCCTATACTTCTTGTTGAAATGATTAAGGCAATTCGATACTTTCTTTCTTCTTTCTTTGATCATCTAACTCCTCATTGAAATATTAGCCTCCTTTACCTATCCGGGAAATTGGAAGAAGTGAATGAGAAAAAGGCATGTTTGATGTGGGAGGGCCATGAGAGCAATTATTTGCAATCAATTGAATAGAAAGAAATTGTAGGTTTGGGGAAGTCGATCATGACGATGAGTAACTCGGCACCATTCACATAGCCGGGTGTTTGTGTCTTGCCAAAGTCGAATTGAGCGATATTCCTAGAGGATTATGGTATGTGCGCTAAGGGTTTGAGGCATCTCTTGCAAATTTGAGAAACGCCGATCTCCTAGGCTTCGGTTTTTGTGCACCTCTGTCCGTAACTCCAAAAGTAAAGTCGAAAAATGAAAGGAAGAGAGCGAAGCTCTAAGTTGAAGTGTTGCGGGAACCGCATAAGAAGAAGAAGGTAGTTGTCCACTTTCCCGGATTTATGCACCACTTTCCCTTAAAGTTTTCCCTTCCCTTCCATATTCTAGACCTTCTCTTTGAAAGTCCTTAAGATCAAAAGAATGTTATATGACTTGGTGATCTAAATTAAAGTTTCTTGTGATTGATTTTGGTAATGTTTGAAGGTTATAATGCTTGTTTAGAAGTTAAGTTGGTTCATGAATTTTCTTTGCCTTCTACTCTTTGATTAAGCGTGTGAAAGTTTGAAAAAACGATTGAAGCAAGGTTTGAGAATGATCTATTCTTTAGAAGTCACATTCATCCAAAAGAAGGTACACATATTTCATCCTAACTCTTGTTTAAAGCTTTTTGAAAGACCTTGCTTAGGGACAAGCAAGTGTTAAGTATGGGGTTATTTGTTAGCATGAAATATTGTGATATTTTAGGCACGTTTTCTAAACGTATTTGATTCATATTGATAGTCTTTGATTGATCTTTGTGCATATGTGAGCTAGTATTACCTATATTGTCGATATGGATGTCTACACTAGTTCTATGTTGATTATAGGTGATTTGGAGCTATTTCCGAACGGAATCGAGCAAAGGAGAGTTGAGTCGATATGTCCATAGATTGAGGACATTCTTTGGAAGCAATTTGGAGTCTTAGCTTGAGGAATGCACGAGTTTAGTGAAGAATCACGTTCTTACCCTAAATTACGCCCTAAAATACGGCCGTATCACAAACCACGTTCAGAATTACGGCCGTGGATTTGGAGTCAGAAATTCATGTTCATTCCAGGAGATTACACGGCCGTGGAACATATGTTGCAAACCGTATTTGTTTCCACGCTCTAAGTTACGGTCGTGGAACACTTCCACGACCGTGATCTTGGCGAATCTTTTCGCCACACTTCGAAGCCACGATCTTTTGAAGATTGGGCTGGGCCGACGCTTTGCCCTACATTATAAAAAGACGGAAGAAAGGAGATTCCGTCATCCTCGCTTACGCCTGCTTACAATCGTCGCACATCGGCGCTTACACCCCGTTTACCCTCATTCATCACCGCGGAGACGAAGACTCTTCGCTAGTTTTGGCAGGGAAGCAATTGACCTCTCTTGGAGAGATCGAAGTTCGTGTTTGGAATTCATCTAATCTCGCACTTTGGGTGGAGATTGCTGTTGAGATCTCCGGATTTGCGGAAGATCGAAGTTCTTGGAAGATTTTGCAAGAAGATCTCTCTTCTTGATTAGGTTTGATTTGGAAAACGGATTGACATCCCGTTTTCTCTTCTTTCCTAAGGTGGTGATTGTTTGTTATATTTTAAATCTTTTGACATTACTTGTTCTCTTTGTGACTTTGAGATTGAATTGAAGATTATTGAAAGTTCTTGAAAGTTTTCATCTTTTTATCTTTTAATTCTTGAATTGAAATCAACATGACTGTTATTGGCTAAAAACCCTTAACAATTCTAAGGTGAAGGGTTGACAGTTGTGGCTTAGATGATGATAGATTGATCGCAAGCAGATTAGACCCTGAGAGTTAGAGAAATATCGCCGACAACTCCAAATTACGGGCTGTTCTTGAGTCCACGGCCGTGGAACCTCAAGAACTAACCGTGATTTCCCTTAAATCTACGAACCTGCTTTTACTTCAATCTAAAGTTAAAGAATTGCTTTAGCTTAGTTTAGACTTGTCTTTTCTAGGTGGTAGTGAGCCTCAACAACCTCTACCTCGACTGTGAGCCTCAATAACCTCAATCGGTTAAGTTAGTCTTGATCTTTAGGTTATAAGTTTGGGTATTTGACACTAATTCTCGCCTTTAGAATCTTTCTATATTGAGCCTCAACAACCTGTATAGAGAGTGCCTTGTAAGTGAGTTACAAAAGGTTTTTGGAACTTCACTGTATGATTACCTTACATTAGTATACCTTTGCATATCTCAACTCTGTCTTTACATCATTAAGTATATCTTGAATCGATTGCCACAGCTGGATACCTGAATCTTTAGGATTGTTGTTTTCCCAATATTTGCAAAACTCTCATATTTACTTGCTTGATAACCTGCAATCGAGTTCGTTCCCACCCAAATCCCTGTGTTCGATACTCTGGAATTCTTGCTTAGCTACGTCGATCCGTACACTGCGGGTTCGCTGCTTGATTCTAGTTTTATAAATTTAAAGCTTATTTGCACACACCTCTAGGGGCGAACAGCTCCAAGGTTCACAACCACTACATGGCATTCTCATGCTACTATAGGCCAGCCTAAGCATGCTACTAACGAGATATAACCATAAGGCTAAGGAAGGAACGAGGAGAAAGGGAGGAAGAAGCCTAATGGTGAAGAAAACACAGCCGCAGAAACAAGCTGGCGCCCCCTGCGTGGCCCTGTCACCGCCCCTGCGCCCGGGAGCCGCTCCTGCGGTGGCTAAGGTCCGCCCCTACGGTGGTTGAGGTCCGTGTTCGCTCCAAAAGGTGTGTGCAAGCTTTAATATTTATAACCCAAGAAGTATGCTTGAATAATATGCGAACCAAAGTGTACGGATCAATTGTAATAACATCAAATATTCCAGGGGTCGATCACAATGACTATGGTAAAACCAAGCTCGGTAAATCAGGTTGTCAAATAACTACAAGCAACAAATCAAAGTTATCAAAGATGATATAAAATTCAAGTAAAAGGGAATGCGGATTCTAGAGATTAAAGCATCTAGTTGTGGTTCCGACTCAAGATCTCAAAAGATAACGTGGACAAAGTTGAGGTTTACAAAGGGAAGGTGTTTATAAGGTGGGAATAGATCACCGGGTAAGTCTCACTACTCACTATCCCAAACCAAAGATCCTTTTACCGGGTAAGTATCAAGACACTAAGTAAAGGAAATATAATCTCAAACCAACACACCATCCAAGGGGATAGAATCAACCTTTACCGGGTAAGTCTCGGGCTAATTCTCAAAGATGGGATGAAGGCACACTCAAACCCTAATAAAGTATAAACTTGTATTACCTACACTCATGATCTTGAGTATACAAACAAAGGAATCACCGGGTAAGTCTCATCCTAGGCTTGCGTTGAACCAGGAAAGGTATAACAAGGATAGGATTTGGCAAACAGAAACTCTTAACTCGGATAAGGTTCAGGAAAGGTTCACCTCGTTCAGTTATATTCCATCCAGGCCGAGATGTTCTACGACTGACCGAGGTGTTCGTCGGTTAAGGTAAAGGCTTGAGCTTTCGAGGTCCGCTGGGATTAAGATCATTGTATCATCGTCTTTCCCACAACTTTCAGCTAATCACCCTAGAATCGCATAAAGAACTTAGCCAACAATCATCATGATAAAAATAATCAAATATATAAGAAAGGAATCAATATTCAAACAAGAAAACCTTAACACAAAGGTCTCAATAACTCAAACAAACAAAAAACAATCGGCGTTCCTCAATCACAAATCAGAAAAGACAACAAAACCAAACCGTCTAAGAAAGTCTTATAAACTTCCTTCAAAGCCAACTTAACCTTGTTTCCTTCCTTCCTTGATCTTCAACCTTCAAAACTTCCTTCAAAACTCTTCAAAACTCTTCAGAAAATCAGTGATCTGAAGATGGTTGAATTGTAGAAAATACAACCCTTTATATAGGAGAATTATCTTCCAAAGATAAAATATCTCAAAAAGATAATTTCTTCCATATCTTCCAAAACAAATTAGCCAAAAAGATATCTTCCTTTCAGAAATCCAGCCAAAAATATGTGATATTCACTTTCCAAAAATGGAAGATCTCAGCCAAAAATAAAGATCTCTTTGTCCCGTCATCATTTCGCCTCGGTCCAAACGCTCCTCAAGATCAGCTCGGTCGAGGTGGTACTGTACCTGACCGATATGAGTCTCAGCTGAAAGTGTAACTCTCTAATATGTCCAAAATCAATCTTCTAAATCATTTCCATGTTTCCTGAGATCTTCTTATAACTCCTCAATGCTCCAGAATGTATCTCCAATGACTCCTTAGCTTCCTTAGCTCCATTTTGGTCCAAACCGAGCCATTTTCACTACAAATACAATGAAACTAGATGTAGACCTTGATTCCCGCAAAGGTAGACAAAACAACAATATAATCAAAGAATATACATCCATACATGCAGATTTATGAAGATAAAACGTCTAAACCAATCCCAAAATAGAGACAATAATACATGCTATCAGTCCGCCCCTGCACCTCTAGTGGTCCGCCCCCGCGGTCGAGCAGCAGAAACTTCGTCTTCTTCGTTTCTTCGACCGTGTCTTTGCTTCAAGTGCTTCCTTCTCTGGTTGGGCCTTCTCCAAAAACTGTCCGCTGGTCCTAGCCTCTTCTCCACGACCTAAACGAGCTAAGAAGATGGACATGCAAAGTATTCACAAGAACTCTCTTCAAAGCTTCTTCCATAGCCATGAATGTGAAGAGAAGAACAAGGGGAAGAGAAACAACAAGAAAAGAGAAGAGGAGAGGGAGGAGCTTATCACAACAGATCTAAGTTCACCAAGGCTGCAGATTCCTAGCCAAGATCTTCCAAGGTGGAGGAAGAAGAGAGGACACAAGAAGAAGAGTGAAAAGAGAACTAACGTGAGAGTGAAAGTGAAGAGTAAGGAGAGAGAGAGAGAGAGAGAGAGTGAAAAGAGGGCTGCAAAAAGGGGTGGGGAGACCCAAGGGTCAGCTACCCACATGTCTCCTCACTCCAAAACCCGAGGGGCCGGAAAGCAAAAAGGGAAACCGAAAGGTCGGCGCGGGATTTTGGGGATAAATCCCGGTACTCGGCACATGTAAGTGCGGGAAGACTGAGCCGCGGGCGCTGGAAGATTGATACCCCTCTCGACATCTGGAATAAAAATTCCGGATGATACAACTAACCCCCCTAAAAACAAGTTTCGTCCCGAAACTTACTAAATATGATACTCGCAAACCGCACAACTCGAAAAACGCAAGGAACGTGTAACGCCAACCATCAACCCTCAAACCCAACGTCACTCACATCACCATACCAATACCTCGCGAGGTAATCACATATACACATAAGTAGCACACAAGGCATATCACATTACAAATCACATAGGTATAACCAAGGGAAAGAACTCGAGACTAACCCGATTATCCTATCGGTGTCTCTAATCCTGCGTAAAACTCGGGATAGTTCCGCCGGATACTATCCTCTGTCTCCCAAGTAGCCTCATCAGATCTTGCCTCGACTACTGCACTCTCAACATCGGTATCTCCTTCGATCGAAGGCGTCTCGTACTCCACTCCGAATCCGCTATCGGGTACTCCGCAAAAGTATGGTCCGGCTCGACCACTAGGTCCTCGTGGCTAATGATGTGCCTCGGGTCGTGGATGTAATCTCTTAGATAAGACACATGAAATACCATATGTATACCCTCCAACCGCGGTGGCAATGCTAACATGTATGCCACCTCAACGACTCTCTCCACTATCTCAAATGGACCGACATATCGGGGGCTTAACTTCCCCTTAATGCCGAATTGTCTAACGCCCCGCGTCGGTGACACCCTCAGCCACACCTGAGCTCCTACCCTGAACTCGAGAGGCCTACGACTCCTATCCGCATACGACCTCTAACGGCTCTGCGCATCCAACATCCTCTCCCGGATCAAAGCAACCCTAGCCATGTCATCCTGTATCTGGTCTGGAGCTACAATGCTAGAACTCCCCGGCTCGTCCCAACATAAGGGAGTGCGGCATCTCCGTCCATACAACATCTCATACGGTGCCATCCCAATCGACGCGTGCCAACTATTATTATATGAAAACTCCACCAATGGGAGGTGGTCTGGTCATATGATAGCATGTATTATAGTCTATATTTTGGGATTGGTTTAAACGTTTTATCTTCATAAATTTGCATGTATGAATGTATATTCTTTGATTATATTGTTGTTTTGTCTACCTTTGCGGGAATCGAGGTCTAAGGAGTCATTGGATCTACATTCTGGAGCATTGAGAAGATCTCAAGAAGCATGGAAATGATTAAGAATATTGATTTTGGACCAGATTCGAGATAATTTACATTCAGCTGAGATTCACCTCGGTCAGCTACAGTGTCACCTCGACCGAGGTGATCTTGAGGAGCGTCCTGACCGAGGCAAACACCCTGTCGCCGACGAGATCTTTATTTTTGGCTGAGATCTTCTATTTTTGGAAGGAGAATATCTTATATTTTTGGCTGGATTTCTGGAAGGAAGATATTATATTTAGCTGATTTATTTTGAAAGATATGGATATATTTTCTAGGGAATTATATTTTTAAGATATTTTATCTTTGGAAGATAATTCTCCTATATAAAGGGTTGGATTTTCTACAATTCAGCCATCTACGGATCACACATTATCTTCGGATCAAGGATTTTCTGGAGTATTGTCTGAAGAGTTTTGAAGGAAGTTTGAAGGTTGAAGTTCAAGGAAGGAAGGAATCATAGTTGAAGTTGACTTTTGAAGGAGTTTGTAAGATCTTCTTAGATTACTTTTGATTGTTGTCTTTTCTGATTTGTGACTTGAGGAACGCTGATTTGTTGTTTGATTCATTCAGTTATTCAGACCTTTGTGTTAAGGTTTTCTTGTTTGAATATTAATTCCTGTCTTATAAATTTAATTATTGTTATCATGATGATTGTTGGCTAAGTTTCTTATGCGATTCTAGGGTGATTGGTTGAAAGTTGTGGGAAAGACGATGATAGAATGATCTTAATCCCAACAGGACCCTAAAAGCTCGAGTCTTTACCTTAACCGTAGAACACCTCGGTCATTCATTGAACATCTCGGCCGGGATGGAATGTAACTGAGCGAGGTGAACTTTTCTTGAACTTTATCTGAGTTAAGAGTTTAAGTTTGCCAAATCCTATCCTAATTACACCTTTCCTGTTTCAACGCAAGCCTAGGATGAGACTTACCCGGTAATTCCTTTGTTTGTTTACCCAAGATCATGAGTGTAGGTGATAAAGGTTTATCCTTTATTGGGGTTTGAGTGTGATTTCATTCCATCTTTGTGAGTTATCCTGAAACTTACCCGGTAAAGGTTGATTTTATTCCCTTGGGTGGTGTGTTGGTTTGAGATTATAGTTCATTTCCTTAGTACCTTGAGACTTACCGCTAATAGGAGCTTTGGTTTGGGATAGTCAGTAGTGAGACTTACCCGGTAATCTATTCCCACCTTAGAAACACCTTCCCTTTACAAAGCTTTGTCCGCATTATCCTTTGAAATCTTGAGTTGGAACCACAACTAGATGCTTTAATCCCTAGAATCCGCATTCCCTTTATCTGACTTTATATCATCTTTGATTGCTTTAATTCGTAGTCATTAGTTATTTGACAACCTGATTTACGAGCTTTGTTTCACCATAGTCCCTGTGTTTGACCCTTGTAATTCTTGCTTTTACTACAATTGATATGTGCACTGCGGGTTCGTATATTGTTCAAGCATACTTCTTGGGTTATAAATTTTAAAGCTTGCACACATCTTTTAGAGCGAACATCATACCTGCCCCCAATCTAGCACACATGCCCGCAACATGTCCTCTAAGGTCTGAACAGTCCGCTCGGACTAGCCGTCGGTCTGTAGATGGTATGCGGTGGTGAAATGAAGACTCAAACCTAGGGCACCGTGTACCTGCTTCCAAAACCTCAAGGTAAAACGCTCGTCCCTATCCAAGATGATAGTCCTCGGAACTTCATGTAACCTCACAATCTGATGAGTAAACTCCTCGGCTAAACGACTCACCGGCCACGTTTCCCGGATGGGGATGAAACGTGTGGTCTTCGTTAACTGATCTACTACTACCCATATCGCATCATAGCTTCTACTCGGTCTCAAACCGGTAACGAAGTCCATGGATATATCCTCCTACTTCCACTACGGCATAGGAAGTGGGTGAAGCTCTCCTCCGTGTCTCTAATGCTCGATCTTGACTTGCTGGCAGGTCGCGCATCGGGCTATATATCTAGCTACATCGGGCTTGAGCCCGCCCCACCAATAAGACATCCTGATATCTTGGTGCATCTTACTTGTGCCTGGATGCACCGAGTAAGGGGTAGAATGTGCCTCATGCAGGATCCGCTCTCTCAACTCCAGGTCTGACGGTACACAAATACGTCCCTGACGTCTCAACTCTCAATAACCCGTCTACTCCTGTGATAAACTACGGTGCCTCTGCTCGGGCCATCCTATCCCGAATCCTCGTCAAAATGGGACACCCTTCCTGCTTTTGCCGGATCTCTCCGAAGAGGTCCGGTAATACCTCCAACTCGGACAAATAACCGTCCGTATCCGGAAACCGGATATCCAACTCCAACTCCTCCAAATCCCTTTGCAATTGTGGCTGAACCATAAGTCGAGTTATAGCCTCCTCTCGAGGTGTCCTCCTACTCAAAGCATCGGCGACTACGTTCGCCTTCCTCGGATGGTACGGAATCTCCAAATCAAAGTCCTTAATCAACTCTAACTATCTCCTCTGGCGGTTATTCAACTCCCGCTGAGTGAATAAATACTTCAGACTCTTATGGTCTGTGAAGATTTGGCACGTGGCCCCATACAAGTAGTGTCGCCAGATCTTCAAGGCATGAATCACTACCGCTAGCTCAAGATCATGGGTGGGGTAATTCTCCTCGTACGGCTTCAGCTGCTGAGAAGCGTACGCAATAACGCTACCTCTCTACATCAAAACACACCCCAATCCTAGCTTGGAGGCGTCACTATACACTACAAAATCCCCTACGCCGTCAGGTTGGGCTAAAATGGGAGCGGAGGTCAACAAATCGGCGGTAGTATCCCGCTAAGCACAAGAAGTTGCGCATCTCCTTGACCGTCCTAGGAGGCGGCCATGAAGACATGGACTCTATCTTCGCCGGGTCAACCATGACACCCTCGGCGGAAACTATATGACGTAGGAATTCCACCTCGGACATCTAGAACTCGCACTTTGAGAGCTTTGCATAAAGCTCTCTATCCTGAAGAAATCGAAGTACCGTCCTCAGGTGTTCCGCATTCTCCTCCCTATTCCGAAAGTAAACTAAGATGTCGTCCATAAACACTACCACGAACTGGTCCAAGAAATCGATAAAAATGGCGTTCATCAACTCCATGAAAACGGCGGGTGCATTCGTGAACCCGAATGGCATCACGACAAACTCATAATGGCCATATCTCGTCCTGAATGCTGTCTTCGTCACATCCTCCTCTCTCACCCTCAGCTGGTGGTATCCAGACCTCAAATCGATACGTGAAAACACGGAGGCTCCATGCAACTGGTCTAGCAAATCATCAATGCGCGGTAGATGGTACTTGTTCTTGATGGTAACTTGTTAAACTTCCGATAATCAATGCATAGCGTCAAAGATCCATCCTTCTTCCCGACGAAGAGGACCGGTGAACCCCAAGGTGAAACACTCGGGCGTATAAAACCCCTCTCGGGTAACTTCTCGAGCTGCTTCTTTAGCTCCAGCATCTCGATCGGCGCGATACGGTATGGAGCCTTGGAGATCGGCCTCATGCCGGGCTCCAACACAATAGCAAAATCAACGCTCCTCTGTGGTGGTAATCAGGGTGGCTCCTCGAAGACATCCTCAAACTCACATGCTACGGGCATCTCCTTCAGCGATGATCCAATCTCCTCCTTCATGGCATAGCACCAGAAGGTCTCGCATCCCTGCCCGATAAGTATCGCGGCGCGGACCACGCTAATGACTGTACCGGCCTTCCCGAGGTCCCAACCTCGGAAAATCACCTCATGTCCCGTCTCCATGGTAACTGTCACGGTCCTCCGGCTAATTTCCAACACGGCTCGATGGCGGTCCATCCAATCCATCCTCAGGATGACTTCTTCATGCACCAAGTGCATGACATAGAAGTCGGCTAACCAATCACGGTTCCACAAACGTATGGGACAACCGTGTACCTCTCGGATACCACTAACCCTACCTCCATCGGGTAACTCCACAAAGAAGGGTCTCCCCCTACCGTAACTAAGGACAAACTAGCTACACAGTCATTGGATATAAAAGAGTGCATAGCACCCGTATCAAATAAAACTCGGACCGTAAGGTCATGAATCCGAATAGTACTTGTAGTTGCCGGCGTTGTTGGATCAACAACACTCCTAGACTCAAACACCCTTGTATGTGTGCCTCTGATCTCCTGGGTACTCCTACCACGGCCTCTACCTCGGCCTTGTCCCTGAGATGACCCTTGTATACGAGTCTGACCTTGGCCCCTCTGTTGAGAGCCTTGTGACTAAAACTATGGCGGCCTCTGACTACCCCCTACTACGCTAGCAGGCGAAGAACCTGCTACGACTGTGACCTGCCCTGACGGCAAAAAGCGGTTGGGTGACCCACCTGACCATAAGTGAGACATGTCACGGGCAGCCTCTTACATGCCGTTTGAATGTGCCCAAACTCTCCACAGTTGTGGCACTACCGACCCTGATCCGGTATCTGAATCGACTTTTGGGGACCAGGACGTCCCTGTGTCTGGCTACGTCCCTGTCTTGAGGCTCTTGCCCCCGTACTGGTTGGCCATGTCCTCTGCCTCTTGTCCGGCCCTCCGGACTGTGCTGCTCTCTTGGACCTAGGCGGTCTCTCTCATAGGCCGGAGCTCGGTCCTGGTACTCCACCAGTGAGTCACAACGAAGTCCCGCAAGGTAAGCACGGGTCGACTCCCTCAGTCTCTTGGAAAAGAGATAGACATGCTGGTCCACTGGAGGTGCAGCGGGTCCCAACAATGCTAACTCCGCCCGAAAACGTCTAATCACCTCAATGACTGGGACGTCCTCGAATCCTGCCTCCAAGAAATCCTGGACTCTGTCTCTCCGCAGTGAATCCGGGCAAAAAAGTCTCTCTAACAAGGCTCAGCAGCTGATCCATCCTGGTCACACCTCCTCTAACCGTCCTCCACCAATACTGGGTTTGCTCTCTAAACAAGGTGACTATCTCAACCTGCCTCTCCTCTGGACAACGGATCGCCTCTAAGGCCGGCTCTACATGCCCAATCCAATGCTCCACCTCTAACCCTACTTTCCCGTCGAAGTAAGGCACATGTTGCTGGTTGAAAGCCTTCAACCATGATTCGGGTCTCGGAGATCTCAGCTCGTCTCTCGCCCTAACAACCTCCATAGCCGGCTCGGGTGCAACTGCCGCTGGTGCAACTATCTCTGGTGCGGCTCTAATTTGAGTAACCCTTTGTGAGACCTCAGCTGATCTCGTAGGTGTAAGTGCAGGTGTAGGCACCGGTGGTGCGGGAGGTGGTGCTCCGGTCCTAAACGCCTCCTCAACACGGCGTACATAGTCCTCAAACACGGTAACCCCGATAGATCCTCCCCCGGTCCTAGCAGAAGGGGAACTATGTCTCCCGGACCTCACAACTGTCCTATCCCTAGCCTCGGGAATGATGATCTCTATAACGTCCTCTACGGGAACCTCAACTGGTGGTGGATCCACAACTGGTGGGTCCAAAATGGGGATATGTCCCCGGCTTCTCATGCCTGGAGATCTCCTTACTCGTCCCCGTCTTGGGACGGTAGGAGGAAGAGGGGGTCTACCCCTGGCGGGTCCTACGTATGTAGTAGCTCTTGTACGTGTCATCTGATAGCGTTTTGCGTTCATTTGTATATATAAGAACGTATGTAATACTTATGAACTTAAGATGCTGAAAAAACGTACAAAAGCATAAGGGTAACAAAAGCCCAAACACATCATCTAAGGCATACAAGCCCAATCTTCCTAAGGTCACATACATTACTAGGTACATACAAGTCCACATACATCCTAAGGCCATATACATATATATAACTCTGTAAATATATATATATATATATATATATATATATATATATATATATATATATATATATATATATATATAGAATCTGACTCCCATGTAAACAGCCCCTATAGTGTACAATGAGAACAAATCTAATCCGTAAGATTAGATTAATAGATGGTCAAGATTAACCATAATAAATAGTGGGAAAAATAAAAATTAAACAAATTAGAATGAGAGTGGGGAATTGGTTGCGCGTGAAAATCAAATTTCACCTAATTTGCTCCATTATTGTATATAAAAAGATTTGTTACCTTATATGACCCTAAAATCTCTCCTTGAAATCTTCCATCATCGCTGAATAACTGTTTATTTGTGAAACGACTCCAATGGCGAGCAAGGGCGATTCAACGATGATTAGGTTTGCCGTCATTCGTCCAATGAAGGCACCACCGTCGTCTCGAAACCTGATTTGGCCTCGCGTCGGTTTTCTTCGCAGATCCGGACTTGACCTCGTCATGGCTCTCCCTCGAATGCCTCTAGTAACCTTCCAACATTCCTTCAGTCTCGTGCATCGCGACTCAACCGTCTATGAGACCAATTTCGTCTCGATCACCATCAATTTCTCTCAAGACTATTCAAAAGCTTCATTTTCCTTCATCCTTGTAGTCTCGTGTCGATATTACATCATTACCATCAACAATCTTGTTATACGACTCCAAGTTTGTCCTCATTGCAGACCAACCGGAATCCATGGTTGTCCTCATCCTCAACAGTACAAGAGAAGCATATGCTATTGGATTTGTATTCACTGTTTATTGAGTTTTTATTCGTTGATGTATGTTAATATATTTTGCAAAATGAGAAGGACATTGATTTTGCTTAGATTAAGATTCAATATGTTTTTGTGGTGCTTGAAACCTTCTTTGATCAGATGAACAAAATTTGTTATTCCATTGTCATATACATGAATTATTGTACTTTAGTTATTATTCGACACTAAATGTTGTAAATATTCGGTGGTTATCTGTCTTTTATCTGGCGATTTGTGGTGGTTTGTCCGTGTATGTGCGACAAGTTATTGGAAACAATTGAATAACTAAATTTTGCAACGAATATATTATATCATATGTACGAATATATTCAGTAAAACTAACGAATATTTAATAGTACACTAACGAATATTTTAAGTAACATAGACGAATATCTTCGTATACGTATATGTTCGCGAATTGTCCGAAGATTGAAACATTGGTCTCTTCAAATTATGAGCGAATATTTTTCACCATATAAATAAATAATTTATATACTACTAACTATTAATTTCAGTTATCAATAATCGACTAAAATTTGTTGGACATGAACGAATAATATCGATATCAAAAATGAATTCTTAATAGTATATTGACAAATATTTTCATGAACACAAACGAAAATATTAACTAGAAGAATGGAGATGATGATGGAATTGATTTAGAAATGTTGTTGATATCAAATATGGTGAATGGTGAATTGAAAAATGAAAAAAATGGCAATATGAATTCACGTTGGAAACCATATTTGGATATAAATGTGGAGATTAGGATAATAACAATTAGGAAGAGAATCTCTAACTGCCATATTTGACTATAATTACTATGGAAAGTGTAATGCACTCTCTTTAATTGGAGAGTGGACTAAAATATTCCCTAAAATTTCGTTTAATTAAGACCATTAGATCAAAGCAATCCTATGGTTAATGTGTGTTCTCATTGAACACTATAAGGGTTGTTTACATGGGAGTCAAACTATATATATATATATATATATAATTACATACATCAAACTAATATAAGGTCGGTGATCCTAAAAAACGTCCCCGTCCTATAATGTACGGCGACCCTCGGTTGTCCACTCCTCCACCTCACTCGGCGGCGTCCCTAACTTGCGGGGCATCTACACAAGCGGTTTAAAACCGTTAGCTCAATTTGAAGCATTAGAAAGAAGGTGAAGGCACATACACACTCATACTTCATCATATCACATACATGCTCAAACATACAAGTCCGGTTTACTATCTTTATTTATTAGGTCTTATCCCGTTCTAATTCAAATTCTTTTGTGACACGAGAATCTCCCGAAACTCGCCTCGGTGCCCACTTAACGGCATGAAATGGTACTGATGCATCCGACCGTCTACCAGCATGGGATAGTCGCCAAGAACCCCCTACCTCTATGCAAGAGCTAGGCAAGTTGTCACCGCCCGTTATCATACACTTGGGACAAAATAATATAAGGTCGGTGATCCTAATTCCGGTTTTAATTGTTATAATGAAAGCAATAAAACACACACCACTAAACACGCGTCGAATCTAATACATAGAATACGAGCTAAGTAAGTCCGGAGACTTACCTCCTCACCACACTCACTCACAACACTCTCGCTTCCTAAGGGAGGAAGCCCTCAACTTGCTCACAAGAGGATATACAAATATCAACACATACTCACACTCAAGAAGTCTAAGACTTCACTCTAGGGAGCTACATAAGATCACCTAGCTCTAAACCTAGGAACGCATCCTAGAATTCACAATCCTCACCATACTCTTAGCACAAGAAAGCAACTCACAACAGCTTATACATCACATGATCATAACAACAGCCTAGAAGAGCCAATCTAGTCTAGAAAGGTCCAACATGCTCAGCCAACTCAAGGTCAACAACTATATCAAGCCATAAGGGCTCCAAGGTTCACAACCACTAGATGTCATTCTCATGTACTATAGGCCAGCCTAAGTATTCTACTAACGAGATATAACCATAAGGCTAAGGAAGGAACGAGGAGAAAGGAAGGAAGAAGCCTACTGGTGAAGAAAACGTAGCCGCGGAAACAAGTCGGCGCCCCCTGCGTGGCCTTGTCACCGCCCCTACGGAATCCTGGATCCGCCCTTGCGCCCGGGAGCCGCCCCTACGGTGGCTAAGGTTCGGCCCTACGCCTCTGGTGGTCCGCCCCCGCGGTCAAGCAACAAAAACTTTGTCTTCTTCGTTTCTTCGACTATGTCTTTGCTTCAAGTGCTTCCTTCTCTGGCCGGGCCTTCTCCAAACACTATCCACTGGTCCTAGTCTCCTCTACACGACCTAAATGAGCTAAGAAGATGGACTTGCAAAGGATTCACAAGATCTCTCTTCAAAGCTTCCT
This sequence comes from Fagopyrum esculentum, assembly GCA_033239045.1. NCBI lineage: Eukaryota > Viridiplantae > Streptophyta > Magnoliopsida > Caryophyllales > Polygonaceae > Fagopyrum > Fagopyrum esculentum. The sequence goes on from BSUD01000005.1 coordinate 116,951,240, forward strand.
CCATAGCCATGGAGGTGAAGAGAAGAAGAAGGGGACGAGAAACAGCAAGAAAAGAGAAGAGGGAAGGGAAGGGAGGAGCTTACCACAACAGATCTAAGTTCACCAAGGCTGCAGATTCCTAGCCAAGATCTTCCAAGGAGGAGGAAGAAGAGAGGGCACAAGAAGAAGAGTGAAAAGAGAACTAACATGAGAGTGAAAGTGAAGAGTGAGGAGAGAGGGAGAGTGAAAAGAGGGCTGCAAAAAGGGGTGGGAAGACCCAAGGGTTAGCTGCCACATGTCTCCTCACTCCAAAATCCGAGGGACCGGAAAGCAAAAAGGGAAACCGAAAGGTCGGCGCCGGATTTTGGGATAAGTCCCGGTACTCAGCACACGTGCCTGTGGGAAAACTAAGTCGTAGGCGCGGGGAGATCGATACCCCTCTCGACATCCGGAATAAAAATTCCGGATGTTACAAAGGTGTTGGTTCTAATCATATGCTCCTAGCTCGCCAAAGGAAGTTGTACAAGCTCTTAAAAGAGGGGAGATGTGCATCTCTTATTCATGTATAAGGACACTTTTCTCTCTTGTATCAACCTTGAAGGACTCCCTAAGCCCATTGCACAACTCTTGCTTGCATTTGATGATTTTTTAAAGAGGATGTGCCAAATGGGTTACCTCCCATAAGGTGGTATTCAGCATTAAAATGATTTCATCTTCGTGGAAACACTACATAATTGGGATGCATATAGGCAGAGGTGGGCAAAACCAATCCAATCCACTGACCTGCTTCGAAAAATATGCCCCGATCCAAAAAACCCGATTTTTGGTACCTATTTTGATCTAGTTCGAATCCAATCCGTTCCGGAAGATTTTCCCGGATTATCGGATACAGATCTAGATACCCGCGGGTACTCGGGTAACAACGAATATCCGTAGATATTCGGATACTCGTATATTACGTGATATCTGAGTAATTGTGGATACCGAATAGTCTTGGGTCTCTAAGTATCTGGATAGCTCCGGGTCTTATCCGGATATCCCGAATCACTATATATTCCCGGATATCCGGTTATTAAAAAAATTATATAATACAACATGTACTTGTATTAGGATGGAGAAAAAAAATTGTATAATGAAAATTTGTAATAATATTTATATTTGACAATATCTAACATGGAAAATTATTTGAGTGAGACAAAGTAATAAATTGTAATGTTCATTTGTTTACAATCGTATCTTTATTATTCTCAATAACAATCTTTGTTATAAGTTGATCTCATATAAATGAGTAAATGATCGTAATAACCTTTTATGATAAGTTTGTCTCATTTTTAAGATATAGATTTATATAAATATGATTATAAATTGGTTTCAATAATAATATTTTATTATAAGTTGATCTCATTTAACTACACAAATGTTCATAATAAAAATTGTCTATATAGTACCTCATCGTTTAGACTGACTAAACTTTAGTATCCATTTTTTTAAATTATCAGAACGGTACCTCACCTATTGAACCCAACCAAAGATTAATACTTTGAACACTGTTCACACGTTAAACTATCCGAACGGTGTTAAATATCAGGGGAAAATTTGTACTCTTCCATTTTTAATTTAATTTACCCTTTTTTGAAGGCCTTCTTTGCAAAATCCCCAAATTCTTCTCCAAACCCTAGTTTTCTCTCTCCTCGACTCAGTCGCCGCCTTGTCCCACCAGTGTATCAGAGGCATATTCGCCAAAGGAAACACAAAATTTGTTGGTTGCTGCACGAAACCCCTGAATATCATGTTGCATGTTCGAAGTTTGCACCTAGATCAAAAAAGGTAAAAATGGAATCAGATGTTGAGCCCTCGAAGAATTTTGAGATCTAAGACCGGCATTATCACTTTTTTCAAGTTGCATCAGTCCTTGCATTGTGCACAAAGGATGTTGATTTCTCTAAGTCTCCATTGAATAGAAGGAAGAGGTTGCAGAGGCGGCATCTCCCTTGGTATATTGTGATATGGATTTGGAAATAAAGGTAAGCTCGCTTGTGATAGATCCTTGGTTTGTCCTAAGTTTTCAAGTTGCAGGCTTGCTTGAGCTCCAACAGAAACAATACTAATGGAAGAAAAGCCAGTAGATGGTTGTTCTATTGTTTGCCAAGTACTCTGCATTTTTTTGTGAGCACTAGAAAGTGCATCCAAAACATGCGCCTTATCTTCTACCATATCATAGCGATTAGAGTTGGTTTTTGTCCAATTGCTGGTCATAGACATGGGTCCGGTTTAGGACAAACCGTCAAACTGGCGGTTTGTGAACCGGCCCAAACTGGCAGTTTGGCCAAACCGGCGGTTTGTGAACCGGCCCAAACTGGCGGTTTGGCCAAACCGGCGGTTTAGGTTTGCCGGTTTGGCCAAATCGTAGGTTAGCGGTTTACCTAAACCGGCGGTCCACACCGGCGTTTTAACTGCCAGTTAACCTTTTTTTTATTTATTTATTTTTTTGCCCAAACCGGCGGTTTAACCGCTAGTTTGACCAAAAAATAGCCGTTGGCATTTCTGATAGCATGTATTATAATCTATATTTTGGGACTTGTTTAGACGTTTTATCTTCAATAATCTGCATGTTTGAATGTATATTATGTGATTATATTGTCGTTTCATCTACCTTTACGGGAATCGAGGTCTACACCAAGTTTCAATATAATCGTAGGTAAAATGGCACGATTTGGATCGAAATGGAGCTAAGGAGCAAAGGAGTCATTGAAGCTACATTTGGGAGCTTAAAGAGAAGCAAAGAATTAATAAAGAATATTTACTTTGGACCAGATTTAAGAGATTTCACCTTCAGCTGAGATTCACCTCGGTTGACCACAGAGTCACCTCGACCGAGGTGATCTAGAGGAGCGCCCCGATCGAGGCAAATACTCTGACGCGGCGAAATATATTTATTTGGCCGAGATATTTTATTTTTGGAAGGAGAGATCTTATATTTTTGGGCTGGATTTCTGGAAGGAAGATCATATATTTAGGAGATCTATTTTAGAGATATGGATATATTTTATTAGGATATTATCTTTTTAAGATATTATTGTCTTTGGAAGATAATTCTCCTATATAAAGGGTTGGATTTTCCACAAGTTCAACCATGCTTAGAGGTTGAGAACAACCACCAAAGAGAGGATTTTCTGGAGGTTTTAAAGGTAGGAAGGAAGATTGAAGATCAATCAAGGAAAGATTGATAGCTTGTTATAGCTTTTTAAGGGGATTTGTAAGACTTTCTTAGATTCCCTTTTGTTTGATTGTCTTGTTGGATTTATAATCCAACGAACGCTGGTTTGTTTGATATTTGATTCAGTTATTGAAGCCTTGTTCTTAAGGTTTTTGTGTTCAAATATTCATTCTCTACCCATATATTTGATTATTGCTTTCATGATGATGAGTGATAATATGAATTATGACTTATTTTTAGACATGTATTTATATAGATTTTCTATTTATTTTGCATGCATAGACATACAGTCATGATATTTATGGTTATATTCACCTACTTTACAAGAATAGAGGTCTACACAGAGTTTTATTGCATTTGTAGGTAATTTGGCGAATTATGGAGTGAAATAGCATATTTAAGGATTAAAGCCTTGAAGCGGGACAAAAAGGAGCAATAAAAGAAGTTAGGACGCGCCCAAAGTATCTTATGATACCGTCAGACGCACCAAAGTATATTATGATACCGTCTGACGCGCCAAAGTATATTATGATATCGTGTGACGAGCGAAAGTATTCTCTAATACCGTCTGTCGCGCCAACGTAATTTCTGATACCTTCTGACACGGCCCAGAGTATTTTTTTGATACCAGCAGACTCGAATCATTTCAGCCCAAGTATTTAGGGTTTAACTTTAAACCCTAAATTCATCCCTACATATATTCGAAAGCCTTCAACATTGAAGAAGAGTCAATTTCTCCAAAGGGAGACTGAAAGGAGTCAATTTCTCCAAAGGGAGACTAAAAGGAGTCAATTTCTCCAAAGGGAGACTGAAAGGAGTCAATTTCTCCAAATAGAGACTGAAAGGAGTCAATTTTTCCAAATGGAGACTGAAAGGAGTCAATTTCTCCAAAGGGAGACTGAAAGGAGTCAATTTCTCTAAAGGGATACTTAGAGAGGCAGACTTGGAGGTCTTGCTACACCACGAAAAGAAGAGATTTGGAAGGAAGATTTGGGGAAGGACGCACTTTCCTTTTTTTGGAATTGGAAGATCTTAGGATTTACATTTGAAGGCGGATTGACATCCCGTTCTTCATTGTCCCTAGAAATTTTGTGAGGTTTTTTTGTTCCTTTGATTCTACATCCATTGAACACGGTTTGCGATTATTGTGTTTGATTGACATTTGTTTTGAGTTTATTATTGAGATTTCAAGGTTTTACCTTTTCTCCCTTTCATATTTGATATTTGATTATATGAATATGATTATTGGCTAAAACCCTTTAGCAATTCTAAGGTGAAGGGTTGATAGTTGTGGCTTAGATAATGATAGATCGATCGTAAACAGATTGGACCGTGAGAGTGTGAGAAACATCGTCGACACCCTAAATCACGGGCTGTTCTCGGTTTCCACGGCCGTGATTCTCAAGAATTACCCGTAATTTTACCTGTTTTACGACCTTTGCTTTTGTTTTAATCCAAAGTCAAAGATTAGCTTTAACCTAGCCTTGGCTTGCCTTTCCTAGGTAGTAGTGAGACTCAACATTCTCTATTTCGGTTTCGAGTGTCACAACCTTAACCGTTCTAGTTTATCTTTGATTCCGTGGGTTTGGGTATGGGTATTTGAGATTAATTCTTGTCCTTAGATCCTTTCTATACTGCAGCTTCAACAACCTTTATAGAGAGAGTCTTTGGGTTAGACATATAGAGTTTTGGAACTTCGCCGTACATTACCTTACCTTAGTATACCTTTGCAAACCTCAACTCTGTCCTTATATCTATAGTATATCTTGAATCGATTGCCACAATTGGATACTTGGATCTTTAGGATTGCTGTTTTCCCAATATTTGCAAAGCTTCTATACTTTACTTGCTCGATAATTTGTGAACTGAATTTGATCCCCCAAATCCCTGAGCTCAATACTCTGGAATACTTGCTAATCTACGCCGATCCGTACACTGCGGGTTCGCTTGCTTTTAATTTCAGTTTTATAAATTTAAAACTTGATTGCACGCACGTCTTTGGGCGAACAATGAGTGGTTAATTTCTTTGTGCGATTCTAGGGTGATTGGCTGAAGGTTGTGGGAAAAACAATGATAGAATAATCTTAAATCCCAATAGGACCCTGAAAGCTCGAGTCTTTATCCTTAACCCTAGAACATCTCGTTTAGTCGATGAACATCTCGGCCGGGGTGGAACTTGACTGACCGAGGTGACCCTTTTTGATCCGAAACTGAGAGTTAAGTGTTAGAGTTTGCCAAATCTTATTCTTATTACACCTTTCCGGTTCAATGCAAGTTTAGGATGAGACTTACCCGGTAATTCCTTTGTTTGTTTACCCAAGATCATGAGTGTAGGTAATAAAGGTTTATCCTTTATTGGGGTTTGAGTGTACCTTCATTCCATCTTTGTGAGTTAGCCTGAGACTTACCCGGTAAAGGTTGATTCTATTCCCTTAGTTGGAGTGTTGGTTTGAGATTATAATTCCTTTACTTAATACCTTGAGACTTACCCGGTGATAGGTTCTTTGGCTTGGAATTGTGAGTAATGAGACTTACCCGGTGACCTGTTCCACTTTAGTAACACCTTCCCTTTGCAAAACCTCAGCTTTGTCCGCTTATCTTGAGATCTTGAGTTGGAACCACAACTAGATGCTTTAATCCCTAGAATTTGCATATTTCCCTTAATTGACTTTATTATCATCTTTGATTGCTTTAATCGCTTTTTGTGGTTATTAGTTGCATAGACGACCTATACTTGCTTTGTTTCACCTAAGTCCCTGTGATCGACCCCTGTAATTCTTGCTTTTATTACAATTGACCCGTACACTGCGGGTTCGCATCCTTGTTTTAAGCATACTTCTTGGGTTATAAATTTAAAGCTTGCACACACCATTTGAAGCGAACAATTGCCAACGGCTATGTGGCCCACAACGGCTATAAGCCTATAACCGACGTAATTGAACATATTTGGCATTCAAGCGATTTAATAAAAAAATGGAGATCAACTTGTTTAGAAAATAATGTTCCTCCGATTTCTTTCTCAAAAGATATTGGAACTTGTTGAACTCAACCTATAAACTACTTAGTCAAGCTCTTTGTTATTTACAATCATTTTCCTCACAATATATTTCTTGATCTATTTTAGATGATGAAAATATTTGGCAAACTTGTTATGATATTTGTAGTGTTCTAAAAGTTTTTAGTGATTCTAATAATATGTTGAGTTATGTTTACGTTCCCACTTCTTGTACCTTTTTAAAAATAGCCGTAAATGTTGCCGAGGCGTTACAAACAGGTTTAGGTTATGAATCACTTGTCGATGTTACAACCGAAATGAAAACAAAATGGCTAAAATATTATAAAGATATTCACCTAATTTATCTTATTGCCTCCGTTTTCGATCATAGACTTAAAATTGATGGTGTTATCGAATTGTAAAATGCCTATTATGAATGTTTAGGTTTATCTTCTACTATGAAAGTTAATTCTATTATTCTTCATGTTCGTCTTGAAATTGGTAAATTGCTTCCTATATTTGAAACAAGTGTTAGTGCTTCCACCCAATCGACTCCCCCACCCTCTTCTTCTTCTTCTTCTTCTTCTTCTTCTTCTTCTTCTTCTTCTTCTCTTTCTACAGCTAAACAAATTTTAGCTAAAAGAACAAAAACACCAAGACATTCATCCGTAAATGCGGAATTTGAAGATTATCTAACATCTTGTTTTAGTTTTGATGGTGAAAGTGATAGTTTTCAAGTTTTAGATAATTAGAAGAAGATAACCCCGAAGTATCCAACATTGGTCAAGATTGTGCAACAAATTATGGTCGTGCCCGCATCAACGGTGGCCGTGGAACAAGCTTTTAGTCAAGGAGGGAACATGCTAAGTTACAAGAGAAGTCAACTTAAGCCAAAAAAATTGGAGGCTCAAGTATGTGTTCAAGATTGGATAAGGGCGGAGAAGTGGAAACAAAGGAATGCACCCGTTTATGACTCAAAATCGGATTCCAACTCCGATGATCCGGCCACCACTTCCGAGTCCGAGGTGCAAAGGTAAGGGGGTAATGAAAACAACTCGGAAGTCCGAAAAAAGGTAAGCAAAGGTAAAAGAACTATGTAGGCTTTGATTCCTCTTAAACCCCAAGAGGATACGTAGGCAACCGGGAAACCGGTACAAGACCTCTCTTTTTTTTCAGTTAGTAATTTAATTAAGTTACAAAAGAAAAGAGACCAAACTCAGTTTATTATAAATAAATGAAATTACTAACTTTAAAAAAGAGAGTATGTTCTCGTTTTTTAATGTTAATAATTTTATATATTCAAACCCTCTCCCTTTTTTTTCAATTAGTAATTTAATTAAGTTACAAAAAATAAGAGACCAAAATCGTGTTTGCTCTCTTTTAAAAAAAATCCAATGTACAAAAATTTACATAGTAATTTGTTTAGTTAGTGATTTAATTCATCTAAAAAAAAACGAGTTTGCTCTCTTTTATTTTAGTTAGTAATTTTATTTACTTAGTAATTCTATTAAAATGCTAATGTAATAAAAAAAATTTCAATGTATAAAAGATAGTTATGTAAAATTCCAATCCAAAAAATTTTACTAATGTATAATAAATTTAAAATGTACAAAAAATTTACTAATGTATAATTTTATTATTAATTTACTAATGTAAAATTTCAATCTACAAAACTTTACTAATGTAAAATAAATTTAAAATGTACAAAATTTAACTAATGTATAATTTTATTATTAATTTAATTAATAAGTAATTTTATTTATTTAGTAATTATATTTTATAACTAACTTAAGTAATACTTTTAATTTTTTGATTTTTTTTAAAAATAATGTCTCAAACCGCCAGTTTAGGTTTGAGTCTAGCCGGTTTAGGTTTAGGTTTGGCCAACTGGTCACATTCTACAGAAGATGTTGAAGATTCTTCATGACAAAATGGGGAAGAATTTGGGGATTTTGGGAAAGAATTTGAGAATTTTGCAAAAAAGGCCTCAAAAAAGGAGAAATTAAATGAAAAATGGAACAATAAATTATCAAAGGTAGAAGTATAATTTTGCCCCTGATATTTAACACCGTTCAGATAATTTAATGTATGAACAGTGATCGAGGTATCAATCTGTGGCCGGGCTCAATAGGTGAGGTACCGTTCTGATAGTTTAAACGACCGGGTACTAAAGTTTAGTCACCCGAAAAGATGGGGTACTGTTTACACAATTTTCTCTCTTTTTTTTATTATAAGCTAGTCTCATTTAAGATATAGATTTTTATAAATATGATTCTAAGTTGGTCTTAATAATAATCTTTTATTAGAAGTTGATCTAATATAAATGAACAAATGGGTTTTTAAGTTAAAGACAAACAAGGATGGAAATATTTCAGTCTATAAAGCAAGACTTGTTAGCAAAGGATATAGACAAATTCATGGTATTGACTATGAATAAACTTTTTCCATTGTTGTAATGATCAAGTCAGTAACGGGTGCGGCTAATGGTTGTTGCCGCGGTCGCGGCGGTTAATAGCCGCGGGAGCGGAATTTTGACAAATTGCAGCCCTATCTTTTATAACCGTTTTGATCTCTTTCCTTTTCGTAACCTTTCAATATTCCCCGTATTAAAACACAATTCTGCATCCTTTTTCTGCCCTTTTGCAAGCCCTATCAATCTTTTCTAGTTACGTAAGTTCTTCCCTCCCTTCTCCCCCCCTTCCTTCCCTTCTTCATCTCCTTCCTCCATACTTGTCTGACGCTATCAACATATCGTCTTCTTTCATCCTCATCAAGCATATCATTTGTGAGTTGGAAGCAGTCAAAATTTTCCACCGTCACTCACACACAAAGGAGGTAAGAGTCATTCTTTCTTGAAGAACGTCGGGGTAAGGGTAAGATCCCATCTAATCTTTACCCTTTACTCTATGTGTATATCTATGATGTTTTCACACAGTTCTAACCCTTCCCACGATTGTTAATGCCAACAACGGAGTTTGAAGGAGTAGGGCGTTGTTCGGAACGTCGAAGAAGAAAAGGCGACAACCGTTCTACACTTCTCCCGCAGTCGCGCCTTTTCAAACCGCGGTCGCGCCTATACTTTGTCATCGCGGTCGCGGATACCTGTCACCGCGGCCGCGGCGTCTTGGATCTTATCACCGCGGTCACGCCGACACTGTTTCCCTGCTATCGCGCTTTCATTCCTCTGTGTTCGCAGAATCACTCCAATAGGTTCCTAAGCACGAGTTTTCAGCTTAGGGATTTGCTATAGGTATATGATCTAGCCCTTCTAGTTACCCTATGAGAATTTTATGAGCATGTGGGGGTGTGGACTATAGTTTATTTTAGATATATGATCTTGTGATGATCATTGAGAACTAGGAAGTTGGAAACTTCTAGAGGTTAGATAGTTTATGATGTGTGTGCTTTGTATGATTAGGCGTAGAGTGTATTCTTGCGGGAACTGAGAGCTGTGGATAGCTGGGATTACCTTGATACATGTAAGTACCATGAACTTACTTAGCTGACCTTCTGTGTGTTAGCATGATTGTAATAGTGGTGTGTGTTTGAGTGTTAATAACGATAACTTGATAGGACGGCCTTTATTGTTATATGGCTCAAGTAGTAACGGGCGGTGATATCACTTCTCAGCTCTGACTGGGGACTGAGAGGTTCTCTGCGACTAGCCTAGAAAGGTACACGGTGAGGTGCATCGGATCTAGTCATGTTGGTATACGGGGACAGAGGCGAGGTTCGGGAGATCCTCGTTTCACAAAATAAGTTGAACTAGAAAGTCAATCACTTTTATAAGATAATAATCGGATTGATGTGTAAGCATGTTATGTGTTATTTCTACCTTATGTGTGTATGTGCTATTACCGTTATCCTAATATGTAGAATGTTAGATAGCGGTTTTATCTGTTGTAGATGCCCTACAAGATAGGAATGTTGCGGAGTGATCCGGTTGGAGTGGTCATCCAGGTTCCCATACATTATAGGACGTGATGTTGGGTTTCTTATTTCTTGCATTTTAGTTTGAATTTATAGATTGTAGTACTCGGCTGAGAGTTTGGTCCTTTATTTCCTATGTTGACATTTTTTATGTTTTTATCTATTTTGGTTTTATATTTATTTGTATCTTATTACATGATCCGGTTAACTTGTTGTCAGGTTAGGGTCAATACACATTGTGATGTCATAACCCTTAGCATCCCGAGTTTTGAGAATTTGGGGTGTTACAATATGGTATCAAAGCTCTAGATTGACAACATTGGCACTCGCAATCTTCTAAAAGGCCGAATAGATAAATAAACAGAACCAGAAAGGGGTCTTAGGTTTAAAATGAATTTTGTTTTAAAACATGTGCATAGTCGGTTTGGGATAGAATGTACGGGGGACCACCACTACTTCTGCGGATCTCAGCAGCCTAGCTTGTTAGTTTTGAATTTAGTTGTTATTTCTGGACTTTGATTTATCACAATACTAGTAGTTTGGCCTTATACGTTAGTCATGTCCTTATCGCAGATAACACGTACTAGAGCGACATTTGTTGTAGGAAGAGGTAGAGGTTGACCACCTCTTCCTCCTTCAGTCCGAGGTCACAGACAAGCAGGTAGACCTCTAGTAGTAAGAGGTCAGGAAAGACTCCCCATTGATGATCCACCAACGGCTGAGGATAAAGCCGATAAGGTTGTTGAGAGTGTAGCTCCCGAGGCCAGGAATGGGATGTCGTCTAGATCATGAGCTCAGATAGCACAGTCAGCTGAGACAAGTTGTGTCGTGATGGGATTTATTGAGTTCCGAGAGTATGTCCTCCAAGTGCTAGAGGCAGCTAGGTTAGGGAGAGGGGCACGGGTGCCAACTCAACCAAAGAGAGGAGCTGAGATTGACAAGGCTCGAAATGAGCCAAGAGTGCCAAGACCGGATTCATGGTTGAAGACTTTCAACCAAATGCGAGTAGTTAGGGTTAGAGGTGGAGTGGCTAGGGCACATTGAGACCGCGCTGGAGTCGATCCGTTCTCTAAAGGACCGGCGAGTGTAGACATGAGTCCTAAACCTAAATTGTCGGTTTAGGAACCGCCGGTTCCTAAACCGGGAAAAACAAAACCGACGGTTTAAGTTTAAACAAAACCAGCGGCTTAGGTTTAATCTAAACCGCTGGTTTGCTAGGCGGTTTGTTAAAAAAATATAAAATAAAAAAATTGGCAAACCGGACCAAATTGGCGGTTAAACCGCCGGTTTAGGTTTGTTAAAATGACAAACCTAAACTGTCGACCGGCGGTTTGAGCCAGTTTGAAAAATGCCGTTTCGGCGGTTTTACCTTGACCGGACCCATGACTAGACGAGTGGAGTTAGTGCAGACCTTGTTTAGAGACCAACTATAGTATTGGTGGAGGATCATCCATAATAAGGTCACGGGATTCGAGCAGATAAGGAGTCTCATCCGGGAGCATTTCTGCCCTTCCGCACTGAGGAGGAGAGACGGCAGGGTTTGAGGACATTCTTATTTACGAAATGATCAGGAAGTTCCAGGAGGAGTTAGCACTACTTTGTCCAGCCGCAACTCTAGAGGACCAACATGTGTACTTGTTTTCCTAGAGGTTGAGGGTGAGTACTCGTGCGTATCTTGCGGGTTTTCGTTGTGACTCACTTATGGACTATCATGACCGAGCCTCAGCTTATGAGAGGGACCGATCGGGTCCGAGGAGGGCTTCTTAGTTAGGAGGGACAAAGAAGAGACAGAGGACTAGGCAGGCTAGTATTGGTGTCGGAGCTTCAGGTTTTGGGCGAGGTCAGACACAAGGACACCCTAGCTATCAGCCGACAACGCAGACTTTTGATAGGGGACGGTAGTGTCATAACTACGGAGGGTATGGACACATTTGAGCCTAGTGTAAGAAGTTACCAGTGACTTGTCTTATGTGAGGCATGTAACACCCCAAATTCTCGGAACTCAGGGCATTACTGGTTAGGACCTCACAATGGGTCCCGACCTCAGTTTGACAACAATATTACTAGGATCTTGCAACAAGACACAAATAAGAAAACCCGAATTTCATAAAATAGTATTTTTAAAGGAATGAATGCAGCAAGGTCTAGCAGCCTATAGTTCTTAAACAAAGTAAAAAGACCAACTGTCTTAAAAAAAGGAAAGAACGACAAGATAACAACCCAAACCCCCACTCTAAGGAGTACGGAGACCCGGCTGACCACTACTTCCAGATCACTCAGTTGATGCTCTAACCTGCGGTAAATCTAAAAACACAACAGAACAACCACTAGCTAGCTATCTAAACATTAGAAGAATAATAACAGCACACACACACACATCAAAAGTAAACACTTACTATGCTTTCACACAATTCATTTATTATCTTCATTTAGGTCATTCATTCATACTAATGATACTTATTTTGTGACACGAGGGATTCCCAAACCTCGCCTCCGCCCCCGTGTAACCATCAGGAATGGATCCGATGCATCTCACCGTGTACCTGTATGGGTTGGGTATAGAGAACCTCCCAGTCTCCTAGCACAGCCGGGCAGTGATGTCACGGCCCGTTATACATGCACTTGGGCCTTAAAACATAATAACCACGGTCGTCCTAACAAGTTGTTATTTTTATTATAACACAGATTGCACACACACAACCATTATCACACAACTAATATCCAGAAACCAGCTAAGTAAGTCGCAAGGACTTACCTGAATCAATTCACAACTCTCAATTTCTCAACTCGGTCCGCAACCGTAGAAACTCAAACGCCTGTCACACAAGGCATGTGGATCAAAATCACATCCTAAACTCTTAGAAGTTATAAACTTCTAAGATGTACAATCTCAAGAAGAGAGATTACGGAAAAAGGCTCTCTTAAGGTAAAAAGACTATTTTACCCCTGGTCCGAAAATTCCCAAAAAAATCTATCATTTAGTTCTAATATTCTCTTTTAGAACCTATGTCCATAATTTAGTTCTCATTGAAAAGTTTGGTAAGGATTTATAAGAGTTACCCAAAATTCTTAGTTTATACAAAAAAAACGTAAGGTGCGACTTTGGGTTAATATACACGGCTTGGATAAGGGTATAAAATTCCGAAATAAAATCCTAGCTTCTCTATGGTATAGATACTAAACATAGGGGTAAAGATCTCACCAAAATACTTAACCATAGTCCTCTCATAAATCTCCAAAGTTGGAACGCAAGCTGAAAAATTCTATACTTAGTCAATTATCCTCTGCTGTAAAAACAGCCCAACGACTCTACTTTGAGCCCTTATAAGTTCTAATCCGACCGTTCACTTTCTCCCAAAATTTAACACCGTAAAATTCATATTTCTATCTACAATATATCAAAAATTCAACGGTGGATGTTCGATTTAAGCTATCCTAATACGGTTTCAAAAAGTCAGCAGTTTTAGCTCACCAACACTGAAATTTCTGGGTTAGTTTTAGCTCCAAAATCCAGTTTCATGACAGCACTCTTCTTACCCCTACCCTACCTTGAAGATCTTAGTGTAAAATTAAAGAGATACAAGGTACATACACACAACTCCTCATCAATCTCAACCCCTTCACTATGCTACCCACAAAGGCAATCTACTCTTCTCTTAAACTATCTATCAACTCAGCCCATCTCTATATTTTATACTAGATCAACTTAGGCTGCTGAAAACTTAAAGCAATACAAAGAAACAACAGATTGTAGTGCAAAGGACTCACCAGTCCGGTCTGGTTCGATCAAGCTCAGTGACGGCTTCCTAACGAACTCGAGTGAGGCTCGCGTGCCGGACTGGGTTTGGTGATGGCACCAGCGGTTGGTCCCTGTGGTGCAGCGAGGCTAGGTGGTTAGGTATGCTCAGGGAAGTAGAGGATCGGAAGAGGGAAAGGGACGGCATTACTCACCTAATGCACGACTCCAGCGGCCAGCACTACTCCCTGTTGTTCGACTCCAGCGGCGACAACACCGCTCATCTGTGGTGGACCGGCAATGGACGGCTCTCTCCGCTGTGCAGCGGGAAGATCGTCAACGAGGGTTCACCGACTCAGGAGGGAAAGAGGGAAAGCCGGTACTCACCTGGCCGACGTAGACGGGACAAGGTCCGGCGCAGAGGGAGATCGTCTAGGGCGGTCGCTGGTCGGGCGTCTTCAGTTCGATTCCGGCGCAAGGGAGTTGCTGCTGCTAGGGTTGATCTCACAGAGGGATGCAGGAGGTAGAAGCGTAAGGCTTGCCGTTTAGAATAGGATTAGGGCTGATTAGATTAGGTTAAAATTAATTAAGAGAGGATTAGGGTAAACATAGGGTGTTTGGGCCGGCTGAAGGCTTTTGGGCCCGAATTGGGCCTGATCCTCAAATAAACAAATGAGCTAAAAAACAAATACTCGTTAATCGCTCGAAACCGTTAAAAGTACGGGATTATTTACGGAATTGTTTACGTGTTACAAGTTATCATTTTATGTGAATCAAAGTCACATAAAATGATAGAATTTAATATCGTGTTCTTTTTATTTAAAGGAATTAAGATTGGCGGATCGGAATCCGGTTTGATCCGGTATTAAACGGAGTTTAAATTTTTATGGTTATTACATCAGTGCCCTCTTAAAATAAGTTTCGTCCCGAAACTTAGAATAAAGTATCTAATCAAACGACTTTCTTTGTATAACTTGGTTTTATTAAGTCCCCATTTTCTAACATACACTACTCAAACTTCATATTTAGGCACACATAATATAAAACACAAACACTCAAACCAAGGTAAAACATGAAAAGTCAAACAACACAGCATCCGAGTTCTAACTCGTCGGTACAGAAGTAACAGCTAACCCCGCAAAGAACTCGGGGTAATTACGTCTAATACTCTCCTCTGTCTCCCAAGTGGCCCCATCAGCTCCTCGTCTAGACCACTGGATCCTCAATATCGGTATCTCCTTAGACCGTAGACATTTAGTATTGCGCTCCAGGACAGCTATTGGGTACTCTACAAATGTATGGTCGGGCTCAACTATCAGATCCTCGTGACTGATAACGTGTCTCGGATCTGGGATGTACTCTCTCAACTGAGATACATGGAGGACCGGATGGACACCCTCTAGTCTCGGCGGTAGTGCTAATCTGTAGGCCACCTCTCCAACTCTCTCCAAGATCTCAAAAGGTCCGACATATAGGGGACTCAGCTTCCCCTTAATGCCAAAACGCCGGACTCCTCTCGTAGGTAACACTCTCAACCACACCTGAGCACCCACTCTAAACTCCAAAGGTGACGCCTTTTTGTCGGCGTATGACTTCTGACGACTCTGGGTTGTTATTCCTGCTAACATCTGCTCTCGAACCTGGGCAATCCAAGCGATGTCATCCTGTATCTGATCTGGAGCTACTCGATCCGCTCGGCTAGGCTCATCCCAGCATTTATGGCGTGCGATATCTCCGCCCGTACAAAGCCTCATAAGGGGCCATCCCAATAGATGTGTGCCAGCTGTTATTATACGAAAACTCTACCAGTGGAAGATGATTTGGTCATACCTGTCCCCAATCTAGTACAGCCCACAACATGTTCTCTAATGTCTGGATGGTCCTCTCAGACTGACCGTCAATCTGTGGGTGGTAGGCGGTGGTAAAGTGGAGCCTCGTTCCCAAAGCAGTATGTACCTGCTGCCAAAATCAAGGTGAAACGCCCATCTCTATCAGAGACGATAGTCCTCGGTACTCTATGAAATCTCACAAAGTGTCTAGTGAACTCCTCAACTAGACGACTTACCGGCCACGTTTCCTTAATCGGAATAAAACGTGCGGTCTTCGTCAGACGGTCTACCACTACCCAAATAGCATCAAAACCTCTACTGAGTCTCAGTCTTGTAACAAAATCCATAGATATATCCTTCCACTTCCACTGTGGTACTGGAAGTGGGTGGAATTCTCCTCTGGACCTGCGATGCTCAATCTTGACCTGCTGGCAGGTCGCACACTGAGCTACATACCGAGCCACATCGGGCTTCAAACCACCCCACTAGAAGGACCGTCTCACATCCTAGTACATCTTACTCGCTCCGGGATGTACTGAGTATGGGGTAGCATGAGCCTCACCTAATATTCTCTGTCTCAACTCACTGTCTGATGGCATACCAATGCGGTCCTGACGTCTCATTACTCCATCAACACCAATAGTGAACTGAGGTGCCTCATCTCGAGACATTCTGTCTCTGATCCTAGTCAAAGTCGAGCAGGTCTCCTGCTTCTCTCGGATCTCACCCAACAGATCAGGAAGTAACTCCAAAGTAGCCAACTGATGAGCTGTATCTGGAAGCTGAATCTCTACCTCTAACCAAGCCAAATCTCTCTGCAAATGTAGTTGTACTGTCAATCGGCTATTGTCTTTCTCCGAGGCATCTTCCGACTTAAAGCGTCAGGAACTACATTCACCTTTCCGGGTGGTAGAGAATCTCAAGGTCGAAATCCTTGATCAACTCTAACCACCGCCTCTGGCGGTTATTCAACTTCTGCTGAGTGAATATGTATTTCAAACTCTTATGGTCTATGAAGATCTGACATGTCACCCCATAGAGATAGTGATGCCAGATCTTAAGAGCATGAATTACTGTAGTTAACTCTAGGTCGTGTGTGGGGTAGTTCTCCACCTACGTCTTCAACTACCGAGACGCATAGGCTATGGCCTTACCCCTATGCATCAAAACCCACCCTAAGCTCAGCTTGGATGTGTCACTGTATACCACAAAGTCATATGTACCCTTGTATACAAATATCAGATGCATATGATTTTCTCAAAAATCAAATTCCTCGCATCGCATTTATCATGTTTTCCTTATACTCATGTCGTTTTACCTTCTTTTAAATCTTTACCACCAGTAGGGTAGTTAAATCCCTTTGAGTTTCCTCGTATACTCCTTACGGACTACGTTGGTTGGTCTTATTACTTTCATCAACTCTTATGTCATCAGTCCAGCTTGAATTTTCATTGGAGTACCTCCCTTTCTCATTAAACTATTATATATACACTTTTCGGTAATCATCTTATTGGGATAATACCGGATCCATATAACAACCTTTAGTCATTAAACTTTACTCCTCATGTCTGTTCTAGCCAACATGTGGATTCGATCTGTAATCACCTTACAACTTGACTAGACATTTCACCAAGGCTTTGAATCATACTCTCTATGGTTGTGCCTCCTCTATAATTCCAATTATTCTATGTCACATCTTTACTCACAAGGGTTTCCCCTGTTAATCTAGACAGTTTGACCCCACCTTTTCTCGGAGGAGCACCATCAGTCCTACTTGTGTGGAATGCTAAGACATAGAGCATGTTCACAATCATCTGTTTCTTCTTACTCTTTTAGTTCTTCTTACAGGGATCCCTACATACTAACTTTGATGTATATCTTTCCTTAGTCAGTAGTAAGTAACGACTCACAACAATTCCCTTTACACCATTTTTATCATCAATGGTCATTCCCGACCGTCAAGAGCTTCTCTTTAATTTCTTTATTAGAGTTATCATATTGGACTCATTCAATGTTACAATTAAGGCTACTAGTACTTGTATTGATTTAACTTCACCATTGTCGTCGTTGATCTTTGGAAGAAATTCACCAGATGTCGGTAAATTTCTTGTATAACCTTGTGGTTATTCTTCTTATCTGTCAACCAACCATCACTAGTTAGCCAGCGCGAGTAAATTCTCTGTTGTTACCAATTAGTCTGTAGTTGACCTTCTATAAGATCGTAGACTTACTTTTCTTCTATCTCTTTTCAGGTTTGATATACAAGGTGAAAATATATCTCTTCCATTTATTTTCCTTTAACTCCTTCCACAAATTACACTCTCATAAGAGTACTATACTCTTACGAGTCTAGTTGTATATTTGTCTCCCGTCAACGGACTTATCAATTCTTCTACGATAACTTGTAGGTATTTCTCCATGATTCTTTATACTCGAGTTATTGTTCACTTGCGGTTCTCTGTTATGACCCGCGAGTGTTATTAACTTAAATCCCTTCGTGAGTGAGGAGTTATTAGAGACCCCCGTGTTCACCAAAACCATTCTCCTACACCTTCTTCCTTGTATGATGCTTTGTGCTGGCACCTTTGTAGAAATCCGGTCTTGGTTGTATTCTGATCCTTGTCGAAATTCTTGTGTGTTCTAGGAGGTCACCCCACTTCCATGTTGGTGAAACCTGACTTCCATTTTCTAGCAACCTGTAAGCTTTCCTTTTGCGGCTCTTTTATTCTTTGTATTGGATGGACAATGTATCTTAGCTTGACTCCTACGCTTATGATTGTCTCGGTTCCCCATCTTGATTGTGGTGTCAAGTATCTTGTCGAGAGTGATCGTATTCCGCCCTGCTTCGAGCCTCAAACTTTCACCTTCTTGTCTGTCAGTAAGCTTAGATTCAATGCCTCTTGTCTAGATCGCTACTATATTTCACCTTGACCTTCATGCCTATGTGTGTTTCCGAAGGCATCCTCTTTATTTGCAACGCTGTTTTACACCATCTTGAAAGAACTTATGGGTTGTCTCTCCCAATTTGTATACTTGCCGGTCATCCAACGCGTTGTTGGAACTACTCTCATGTATATTCTTCATTTGCTCCTATTGAGTTGACTTGGAATTCCTTTCTTGTCATCGTAGTTGGTGTCGTCTTTTAGTCTTCACTTTTCCGTCTCGATGTTCCTCAACAAAGTCGAAGGAGTTGTCCGCCATTCGTCTACCCTAATGCACAAAAGATGTGCATACTAATCATCATGCTGTCACCATTCAATATCTACTTAGATGTGTCCAAGGGGTGAGAAACTCATTATGTTACCTCTGTTAAGGAAATAACATAACTACAGTTTCTACTAATCTCCGGCATATACTCATCTATATCACATATCTTTATAATCAAGCTAAAAGTCCAACTAAAGTGGAACCTAAACTCCATACTAAGCATACTGAGATCCGCGGTAGTAGTGGTGGTCAGCCGTACTTTCTATTCCCAACCAGACTATGCATGCATTTGGAAACCAAAAGTCCTTTTTAAAACTCAGATCCCTTTTTGGGTTCTGCTTAAGTACCTATTCGGTCTTTCAGACGATTTCAAGTGCCATTGTTGCCAACCTAGAGCTCTGATACCATGTTGTAACACCCCGAATTCTCAGAACTCAGGGCATTACTGGTTAGGACCTCACAATGGGTCCCGACCTCAGTTTGACAACAATATTACTAGGATCTTGCAACAAGACACAAATAAGAAAAATCGAATTTCATGAAATAGTATTTTTAAAGGAATGAATGCAACAAGGTCTAGCAGCCTATAGTTCTTAAACAAAGGAAAAATACCAACTGTCTTAAAAAAAGGAAAGAACGACAAGATAACAACTCAAACCCCCACTCTAAGGAGTACGGAGATCCGGCTGACCACTACTTCCAGATCACTCAGCTGATGCTCTAACCTGCGGTAAATCTAAAAACACAACAAAACAACCATTAGCTAGCTATCTAAACATTAGAAGAATAATAACAGCACACACACACATCAAAAGTAAACACTTACTATGCTTTCACACAATTCATTTATTATCTTCATTTAGGTCACTGATTCATACTAATGATACTTATTTTATGACACGAGGGATTCCCAAACCTCGCCTCCGCCCCCGTGTAACCATCAGGAATGATCCGATGCATCTCACCGTGTACCTGTATGGGCTGGGTATTGAGAACCTCCCAGTCTCCTGGCAGAGCTGGGCAGTGATGTCACGGCCCGTTATACATGCACTTGGGCCTTAAAACATAATAACCACGGTCGTCCTAACAAGTTGTTATTTTTATTATAACACAGATTGCACACACGCAACCATTATCACACAACTAATATCCAGAAACCAGCTACAGTAAGTCGCAAGGACTTACCTGAATCAATTCACAACTCTCAATTTCTCAACTCGGTCTGCAACCGTAGAAACTCAAACACCTGTCACACAAGGCATGTGGATCAAAATCACATCCTAAACTCTTAGAAATTATAAACTTCTAAGATGTACAATCTCATGAAGAGAGATTACGGAAAAAGGCTCTCTTAAGGTAAAAAGACTATTTTACCCCTGGTCCGAAAATTCCCAAAAAAATCTATCATTTAGTTCTAATATTCTCTTTTAGAACCTATGTCCATAATTTAGTTCTCATTGAAAAGTTTGGTAACGATTTATAAGAGTTACCCAAAATTCTTAGTTTATACAAAAAAAAACGTTAAGGTCCGACTTTGGGTTAATATACACGGCTTGGATAAGGGTATAAAATTCCGAAATAAAATCCTAGCTTCTCTATGGTATAGATACTAAACATAGGGATAAAGATCTCTCCAAAATACTTAACCATAGTCCTCTCATAAATCTCCAAAGTTGGAACGCAAGCTGAAAAGTTCTATACTTAGTCAATTATCCTCTGCTGTAAAAACAGCCCAACGACTCTACTTTGAGCCCTTATAAGTTGTAATCCGACCGTTAACTTTCTCCCAAAATTTAACACAGTAAACTTCATATTTCTATCTACAATATATCAAAAATTCAACGGTGGATGTTCGATTTAAGCTATCCTAATACGGTTTCAAAGTCAGCAGTTTTAGCTCACCAACACTGAAATTTCTGGGTTAGTTTTAGCTCCAAAATCCAGTTTCATGACAGCACTCTTATTACCCCTACCCTACCTTGAAGATCTTAGTGTAAAATTAAAGAGATACAAGGTACATACACACAACTCCTCATCAATCTCAACCCCTTCACTATGCTACCCACAAAGGCAATCTACTCTTCTCTTAAACTATCTATCAACTCAGCCCATCTCTATATTTTATACTAGATCAACTTAGGCTACTGAAAACTTAAAGCAATACAAAGAAACAGCAGATTGTAGTGAAAAGGACTCACCAGTCCGGTCTGGTTCGATCAAGCTCAGTGATGGCTTCCTAACGAACTCGAGTGAGGCTCGCGTGCCGGACTAGGCTTGGTGATGGCAGCAGCGGTTGGTCCTTGTGGTGCAGCGAGGCTAGGTGGTTAGGTATGCTCAGGGAAGTAGAGGATCAGAAGAGGGAAAGGGACGGCATTACTCACCTGATGCACGACTCCAACGGCCAGCACTGCTCCCTGTTGTTCGACTCCAGCGGCGACAGCACCGCTCCTCTGTGGTGGGCCGGCAATGGACGGCTCTCTCCGCTGTGCAGCAGGAAGATTGTCAACGAGGGTTCACCGACTCAGGAGGGAAAGAGGGAAAGCCGGTACTCACCTGGACGACGTAGACGGGACAAGGTCCGGCGCAGATTTAGATCGTCTGGGGCGGTCGTTGGTCGGGCGTCTTCAGTTCGGTTCCAGCGCAAGGGAGTTGTTGCTGCTAGGGTCGATCTCACAGAGGGATGCAGGAGGTAGAAGCGTAAGGTTTGCCGTTTAGAATAGGATTAGGGCTGATTAGATTAGGTTAAAATTAATTAAGAGAGGATTAGGGTAAAGATAGGGTGTTTGGGCCGGTTGAAGGCTTTTGGCCCGAATTGAGCCCGCTCCTCAAATAAACAAATGAGCTGAAAAAAAAATACTCGTTAATCGCTCGGAACCGTTAAAAGTACGGGATTATTTACGGAATTGTTTACGTGTTACAAGTTATCATTTTATGTGAATCAAAGTCACATAAAATGATAGAATTTAATATCGTGTTCTTTTTATTTAAAGGAATTAAGATTGGCGGATCGGAATCCGGTTTGATCCGGAATTAAACGGAGTTTAAATTTTTATGGTTATTACAAGGCAAGCCAGACCAACAAGCTTTATTCTATCGACAAGGCAAGGCGCCATCACAACAAGGCTCCTCCCCTGCTAGCGTTAGGAGATGGACAAAGACCGCCTCAATACCAAGCTTAGGGTCAACAATATCGGGCTCCAGGCCACCCTTCTCCTCAGGGTTTCACACAAGGACAAGGTTGAGGTAGAGGATGTGGTGGTGGTATTGCTGACACTAGAGGTGCACATGCTAGAGTATTTGAGCTGAGGAGCGTTGATGAGGCGAAATCACCAATGACTACAAGTATCATTCAGATTAATGGCTTACATGTTAGAGTGCTATTTGATATGGGTGCTACGCACTCTTTTATTTCCGATGCTTGTGTAGATAGGTTGGCCTTAGATACAGTAGAAGGGACACCATTCATTATATGGTTACCCGATGGGGGTAAGGATAGAGGTACCCATGAGATTCACGATTGTCCCATTCGTTTGGGAGATCGTGATTGGTTAGTGAACTTATTTGTCATGTATTTAGTACATGAGGAAGTCATTTTGGGAATGAACTGGATGGATGGACATAGTGAAGTCTTAGATATTGGTAACAAGACCGTGACGGTCACTACCGAGGCGGTCACGTGGAGATCTTCCGAGGTTGAGATATCGGAAAGAAAGGTACATTCATTACTGCAGTCCAAATTACGAGACTGATTGGGCAGGGTTGTGAGACCTTTTGGTGTTGCGCCATGAAGGAGAGTGGGAATCTGGCATTGGAGGAGATTCTAGTAGTGAGTGAGTTGACGGGTGTATTTAGTGAGCCACCCAGTTTCCCACCGCAAAGAAGCGTAGATTTCAGTATCGAGTTAGAGCCCGGTACGAGACCGATCTTGAAGGCACCTTACCGCATGACATATATCGAGTTGCTAGAGCTGAAGAAGAAGCTAGAGGAGTTGGATGAGAAGGGCTTCATTTTCCCTAGTGTTTCTCCCTAGGGCGTACCGGTACTCTTCGTGAGGAAGAAGGACGTGTCGATGAGGTTGTGCATCGACTATAAGGAGTTAAACAAGGTGACTATCAAGAATAAGTATCCGTTGCCCCTCATTGACGACTTACTAGACTAGCTACATGGAGCTACAATGTTCTCCAAGATCAACTTGAGATCAAGATATCACCAACTGAGGGTGAGAGAGCAGGTTGTACCGAAGGCGGCATTTCGGACTAGGTATTGTCCCTACAATTTTGTAGTGATGCCATTTGGGCTTACGAATGCGCCCGTTGTATTCATGGAGTTGATGAACGACATCTTCATCGAACTTCTTGATCAGTTCGTGGTGTTATTCATAGATGACATCCTGGTGTACTCTAGGAGCAAACAAAAGCACACAGGACACTTGAGGACAATATTATAGATACTACAAGATAGAGAGTTGTCCGCTATGCTCTCTAAGTACGAGTTTTAGATGTCAGAGGTGGCCTTTTTGGGTCACGTGGTTTCCAATGAGGGGATCAAGGTGGATCCCGCGAAGATAGAGTCCGTATCTTCATGGATGCCTCCGAGGAATATAAAGGAGGTACACAACTTACTAGGAGCATTTACACTAAATAGATCAATTCATGATAATGTTCTCGAATCGCATGAAATTTTCCATGGATTCCGAGAAGAAAAAAGAAAGAACAAAATCATGATTTATGGAAATAAAATTAGACATGGAAAAAGCATATGACAAAATAGAATGACATTTCTTATGTGCCATATTGAACAAATTTGGTTTCTCCAATAAATTCAAAGAATGGATTGAAGAATGTATATCTACCATTTCTTACTCCGTCTTGATCAATGATATTCCCACAAAACCAATAATATTAATACCACAAAATTAAGGAGACCCTATGTAACACCCCAAATTTTACAACTCGGGGAGTTACTGGTTAGGACCGCACAGTGGGTCCCGACCTTAGTTTGACAACAACTTAACAAGATCTTACAACAAGGCACAAATAAGGAAAACCAGAAATCATAAGATAAATCTTAACAATGTATGAATGTGACCAGAACAACTAACAGCCGGAAAACGTAAGATAACTAGGTACGGAAAGAATGAAAAGAACCAAGGTCCAACTGAAATCCCACAAATAAAGAAATTGTAATACGTCCTAAAAGTACGATACCCCGGCTGACCACTACCATCCGGATCACTCGGCATCTGCTCTAACCTGTGGTAAGTCTACACAACATAACAACCGTTAGCTAACTATCCAAATATAAGTAGAATAACAACAGCACAAACACACGCAAAAACAAAATAAACAAACATCATGCTAGCACTCAACCGTTTATTATCTATTAATTAGGTGATTCATCTTATTCAATTTTACAGTTGTGGCACGAGAGCTATTAACAGTTCTCGCCTCCGTTCCTTATCCAACTGGGTGTAGGTCTAGCTGACCTCCGCCGGTAGCATCACTACAAACCGAGTATGGACTAGTCCTTAAAGAAACCCCCAGCGCCCGCAAGCTAACTGAGCAGAATGCCACCGCCCGTTACTCTTAGGCCAAGTATAGGTCGGTAAATATCTATCACAACCTATAACTCTAAACATCTCAATCACACACCACTATCATCATTCATGCTCATATTTAGAAGTCGGCTAAGTAAGCCCAAAGGACTTACCTGTTATAAAGCTCGACTCTCTGTAAACCAAACTCGCTCTGTAAACTGTAGCAACTCAGTTGCCTGTCAAAGGAGATAAGTGCATTAGCACACTCCAACGTAATTAGAAGTCTAAGACTTCTAAGATAGAAGATCATAATAGGACATAACTAATTACAGCTCTAATTTATGGAAAAATGACCATTTTACCCTTAGTCCCGAGACTTCCAAATTTTCCGAAATTCAAGTCTAAACTCCTATTTGAGACTCTAAAGTCATATTCTAACTCCTAAAGTTTAGTTTGGTTACAAACTGGTACTTTTCCGATTTTCCTATTTTCCAAAAGCTCATAAAGGTCCAACTTTGTTTTCAAATATAAAATTCGTAAAAGCTTATAAAAATTCCGAAATAATTCTCTAGATCATCTATGATGTTCCATCTACCCTTAGGAGCAAGAATTTCCCAAAACTGTTCATCTATCATTTTTATAAAAATTCTCAAAGTTGACTACTTCCCTTACAATTTATATACTTAGCCAAAATTTCATTGTTGCAAAAACAGCCCTACAGCCCTACTTTGAGACCTCATAGATTTAAATCCGACCGTTAACTCATAAAAATCCTATCATTTTATGTGAAGGTAAGCTACATAAAATGATAAACTTATAAAAGATTCTATCATTTTATGTGAAGGAGATCTACATAAAATGATAAATTTTATAATAATGTGTCTAACTAAGTAGACGGATATGGATCAACTGATCGAGATCGGGTTTGTTACAGAAATAAATGGAATAAAAATTCCGGACATTACATTAGTACCCCCTTAAAATAAGTTTCGTCCCAAAACTTAGAATAAGGTATCTACCCAAACATTTCCCCTCAAGAGTTATATTCTAGCATGCAAACTACTCACGCCATTAAGCACATAAACATAAACAATCATTTAAACATATAATCACAGAAATCATAATAAGTATCGTCTCAGTACTAACCCGCCGATACTGAGGTAGCGGCTAACTCCGCAAAGAACTCAGGGTAGTTACGTCTAATACTCTCCTCTGTCTCCCAAGTAGCCTCATCAGCTCCTCGTCTAGACCACTGGATCCTCAGCATCGGTATCTCCTTAGAACGCATGCGCCTAGTACTACGCTCTAGGAGGGCTACTGGGTACTCCACAAAAGTGTGGTCTGGCTCGACTATCAGATCCTCATGACTGATGACGTGTCTAGGATCCGGTATGTACTCTCTCAGCTGAGATACATGAAAAACTGGGTGGACTCCTTCTAATCTCGGTGGTAGTGCTAGTCGGTAGGCAACCTCTCCGACTCTCTCTAAGATCTCAAACGGACCGACGTATCGGGGGCTCAGCTTCCCCTTAATGCCGAAACATCTAACTCCTCTCGTAGGTGACACTCTCAACCACACCTGTGCACCTACTCTAAACTCCAAAGGTCGACGCCTTTTGTCGGCGTAGGACTTTTGACGACTCTGAGCTGCTAACATCCTCTCCCGGACTAAGGCAATCCGGGTGATGTCATCTTGTATCTAGTCTGGTACTACCCCATCAGCCTTGCTAGGCTCATCCCAACACAACGGTGTACGACATCTCCGCTCGTACAAAGCCTCATAAGGTGCCATCCCAATAGACGCGTGCCAGCTGTTATTATATGAAAACTCTACCAATGGGAGATGATCTGGCCATACCTGTCCCCAATCTAGCACACATGCCCGCAACATGTCCTCTAAGGTCTGAATGGTCCTCTTAGACTGACCGTCTGTCTGTGGGTGATAGGCAGTGGTAAAGTGGAGACTCGTCCCCAGAGCAGTATGTACCTACTACCAAAATCTCGAGGTAAAACGTCCATCCCTGTCGGAGACGATAGTCCTCGGTACTCCATGGAGTCTCACAATGTGTCTGGTGAACTCCTCGGCTAGACGACTTACCGGCCACGTTTCCCTAATCGGAATGAAACGTGTGGTCTTCGTCAGACGGTTTACCACTACCCAAATGGCATCAAAACCTCTGCTGAGCCTCAACCCTGTAACAAAATCCATAGATATATCTTCCCACTTCCAATGTGGTACTGGAAGTGGGTGGAGCTCTCCTCCGGACCTACGATGCTCAATCTTGACCTGCTGATAGGTCGCATACTGGGCTACATACGGGCCACATCAGACTTCAAACCACCCCACCAGAAGGAACGTCTCACGTCCTTATACATCTTACTCGCTCCTGGATGTACGGAGTAAGGGGTAGCATGAGCCTCACCTAGTATCCTCTGTCTTAGCTCACTGTCTGATGGCACACAGATACGGTCCTGCCGTCTCATCACTCCATCGGCACCGATAGTGAACTGAGGTGCCTCATCTCATGACATCCGGTCTCGGATCCGGGTCAAAGTCGGACAGGTCTCCTGCTTCTGTCGGATCTCACCCAACAGGTCAGGAAGTAACTTTAAGGTGGCTAACTGATGAGCTGTATCGGGTAACTGGATCTCTACCTCCATCCAAGCTAAGTCTCTCTACAACTGTGGTTGTACTGTCAACCGAGCTATCGCCTTCTCCCGAGGCGTCTTCCGACTCAAAGCGTCAGCAACTACATTCGCCTTCCTGGGGTGGTAGAGAATCTCAAGGTCGAAATCCTTGATCAACTCTAGCCACCGCCTCTGGCGGTTATTCAACTCCCGCTGAGTGAATATGTACTTCAGACTCTTATGGTCTGTGAAGATCTGACAGGTCGCTTCATAGAGATAATGACGCCAGATCTTAAGAGCATGTACTACCACAGCTAACTCCAGGTCATGGGTGGGGTAGTTCTCCTCATACGTCTTCAGCTGTCGAGACGCATACGCTATGACCTTACCCCTCTACATCAAGACACACCCCAAGCCCAGCTTGGATGCGTCACTGTACACTACAAAGTCCTCTGTACCCTCAGGTTGTGCTAAGATCGGAGCAGACGTCAATCTCCTCTTCAGCTCCTCAAAACTCTGCTGACACGGCTCTGACCAGACGAACCGAGTAGTCTTTCTCAGGAGACAAGTGGTCGGGCGATCAGGGAAAACCCTTTCACAAACCGACGGTAATAACCTGCCAATCCAAGGAAGCTGCGAACCTCCTTAACATTCTTCGGAGGTTGCCAAGAAGACATTGACTCAATCTTCGCCGGGGTCGACCTTAATCCCCTCAGCAGTCACTACATGGCCTAGGAAAGCCACCTCTGACATCTAGAACTCACACTTGGATAGCTTAGCATATAGTTGGCTATCCTGTAGAATCTGTAACACTGTCCTCAAGTGTCCGGCATGCTCCTCTCGACTTCTAGAGTAAACTAGAATGTCGTCAATGAAGACCACTACAAACTGGTCTAAGAAGTCGATGAAAATCCCATTCATCAACTCCATAAATATTGCTGGCGCATTAGTGAGCCCGAATGGCATCACTACAAACTCATAGTGGCCATACCTAGTCCGAAATGCTGTCTTAGGTATGTCCTGGTCCCTCACTCTCAGCTGGTGATAACCCGATCTCAAATCTATCCACGAGAACACTGACGCTCCATGCAGCTGGTCCAGCAGATCATCTATGCGAGGTAGTGGATATTTATTCTTGATGGTGACCTTGTTCAACTCCCGGTAGTCAATACACAGCCTCATCAATCCATCCTTCTTCCTCACAAATAATACTGGTGCGCCCCAGGAAGAAACACTAGGGTGTATGAAGCCCTTCTCTGCTAACTCCTCTAACTGCTTCTTCAGCTCAAGCAGCTCTATCGGGGCCATGCGGTACGGGGCCTTCGAGATCGGTCTCGTGCCCGGCTCTAACTCGATGCTAAAGTGAACACTCCTCTGTGGAGGTAGCCCTGGTAAGTCGTCACTGAATACCTCTGCAAACTCGCATGCAACTGGTGTCTCCTCTACTGTCAGGCTCTTGCGCTCCTTCATGGCATAACACCAGAAGGCCTCGCAACCCTGTGTTATCAATCTGGCTGCTCTCACTGCGCTGATAACTGTGCTGGACTTTCCAAGGTCCCAACCTCGGAATATCACTTTGTGACCCTCCTCAGTGGCGACAGTCACAATTCTCCTACCAATATCTAAGACGGCTCCATGTCTAGTCATCCAATCTATCCCCAATATCACGTCCTCATGTGCTAAGGGCATGACTAAAAAATTTACTAACTAAATCCGGCCTCCCAGATGAATAGGGCAGTCATAAATCTCTCGGGATCCTCTAACCTTACCCCCATCTGGTAACCCAACCACAAAAGGTACACCCTCTATTGTAGTTACGGACAACCTATCTACGCATGCATCTGATATAAAGGAGTGCGTAGCACCCGTATCAAATAAAACTCGCACAGGTAAGTCATGGATCCAAATAGTACATGTGGCACAGGTGTTGTAGGCCGCTCGGTTCTCCTCAGCTCGAACACTCTCGATGGTCCTCCTCTAGTGTCAATGGTACTACCACGTCCCCTGCCACGACCTGATCTATGTGCCGTACTGTATGAAGCAAGATGCCCTGGAGCCCGGTACTGTTGCTGTTGCTGACTCGGAGCTCGGTACTGAGGAGGTCTCTGTACACTCTTTTCAGCACTTGTAGGAGAAGATCCCTGCTGTGAAGGGGCCCTACCCTGACGGCAGAAAGTAGCTATGTGTCCCGGCTTCCCACAAGTGAAGCAAGTGGTAGGTGGTCTCTGGCAATCTGTCTTAATGTGATCACGGCTACCACAGTTAAAGCACTGTCGATCTCTACTGGGAGTCTGAACTGTAGAGTGGTAGCTGGACCTCCCCTGAGTCTGTCCTCGACCATAACCTGCTACTGCTGCACTGCTACCAGCATGTCCTGTCCACTGCCGCTTATCCGGCCCACTAGACCGAACTGCTTTCCTCGAAGCTGGCCTATCTCTCTCATAAGCAGAGGCCCTATCTTGATAATCAGACAAAGTCTCACAGCGGAATCCAGCCAGATATGATCGGGTACTCTCTCTCAATCTCCTGGAGAAAAGGTAAACATGTTGCTCTTCTGGAGGTGCAGCTGGTCCAAGTAAGGTCAACTCTTTCTGAAACTTCTTTATAGCTGCAGCAATCGGGATATCCTCAAATCCCGCCTCAATGAAATCCTGGAATCTCTCCCTCCTCAGCGAAACAGGACAGTACCTGTCCCTAACAATGTTCCTCATCTGCTCCCAGCTGGTGACTCGGCTACGAATGGTACGCCACCATGAATGAGCATCATCTGTGAAACAGGTCTGCACCAAATCCACCTGTCGATCATCGGGGCAACGTATTGCCTCCAAAGCAGTCTCTATCTTCCCTATCCAGTGCTCCACCTCTAGCCCTATTTCTCCACTGAATGAGGGAACCTTCTGAGAGTTGAAAGCCTTCAACCACTCATCCGGTCTCGGTGCTCTAGACCCATCAGGCACTCTATCAGCATTAGCTCTCCTCTCAGGTACAGCCGGCACCTGAGACACTCCCTGTGTCACCTGAGCTGACCTAGCCGGTACCACTGGTGGTACCTGGGTAAGCCTCTCAACTCTGGCAGCCTCCTCCATACGCTCGACGTATGCTCGGTACTCCCTATACTCAGATGCTCCAATAGAAACACGTCTTGACTCAGTCGAACGTGCTCCCTGCGCTCCAGACCTAGCGGCGGTCTCATGCCTGACCTCGGGGCCTACACTCTCAGCTACCTCTTCCACAGCAGCCTCTGGTATGCTTGCTGCAGGTGGATCCACTCGAGGAACTCGTCCTCGACCTCTCCCTAGTGGAGGTCTACCCCCACGACCATGCCCTCTAATAGCAGGGGTGATACCAGCTCGGTCCTGTCTGACTGGGGGAAGGGGGGACGACCCCTACCTCGGCCAGTCACTGGTGTAGCCCTAGTACGTGCCATCTGCACGAACGGTAACAACTACATTTATAATCTAACTAATCTATCATAATAGTAAAAGTCTATAATAATAATACTAAGAATCTCGAGATTCGCAGAGGTAGTGGTGGTCGTCCGTACTTTCTATCCCAACCCGACTCTGTATGCATTTTAAAACCAAAATCTTCTTTGGAAAACTCAGACCCCTTTCGGGTTCTGTTTATTTACTTATATGACCTTTTTAGAAGATTTCAAGTGCCATTGTTGCCAACCTAGAGCTCTGATACCATGTTGTAACACCCCAAATTTTACAACTCGGGGAGTTACTGGTTAGGACCGCACAGTGGGTCCCGACCTTAGTTTGACAACAACTTAACAAGATCTTACAACAAGGCACAGATAAGGAAAACCAGAAATCATAAGATAAATCTTAACAATGTATGAATGTGACCAGAACAACTAACAGCCGGAAAACGTAAGATAACAAGGTACGGAAAGAATGAAAAGAACCAAGGTCCAACTGAAATCCCACAAATAAAGAAACTGTAATACGTCCTAAAAGTACGACACCCCGGCTGACCACTACCATCCGGATCACTCGGCATCTACTCTAACCTGTGGTAAGTCTACACAACATAACAACCGTTAGCTAACTATCCAAATATAAGTAGAATAACAACAGCACAAACACACGCAAAAACAAAATAAACAAACATCATGCTAGCACTCAACCGTTTATTATCTATTAATTAGGTGATTCATCTTATTCAATTTTACAGTTGTGGCACGAGAGCTATTAACAGTTCTCGCCTCCGTTCCTTATCCAACTGGGTGTAGGTCTAGCTGACCTCCGCCGGTAGCATCACTGCAAACCGAGTATGGACTAGTCCTTAAAGAAACCCCCAGCGCCCGCAAGCTAACTGAGCAGAATGCCACCGCCCGTTACTCTTAGGCCAAGTATAGGTCGGTAAATATCTATCACAACCTATAACTCTAAACATCTCAATCACACACCACTATCATCATTCATGCTCATATTTAGAAGTCGGCTAAGTAAGCCCAAAGGACTTACCTGTTATAAAGCTCGACTCTCTGTAAACCAAACTCGCTCTGTAAACTGTAGCAACTCAGTTGCCTGTCAAAGGAGATAAGTGCATTAGCACACTCCAACGTAATTAGAAGTCTAAGACTTCTAAGATAGAAGATCATAATAGGACATAACTAATTACAGCTCTAATTTATGGAAAAATGACCATTTTACCCTTAGTCCCGAGACTTCCAAATTTTCCGAAATTCAAGTCTAAACTCCTATTTGAGACTCTAAAGTCATATTCTAACTCCTAAAGTTTAGTTTGGTTACAAACTGGTACTTTTCCGATTTTCCTATTTTCCAAAAGATCGTAAAGGTCCAACTTTGTTTTCAAATATAAAATTCGTAAAAGCTTATAAAAATTCCGAAATAATTTCCTAGATCATCTATGATGTTCCATATACCCTTAGGAGCAAGAATTTCCCAAAATTGTTCATCTATCATTTTTATAAAAATTCTCAAAGTTGACTACTTCCCTTACAATTTCTATACATAGCCAAAATTTCATTGTTGCAAAAACAGCCCTACAACCCTACTTTGAGACCTCATAGATTTAAATCCGACCGTTAACTCATTCCCAAATTTTAATACCATTTTCTACGTATAACAGTCTATAACATATCCAAAATTCAACGGTGGATGTTAAGTTTAAAGTGTCGAAACTCGTTCTAGAAGTTGGCTATTTTAAGGCTGGAATAAGTGTGTATAAGGTCTTCACTTCGATTCTCCTTGTCAGCAACATCCTTTATTTAAATTTGTACACAGGTCCTGAGTTCGAAACTCACTGCACTCCTATACTAGAAATCACACAAGGTCTCTACTCTCTACCTCACATCTAGGGATCGATCCCTATGGATGACACACATCTCACTCCACTTCATCTACGGCACAACAAAGTAGGAAAGAGGGAACCTTACCAGCCTAGGCTTGAGCCGAGTCTGACCTTCTGCTGTAGCGATTGGAGGCTCCTAAACTGGCACCTGCAGTCACAATGGTCGGAAGGAAGATCTGTCTTAAACAGATAGATGTACGTAGCTCTCATGTTCGTTATACTCAGGACCAGAGAGTAGGAAACCTTACCCGGATGGAGAGTTTCCAAGTTGCGTCTCGATCGCTCAGTCGACAGTGTGGGTGGCTGGTCGAGACTGTAATTGATGGTTGTGTGAGTTCAGCAGTGACACTAGCAGAAGGTAGAAGGGTAAGGAGAGGAAAGGCCTACCTGCTGCGTTGTACAAGTTCTCTAGTTGACGTTGTTCCAGTTGTTGCGACGAGAGGAGGAGAGTAGAGTGGATCCGTAAGTGTCTGTACCTGGACAACAATGATTCGGTGTAACGAAAGGGTCGAAGGATAAAGATATGCAGAGAAAGAGAGCGATATCCGGGCGATAAATGAGGCGTTAATGCAGTAGGAGAGAGAGAAGGAGGAGAGTAGACGGTTGAATGAATCTGTAACAGCTGATCCTCTGGGCTCCTCCATTCGCTGGGCCGAAGCTAGGCTGCTTCGTTGGTCTCCTCAAGCAGCTGGGCTGACGCAGGATCCTGGGCTGCGCGAGGTAGAGCAGCAGGCTCCTTCCTGGGCTGAAACAGACGCTGGGCTGGAGAAGGCAAGGCAACAGGCGGCTGTTGGGCTGAGACTGGCGCTGGGCTCCCTGGCAAGCTGCTGCTGGCTGCAGAAGCTGGCGCTGGGCTCCCTGGCAAGCTGCTGCTGGGCTGTAGAAGCTGGGCTGCAGATGGGCTAGAGCTGGCGCAAGGGTGAAGGGAGCAGCATCCCGGTGCTAGCTGCAGTTCGGAATCGAGATCCCGACAATGAATGCACGGAATAAACGGATACGGATTATGTTACAGTTTAGGATTGGTTATAAAAATCCTATCATTTTATGTGAAGGTAAGCTACATAAAATGATAAACTTATAAAAGATTCTATCATTTTATGTGAAGGAGATCTACATAAAATGATAAATTTTATAATAATGTGTCTAACTAAGTAGACGGATATGGATCAACTGATCGAGATCGGGTTTGTTACAGAAATAAACGGAATAAAAATTCCGGATATTACACCCTATCTCCCCTATGCTTTTCAAATTTGGAGCATAAGTCTTAGTAAGAAACATCCAAAAAGCAAGCAAGCAATGAAAAACGCAAACAAACTGGATTTCCCATCACAAGACAAGGTTCCACTGTCCCTTTTTTAGCCTTTGCTGATGACATAATTATTTTGCAAAAGCATCTACGACAACTAGTAATATGATCATGTCAGTCCTAGCAGATTATTGCTCAGTCTCAGACAACAACTAAGGAGATGCTTCCTCACTCTCCAAGAAGGAAGAGCAACTCTGATAAGAGCAAATCTCCCAAGAAGGAAGATCAACTCTGATAAGAGCAAACCTCAACGTCCAACCGAATTATATAATGCAAAGCTTTATGTTGCCCACTAGTATCCATAAAGAACTGGATTAAATAAATAGGACTTTTTATTGGAACAAAGACATAAGTTATATCCCTCTTATTAGTTAGGACAAAATCTATAGACCAAAGGAGATGGAAGGAGTGAGTATTATATAATGCAAAGCTTTATGTTGCCCATTAGTCATGAATTAATAAAGTGAATGTAAGGTCATTTCATAGGTGTAGATGTCATGTGAATGATACGTACCAAGAATGCATGTAAAGTATTAATATGTTAGGACAATGATCATAAAAAGTAAAGACATATATTATATCGTGTGACATAAGTAAGAAATCATACGGAAAAATGAACGCTACAAGAACGAAGAATTAAAATCGGTTATTTTTTACCCCTTTAATCTCCATCCATCCATTTTACTTTCTTCCACCATCCTTATCTTCTTCCTCCTTTACTCCATCTCCATATTCAATCAAAAAATTCTCATGTTCATGGCCGATGATGATATTACTCACCGGTTTGTTGTTGATAACAATCAATTTTTAATCGAGCTTTTCACTTGTATTGTCCTTATTGCATCATCATCATTATCATAATCATTAATTTGGTGGAAAATCTCTGCTCATAATCCAAGTGGTGAAAGCAAGAAATTTGATGTGGGATTTTGTCAAAAGAGGAAGCAAATCTCAAGTTTTTTTTTGTATCTTCGCATAAATCCAAAAACCATGATTTTATTTTGACAAAAAAATATTTTAGATATTTCGTGAAAATAACGAGTTTTTGATGTAGAGGTTCACAAATTTGGACAACTACATAACATACTCCTCAGATTAAGTTAGTTTACAAAAACTTGAGTTTATAATGTAGATGATCTCGTAAAGGGCAACTACAGGCATAATCCTCAAGTATATTTTTGTGTTTAATTTTGTTAATGAAAGACTAAGAAATGTTTAAGAAACATACCTTAGTAGCAAATCTCAGTTGAACTTAGAATCCTCGTATTGATAACGTGTAATAAAATGATTACATTGATCTCTTGATTACTTAAACCTTTGTGAAATGTGTTCAAGAACACTAAAAATGAAGCTATCATCATGACCGATGATGATATTGTAAGATTTTATTAATCTTATTATTATTAGTGGGCTTACATATTATAATAAACAATTATATTATATGACTAAATATATTAGCGGGCTAATAAAAGTGATTCAATCGAGTAAAGCCCGTAGACTTTAATTAAGCGGTATGGGCTTAATGGGTGGATACCAGACTTTGGCCCAATAGGCTTAATAGGATTCTATTAGGTCATTATATAAACGTTATTAGGTTATGGTTGTCAATACGTCAAATCAATCTACCGTTTTTCATTCTCTACCCATCAGAGAGAAAACCTAAAGAAACCCTAAGGAGGTTTGACTGAGGAAGACTGTACACCTGCGACGCTCATTCGGATCGTAGATTCCGCACTAAGGTTTGATCCGATTGCTACTGGTTCATCCGATTGCTACTATGGAACCAGGTACGTAAATTCTAGATTCCTTAATAACCCTAGCATGATATTGATCCTTGCGTTTACGGTTTATGGAATTTAATTATTCCAACCAGTGGTATCACATGTTAGGTTATTAGGATTTACTGGTTATTCACACGCAAATTTTGCATATACCCCATATGTTGTTGATGTTCGTTTTTTTTTTCGGCTTATACGGATGTGGTTGTTTGGTTATGTGCTTCACATGTATATTATTTGTTAAAAATTCTCTGATCATGCCGCATGTGAATTTGTATTAATTTTTAAACTGTAAGTCGAAAAGCCGGCGTTTTCTTTTGATTGAAAAGTCTATTGCTGCATACTGAAAAAGCTAGATGGTGATTAAATATATTATATATATTGTATACTTAGACTTGCAGTGGCCTCAATTCTGGAATATGATATCATATATATATTATATATATTACGAGGTGGTTATGTGCTCTACAGTCATACGTCTTGCACTTTCGTAAAATGTTTTCTATGCTTTTATATATATATATATATATATGAGGTACATGTATATATATTAATTTTGGATGTACAATGTGGTTGTTCTTACTAGCGTAAAATTTGGGTCTTTTCCACTATATCTTGTATCGATTAAAGGTTATCGAGTGTAATATTTGGATTTTATTTACACGAGATATATTTAAGGATCTATATATTTTAAAGTTGTTTTAAATTAAATTAATTGAAACAATATGCTACCAAAGTAGTCTATGTTGTGTAAATTATTTTAATTTAAAATTTTAAGGGTTAGTGTATCGTTTGTTTATGCGGATATCAATCGGCCCAAAGGAAGGTTGACATTTGGTCAAACATTAAATACGCTAGTGATTATTCTTGTTTATGCGAACATTGATCGGCCCAAAGGAAGGTTAACATTTGGCCAAACAAAATCACACTTAAGATAATATATTGCTTTCATTAATTATGCGGATATTGATCGGCCCAAAGGAAGGTCAATGCTTGGCCAAATAATGAAAGCGCATGCGACAATAAATAGCGATAAATATAAAGGTTATCCATGTGAATAATAGTCGGTCCAAAGAAAGGCTATTATTTGACCGGATTTATTATCAATGTTTAATTGTTGCATTGAGAGTATTGTTTACAATTGATGTTTTGTGCAAACACTGAATGCCAAGTTGTGTTGAGTATCTTGTTTTATAATTGATTAATTGTGTTTTTCTTTGCTTTTATGTTTAGTTTCAGCAACTACTACTAATGTTTCTGCTCAAGTCAGTTCCATTCCAATGCTTAATGGGACAAATTTTAAGGTCTGGAAGGAGAATGTGGAAATCGTTCTCGGATGTATGGATCTAGACCTTGCGCTAAGGATTGAACGACCCACTTTGGCTGAGGATAACTCCAATGAAGCGAAAGTAGAGAAGTGGGATCGCTCTAACCGCATGTGTCTTATGATCATGAAACGTTCCATTCCGGAAGCGTTTCGGGGCTCTATTTCTGAGAGCAAAGATGCTAAGGATCCCTTTGAGGCAATTCAGAAATATTTTGCCAAGAACGAGAAAGCAGAAACAAGCAACCATTTGGCTGCTCTGATTTCTATGAGGTACAAAGGAAAAGGAAACATAAGGGAGTACATTATGGAAATGTCAAATTTTGCGGGAAAACTAAAGGCACTAAAGTTAGAGATAAATGATGATTTACTCGTGCATTTAGTTCTCCTGTCTCTTCCAACACAATTCAGTCATTTTAAGGTGAGTTATAATACTCAGAAGGAGAAATGGACTCTTAATGAGCTCATTTCGCAATGTGTGCAAGAAGAGGACATGATAAAAAGAGATAAGACAGAAAGTGCTCACTTTGCATCAAGCTCTCAAAACAAATCAAAGAAGAGGGCTAAGGATATTCCAGTTGGTACACATTTGCAGAAAAAGGCGAAGAAGCAAAGTGATGAACTCACTTGTTTTTTCTGTAAAAAGGAAGGACACGTGAAGAAAGCATATCCTAAGTACGCTACTTGGCGTGAAAAGAAGGGTAAAGTTCTCACTCTAGTTTTTCCGAGGCTAATTTAGCTTATGTACCAATTGACACGTGGTGGGTAGATTCTGGTGCTACTACTCACATTTGTGTGTCAATGCAGGGTTGCCTTTGGAGTCGACCACCAAGTGATGCTGAAAGATTCATCTATGTTTGCGATGGCAATAAAGTTCTTGTGGAAGCAATAGGGCATTTTAGACTAAATTTAAGTACTGGATGTTATTTGGATTTAAAGGATACTTTTGTTTCTCCGTTATTTAAACGGAATTTGATTTCTACTTCCTGTTTGGACAAAGGTGGATACCTTTGTAGTTTTGGAAATGGAAAATTCAGTATTTCCTTAAATTCAAATCTTGTTGGTACCGGTATCTTAATTGATCATCTTTATATGCTGGAAACGGTTGCTTCCCATAATGAAATCCTGCACACAGGTTCTAGAGGTACAAAGCGAAAATTGAATGAAGATTCTGGATTCTTATGGCATAAGCGCTTAGGCCACATCTCTAAACAGAGAATTCAAAGGCTTGTGTCAGAAGGAATTCTTGATTCCCTTGATTTAACAAACCTTCAAGTTTGTGTTGAGTGCGTCAAGGGAAAATTAACAAACATAAGAAAGTTAGGTGCCAACAGAAGTACAAAAGTCTTAGAACTAATACATACGGATATTTGCGGTCCATTCCCTACAGCTGTGTGGAATGGCCAACAATACTTTATTACATTCATAGACGACTACTCCAGATATGGGTACCTTTACTTGATACGTGAGAAATCACAATCTCTGGATGTTTTCAAGGCTTACAAAGCTGAAGTTGAACTTCAACTTGGTAAGAAGATTAAAGTCGTTAAATCTGACCGTGGTGGAGAATACTATGGTAGATATGATGGATCAGGAGAACAACGTCCAGGACCCTTTGCTAACTTCCTAAAGGAGTGTGGAATTGTCCCTCAGTATACTATGCCGGGCAAACCCAGTATGAATGGTGTTGTTAAGAGACGGAATAGAACACTATTGGATATGGTGAGAAGTATGATTAATCATTCTTCTTTACCTGAATCACTTTGGGGAGAAGCGCTAAAAACTGCAGTATATATCCTTAATAGAGTACCGAGCAAATCGGTAGCTAAAACCCCATATGAAATGTGGACTGGGAAAAAGCCCAGCATAAAGCACTTACACATTTGGGGATGTCCGGCTGAAGCAAGGCCTTACAAGCCTAACGAAAGAAAGTTGGACTCTAAGACAACTAGCTACTACTTTGTTGGATATGTTGAACGCTCTCGTGGGTTTAAATTTTATGATCCCGCTACCCGATCATTTTTTGAGTCGGAAAATGTCAGATTTCTTAAGGATGTAGAATTTGGAGGGGAAGGATTAAGGAACGTCACTCTTGACAAAGTTGTCCTTGAGGAAGAGGAATTTATCTCTCTTCCCAATATTGTTATTGAAAGTGATCAAGATACAACTCTTGACACTCTTCAAGAAAAAACTCCGGTTTTAGACAACAATGAAGTTCCTTCCATAGAGCAAATTCAACCACCTCAAGAAGTGCCTTTAAGAAGATCCGGTAGAGAAAGAAGATATGCAATTCCGAATGACTACATTGTATATCTAGTAGAACAAGAAGATCCCGTGGGAGAGATACCAGATGATTACATCGTGTATCTTATGGAACAAGAAGATTCTGCAAGCATTGCAGAGGATGATCCAATCAATCTTCTTGAGGCCCTTCAAAGTTCTAACTCTCAATACTGGATTAAAGCCATGCAAGAGGAGATGAAATCCATGAAGGACAATAACGTATGGGATCTTGTCGAGTTGCCAAAAGGTGCAAAACCCATTGGTTGTAAATGGATATTTAAAACCAAAAGAGATACAAAAGGCAATATCGAAAGATATAAGGCTCGTCTAGTTGCAAAGGAATTCACTCAAAAGGAAGGTATTGACTTTAAAGAGACCTTTTCTCCGGTTTCATCTAAGGACTCTTTTAGGACAATAATGACACTAGTAGCTCATTTTAATTTAGAGTTACATCAGATAGATGTGAAAACAGCGTTTCTCAATGAAACCATTGATGAAACCATTTATATGGTTCAACCAGAACATTTTGAATCCAAAGATTCAAAATCTATGGCTTGTAAGTTAAAGAAATCCATCTATGGGCTTAAACAGGCATAAAGGCAATGGAATCATAAATTTCATCAAGTGATCAACTCCTTTGGATTTAAGGTGAATAAGGTTGAAGATTGTGTGTATCACAAATTCAGTGGGAGCAAATCTATCTTTCTGGTATTGTATGTTGATGACATACTATTGCTTGTAACGATATAGGCTTATTACACGAAACCAAGAAATTTCTCATTAGGAATTTTGAGATGAAAGATCTTGGGGACACCTCTTTTGTCTTAGGAATTCAGATATTAAGAGATCGATCTCAAGGTATCCTCAAGTTATCACAAAAGGGTTATATCGAAAAGATACTAAGCAGATTTAACATGAAAGATTGCTCAGCTAGAGATACACCAATAGCTAAAGGAGACAAATTTAGTCTCAAGCAGTGCCCCAAAACAGATCTTGAAATAAAGGAGATGCAAAAGGTTCCCTATTCCTTAGTGGTAGGGAGTCTAATGTATGCTTAAGTTTGTACCCGTCCCGACATAACATTTATTGTGGGACTTTTGGGTAGATACTTAAGTAATCCTGGATCGGATCATTGGAAAGCAGCAAAAAAGGGTTCTCCGGTATTTGCAAAGAACGAAGAACTACATGCTGACTTACAAGAAATCAGACAGATTGGAGATCGTTGGATATTCTGATTCTGATTTTGCCGGTTGTATTGACAGTAGACGATCCACCTCAGGCTATGTCTTCATGTTGGCTGAATGAGCTATATCTTGGAAAAGTGTCAAACAAACACTTGTAGCTACCTCCACTATGGCTGCAAAATTCATGGCTTGCTTCGGAGCATCCATTCATAGGATATGGTTGCGTAATTTTGTCACAGGCCTACGTGTGGTTACTGGAATTGAAAGGCCATTGAAGTTATTTTGTGACAATAAGGCTGCAGTTTTGTTCTCCAATAACAATAGAAGCTCTGTAAAGGAGAAGCACATTGACATCAAGTTCTTGTCATTGAAGGAAAAAGTTCAAAGTGGGCAGATTTGTATAGAACACATAAGTACAAACTCCATGATTGCGGATCCGTTAACTAAGGGGTTGCCTCCTAAGGTTTTTCATGAGCACACTGCTCGTATGGGGCTTGACAGTTTTGTAATCCCTTGACTTAGTGGGAGTTTGATTAGATGTTATATGTTTATAGTTTATGCATAATAAAGTTGCCGTCATTTACATCTTGAACTAAATGTTGTTTTGGATTGATCTCCGAATAAAGAAGAACCAGTTGAAAATAGACATGTTTATGAGATCAAATTTCATGTAATTTTCATGCCACTCATCCATACTTGATCTATGTCATCGAATATACTAATGTGGTGAACACGGAAGGTTTAGTCACGATGATGTGACGAAAGCCGCCGTGATCTCATATTGATATATGAGGTGGACCAGATTGATTAAAGAATAAGTCTACATAAAATTAGTCATTACGTGTACACATAAAGAATTTTGGATAATATAGTTGTTTATTTAATATGTAGCCCAAGTGGGAGATTGTAAAATTTTATTAATCTTATTATTATTAGTGGGCTTACATATTATAATAACCAATTATATTATATGACTAAATATATTAGCGGGCTAATAAAAGTGATTCAATCGAGTAAAGCCCGTAGACTTTAATTAAGCGGTATGGGCTTAATGGGTGGATACCAGACTTTGGCCCAATAGGCTTAATGGGATTATATTAGGTCATTATATAAACGTTATTAGGTTATGGTTCCTAATATGTCAAATCAATCTACCGTTTTACATTCTCTACTCATCAGAGAGAAAATCTAAAGAAACCCTAAGGAGGTTTGACTGAGGAAGACTGTACACCTACGGCGCTCATTCGGATCGTAGATTCCGCACTAAGGTTTGATCCGATTGCTACTGGTTCATCCTATTGCTACTATTGAACCAGGTACGTAAATTCTAGATTCCTTAATAACCTTAGCATGATATTGATCCTTGCGTTTACGGTTTAGGGAATTTAATTATTCCAACAGATATTACTCATCGGCTTGTTGCTAAAAACAATCGATTTTTAATCGAGATTTACATTTGTATTGTCCTTATTACATCATCATCATTATCATAATCATTATTTTGGTGGAAAATTACTCATAATCCAAGTGGTGAAAGCAAGAAATTTAATGTGGGATTTTGTCAAAAGAGGAAGCAAATCTCAAATTTTTTTTTTTTGTATCTTTGTATAAATCCAAAAACCATGATTTTATTTTGACAAAAAATATTTTAGATCTTTCGTTAAAATAACGAGTTTCGGATGTAGAGGTTCCCGAATTTGGACAACTACATAACATACTTCTCTTATTAATTTAGTTTACAAAAACTTGAGTTTATGATGTACAGGATCTCATAAAGGGCAACTACAGAGCATAATACTCAAACAAATTTTTTTGGATAAATTTGTTAATGAAAGACTAAGAAATGTTAAGAAACATACCTTAGTAGCAAAACTCAGTTGGAACTTAGATTCCTCGTATTGATAACGTGTAATAAAATGATTACTTTGATCTCTTGATTAACCCTTTGTGGAATGTGTTGAAGAACACTAAAAATGAAGCTAGAAGAGAGGAGTGAACAAGAAGAGTATATTTTTACTTGCTCTTGGTGCATCTTTTGTTATATGCGAATGAACTCTAATTATAAACCAAGATTTGAAAGATTTCCTAAAATAAATTAAGAGGTAAGAAGGTCACTGCTTGACCAAGTCATACTAAAAGATATACATATAATATATGTATAAAATATCATATACAAATGTCTTGTACATATTTTTCATAGTATAATCAAAATAGAGGATGAGTCACATACTACCTTTGTTAAAACAATTTGATTTGGTTTCGAGAGAATAGAATTTGTAAGAGAATAATAAAGAGAGGAAAACAAAAAAATATAGGGAAACAAACCATAAAAGTTGGTAAACCAGAGGGGTGTCTGTTTGCCAGTGGCTCAAAGTGCACACTTGGCGGTGCAAAGGCAGCTTGGGTCTCCCCTTCCATGTCCGCTGAAAAGCCGCGAGGCTTCATTCAAATCCCCCACATACACCCATACGTCCTACCACATTTCCATGTCCAAATTTCGGTGGAATCGCTGAAACCCAATTTCCCCATTTTCAATCTCTCACTCGCATCCCGAATCCCTAGTTCTACCTCATCTTTGGCAAAACCATCTCTCAAACTTTACTCTTCAGCTTTCCATTTGATTTTGATCCCCTAATTCCAAAATTCACCCGTCACGATCCGATCATTTCAACTATGAGGTGAGAGAATTCACGTTTTCCGTCGTGCTAAATGGCGAAGCGAAGAACAATTCTCCTCCGTCTCATCCATCTCTATGTCTTCATTGTTTTCACCATTAACCCTAAATTGCCGGCTTTCGCCTTCGACGATGATGAGTTCTCTATCCTTCATTTGGAGGAGGGAGGATACAACTTCCATGGAGACTACAACCCTCCGCCACCCCTGCCTCCAGCGTTCCCGCCGCTGCCTCCGTCCGTTACCTGCCACGGGGATCTCAAGGGTTCCGGCTCCCTTGATTCTCTCTGTGAGTTAAATTCTGACTTAGATTTTACTAGTGATGTGTACATAGAGGGGAGTGGTAGCCTCGCAATTGGTCCTGGGGTTGTTATTAGTTGCCCCTTTTCTGGTTGCTCTATCACTGTTAATTTGGGTGGTAA
This sequence comes from Fagopyrum esculentum, assembly GCA_033239045.1. Classification (NCBI taxonomy): domain Eukaryota; kingdom Viridiplantae; phylum Streptophyta; class Magnoliopsida; order Caryophyllales; family Polygonaceae; genus Fagopyrum; species Fagopyrum esculentum. Next base: position 116,994,595 of record BSUD01000005.1, read on the forward strand.
CTTTAGTTTGGCTAGCAATTCCACTATTGTTGCTGGTGCTTTGTGGGTTGTCTCCTCCAATGCTACCTTCCTTCCTGGTTCTATGACCAATGTTAGTGCTCTTGGCGGCGCACCACCTGAACAGACTAGTGGGACTCCGGTGGGGATGCAAGGAGCTGGTGGAGGTCATGGCGGAAGAGGGGCAAATTGTTTGGCTTATAATGTCAGGGTTCCGGAGGATGTTTGGGGTGGTGATGCATATGCTTGGAAGGAGTTAGATGAGCCATGGAGCTTTGGGAGTAAGGGTGGGACCACAAGCAAGGAGAAGGATTATGGTGGGGGAGGTGGTGGCAGGATAAGGCTAAACGTTACCGATTCCATTGAGATGAGTGGGAGTCTCTTGGCTGATGGCGGCAGTGGTGGTTTGAAGGGAGGAGGAGGATCCGGTGGCAGCATATTCATCCAAGCGAATAAAATGTATGTTTTTTACCGTATATTTTCCATTACTGTGTAACATTATATGCTTCCGGTCAATTTGATTGTTTCAGAACATGATTAATCATAGGGGTGGGCACAAATCCCGATCTCGTCTTGGTCCTATCTTGATCTGGTCGTGATTTCATCCAAAAAAGCAATCCCGTCCCGAGAAAAATATACCGGGACAGGATGCAAGTATTAATTTATTCGTCTCATCAGCGTGTCGTGTACATAACTATTTTTTAAAAATTTAAAATGACCTTAATCATTTATTCAATTTAGTCTCTACCATTATTTATTTTTTAGCTTTTTAGCCCTTAGAAGTAAGTTCAGAAATCAAATTTGCTTGTTGTTTATTGCTTGACTTCTCAATTCTTCACACATGTAGTCTTGCTTCTTCAATTCCTCACAATCAAACTGCAAGTCCGGCGGTTCCAACGTTCTTCATTGTGAAAATCTGGCAAAACCAATTGTCCACCTCCAACTAAAAAAAGTAAAGGAAAAGTGAACTCCATTGCTAACAGAGTGATCGAAGAATAATTGTGTTTTAGGAACATTTTTTTGGATGATTGGATGTATGAATGTTTGGACAAAAGTTTAATTATATTTTTGAGGATTTTATGTAACAGTTTATAATGGGTTATCAGCAATTTAGGTGTTTTTCTTATTAAGTGGGATGTAAATGAATATTTTCGTGTGTAAACTATAAAGGGTAAACTGAAATTGTCCCGATCCCGACCGGGATGGAACCTGGCGGGATTCAATCTAAAAAATAAAAGACCCATCCCGATCATGTCCCATGTATAATAACCGGGATGGGACGTGGGATGACCTTAATCCTGTCCACTCTAATTAATTTTATTCATCATACCATCTCATTTTGTATGTTTTAAATATTTATCGTACTTTCATAAATGAGAGGTGAAGTTGCTTCATAATTAGTTATATATTCACCTCAAGCAATGATACAACAAATCATGACAAACTATAAGATTATGCATAAAATGAGATACACACTGGTTTTGATTTTACAACGCTTGCAATGACTGTAAATGTTCTCTAGGTCAGAAGTTAAAATGGTCACATGTTTGGCTTATAAGGAAAGGAGAAGGCTATCGCCTTATCGATCCAGTTTGTGACAAATAATATTCATATCTTGTTCACTCAATGACTCAAAATTGGTCTAGGATCCAACTGATTGAGCTCTTTTATCCAGACTGCAATTTGAATGGATTCAGTTCTAATTTTTTTTTGTGAAGGGCTCTTACTCATGCCTTCTTCATCAACTGTGTGTTTAGCATTCTCCTTCAGCTGATGGAGTCATGGACCTACTGATATTATTGATATGAAACAGGGGGTGGCTGAACAAATTGTTTACTATTCTTTGAGAAGCTTTCTGTTGGAAACATGTGAGATAGCTGTGCATAAAGCATGATATGACATATCGTTATTGTTTATAAAGAAAGAATTGGGTTAAATAGGCTCTTTTTTATAGCCTTTTGTTTTGTAGACCCCTCTAATTTTACCCTATATATAATTCCCCTAGATGAAAGGAATTGGGTTAAATAGGGGTATATTTACTAAATGAGTTTATGCTATGAGTACTCTTAATAGAGTAATAGTGGTAAAAGGTATAGTTAGTCATTTTACCCTTGTTTAAATCCCCCCAATATGTCTGACAAATGAGATAAGGTCCTGTTCGTATGCAAGGAATATCATTATTTTTGTGTTGGACTTATTTCTTTACTGGGACCACCTCTCTAGAGAAATAACTTGTTTGGCAATCCCTTATAGTTACAGATTTTGCTAATAAAATGAAGTTGTTGGGCGATTTGCTTGAGTTAAGATTGATCTTTGAGGAATTTCTTCTCTCTGGAGCAGGATTGGAAATGGCCGGTTAAGTGCGTCTGGTGGTAATGGATTTGCTGGAGGTGGTGGTGGAAGAATTTCGATCAACGTCTTCAACAAACATGATGACCAATATATATTTGTTCATGGTAAGTCCGTTGCTTATATGATATTCTTGTTGCTTTGGGTTTTCCATTTCCTCATGTCAGGAGAGAGGTTTAAGGCTCATAAGTTTAAGTTTTCAGCTTAGTTATCTTTGTTTAATTCAAGATTGGACCTAGAAATCATTTTGGTAGATTGGCACCCCTTGTTATCTACATGAGGTTCTGTGTGAACCTTTACCTTCCATTCTGTTGTCATGTAGGGGGAAGTAGTTTCGGTTGCCCAAGAAATTCAGGTGGTGCTGGAACATTTTACGATGCCATTCCACGGAGACTGATTGTTTGCAATAGCAATATGTCAACAGATACGCAAACACTTCTTCTAGAGTTTCCAAATCAGCCACTGTGGACAAATGTTTACATACAAAATCGGGCAAAGGCTACTGTTCCACTTCTTTGGAGTCGTGTTCAGGTTAAATATAGCATTCGTTTCTACTTCTGAATGCACTCAATTTCATTGGCATCTGCTGTGCAGCTTGAATAATTTACATAAAGAACAGAGATAATATGTCCTCGGATACTTTGTTTCCATTTATCATTTCAGGAATAGATAAACTATGAAAATATTACCTGTTTCCTTTGCGTGCTTGCTTTCTGCCACAAAAGCCTTTTAGACTTCATTGTTGTTGTTTGCATCACATGATACAGAGAATAATTATCCTCCAATCGTTTGTTGGTCTAGGGGTAGTACTAGTCAATCATAGACTTGGTTTGGCCTCTGTCCTTCTGCGTGGAGAGGCTGGTAATGCTGTGGCTTCCATCTGTCTTTGCTGAGTGCTGATTTAGATGCCTATTTCATAGTGCCCGTGAATAGAGAAGAAGTGATGTATAATTTGAATGGCAATAAGCCTCTATGTATAATTACAAAAGAGTACTCCTGCACCGACATGATAATAACTCTTCTAGGGTGGCTAGAGAATCTAGGGTGGCTTTATCTAGGAACTTACAAATAATAAGTCTATTAGGAAAAAAACAGTAACACACTGATAATCACATAATAGTAACATTACCAAGGGACTTTATCTGATAGCTGTATTACCAGTAATATCAGCTAACAGATAGTCATCCTACTTTGAGTTGAAAACAATCATAGAAGGGTTTGTATGGCTGGTTATATTCCTGCATGGCATTGATATTCTTCATGTGATGGGATTTTTTGCTTTTAGTAGCTCCAGTTTGTATCATGAATTTCTTACAACTTTGATATTGATAATGATTTGATTCTTAAACTTCCGTCTTTTTTCTCACCTGGATATTTTGATTTCATATGCATAATTTATGCAGGTTCAAGGGCAACTTAGTTTATTTGGGGATTCATCTTTGACTTTTGGACTGGCACATTATCCCTCGTCAGAGTTTGAGTTGATGGCAGAAGAGCTTTTGATGAGCAACTCAGTAATAAAGGTCAGTGTTGAACATCCCCTATATAGCGTGTAGCTATTGTAGTTGATCTCTGGATGAATGTGGTAATATTTCTTTTCTTTCCTTTCCTTTCCCTAGAGCTAACAAATTCTTCAAACATTTTTCTCAATAGAACTTGTCGAAATTTCCAACCTTTTCTTAAAACTCATGTGCTGTTTGTGAATAGTATTTGTATGTATGTTTCTGTTACTTCTCTTTTTTATTAATTTTTTTTACTTCTACAACAGTTTATACCAAAATGTGGGGTTGAATGAAATTAATTTATACACAACTGAACTGTATGCTACCTCCTTGGTTATTCTTTTAAATGTTGGTCCTGTGTTACGACTTACTTCAAGTATCTGTAAATCTAGTTTGCTAGATTTGTCTTTCGTTCCGTTGAAGCTAATAGTTGGTCTTCACTTAGAATTTCACAATAATTGCTCTTTACTACTCAGGTGTATGGGGCGCTGCGTATGACCGTTAAGATGCACCTAATGTTGAATTCCAAAATGTTTATAGATGGTGATAGTGACTCAATCGTTGCTACTTCTCTGCTTGAGGTCAGCAATCTGATGGTTCTTAAGGTACTAAAAATAGCATATCACTTTTTCCTTTATCAGCTTAGCTTCACTATTTTTATTACATAATGTTCCTCTATTAACCCGTGTTTGTTAGGATTCATCTGTAATACGTTCTACAGCAAATCTCGGAGTGCATGGGCAAGGATACTTGAATTTGTCTGGTCCAGGAAACTTAATTGAAGCCCAGCGTCTAATTCTGTCATTATTTTATAGCATAAATGTGAGTTAGTTGCTTCATTTAATATTTCCTTCACTTTTCTCTTACGTAAGAAGCAATTAAGTGCCTGTATCGTTTTGATTGGGCTAGTTGGTTTGGGTTTCACCCCAGTTTAGTTTGCCAGCTTCTCACTTCTTTGCCTTCTGGATTTTATCAGAGTTTTTTTTACTTGACCTACTTTGAGATTTTAAATTCCTAAGAACTTGAATGCTCCTTAAAAGGTTTTTCTAAATCTATATCCCAATACGACTTAATTAAGACATTTATTACCTATCAAGTTCTATTTGGTTTCTACTAGGATGGCTTATTGGGTTTAGTATTTGTTTTAAATTATTAATTCATTGATTTAATTGCTTTGCATGTAATAGTTGGACAAGCAATTCTATATTTCATAGGGTGCCTATGCATAGGCAGCCTACTCTATATCTTCTTACTCTATTTGCTACCTTTCCTTGTGAAGGTTGGGTCAGGATCAGTTCTGAGAGGTCCTTTGCAAAATTCTAGTATTAATGCCTTGTAAGTATGGGCCTTTACAATTAGTTACATGAATTGAGTTCTTGTATGTTTGTTGGATCCATTATATTATACAGTCGTTTCGTGTCTTAGATTTTCATTTGCCTAATGTATTTTTGGTGTGATTACAGGGCACCACATCTTTACTGTGAGCGAGAAGATTGCCCTGTGGAATTACTTCATCCACCAGAAGATTGCAACGTGAACTCTTCCTTGGTCTTCACTCTACAGGTGCACATTTGCTAGTACTGTTTGAAACTTTGTTGCTGTATACTACCTATCTTTGTCAGACCCATAGTTATTATGTTGTTTCAGGTCTTGACACTAGAGTGATGTAATTTCTTATGCAGTTTTGTCGAGTAGAGGATATTAATGTCGAGGGCACTGTTAGAGGATCTGTAGTGCAGTTTCACTGGGTGAGATCAGTTGTTATCCTGGCTTCAGGAAAAATAACCGCCTCTGGGTTGGGTACGCAATTTGTTTTGTTCTCTTTATATATAGTTGACTACACCAATTTTGAAGTAGTAAAACATAAATAAGCAATGTAGTATGTCACTTGTAAACATAGCATTTTTTTTATATAGTTTTATCACTAGTCGTAACGGGCTTTGCTGCTCAAAAAGCACATAATAATATATTTGAGAGGTAATTAGGTGTGCAGTACGTTCACTTTGGGTTCTCTTATCCTTAGTTATATATTGAAACCCAATATAATGACACTTACAGAGGCATAGGAGGAATTTGTGTTGGCATATTTTTATTTTGACCAATAAATATCTTTCCTCTGTCTGAAAGTAGACTAGGACTAGAATTATGACTCACAATAATCCTACTAACAGGTTGTGCTTTCTCATCCTTGAACTTGCACTGTGTATAGGCTGCATAGGTGGCGCTGGTCAGGGAATGCTTCTCAGCAATGGCCATGGAGGTGGTGGCGGGCATGGTGGAAGAGGCGGGGAGGGATACTCTAGTGGGACTTTTGTGGACGGTGGTGTTTCTTATGGTAATGCAAATTTGCCTTGTGAACTTGGAAGTGGCAGTGGAAACAGTAGCTTACCAGGATCAACTGCAGGAGGTGGTATTATAGGTATGCTAGAAATTCATCAGTGTAATATATTGCTCCGCTGGGTGGTTATATCAGTATTATCTTCTTATTGGCGTCGAAAGTTGTGTTGTACAATGTGGTAGCATAGTATTAAACTTAATCTGATGGAACACTTGAAATACATCCTGAATATTTCTGGTATTAAATCATTGCTTTTTTGGGTGAGGGCTTCTAAAATTTGTTCAACTGTATCTGGAAGTAGCTTATATGTAAGACAGTGAAGTTGCTATGAACTCACGGTTATCTTCATCTTTGATTCCCTGTTGTTGAGCAGATTGTGTAGCTGTGTTATTTTATCTTTCCTTTTCTTGCTGTTTCCCCCATTTTCTGAAACTTAGGTGATCTGGGTTGATAGAGGGGTCATGTGAATCTAAGACAACACAGGCATTGGGGATTTTGATTTGTTATACATATAATTAACCTTATGCATGTAAAAAATAATAGAAAATCTAATAAAAGCATTCAAGAAAGGTAAGACTAAAATTGAAGAGGGATAGGTGATCATAGATCTGGCAAGGTTTTACCTCACAATAAAGTTGAAGTCTTGATTGAGCAATTACTCCAATTAGTAGTCCTGTCTATCCACTTCTCCAAACACAATATCTTGAGTACCTATGACGGTGACCACATCTGCAGCATTGGGCCCTCTTTACATTTAGTTTGTGAAACTGATAATACAATGTTAGAGATGCACGTAAGGTCAAGTAGACAAGATGTCATGCTTTTGTTGGTTCTTTTACATGTTTCCAGAAATCTACAATTCTATATTATTCAGACTGAAGTGTGAACTTGCTATCATGAAATCATTCACACTCTAGAGTATGATAAGCAGCTGCTATCACGAAATCATTCACACTCTAGAGTATGATAAGCTGATCTGTGCATGAACCTGTTTCATTATTGATAAAGTTTATGTAAAATACAAAAATTCTTATTAAGGTTTTTTGTTAAACTTTTGGAGAAAAAAGAGGCATCGAAGATAGGATAGTATTGTCCTAATTTCATGTGGTTAAGAAGCTAGAAAAGTAGCTAGCATATAAGTACATCTACAAGTATAGTAGAGTAGAGTGGCTAGAAGTCCAATCTTCCTCGATTAGCTGCAAGCAAAATATACAGCTACAACTTTACATCTATATAAACAAAGTGTAATTTCACATCAGAGTTTTTAAACAATTTCTGCTACAGTTGATACCGTTTCTATTATCTTTATCATGTTGCTACCACAAGTACCAATGTACTGGAATATCTTGCCTTCACTGTTCTTTTCTTTTTTTATTGAGCAGTAATGGGTTCACTGGAACACTCAATATCAAGTGTATCCATAGAAGGCTCAGTAAATGCGGATGGAGAGAGTTCCGAGGAACATTTTATAAAGAATCATGATACCCCCTCAAAGATGGGCCCTGGGGGTGGTTCTGGTGGAACAATTCTGTTCTTTATTGATTCTGTGGCTCTTGGGAACTTTTCGGCTGTATCAGCTATTGGAGGTGGTGGCAATGTAAATGGTGGTGGAGGTGGTGGTGGCGGAAGGATCCATTTCCATTGGTTGGATATTCCTGCTGGTGACGAGTACCAGCCAATTGTAACTGGGATTGCAGATATCAAAGCAAGGTATGCATTCAATTAGATTTTCTTTTATCAATGCAGTTAGCTAATGTCATGCATGAGATTATATGATGATACCTTTTCTGATAAAATTTGGGAAGAGAAAAAGGTTCTATGTCATGTATACACTTTCATGTTTAGAAAAGCTCTTTTTTTTTGCAGAATGCTGGGTTTGTCTCCTCTATTAGCCATTTTTAGTGTTTTTATTTTCCTGGCATGATTTCTTTTTTTTTTTTTTCTTTGAAGCCCAAAATTAATACTTAGGTGCTCCATTGCTAATTGATCAATAAGGTATCTCAAGGTTTCTATTGATGTACCTCTGCAGGGTGAGATGAAGTGATAATGTAGTATAAAGCTATCGTTTAAGCTCAATGCCTCTTTGAGAGGGATAACGAAAAGAAGTTGATTGTTCTTTTGTTTCTTTTCCTATAAATAATGATTCTTCTCTCTTTTATTACCTTTCATGATTAGTGATGGGACAGCAACTAAAGTATCTAGGAAAGTTTATCAAGGTAACAAGTTTGCTCTTCAAAACAAGTGAACCTATGGAATCAAAACCTCTTTGAAGATTTTTGCTTCTACCTTCTTGTCTCTTCCTCGCATTCAAAATGCGAATCGTTAGTTCTTAAAATACAAATGATTTCGAGAACTCTCAGTGGATTTTGGACTGATGGATTTGTACTTGCATACTACAACAATGAGCATCCTAGAAATCCTTCTTTTATGAAACCATCTAGAATCCTGCTTAGATAAGGTGTAGGTTTGTGGCTGTTGATTGGAAATTGTCAAAAATGAGAACTGGGTATGGTACTTGTGGAAATGATTTCGATACTCTCAGTGGAAATTGGACTTATAGAAAGTGTACTTGCATACTACAACAAAAGCCATCTTAGAAATCCTGCTTATGCAAGGTGTAGGTATGCAGCCATTCTAAGTGGAAACATAGGCAAACGCTCTCAGAAGAATTTTGTATTTTTCTAGTGTTTTAAGGAGCTTATAAAAGGATTAATTTTATTTACCTGTCCATTTAAAAATGTTTTTCTCACAATTGTAATTTTAGGGTGATGGTGCTCCATTAATTCACTTGTACTCTTTTTCTTTTGGTTTCCCCTGTTATTGAGCTTAAAGTTATTGAATCAAAAATTGTAAATGTATCCTTCTTTCTTTGGCACTGGTAGAGGTGGGTTGGGTAGAGGTCAAGGCCGCCCTGGTCAAGAAGGAACTATTACAGGAAAGGAATGTCCCAAAGGGCTTCATGGCGTTTTCTGCGAGGTAACCCTTTGACATCTGCCTTGATCATGAACTCAACTCGTACAAATATTATATTTCATCTGGAAATATAGCTTCATCTGATGATTAGTTTCTTTAAGAAGACTGATTCTTAGCTGGAAGTTATTCTGTAAGAAATTTATTGCATGTGAATGCTTAATTTTAAGTTTGATGTGGTGACCAGTGAGTGTCATTAATTGTTTCTTCAGGGCGATGACATCTAATAGTTATTCGTCATATTTGTATGAATGCCCTATTGTTCATCTAGTCTACTTTGATCTGTTGATTGGGGTTGTAGATGTTATAAGACTTTTGTTTCTTATTTGTTCAAAATGTGACAGGAATGCCCTGTGGGCACTTTCAAGAATGCCACTGGATCTGATGAAGCACTTTGCCTAAGCTGCCCAGCATCTGAGCTTCCGGATCGCGCCTTTTATGTCCAAGTCAGAGGTACTTGTAGACTTGCATTTGCATCTGCTAAATAAATGGATAAAATGGTTGCATGTGTACTTTCTATTGCATATCTAATTATTTGAAGGCTGAGGAACTCAGATAATCTGCTGTAACTTTTCTGGTTCGTTTACCTAGAGGTGCTCTGGTTGGGAATTAAGTCTTAACTCTTTCCTCTTTGTTTAATTTGGTACTTGTACAGGGGGTGTTACTGATTCTCCTTGTCCTTACAAGTGCGTATCAGACAGATATCATATGCCGCACTGTTATACTGCTTTAGAAGAATTAGTGTACACATTTGGGGGACCTTGGTTCTTCGGGCTTTTTCTCTTGGTTCTCCTTACTGTATTAGCTTTGATCCTTAGCGTAGCTCGGATGAAGTTTGCTGGTGGGGATGAACTGCCAGGCCTTTTACCCCCTCGGCGTCGCACTCAGTTAGACCATTCTTTTCCTTTTCTGGAGTCGCTGAATGAGGTTAGCCACCTATGTTCTTTCCTGAAGATCATATATATATATATATATATATACACACACACACACACACACACACACACACACACACACACACACACACATATATATAACTAGAATATTTCCATCTGTTCTAAGGGTGGTATTCTTATTATACTTAGGTCATGGAAACAAATAGGACTGAGGAAGCCCAGAGTCATGTTCACAGGATGTACTTTATGGGACCAAATACTTTCAGTAAACCATGGCATCTTCCTCATTGTCCGCCAGGACAAGTAAAAGAGATAGTGTAAGCTCTGTTCCTGCATTCTATAATATGCTATTGTTAATAGCAAACTTTTCTCTGAAGCTATGGAAGTTGGTTATGCTTTGATGCCTTCACTTATATTGCAGATGTATTTGTCAATCCGTCATTTCCTGTCTTGTCTTATCGATAGTTAGAAGTGTGTTCATATGATTTAAAAGAAGTAAAATAATGGATGGCCGATGGGGGTCAATTTCTTGCTTTGATGTAGTGCTTATCAGCTTCCTAGCGCAAAAGTTACCTTTGCAGTATTTATTTTACTTTTGTAGCGATTGTCTCATTAACCTTCTAAGCCTTACTATATTCCAATGACAGATATGAGGATGCATTTAATCGGTTTGTTGACGAAATTAACGCTATAGCTTCTTACCAGTGGTGGGAAGGATCAGTATACAGCATTCTTTCTATTGTTGCATACCCACTTGCATGGTCATGGTTGCAGTGGAGAAGGAGAAAGAAATTGCAGCGTCTTCGTGAATTTGTTCGCTCTGAATATGATCATGCTTGCCTAAGGTCTTGTCGTTCACGTGCTCTTTATGAAGGGCTAAAGGTTTGAGACCGTCTTCTATATTTTTTCACCAATGTTTCAAACCAGTTATTTTCATTAGGCCATTGAGTTGTATAATTTGCCAGGCGGAGGTCGAATTGGTGTATGCATGTGAAAACTTGAGAGTAGCTTTTGAATCCCTCTGGGCTGATACCTATGCATTGAAACTTGATTCAGATTATGATAATTTAGTCCATGCCCAAAGCTGAATACATAGAGAAAAGAAGGAGAAAACCCCAACTCTTATCCCAAAGCACAGGTTCATATTCATACTTGGAATCTAAGATTCACATTTGCAAATTGTGGAGTTTTACCAAAATCCAGCCTTTCCTGGTGTCCATGCTCCAAACATAGACAAAATGCAAAATCTGGCTCTTATTTAAGTCCTCACTTCCTCATAAACCCAAAATCGTGATACTCTTGGGGCTTTAAAAAAAATATTGGCGTGTGACCCTGGCGCCACGGAACACTATCCTCCATATCACTGGTCCAAAACTCAAGGTTCTGTACCCCTGTGATGGAGCTCGCGAACAGAGCTTTTACAAGCCCCTGTTGTAGTTCATATATGAATCACAAGTCCATGATCCAGTAAACGATCTATCGAGAAAGAAACCCCAAGGACAAGTGCTGCTGCCTGGTCCATGTATGAAGTCCTGAATCATGAACCAAATCTTAGTAAGCAAAGACCTGAACCCTCATCTCATGCCCATGATCAAAGCCAATTTAAATCCAGGACTCTGCCCCCAAGGTCCAAACCAAACTACTAATGCCCCATCTCACCCCTAGAATTTTTTAGGTCATTGTTTTCAATGTTTTGTGACCTTTACACTTACTCAAAAACCCATATTTGGAAGTTACGTGGCTCCTTTTTTTATTTCTTTCCCTATATTATACTATTGAACGTTTCATTGATTAGGTGGAAATAATGAAAGATTTTGCTGTTTGATGTTAAATTCAGCTCTCTGCAACGTCAGATCTTATGCTTGCGTATATGGACTTTTACCTCGGTGGGGATGAGAAGAGGCCAGACCTTCCTCCACGTCTACAACAAAGACTTCCAATGTCTTTGGTGCTTGGAGGAGATGGAAGTTACATGGCTCCTTTTTGTTTCCACAATGACAATGTTTTAACTAGCCTTATGAGTCAGGTAGGCATGTATCTCCTTAATGAAACTGTTCTGGAGTCCCCTTTAATCGCTTTGAGTATCTTACAGTTTTTACTATTTTACATTTTATAGGCCATTCCACCCACAGTTTGGTATCGATTTGTTGCTGGTCTTAATGCTCAACTTCGCCTAGTCTGTCGTAGACAACTTAGGACGACCTTTGAACCAGTTATGAACTGGCTTGAAACCTATGCAAATCCAACCCTTGGCACTCATGGTGTGCGTGTTGATCTTGCATGGTTTCGATCCACGGCTTTTGGTTATTCACAGTTTGGACTTGTTGCATCGGCTTCTGAAGCTGGAAATGCTCAGAAAACCGGTGGAGGTGTTCTAGGATCTTTACTGCATAAGCATGCATCAAGGTAATAACTACCTGTTCATAGTGCTATCATTAGAGTTTCCTGTATGAGTTTCTGCTCAAGTTTAACAGCCTCCCTTTATCCTGTATATGATATGCAGCATACGCAAGATCTCACGGTCTAATCATCACGATGATGTGAAAGAGGATGAACCGTTAGTAGTGGATACGAAAATCTCTGGCACTATTCTACATGCTAAGAATCTACATATGCTTAAAGACAAAAAAAATGTATGCTCTATTATAACTTTCATAATGGGTAACACCATACCAGTTGGTCATCAGGTAACTTAGAGTGCTTTTGTGACTTTAAATGATTACAATAGCATCTATGCATGTTACATCTTGGTGACTTCTTGCACTTTTTTGCTATTGCAGGACTTGATTGGTTTAGGACTCTCGGTTCTTTTATTAGGAGATTTCAGCTTGATGTTGCTCATGTTGATTCAGCTGTATTCAGTCTCAATGCTGGATTTCTTTCTGGTTCTATTCATTCTTCCTCTTGGTGTTATACTTCCATTCCCTGCTGGAATGAATGCGCTGTTTAGTCATGACCCAAGAAAATCAGCTAGTCTTGCCCGGATACATGCTCTTTGGAATATCACCTCCCTAGTCAATGTTGTAAGTTACTGAAACTTGACTACAGTTTTTGGTACTGTTGGTGGGAAATTGCTAATGGTTGCATCATCTTTAATGATGGGTTTACATTATACCTTCTAAGTGTGCTGTGTAAAACAAACGATAAGAGGGAACAAGTCTAATAAAAGTTGATGAAATAGAACTTCAAGGCAATCTCACGGTGCTACTGATTGAACCACAGCATAATAAAATCTGTTATTAATAATTTCATAGCTCAGTTTGTGACAAGTTGATAATGTTGATGGTTTGCTATTATTTTAAGCAGATGACTGCTTTCATATGCGGATTTATGCACGACAGAACCCAAGCAGATCGAAGTCCTTCAGGCTCCCATGATTGGACTTTCAGCAGGCAAGGACAATTCTTTGTCATTTGATTTTAGAAGAAAAGCGAAAATTTTTGGATAGCAAGAGCAGTAATCATAAATTTTGTTTTTGGTGCAGATACGAGAGCGCGTGGTGGCTGCTCCCTGGTGGATTGTTTATTTGCAAACTCATCCAAGCTAGACTGATCGATTACCATGTTGCTAACCAAGAGATTCAGGATCGGTCCTTGTATAGTAAAGACCCTGAGGAGTTCTGGCAGTCATAGTTTTTGTGTTCCTGCCAGGTAAAGAGCGAGGCTGGAACTAGCCATTACCTCCCTCCCTCCCTCCCTCTGTAAAGCTTAGAGTAAAAAGGTATTATACTGCGTATTCTTGGGATTATTTGTTTTTGGGGCCATGTTTTGGGTGTTTGATGTGCAGTAACATTTTTGTTCTTGGACTTGCTGTCAGAGAGTTTGAATATGTCAAAACATCTAAGTTATAGTAGTTAGCATTTTCAGCTGTAATCTCATTTCTGATTCAATATACTGCTTCTTCCTCTGTCATCATCATTCCTAATGACCAGGAAAATGTTGTTTGGGATGAATCGACTAAAACTTGTGGTGTTAGACTCCTTAAGTGTTAGCCCGGAGATTCGAGTTCGAATCCTCCGGGAGACATGTATGGAAAAATTGGTATTGGGAGGGTATCCCCTTATTGGGCCACTGTAAATACCCTATCCGGACGTAGGCGAAGCCGAACCGGAAACGTACCATTTCAAAAAAAACAAATACAACAAGAGAATCTCACCATCAAACCTCTATAATTCATTTACCACAAAACAAATAACCCTTAGCTCATTGCTCTCAACACTATTCTCTCCACAACATCATGACATCATTGCCTTTGTCATCCTTCTTCTAAGGGCCCGTTTGGTTTTAACTCCGGAAACGAAATGAAAATGAATCTATTTTATATATATATATATCCTTCTTCGTAAAATTTTTTGGAATCATTTCTTATGGTTTGAAGTAATTGCAGTAGAATTTGTTTAGTTTGGATACCTAACAGGGAAACAAAATGGGAGAATTAAATGTATTTTGCATTAAACTACCAAAGGAATGATTCCAAGTTTCATGAACAAGGTACAAATGCATGCCAACCTTCTTATATTCCTCCTTATAGTATTAAGAAAAACCCACTCTCCAATGTGTCTTGTAGTCACTTATATAGTGTTAGATGGCATCTGTATAACGTATATCATAAAGGATCAACCCCATCATTTCTTAAGAAACTTATCATTCACCTACTCTAAATAATAAAACTTGAATTCGCAGTCTATCAAACAAGGAAACATCCTATCTTTTGGATAAAAGATCTTGCCATGTGTGTCCATATTTGACTCAAAACGGATCACAACAATATTTATCAATGATATGCGCGGACTTGTGGTCTTATGTACGTACGGTGCAACTTCAAAGTACCTAGCCGAAACTTTGTAATGCCCTTTAAGGTATTTTTCCATTGATTTAGGCCATTTTTCCTATAAACTAAGATAAAACACATTCTAAAAGTAAAATCCCATAAATTAGTAGTCATCAAAACTCTTAGAGAAATCATTGGGGCATCTCCACGGTATCCACGCCAACAAGTGTCTTAAGAAACATTCATATGAATTTAACCTAGCATTATATAAGTGATTTATAGACTTGTTGCAAGTGGGTTTTCTTTAACACTATAAGGAAGGATACAAGAAGACCGGAATGCATACAAGAGAACTAGGTATGAATGCTTAAGCTTATAAGTGTGTTGGTTTTTAGTCTATAATAGATTACATAAGGGCGTACTAAGGCTCAAGACCGGGCCTTGCAATCATAAAGTTGAAATTATAATCTAAACACAACAAGTACCATAATATAAACACGTTTAAAGTCCTTTCTACACATAGGAGCCAAGTGGTTTTTATCCCGGTCAACTAGTTAGTTGGTTAAGATTTCTAGTATAAATGTCGTATTGATCTTATTCTATTGCACTCGTTGATTATTCCGTTGCATATGACTTTTTCACCTTTAGAAGACCTAAGTTTACTAACACCCGATCCATAGTTGGTATCAAAGCTTAGTACTCTAAATTTTTTTGGTGTGTAAGTGTATGTTTAAGATCATGGATGGAGTTACGAAGTTCGAACTCGGAAGGGGGAACACCAAGCCTTCATTGTTGAAGAATGTTCAGTGTGAATGGTGGAGTAGGAAGATGACCGTGTTCAAAAAAAATTTATGATTATCAATGCTTGATGATCATAAAGAAGGTCGTCAATGAAAAGCTAAGAAAAAATAACAGATGACAATGATTACATGAAGATTGAAAAGAATCAAAATGCTTGTACCCTTCTCTTGAATGTCATGAATGAAGAAGAAATTCCAAGGTGATCGGGTATACTAGTGAAAAGGAGATGTGAGAGGTGATCCGAGCGATGCATGAAATAAGTGATGAGAGGGGGGAAAGTATTCTTTTTTAACTTCAAAAGAGTGTCAAAATGTAAATTAAAAGACAATGAAATCACCTCTTATTTCACTTTTGGTTCTTGATTTTTAATAACAAACTTGTTTAAAGGGGAGAATTGATCAAAAATTGGAAGAAGTTTATGGTTGTTTTTGATAGCCTTAGTCCAAAAATCTAAATGACTAGGAAAATCATGAAAGAATGACCAAATTTCCAAAAATCCTCCATTAAAATGGTGTTTAGTTAACTTGTTGAGTTTAAGATGTAGGAAAGCAAGAGCGTCAGGGTACATAATCAAGAGATTGCTCTCAAGATTTCCCACATTGTCAAAACATATAAGACTACAGGGAAGATGAAGATGCCTTTGAGGACTCAAACGTCTCCCTCATAACCAAGGCGGTGAGACACTTTTACAACAAAGCCAATACAACTACAAGTTCAACTCTCTAAATGATCCCAAAGATGTAGTGTGCTATAAATGTAAGGAAAAAGGTTACCGATCCATCTCAATAAGGCTCAAGAAGAAAAGAAAATAAAAGGATTCATTGTCGCATGGGGTGATGAATCTAATGATGAAGAAACAACCTTCAATTGTCTATCTAGGGGCAATTGTCTTCTCTAGCCACAAAAGACCCTCCAAAACATCTAAATGTCCAAAGGGTTCTAGAATTCTACTTCATGGCGAGAGGACCACACAATGTCAGTAAGTGATCAAAATCTCTTTCATTCCTTGTCAAATTACAAGAGAGAAAAGTTGATTGGTTTAATTAAGAATCTTTGGCCGGATAAGAAAGATTTGATAGAAGTCATATAACAAAAATAATGACGTGATTAGTAATTTTAAGGGGGGGAGGATGCCAGATACCAAGTGAACTCGAGGCCAACCAAAAATCCACTTAATCAAGCTCGCACAGTTACATAGAACCTAGTAGTAATTATGGCAACATGGAGATACGTCTTTATCAAGAATACACAATGAGAAGAAAGTACGAAGAAGAGAACTTTGATCTTGCAAAAGAAAAGAAGACTTCATTGAGATCAATGCCCTAAAATATCGGTATATAGTCTTGTAAGATGATCTTTCTAAGTCAATAGAGAAAAAGGAGGAGATTACCAATAAAGTAATTAAAAGAATTACTAAGTTCCTTAAGAGTAAAAGAAGATCTTGTCATTAAATTTCATGTAGAAAAGAGTAAGTCAAAACGCATAGTAGATGAGAAGTTTGAAGTAAATCTTGAGAAGCCCATGATTGACCTATTAAAGAGTGAACTTCACGATGGAAGAGAAAACCAACATCCTAGATGGTACTTGGTTCTATTGTCAAATGGGACAATCCCTATACTTGCAACAAGGTCTTTAAGGTATTCTGAGCCCCTGACCAAAACTTTATGATACCTTTTAAGACCTTTTTGCCAGTGGTATAGGTCATCTTACCTATAGACTAAAATAAAACATATAATGTAGATGGTCTAAAACAAGATCATCCTTGTTACTAGGAAACACGTATGAGGTTAACTATACTAGGAAACACATAGGAGGCAAGTGGTTTTTATACAAAGATAAGATGTTACCTTGTACCTAAATTGTAAATTGTAGTTTCCTTATTTATTGTAGGTTAAATATAATTATTTTAGGAAAAGTACATAAGATTAATCTTTACGAGATACGGTCTCCAAATTTAACCTAACAATATATAAGTGATTGTTGGACACTGTTAAAAGTGTTTTCTTTTTAACATTATAAGGAAGGATGTAAGAAGATTGACATGCAAGCATGAGAGATAGGTGTGAAGACTTAAGGTTGTGAGTGTGTTGGTTCTGAGTGTCTAGTAGATTACATACTGGCATATTAAGGTTTAAGACCTAGTCTTGGAACCAGGGAGTCAAAATTTGTAATTTGTACACAAGAAGTACCATAATATGAATAGGTTCAAAGTCCTTCCTACAAGTAGGAGGCGAGTGGTTTTTATCCCTAACAACTAGTTGATTGGTTAGGGTTACCACTATAAACCTTTTTTATCTCTTTCAATTGCATTTGTTGATTATTTCGTTGTGTAGGGAGGATGACCTTAAAAAGACCTAAGTATACAAATCGTTACTTCTAATTGTCTTTCTCTACATATCTTCGTTTAGGGATGTCGTTTGCTTTTGGTGAATCGTCTAAGAGGAAGCAAAATAGCCCCTTGATGGATGTTGTTTCCTGTTTGTGAATCGTCACTTCTAATCGATGGTGACTAGTAGTGGTCTGAAGTAGTGACTTTCGGACCAACTAGTGGTTTTGCGTACAGCGGTGAAAGCATGTGCTTTCAAACCTATTAGCTTTCATTATATCTTCTACATTAATCACTTCTGCTCACTTTTGTTGTCTTGTAGTTTTTGTTGAAAGCGTCGAGAAGATAAAGAAGACCATTTGTAATTGTATTTTTTTATTTAAAAGGTAAGCTGCTCGATTACACCAAACATACTTGGCGTATCGAGAGGCCAAAACTGAAAAACGGACAAACCATCATGCAAATAGCGAAAAAACGAAGAGAAAAAACACACAACAAACACCCCAAACAAATGGCGAAAAAAGGTATTAAAAAATCACGGGAGAAGGCAAGGAACACTCGAGGTTGGAAAAACATGGAGAAGACACGGAATAGATGAACTAGTGTGGTGTCTCACCGCGGGAAGCAAGACAGTATAAAGCATTTTTAAGGGAAAGTCATAGCTCCAACAAAAATGGTGATTCCACGAGGTTCCCCTACCTAGATGGAGTATTTTTGGAGTCCGCAAGCACAACCACAATCAATAGGTGTATGTGATTACAACATCTTAGCCACACTCGAGAATGTCTTCAAACGGAAAGTCATCCCAACTAAGCAAGGTTATAGACTTCATTTCACAATTTTCCAAAACCGACGTAATTGCGTGAGCAACCCTCATGAACTTCTTTGAATAGATAGAGTTTGTATCATTATCATAATTAAATGATTTTGTTTCAGATATTTATAAATGTGGGGTTAGTTAGAGGGTTAGTTGGTGAGGCCCAATAGAATGGGCTAAACAATATTTTTTTTGTTCTCCATCTAACTATGGTGTAAATGTCTTAGGGTATTGAAGTATGCAAAGGGAGTCATAGGTGGTGGAAACCGTAACACACATGGAGAAGCATCACAAATCTAAACCTCCTTTTTTTCTCCTTTCATTTTTCATAGTATTTTCCTCTATTGGATGCGACTCACCCGGAGCGAAGCAAAGTTTCTTCTTGGTTTTCGTCTTGCAACAACATGAAGAAAATAACAAAAAATTGGAGAAGAAAAAATCGTAGATTTGGATGAGATTGGAGAAGATGTAGAAACAATCTTCAAAAACTACTCCAAAAATTCTCCTATTATCTTCTAAATATTCCAGATTCATTAAAGTTAATTGTTTAGTCAGTTAATCTTTTCAATGAGGGGATTCAAGTGAAACAAAGAGACATGTTTTTAATACAGAGATGTTGTTTTATCTGAGCTTAAATAGATGAATTTTTGGTTTTAAAAGTTAAAGATTCAAATTTGATAATCCAAGCCAGAAGGTTGTATTCGATTACAATGACAATTAGTCATCGTGTCTGAGGATGTGAGCAGGAATTATAAGCATAGGTTGTGAACATGGCAAAAATCTTAGGGTTATGATCTCCTTTGTTGTTGTTGTTGGTGTTGTGTTTCTAGTTGCTTGGTTGACCTCATTTTTCATGTGAAAGATAGGAAGAAGAAAAAAAAAAAGCAATGTTGGGTTCGGATCTTGTGTCCAAGCAGGAAATAACCTTCCATGGATCAAGACGAGTTTGTTTGAGGATTAAGTTTTTGTTGAAGAATTGGGTGTATTCTCTAAGAAGAGACTCCTTTTTTTCTTTTTGTGGTGGTATTTACTTTGTAAAGCCAAATCGATGAATATTGAGCATTCTTGGCCAATAGTTGAATCAGATAGGAATTCATCTTGTTCATAAACCCTTAAAGGGATTCATCTTGTTCAAAGAGTGAACAATAGAAAGCGTTTTCGAGTTTTCTCATATACATGTTGTTGTATTACTAATTCTTATACTTGTAATATGGACAATTAAAGTTGGAACTTGCAATAGAAGCAGTTAGAGCTTAGGTAGAGGTTAAGAGATTATAATGTGTTACTACATTTGCCATATTTGGTTATCATGTGATGTTATCTAAATGTTGCCACTTAGTTGAATAAACTAAGTTAGGTAGCTTAGGTAACAACTATGATAATTAGATATTAGGTTAATGTATGTTTACATGTTATAATTATAAGAAGATGTGGGATTGGGTTTTTGTTGTAAAGTAGTGATGTGCATATCCAGCTTATGTGATGGTGGACCAATTATTGATCCACTCTCGCCAAGCCCAATCATGTGCTCCTGGATCCAGTGATAATTGAAGGGCCGGCTGACAAGCATTTTTGTAAGAGGTATATAACCTCGTTATGTTAGAAGACATAACCCTAGAGTGAGGACAGGCTGCAGCTTCTCTCTTCAAGTTTCCAGGGTTCGTCCACAAGAATAGAGAAAAGAGATAAGAGAGATTCAGTTCGGATCTTCCAAAACTCGTTAGTAACGAGAGGGATCTTTGAAGAACTTCTGAAACGAAGCGATCTTGCTCTGTGGTTCGAACATCTCAGAGAAGATTCACCTCCAGTACATTGGTTTCTGGATTAGCGAAGTGATCTATCTCAGATTGTTCACTTGGTGCCTTTGAGGGGGCTTTTCTATCTCGTCTGCTTCTCTTTCGTCTATCTTTCTCTGTAACCTTTGCTAGCTTGAGTGCTCTTGCAAGTTCTTTGTCCAACTTTAGTGTTGTATCGATCTTTTGGAAACTTAGTGGATATCTGGGATCGGATCTCCCCTCTTGAGGTCCCGCAGAGTATGAGTTTACTCCGAACTGCGTTACCAATTGTCTGTGTTTGTATTGTGTTAGTCTTTGGTCGATTCTACGACTAAGGGGTTTAGAAAGGCTTAGGATATAACTGTCACAAAGTGGTATCAGAGCATGTTTTTGTGAGTTTTTCTGTTATATTCGACAAATCCTAAAAGGTTTAGGGTATACTGTTGTGTTGGATGTTTTTGTATATCTTGCACATGTATATTGCCTCCGCTTAAGTGTTGATTCACCTTGTGTGGCTGAATCCCCACTGTCTGTTTGTTTAGTGTTCATCTTTCTTGAATATCATTGTTACTGGATACTCTCTTGGTTTTTTCCTTATCTTTCAGCTTCCCCAATATATTCTTCCCTCAGTCCATTGTCTTCTTGCTGATTTCTTGTCTTTCTTGTGTACAGGAAAATTACAAATGACAGACAATAGCATCAGAGTAAAGCCATTTGATGGAGGCTCTGACTTCATCATGTGGCAGGTTAAGATGAAAGCCATCTTGACTAAAGAAAAGTGTTGGAGGGCCATCACTCGAGATTATCTGGCAGAAACTTCTACAGCCAGAAAATTGGAAATGGAAGAACAAGCTCAAGCTGAAATAATGATAAGGTTGACTGACGACGTGGCTCGTCAGTTTGTAAGTATTTCTACAGCCAAACCTTTATGGGATTCTCTAGATAAACAATATAATAAGAAATCTTTACCATCTAGGATATCTACTTTACATAGATTATACACTTTTAAAATGGATGTGAATCTGACCTTGAATGATAACTTAGATAAGTTCCTAAAGATGGAAATGGACTTAGAAAGATGTGATGACGCTACTAAAGACACTCATCTTGCTGTTATTCTGCTCGGTTCTCTACCTTCTCAGTTTGATACTTTTAGAGATGTGATTCAGTATAGCACTGAAACTTTGACTAAGGCTAAGATCATTGAATCCATAGTTGATAAAAATGAGTCTATGAAAATCTTTAAGGCTAAACCTAATGATAAGAAATCTAAAGTTAAGTCTGAAGTTCTTATGACTAAAGGGAAGTTTAAGAAGAATAACAAGCAAAATAAAAAGGATAAGAAAGATGACTTTCATGATAAAAACCCTAATAGTGAAAATGACAAAAAAAATAAAAACTGTTTTTACAGTCAGAAAGTTGGTCACTTTATAAATGATTGTAGAAAGAAAAAGAAAGATGAATCTAGTAAACGAACAATTGAAAATAATGTCTCCTTGTTTGAAAACATTCATGCTCAATATTCTTGTGAACTGTTGATGTGTGTTATTCCTTTTAAATGCAAATCTGATGATTGGATATTAGATTCTGGATGTACCATGCATGCTTGTCCTGATAAATCTCTTTTATGTTCTTTAGATATTTTTGATGGTGGTGATGTCATGTTAGGAGATAACACTGCTTTAAAAATAAAAGGGATAGGAAATATACCTATGTGCATGTTTGATGGAAAGATTAGGGTGATACAAAATGTTAGATGGGTTCCTGGCCTTAGGAGAAACCTGCTATCTGAATCTATGTTTGATGACCTAGGTTGTAATATAAATACTAGTAATGGTATAAGAGAAGTTGTCAAAAATGGTCTTACTCTTATTAGGAGTTCTAAAAAGGGTGGTTTGTACTTTGTAGAACAATCACCTGAATTAAATCTCTCCACTACTGATATTAATAAAAATAACCTAGACCAAACTACCTTATGGCATAGCAGATTAGGGCATATAGGGAACAATGGCTTGCTTCAGTTACATAAACAAGGCATCTTAACTAATAAGCTAACCAACCTTAATTTCTGTGAAAACTGTGTGTTTGGTAAAGCTAATAAAAACAGTTTTAATAAATCTTCATATAAGGCTAACAAACCTCTAGAATATATACACTCTGATCTATGGGGCCCTGCACACATAGAAACTGTAGGTGGAAAGAAGTATTTTATTTCTTTTATTGACCACTAATCTAGAAAAGTTTGGATATACCTATTGAGAACTGAAGCCTTTGAAAGTTTTAAAAACTGGAAAATTGTAGTTGAGAATGAAACTGATTTAAAAATTAAATGCCTTAGAACTGACAATGGCCTTGAGTTTTGTAATGCTAGTTTTAATGAATATTGTAAAAGAAATGGCATTAAAAGACATCTAATTGTTCCTTACACTCCTCAACAAAATGGTACAGCTGAAAGGATGAATAGAACTCTCTTAGAAAAGGCTAGATGTATGCTTATAAGTGCTGGTATGAAACATAGCCTATGGGGTGAAGCTGTAACTACAGCAGCTTACCTCATTAATAGGCCCCCCTCCTCTGTCATAGAGTTCAGGACACCCCAAGAGTTATGGACTAGAAGGAAGCCTAATATTGCCCACCTAAGGCCCTTTGGGTGCACTGCATATTCCCATATAATTCAAGGGAAGTTGCACCCAAGAGCACAAAAGTGTGTAATGCTAGGCTATCCTGAAGGTGTTAAAGGCTATAAACTTTTACTTATACAACCTCATGGTTATAAAGTGATAACATCTAGAAATGTGACCTTTAATGAAAAAGAATTCTATTTTAAAACTAGAAACATCAATGCTGTTGAGAACTCTAGTAGCACAGAACATGAAGCTGAACCTACTAGAACTTATCATTTCTCCATAAGTGACCATAATAGGGAAAATCAAATCATAGATGAAGAGTTTGACATAGAATATTATCAAACACCTAGTACTAGTGAAGAGAACTATGATGTTGATAATCTTCCTAATAATAATGAAAATATAGATGATGACATTGTTGTAAGCAGTGAAAACCATAGTTCAGAATCAAGGGGGTAGAAAATAGTGATGACACCTCGGTTGCCCCTTCATCTCTTGTTGATAGTGATTTACATGTTCAAAACAGCGATGATTACTTGATTGATAATGATGATCATGACTATCAACTGACTAGAGATAGGAATCCTAGGGTTAGAATACCTAATAGGAGATATAGTGATTCTGAATATGTTTTGTTTACAAATGATTTCAATTTTGTTGAGTATGCTTTCCTGACTGGTGATGTTGTTGATAATCCATATACTCCTCACACATATAAGCAAGCTATGAACTGTTCTCAATCGAAAAATTGGAAATTAGCCATGCAAGATGAAATAGATTTCATGATTGTTAACAAAACTTGGGTGTTAATAGCTAAACCTGAAAATGCTAAAATTTTGCCTTGTAAATGGATTTATAAACTTAAGGAAGCTACTAAACTGAATGAACCACCTAGATACAAAGCTAGGCTAGTTGCTAAAGGCTTTACTCAAAGAGAGGGAATTGATTACACTGATATATTTGCTCCTGTTGTTAAATATAAAACCATGAGATTATTGCTTGCTTTTGCTACTGTGCATGATTGGGATATAGAACAAATGGATGTAAAAAATGCCTTTTTACATGGTAATTTGGATGAAACTATCTATATGAAATAACCTGAGGGTTTTGTAGATAAATCTAAATCTGATCATGTTTGCTTGCTTAAAAAATCCATCTATGGCTTAAAACAGTCACCTAGACAATGGAATCTTAAGTTTGATGAATGCATGAAAAACTTAGGATTTTTTAAGAAGCAATTATGATTATTGTTTGTACTTTAAAGGCATATCTTCCATGAATCCCTTGTTTGTGCTGTTATATGTTGATGATATACTGCTCATTAGTAAATCTGCTGTGTTGATTGCTGGTGCTAAAAGGGATTTAAAATCTAATTTTGACATGAAAGATATGGAACCTGCATAGAAAATCTTAGGTGTTAAAATCATAAGGGATAGGAAGCATAAGAAAATGTGGTTGTCTCAAGCTGATTATATTGAAAAAGTGTTAGACAAATTCAATATGAAGCATGCTAAACCCACTTCTATACCCTTAGGAGGGCACCTTGATTTAACTAAGCAACACTGTCCTAGTAATCAAGCTGAAATTGATAAAATGTCTAAAATTCCCTATGATGTGGTTGTTGGTTCAATCATGTATGATATGTTATGCACTAGACTTGATCTTGCTTTTGATATAAGTGTTTTGAGTAGATGCATGTCTAATCCTGGTGAATTGCATTGGACTGCTATGAAATATATTCTTAGATATATCAGTGGAACTAAAAACTTGTGTTTAATATTTTCTACACATGATGACATTGGAAATGTTTTTGGATATGTTGACTATGATTATGCTAGTAATAAGGATAATAGAAAGTCTACCACTTCTTATTTCTATACATGGACTGGTAATTGTATTTCATGGAAATCTCAACAACAATCTATGGTTGCTATGTTCTCTAATGAAGCTGAATACATTGGAGCTGTTGAAGCTTCTAAGGAAGCTATTTAGCTTAAGGGTCTTGTTAGTGAAATATCTCATAAACCTTGTATTCCTGTAATTCATATGGATAGCCAAAGTGCTTTGTATTTGTGTAAAGATCTTGTTTATCATGAAAGATCTAAACATATTGATGTTAGAAATCATTTCATTCGAGATAGGGTTAAAAAGAAGCACTTCTTAGTTAAGAAAATTAAAGGTTACTTGAATCCTGCTGACTTTGGAACTAAAATTGTAACTGCTGATAAATTTGCTTTCTGTAGAAACTTTCTACAGATTTTTTATGTTCCTTGAGTGTTGTACAGGTCATGGACTGATGACGGACTGGTGTGAAGATTCTGGATACCACTATCAGGGGACAAATGATTGACAATACAACTACAAGAATTAGAAGGGCATTTGTTGTATTACTAATTCTTATACTTGTAATATGGACAATTAAAGTTAGAACTTGTAATAGAAGCACTTAGAGCTTAGGTAGAGGTTAAGAGATTATAATGTGTTACTACACATGCCATATTTGGTTATCATGTGATGTTATCTAAATGTTGCCACTTATTTGAATAAACTAAGTTAGGTAGCTTAGGTAACAACTATGATACTTAGATATTAGGTTAATGTATGTTTACATGTTATAATTATAAGAAGATGTTGGATTGGGTTTTTGTTGTAAAGATGTGATGTGCATATCCAGCTTATGTGATGGTGGGCCAATTATTGATCCAGTCTCGCCAAGCCCAATCATGTGCTCCTGGATCCAGTGATAATTGAAGGGTCGGCTGACAAGCGTTTTTGTAAGAGGTATATAACCTCGTTATGTTAGAAGACACAACCCTAGAGTGAGGACAGGCTGCAGCTTCTCTCTTCAAGTTGCTAGGGTTCGTCCACAAGAATAGAGAAAAGAGAAAAGAGAAATTCAGTTCGGATCTTCCAAAACTCGTTAGTAACGAGAGGGATCTTTGAAGAACTTCTAAAACGAAGCGATCTTGCTCTGTGGTTCGAACATCTCAGAGAAGATTCACCTCCAGTTCGTTGGTTTCTGGATTAGCGAAGAGATCTATCTCAAATCGTTTGCTTGGTGCCTTTGAGGGGGCTTTTCTATCTCGTGTGCTTCTCTTTCGTCTATCTTTCTCTGTAACCTTTGCTAGCTTGAGTGCTCTTGCAAGTTCTTTGTCCAACTTTAGTGTTGTATCGATCTTTTGGAAACTTAGTGGATATCTGGGATCGGATCTTCCCTCTTGAGGTCCCGTAGAGTAGGAGTTTACTTTGAGAGTTTACTCCGAACTGCGTTACCAATTGTCTATGTTTGTATTGTGTTAGTCTTTGGTCGATTCTACGACTAAGGGGTTTAGAAAGGCTTAGGATATAACTGTCACACATGTCTTTTACCTTCTATTAGACATCGTCTCTTCTTCAAAAGAACCTTGAGCAACATTACTTGTAGGGGAAAGCGTCAGCCAAAACTTTGCACCCATCTTGCAGTCATGTCCTTCTTCGAGCATGGTGAGAAGAAGTTCTTCCCTTGTGCCTCTTTTCCTAACTTTAATTGAGAGAAGCAAAACCTTTTGCATACAAGGACCTCCGAATTGTTCGACAACAGACCTCCTTATTCTACTCCGGATGTGATTTGCAATTGTTTTGATTTCGCTTAGAGTATGAACTTTTCTTTCGATTGATGCCTAACTAATAGATTAAAAGAAAGGAATTAATCGTTTTTTTTTTTATAAATTTTACCCCCAAACAGTGCCATCTCAACGTGAACGATGCATTTCTTGACTGAATGCCACCGGTTTTGTAACATCAACACACTAAAGAATGATCTTATAAACCAAATTTACTGCTGAGGAGCTAATTTAAGGTATTATGGCAATGGGTAAGGTAATTTATAACTGACAAAACAAAACTAGGTCATTCAGCAATGAAGTCCAAAAACACAAGGGCATTTTCAAATTTGTATGTATCAAAACCATGAGCACATTGGGTTGTTTTGGTCTTTACTCACTCGGCCTATACGCTTCACATGCCATGAAAAGTTGTATCAAAACTCCTCGACTGCTATTTAACTAAACATTGTTCAACTGTCGCTGCTTTGCACTTGTCTCCGACAGGAAGCTGGGCTGGTTGGTTGAAGACAGGAGCCGAGCCCACATACGGTCTGTTATCACCACCTGGTTTTGTTTCTCTATGATGTGCTGCACCAGCAGGGTTTAGTTTCAAGTGGGATCATTCATGTCTTGTAAGGTTAAAAATGGGTGATTCATTTGCCTGTATACATAAAGAACAAACCTTGAACGGTATGTAGCATTGTCTTCCATTCACTTGTCCAACTGTGAATCCAGTGAATCCTGCCATAGCACCGTGAACAGCACTCTGTGCAAGAAGAGTGCAATAAACGTTGTCTGATGCGTTGCTTGGAACAGCTCGGATCATGTATGTAGGATCTGCATACCATATCATAAACCAACATCATATCTATATATATGTTAATCTAACAAACTATTTTCTGACAAAATATCTCAATTCATCCTCACCTATGAACTTTAGTGTTATATTCAGTTTCTTTGGTTGATCAAAGTGTGCCTGCAAAATATCTCGATGTGACTTACTCAGATCATTTAATCTAAAGGAGATCGAATTATGTTTTTTGAAAATTTTGTACCTTGATCATCTGGGATAGCCAGACCCCAACATCCTTATGTAGATTATTTCCTGAAGGATCAACACTTCCTGACTTCTCACCAGCACCTTCAGCTACCACAATAACCATATGTCCGTTCTCTCTGAGCCGTTTCTCTATGAACTCATAGAGCCCACCTGGTCCTTCAAGATAGAAGGGCGACTCTGGAATCAAGCAGCAGTCAACATCTCGGCTGGCTAGTGTGGCATACATTGCAATGAACCCTGCACCCTCACAGATTTCCTATCAGATTCTCCAATATGGTCCACAAAGGGACCATGAATATAATGGAGTATGCTTTAAATGAAGAGGAATAATTGAGAATACCAGAATCACGACCCATAAGTTTGACAAGACCAATGCCATTCTCAGCACTTTCAGCCTCAACATGAGCAGCATTAATGGCGCGCTGAGCTTCCTCCACAGCAGTGTCAAATCCAAAGGATTTGTCAATTACCTACAAAAAACAAATATCCAACCCATTGTTTTACTACCATAAATTGAGAAGCAAAACTATGATTTAAAGTGACAAATTTAAAATTCGCAAGTACTGGAATGTCATTGTCAATAGTTTTAGGAATGGCTGCAACTGAAACTTTCAGGCCTCGCTTTTTTATCTCCTGCAAGGTATTATAGCACTATTAGGAAGCTGCAAAGCACTTACGAAAATGTAATTTCTTGAATATTCATCAAGAAACCACCTCAAAAATGACAGCTGCACCCTTTTGAGTACCATCTCCTCCGATTATGTAAACCTGATATTAGACAAAAAAATATACAGCTCAGTCTCATGCATAAACAACCCAAGTGTCATGAATCTAAGTAATTTTAGCATCACCAAATACCATAACAGCAGAGAACTTAAACTGTATTTATCTTTACCTGATTAATTCCCCTATCTTGGATGCTGTCAACAATCTTAGAAGTGACATAACCACCTCTAGAGGACCCAATCACAGTTCCTCCTCTCTTATGGATGTTGTTGACTACGCTGGGTGTCAAAGGGATTGTGTTTTGGGAGTAGAAACCTTTGTATCCTCCCTACATGTTCCATGGAAATCAATGACATTAACGGATTCCTGATTTTCAGAATTCATAAAATTTCCATTGGAATCTATTGAACGAGATAGTATAATGAAAAGTAAGGTATTTAGAGCTCACGAAAATGCCCATGGTCTTTGTTACACCATACATGTAATCCAATCCACATACGATTTCCCTTATCACGGTATTCAGACCAGGACAGAGGCCTCCACATGTTACAATACATGCTTTCACATCCTCTGGTGCAAAATACACCTGAAATATACAAGCTCTTTCTTATTTGAGAAAAAGAAGTGACCCAGGAGCTAAGATTCTAGCTAGGGTTCATGGGAGAGGCAAACACCCAACATGATAGATTAAAACATAGAAAACATATGATTCCAAATACACATGCCAATAATTAAAACAATATCTTGAGCTCAAACTTCAAATCTGACCAGTAATTAGTTAATTACCTTGGGCCGAGGTCCAGCTCGGCGAAAATGGATCCCTCTTTCACCATCTTTATGCTGAATAGCCTACAGAATATCGAAGAACAACAAAATTCAGCACAGCAAGACACACAACTTTGCTAGGGTTTCATGGATGGAAAATGCTTGAAATGAATCCCACGCTACAACAGTGAAAACTGACCCTTAATGCTACAGTATCTCCATCGTCCACAAAGTATTGCCTGATATTACATCAACAATGCAAAGTATCAGATAAAGAAGGATTTATATTCTGCTAGACACGGGGATTGATTAACGTACTTGACACCAAGATAAGCAGGATTTTTTTGCAGAGGATTTGGGGCAGTCTGTGAAAATAACAAAATAAGCAAGCATAAGTAGCTATTTAGAAAGAGTCCGTCTGGGTAAACCCTAAGTTTAGAAAAATGGTGAGTGCCCACCAAGAAGAGGAACATGAACCATATTGAACAGCATACCGAAACTAAAACAAAAGCTTAAAAATAACAAAGTAATTAAATCATTGAAAAGAGAATAGAGAGTACGGGGAGGTCGGAGAGGTAATCAGACAAGTGAGGGACATCATGAAGAACGTATCCACAACTTCCATTAACATGCTTTAACTGTGCATCAGGTAGAGACCCCATCCCACAGCTTGCTTGATTTGTAGCAGGAAGAGAAATCGGAAATGATGAAGGAGAAAGCCTAATAAGATCTGATTCGCCTTTGTTCTAATTTCAAACCCACCGAGGATTTCTGTTCCATGTTTTTATAGACAAATTTTTTCTATTTAGATAGAGATGCTGTTGAAAATAAAAAACAATGGGCTGTTGCGGCTGCTGATAAGTTGGGAATGATGGGCGGGAGTTTCCACTTTCCATCCAAATCTTTACTTGAATCAAACTTCATTTTCCTCATCATTTTACATGTATTTTCGTTAATTAACACCCGCATTATTACCAAACTAGTTAAATGATCCGTATCTTACGCAAGTATTATATATATATATATATATATATATATAGGGTATTATTCAAGTAAGGCCCATTATTGCGGTACGGCCGTGCGGCCGTACCGCAGGGGGACACGTGTCCCGAAAAA
>BSUD01000005.1:117025679-117043530 GCA_033239045.1 Fagopyrum esculentum
AAATTTTCGGGACACGTGTCGCCCTGCGGTACGGCCGTACGGCCGTACCGCAATAAAAGGGCCGTACCTGAACATTTACCTATATATATATATATATATATATACATTATTATTTATAAGAGTATTTTATTAGTTATAAATGATTCGATGATAGTTTTTGTCATACTGAATGAATTGTAATTAAATAAAAAATATTAACAATATATTTGATGACTCAGTTTGTCCTAATATAATTACAATTAGGGACAAGTTAGTGTTCACTTTATTTATGTTATAGTTATTATAAATTAAAATAAAACTTGAAAATGAACAAATAATTCAAAATATTCACAATAAAAATACATAATAATAATAATAATAATAATAATAATAATAATAATAATAATAATAATAATAATAATAATAATACAAATGCATATATAATAAAATAAGTATTCCTCTACAAAGCAATCAGATTTAGCCATGAAGATTCACCTGATCATTTAAAAAACTATAATCAACTTACAAAATAGGTTTATTTAAAATTTACAAAAACATACTATGATAAAATATCCTTATCATACTAAAGTAGAACGTCTCCATCAACGGACACAATGCACAGGGTCTCCAACGAGCCAAAACTATATACCCAACAAACACGGACTAATGGCGACTTCGACGCGCTATGCGCGTGCGCGGCCAACCTAGTTGTAGTAAAAAGACCACCATCGATCAATATTATCGCTATATTATAAAAAAATCATAAAAACACATTCGTGTATAGCATGAGTTGTAAACTAATTAGATACGGAATTAATAACACCGAAGAAAAAGCATAACGTCTCCATCAATGGACACAACGCACATGGTCTGCAACGTGCCAAAACTATATACCCAGCAAACACGCATCAACGGCGACTCCGACACGCGCTTAGAGCGAGCGCGGCCAACCTAGTTATAGTAAAAAGACCACCATCGATCAATATTATCACTATCTTATAAAAAAATCATAAAAACACATTTGTGTATGGCATGAGTTATAAACTAATTAGTTACGAAATTAATGTTTATTTCACTTTGTTATTTAATTAAATATATAAATTATTTATTTGGAAATTTTTTAAAAATAATCCGCGGACATTAATAGTTTATATATAAATGTAAAAATAAAAATCCACAACAAATTTGGAAATTTGCAACCATATGGTGGAGTATTTGGTTCTTCATAATTAAAATCATATTTAACAATTATATGATCGGATCATAACATCTTAAATTTCATTAAAAACCTAGTTCAGAATTGGAAAAATAATAAGACCGATGATGATGCCTATGAATTTAAACATATTCAAAATAACAACTTATCTAACATAAAAAAGAAAAATAATATTAAACGGGATAAACCAAAACCTTGGTTCCACAAACTCAACTTTGATGGATCAAAACTCGATTCGGGAATAACATCCATTGATTTTGTATACAAAATCATTACGGTGTTGTTATTACTTGGGCACTAACAAAAATAACTTTAACTCGGTAGTTAAAGCAAAAGTCTTCGCGCCAAAACTTGTACTAAAAAAAAGCAATAAGGTGGCCAAACATGAGAAAGCTTGTATTGAAAATCAACATGTGTTTCTTCCGTTCGCTTTCGACACCTTCGGTTTCCTTGCGCCCGATGCTATTGAAATTCTGAAGAGGGTGCAACGGGTTTTGCATGGCAACGTTACGTCTCCTAGGTCTTCTGATGTTGTTTTTAGGAGGATCGGATTCGCTATCCAGAAAGGATTGGCGGCACAACTTGTTGCCCGTCTTCCTTCTAGCTCTTTGTAAATTTTGAATTAATTAACAAGTAATGTTTTTATTATTAAAAAAAAAAAGCAATAAGACTAAATATAAAAAAAGATCGAAATTGAGGGTGATAACCTTTTTTCCATGGTAGATCGAGATGATCATATCCGATAACCTTTTTCCATGATAGATCGAGATGATCATATCCGATTCAAAACTAGATCTTCGCTTCTTTGAGAAAGTCCAAGTACACGTGTTCAAAGAAATCAGATGTGTTGTTGTTAAATTGACCAATTTGGAAATTTCGAACTCCAACACACCATTTTTTTACGATCACGAACTTAGTGTTACCATCCGCAAGAATGTGTTAGGATGTACTACCTTTAGAAGATAGTTCTCTCTTAACCATCTTTCATTTAAAAAAAATCGGAGATTTGCATGTTAAGCCCAAAGCTTCGACTCCAAACTGTTGGAGTTGCCCTGGAACATCAAGATGATTATTTTCGACTCCAAACTGAATCTCCGGTTCCTTGGCGAAGTCCAAATTCGACATGTTTTTAGAGAAGTAAAATGTGTTGTTGGCCCGATTAACCTATATGGGAAATTTCGACACACAACAACTTTTTGTCGATCGTACGCAAGGATGTTTTATGATGGACTACTTTTAGAATATAGTTAAAGTAGGTCAACCCCAACACCACAACCAACGCATCCGCCACAAGCCTTCGATGGCCCTCAACCACGCTACCGCTACAACCACCGCCACCGCCTCTCTCTAGCCGCCTTCGCTATTGCCTAACCATGTCGGGTCGCCGCTACCACCGCCTTCCTCAGGTGTGGGTGCCTCTTCGTGCCTCCTCCGCCCCCGGGCCTGCGATGGATCCACCTCTTCCTTCTCCGGTTCCCTTTTTCTGCTTCCACCGCCACCTAGTCCGCCTCCGGGTTTCTTCGATCCGTCTTGGTCCCAATGGATGTGGGCTCACACTCCTCCGCCGTCCCTGTTGCTGGAACACCCATTGGTTTAAGAAATGCGTAGTTGGTTCTTGCATACATCTCTGTTTTGTATTCAGATCTGTGAGGAAACCCCTTTGTTTCCCTGAGAACTTGTGTTTATGAACTATTTATAACAATTATTTACATTGCTAAAAGCCTTCTATTGAGGAAACCCCTCATTTGCCATCTCAAATGGTTTACCACCCCTGTTAAACCATAACCACCAAGATCTGTTTTTTTTGCTTCGATTTTTTCGTCTCCGGCGTCCTGTGAACCCTTCTTGTGGCTTCTTCCGAGCCACACTCAAACCCAATAAATCCCTATAAAATTTGTAGATCTACTCCTAGTTCTAGAAGGGCAAGTTTTCTTTGAGAACGAAAATCCACGAAAAACTTCTAGATCTAATATGATGGTTGACTACATTGTACAAAAGCAACAAAATTGGACATCACCCACCACCATAGAAAAAATAAAATCCAGTAACACAAGTCACAAATCACAATCTATAAAAACCAAAGATAAAAATCTCGCATAAAAATCTCACATAAAAATCTTATGCATCTAAGTAGTTTGGATGTGCAATGGAATTTTCAATATAATCCTTTTAACAAAGGTTCAACTTTGCACTGATTTCCTTATGAATTGTCATCCTAAAAATTTGACATTTGTTCCTCTTTGAATTGTCATTTTAAAAATGAAGAAGGCACCAATCTCGCAGCCTAACATTTGGTCATTTTTCGTTCTAAGGGATCCATTCTCGCGGCCTAACGGCGACGATCACAGCCTAACGGTCCCAAAAAACACAATAGATGAAAAGGAAAATTAAAAATTAGGGCCATCAAAATTTACCAATACATGATATGCAAACACCCTTCTACATTTTGACCTATAAGTGTGAAAAATACATTAAAATCAATACCAACAAACGACCCTTTAAATAAAATATATCAAAACGTTAAAATGACCAATTCTTCTCGTTTATTAGGATGATATGAAATAAAATAACGGATTTACAAAATATCCATTCTAAAACAAAGATTTAGTCTTGTTAATCAACTCTTTTCGAACAATGTTCCCCTTGTAAATTACGTCTCTTTACACCATCAAAGTTGTACACATTTCTATATCACGATACCCGTGTGTTGCAACTTCGTCTTCTCTTTTTGATGCGGTCTTGGTGGCGGTTCGAGTGTTTATCGAGAAGGGGGCGTGAATGTGTGATCGACTCCTGACGGCTCTGGTGTAGTCCAAATCTGAGGTGTCCACAGTTGTTTCCCAGACTTCCTACCCTTGTACTTTCTTCAAAGATAAGCGTTCATACTCGTCGCTTCCGACTGGATCATTTTGCTTTCCCCTGAATACGTCCTTGTTTCGGGTTTTTACTACGTATTTTTGTGTTTGTTTTTTCTCTTTTGTTGTGGTCCGTCATGACGATTAATCAGTATGCCGATTCTTTTCGGCCTTTCGATCTAATAGTCGGCGCGCCGTTTATGGTATCAAACCGCTTTCCATTATAAAAAAAATAGTAATAAAAAAAAAAAGAAGCTTCGACTCCCTCTCACATTACTAATGCGATTATGCGAACGTCAGAGCTCTCTAGTTTCTACAGTGTTATTGTTTAGCTACTCTTGGCCAATCCTCATCTTCTCAGGATATATATAGAGAGAGAGAGGTTCGTCTGACCTCCGACGTGTCCTAGGGTTTCAATTATCTCCTGTTCCGATCAATCATGTACAGGGTTGCAGGTTCCCGTTTTCGATCCCTCAAGGTTATTTCTATCTGTCGGAATCTGAAACTGACCTAATTCACATTTTGTTCTGTTTGTATTTCCAAATTTCGCGATCGGATGGTGCGTTTTAAGTACTATAATAGGTGAAACGAGTTTTATATGAATTTTCCTCTTTTAGATCCGATCCCTATTCGAGGGTTTAAGTCCTATTGTAGTCACATATTTTTACGGCTACTCATTTTTTCTTAGTTCTCCATTGTCGCTTTGTGTTCGAGTTTGTGTACAATCTATGGCTATCTGTAATCTAATTGGAATGATTACATACTGATTAATTCGGTAAAAAAACATACATAGATTTGTCAAGACGAAGTGATTTCATTGAGTAGTTGGTAGGAGAGAACTTACTCTTATAAATCCTCTGGAAATGATACAGTAAAGTGTGCCACTAGACATTTGGTTCTTTATAGTTTTGCCCTGTAGTTTTGAAGAAAATGATTGATCTATTCTGAGCAGTCTGCCCCTTTTTTTGCCTAATAGTGCGTGAAGGTTGTGCTTTTGGTATTATGGGTTTAATGCTACCAAGTGTGTTGGATAAATTAACATCCAGGTCGCATCAAAGTCCTCGATATGAATCGGTTTTGATTGTGGCTTTATCTTGATGATTGACACTCTCAGTTACTTGAACTTGAGCTAGGTGTGTCCTTGTCACACCATCGTGTCATTTCACTTATAAAATGAAACAAAAAAGTTCTTTTTGGATCACTTCTTCTCTGGAATACTGGAGAGGTCTTTTTGGCTGTCATCTGTCCTGCGTTTTCAGTCCTGTTGCAGCTATCTCTTGCTATTGCCGCACATCCATTCACTTCTATTCTATATGTTCTCGGTGTAGTAGAAAATCTCATTTCTAGTCACTTTTGTGAGAGCAGGGTAGTTTGGGCGGACAATATCTAGCAAAATTTGCAACCACAAGTGTTGCAGCCAACAATACATCCACTTCAGGTGGAGTATTTAGTTGGCTAGCTGGAGGATCAACTTCTCTTCCCTCATTAGATTTCCCACTTGAAGGTGTTTCAGTGTCGCCTCCTCTTCCAGACTTTGTGGAACCTGCTAAAACCAAGATTACAACACTTCCTAATGGTGTCAAATTAGCTTCAGAGACATCAGCAGTGAGTCTATGATCTTTCTCTTACTTACATGTGATATACCAGTCAAGAAGTTCCATGATCATCTGAGAAAGCATCAGAAAATATATTGCTTTTTTTCTTGTACAGAACCCAGCTGTCTCTATTGGTCTGTATGTTGATTGTGGTTCAATTTATGAGACCCCAGTCTCATTTGGTGCAACACACTTGCTTGAGCGCATGGCTTTCAAGACAACAACCAATAGAAGCCATCTGCGTTTAGTGAGAGAAGTGGAGGCTATTGGTGGTAATGTGACTGCTACAGCTTCTCGAGAGCAGATGGGCTATACTTTTGATGCCCTTAAAACTTATGTTCCTGAAATGGTAGAGCTGCTTGTAGACTCTGTAAGAAACCCTGCATTCTTAGACTGGGAGGTCAATGAGTCGGTAAGCTTCTCTGCTCAAATTATCCAGCGTTATCTTCTCAGCTGTCAATTAACCGATGCTAGTCCTTGTTTTGTGCAGCTTTTGAAGTTGAAGTCTGAGATAAGTGATGCTTCCAACAACCCTCAAGGCTTGCTCTTGGAAGCTCTTCATTCTGCTGGTTATTTAGGGGCCTTGGCAAATCCTCTATTGGCCCCAGAATCTGCTGTCAGTCAGTTGAACAGTACAGTTTTGGAGGAGTTTGTTGCAGTAAGTTGCAGCAATTCTGATACACATTCTGCAGCTAAGGTTTAGGCTTTACATTCATGTTCATGCATGATAACACTTACCAATATATTTCTTTGAGAATTGTAGGAGAACTACACCGCTCCTAGGATGGTACTGGCTGCTTCGGGAGTGGAGCATGAAGAGCTCTTGTCCATTGCAGAGCCACTTTTGTCAGATTTACCAGGTGGGCCTCGCCCCGAGGAGCCAAAGACTGTCTACGTTGGAGGTGATTTCCGTTGTCAAGCTGGTTCAGGGGTCTGTACATCTTCTCATGAATCTTATATTGAAAGTTCCATTTGTGGTTTATTTTGGTCTGGATTTAAGTCCCAAATATGCCTTCTGCATGACCAGACAACACATTTCGCCCTTGCTTTTGAAGCTCCTGGTGGTTGGTTGAAGGAGAAAGAAGCTGTATCTTTGACTGTTCTTCAGGTATAAGTTTTTATAATCAAGGAGTGCTTCTTTCAAAGTTTTTGTTGTGATTTTTCATAATTTTTGCTTGTTATTATGCACCTCTTTCTTACTTCAATTCTTTGCCTTGATTATAAGATGCAATGATGCTTTTCTGCTCTCTGTAGATGCTAATGGGAGGTGGTGGATCTTTCTCGGCTGGTGGTCCTGGAAAAGGAATGTATTCACGGCTATGTAAGTTCTACAATTTTTCAATGTGTAGTTCATATATAACTCATGAACTCGTGTCTTTGACAAAAGCAACTGTCTTTGACAAGCGTTGCTTTTGCTAGAGTTGTGCATAACTGTTATCCTTCTGTTAATGTGAAGCTGTTGGAAAATGGATTATTTATGCAATATATATTCATAGCGCTTGTTTTAATTTCTATTGGTTATTTCGTCTTTGATATATATGCTGATCGCTTCTTTACTTATGATCAGATCTTCGGGTGCTGAATGAATATCCACAGATTCAGGCCTTTTCTGCATTCAACAGCATCTACAATAACACTGGCTTATTTGGAATCCAAGCTACAACAGTAAGATTACCTTACTAGAAGATAATGCAGCATTCCAACACTCAAATGAATAGAACATTATATGCTCACACTGCTTTCCAGATATTCTGTTATGCTTGATGTTGTATGTTTTACTATTCATGCCCTCCTTCAGCCTTCTCTTTTTCATTTATTTACATTCTCTCAAAAAATATTAAGTCTTCCCAAAATATATCTCACAAGGCGGAAAAGGAGCACTGCGCACGTCTCCAATGTCCTGATGCAGTTTTAAGTCTTTTAACGAGCTTTGATCTTACTGCGAGTTCAAAGAGTATCACTTAATGGATAGAAAATATGTATATTTTCTTTAAACTTTAAATTAGTATTCTTTTCGGATTCAGGTGTAGTGTTTGGGAATCAGGAAAATTGGTGCAGAGGATGGAGGATGGGGGATGGAGATGGCAAACCACTTCACATTTTTTTAATTCTGTATATGATGTATAAAGAGAGTATGCTACTGAAAGGTGCCTTCTTATGTGCAGAGCTCTGATTTTGCATCTAAAGCCATTGATGTTGCAGTTAAAGAATTGATTGCCGTTGCAACTCCTGGTGATGGTATGCTATAACGCCCTTGATGTTTGTTTTGTTTATAAGAATCATGTGGAGGTGGTCGCTAATGTTCTTTAGAATCTTTTTCCTACTAAATTTGGAACAGTTAGCCAAGTACAGCTGGACCGCGCAAAGGCATCAACCAAGTCAGCAATTTTGATGAACTTGGAATCAAGAGTATGCTCCAACATCTGTTGACACCGTAGCCGTATCATGAAATTCACCCTGCTATGAACCCTATATGCTGACGCTCACTCTTCTATTAGCCTATTTTTAAACTCTGATACTTATTTTGCAGATGGTGGCCTCCGAAGATATTGGCAGACAACTTTTGACTTATGGAGAGAGGTGAAAATGAACATTTTTTTGGAAACTTTGCTGGTTTTATGCTATTTATTTGGACGACTCTTCCTCGTTTTATATATTATTTTGAAGAATGGACTGTCAGCGCATGGTGTTCCCCTCTTTAGTGTACCTGTGAGGCTTAAACCATGTTCACAAGGAAAAGTTTTCTTGTACATAATTAACCCTTTCAATAGGTTCACATTCAGGGTTCTAGATTTATTTACACTGTGTAATCTACTATCCTAAAGCTTCTTGTTTCGTGTCGTTGAGAGAGCTGCAGGTAGTTTTTGATGAGCCAAGAGCCATTAAGCTCTATTTTTGGCATGTCTAAAGTGTATCTTTGTTGGTAAAAAAATAATGAGTGCGTGATGTTGCTATTTTCAGGAAACCCGTGGAGCACTTCCTGAAAGCCGTTGATGAAGTTTCAGTCAAGGATATCGCTTCCCTGGCTGGAAAATTGATCTCTTCTCCTCTAACAATGGCTTCATATGGAGATGGTATGTTACATATTTTGAACTCATCTGTTTACTCTCTTCGAATTCTGTCGCTCACAATTGGTTCCCTCAATGGATGCAGTTCTGTATGTACCGAGCTATGAGCAAGTCTCCAGCAAATTTAAGTCCAAGTGAAATTCCTTTGGCATAATATGAATGCCCAGGGTCTTAAACCAGCAAGATGCTCGTACAATAACAAAAAAAAAAAAAAAAGAAAAGAGGAATGAAGGAATGGAAAGTCTTTCATAACGGAATAACTTGCAGATCTCACAAATTGCTTAAGGTGTTCGGATGCTTTCAGTGTTGTAATCTTGTTATTATTCATACAAAATTTTGGAAACTGTAGCACTTGATCTTTTCCGACCATGTTGAATTGGAGGTTTGCTGATCATACTAAAATTTAGCTGTTAAAAAATTATCCTACAAAAACCCCACATTTGTAATCTGAATTTGCTGGAGGCCTCAGTCAGATTTATCCCTTCTGATGCCCATGCATCTAGAGCTGGCAAAACATGACCCTCCATGAAACCGGCCCGACGAACCGGAATTTGATATGGGTTCGAAAATTTTGATAAAAGAGAACCCAGAACCAATCTGTTTGAAGCTGATTTAACCTGAAATAATAATTTACCCGAACGGCCAAATCTGAAAACGACCCGATAAAACCTAAGTAGAATGACGTGATAGTCCGAAGTAATTTATTAAGAATACCCATAACATAAGCTCATTAAGTAAATATACTTAATAGATATTTACTTAATAGAGTAATAGTGGTAAGTCAATTAGAGTGATAAAGATTAGGGGTCTACAAAACAAAAGTCCATAAAAAAGAGCATACTTTACCCAATTCTTTCAATAAAAAATAATTCAAATATTTTTTAAAATCTTCATTTTGAATATTCACATTGTCGTGTGTAAAATAAACGTAAACGTCGAATTTTTAACAAAATATATAAATAACTTTTGGTCAAAAATTAAGTTTTTCATAATATAACTATAAGTAAAGAGGATTGTAATTTGTGATAACTAAAAATTTTGGGCACACTAATTTTTGGGTTTAAAAGTAATTCTTTAATAACATGATATAAATACTTTTGATTCAATTATTCAATTTATTCACATAAGATTTTACTTTAATTCTACAATTTATTTTTTTAACTTAAGGTTTATTATGCATTCTAAATACTAGAAGTCTATAGTGAGTTGTTTAAATTTCGATTTTTATCACTCGTACATGTTAAATATGAGACATGTATTGACGTATTAAATATAAGTTTCTCACTACAAATAATGATGATTATGAATTTATGATAATTGTAATTATCACTCGTATTAAATAATTTTCGGCTTTAATATATCGTTTACTATACATATTACAAATTAGATATTGTAAGTATATATATTAAGTAACCTTATATTATAATATGTTTTTTTTTCTTGTGTAAATAGCATTCATAATATTTTAAATAAAATTAAAAATAATTAGCTTTTACCGGCTTACAAATAAGTTAATGGACTTTAAAAGTCTTTAATAATACCATTGATACTAATAAATGTTTTCAAGACTTCAAAATATAAATTTATTAGGATTAAAATGTTTAGTTTTATTAGTATAGTGTGATATTCACACCTTGTATGGGTCTTGAATAGTTTAATGTGTTGTTAAACTTTTTTTTTTTGTTATTGTGTTTCTTAATATACCAAATTGTCGATGTATCAATATTTGTAATTACCTATGGGTTACGGTGAAAAATCTGACAAACATTAGAAGATATTAATAAGTTGAAAAAGTGAAGACATAACATTATTCTTCCAATATGATAATCATTTAGAAGTAGTAAAGAAGTTAATCAAATATTACTAAATAAATGTTAATGATTAAAAAGAAGATTGTTTAAGAAAATTAATAAAACAAACAATGTATGTGACCGAGTTATTGGCTCGATTTCGTAGTTTGATATGAAATTTTTAACGAATGATATTACAAAATAATGAAAGTCTCTTTTTCTTTTATCAACTATACATTTTTTACTTTTGTTTAGATTATTTTACGTGGCTTTGAGTTTTTTGTTTACATTTTATGATAAACAAAGTAGAAAAAACATAAGAGGAGGAAAATGAAAAACAGAATGTCCTCTCCCACTCCCTCTCCTCTCCGACTATTGTTACCCCTTCCAACCCCCAACCTGTCCACCAGACAAGCCCCCAAACAAGAGTTGTATGTTGTTGCGGTCGGTGTGATTATGCCCGCCGCCGTTCCACTTTGTTGTGGCTCTTTGATTGAATCAAGGAAAATGTGTATCTCCTTCCCCGAAGGTGCCAGAAGTCTTGCAGCTCTAATGTGGTAGAGCTATTATCTGAAAAGTGGAAGGTTAATTTAGGCAAAATCTCAATACAGAAAACGAATAGAATCATAACTTATTCGTTTCTAACCCAATTAACGATCCGAAAAAGATATGTACTCCTGGCGATATGAGGAGTAAGAGCACGACAACAAACAAAATGTTTGGTGGCTCACTGTGTTCAACGGCGTTCCGATAGACGATAGCGCTTGGAACAAAGGTTTAACCAAAAAGCTAACAGACGATAAATAAATTTGTACCACGATAAAGAAGATGATATAAGGAACTCGATGATACAATTGGATTTGAAAATGGGCCAAAGACGAACATCTCGTGGAACTTTGAAGTTGGGTACATTTTCTCTCGATCGACTTTCTCCTTCACCCGGTTCATTGTCTATATGGAATAATATTAAAATATTGAAAAGAGGGCCCTTTAACAAAAAAAATTGATGGATAATGGGGATTGAAGGTCTTTTGCTAACATAACACATGCAATGGGTGTTTTTATGCAATAAGTTATTTAATGGGTGATTAGTTGCAAACGAGCCAATTTAACGGTATATTTTCGGTAATTTACTCTTTTTACAATTATGTGTTAAGCTTCACTTTTTTACAAAATTATTTGTAAACTTGGGTTTGCTACAAATCAACAACTCAGGCTTCACTTAATGGGTAATTTTGCAAAGAAAAGTACATTTCGAGGCAAGTTTTTGTATAATTCTTGTATAACTAAATAACTAATGGATCAAAATTATCAAAGAGAAATACTTAAAAAATGACCACTAGTTAAATTATCAAAAAAAGGAACAACTTCTTGATAATAGAATAACTTATCTAAGCTTCCTATGAGTGATTTTATCCGGCGCCGGCGTAGAGGCCGGCGCCGGCGCATTGCGAGTGCGCGCAAGGGCTCGCGCACTCGCAATGTGCGAGCGCGAGGGAGGGCGCAGGCGCCTTGCGCATGCGCGCAGCGAGGAGCGCTGGCGCCTGCGCGCAGGCTCGCGCATTGGGCCTGCGCGAGGCCCATGCGCGCGCCCAGCCCGCCTCCGCGCCTATTTAAGGAGGTGCGGAGGCCAGCCTCCCTTGCCTTCTTCCCCGCTTCCGCTCCGCGTTCTTTGCCCTCGCCGCGCACTTCCGTTGCCCTAGATTTTTTTTTCGCTTTTTTTATCCATTTCTTTTTTTTTTTTCAATACGTCCAACAATGGAGGAAGATTCAGCTATCGAGAGATCTAGGAGTAGACCACTTGTGAATCGATTCCAGGTCAGTTAATATTGTTTTTTTATTGTTTATTTATTTTTTGCATTATACTTGAAACTAGTTAGTTTAATTAGGTTCGGTTAGTTATGAATAATTGAAATTGGATTAATTTCGATAGTTAGTAGTATTGAAACTATTTAGTTTAGTTAGGTTTGGCTAGTTAGGAATAATTGTAATTGGACTATTATCGATAATTAGTATTATTGAAAGTACTTAGTTTAGTTAGGTTCGGCTAGTTAGGAATAATTGTATGATAGTTACTGTAATATATATATATATATATATATATATATATATATATATATTTACAATATATATATATATTTACAATATATATTAACAATATATATGTATATGATTATAATAATAACAATATTTTATATATAATTATATATATACATTTATAATATATGTATATAATAGAAAAATAAAAATTTGAGTTAAAAAAATATACAGCATATGTTGAGGACTGTCAATGAGAAGAGGAAGAGGGCTAGTAGATTAGTCACAGCTGCCGCCCGTCGAGAGGCTGTAGCTCGACGAGTTAGACTTGCATCGGCATCCGTTGAGGCACCTGTGGATGTACCTGTGGATGCACCTACAGATGCAGAGGTTCATGCACCTGTAGATGCAGCTGGCGAGG
This sequence comes from Fagopyrum esculentum, assembly GCA_033239045.1. Lineage (NCBI taxonomy): Eukaryota > Viridiplantae > Streptophyta > Magnoliopsida > Caryophyllales > Polygonaceae > Fagopyrum > Fagopyrum esculentum. Next base: position 117,038,641 of record BSUD01000005.1, read on the forward strand.
AGGATGTCGTACCTATTTCACTTACTGCTGATTACGACACGGAGGATTCTGCGCACGATATGTCTCATTTAGATGATATACTAGAGGATGAGCATGAGGAGATACGAGTTGAGGTAGAGCAGTAGCAGCAGGACATACCACAGCCGAGGGAGCCGGACGACTTACCTGAGCATGTACGTGATGAGGAGCAGGTAGAGGAGGACGTACCTCCTCCTTTATTGACATGTTATGCTGACCACAGAGCCAGCGTTATATGGGACGGTATGGCTTCTCCCGTGATTAAAGTTGTTCGGAGGCTCGACGCATTCAGTAGATTACGTGAGTGGCGACGAGATGTATGAAATAAAATAAAAATGTGGCTTGAATTGAAGCTTACTTGTTGGTCTTATATGTCGAGTCCATCACAATAACATAGGGAAACATGTTGAGCAAATGCCTCGAGTCGGGATGTGAGATAAAGAAATCAATCACTTCATCGGAATCTTGACTTCTCCGAGTGTTTATATAGTATCCACGTTCCGTCAACGTGTGAAGTGCTTGTTGTAATGGAGATCTTCCTTCGGCTTGTTCCATTCTAATCTTTAAACCGGTGTTGTAAACTTGACGGATGGAGGTGACATTGTCGGGATCCTCTAATTGTACGGATTTTAATATATGTCTCGGTTTTAAGCCAGAATTTAATTCACGCTCCACCTTTCGGGTCTGCTTCGGAGTCATACGTCCAACATATGCATGACCTCTTAACACCGAAGGAATGATATGGTTGTGGATTCCACATACAACCCTCACCGTCCACTTTTCCTCTTCAATTTGGGTTCCTACAAGCTCAAACAAACACATACACTTCTTCGAGTTTTTTTTTCCGACTAGAACTTGGAACATGATCGGGATCTACGTCTTTTTCTTTTCTCGGTCCTCCGTGTCTATCACAACCCAATTGTAGGATACGAAAACCCCTTCTATCCAACCATGATTTTTTAATGACCAACACCATATTCATAGCGTTGGCCACATACCGAGCCCATCCCAAAAAGTTCTCTCTATCCGCAAAATATCCATGAAGCTCAAATTTTGAAGAATAATTGGTACCGAGAGCACGAGAGTAATCCATAAGAACCTAAATAAAAATAACATAGAATATTATTTTACAAAAACACATCATTTTATTCTTGCATTGCTAATTCTATGATTTCGATTCTCTATTCTAACATTGCTAATTCTATGATTCCGATTCTCTATTCTTGCATTGCTAATTCTATAATTCCGATTCTCTATTCTAAAATTGCTAATTCTATGATTTCGATTCTCTATTGTAACATTGCTAATTCTATAATTCCGATTCTCTATTGTAACATTGTTAATTCTATAATTCCGATTCTCTATTCTAATATTGCAAATTCTATAATTCCGACAAAATAAAACGACATAACGGTAAAGTATAAAATTGAGTTTGTACACTTACTTCAAGTTTTGCGAGAATTTCTTCCGGATCACTATATTTTTCAATATCGAACGGCATCATCGAGCTTTCACCATCGGATTCTACATCAACTTCATCGGAATACGACGACATTTTAACGACTTTTTTCTTTACGTTTTCTAACTTGTGGATGAAGGTGAATGAGTCTCATATGTAATTATATAGGCTCGAAAAATGCCCAACGGCTATATTCCTCCAACGGCTACAAACCCAACGGCTACATTTTCGAAAGGGTAACGGGCAAGAGGACGCGCATGCGCAGCGCGCATGCGCGTCCTCTTGCGCGCGGGCGGACTCCGCCTCTATGAAGGCGCGAGTCCGCCCGAATAGTAGCCCTGCTTCCTATTGACTTTAAACACGGCCTCTAATGACATGTAGGTGATGACTCGTCCATTCATTTTGGGCTTGACATTGAATTTTTGAAAAACCGTTAAATAGTTTCACTAGTAACTAAAACAAAATTAATACCACAAAACAGTTGATCAATTCATCAATTAGGCAGAACATTGAGACATCGTCAAACTAATAGAAAATTAAACTTTTTAAATAATGATGAACTTTTAAAAACAATAACCAACATAATTCTACAAAAAAAAACTATAGCCCACACATATTATAGTGGAGAAAAAACATATATGGTTGGTTTTCTACTTCTGCTTTTGATCTTCTAGAAAAAAATAAAATCTGATCCCACTCGGACCCATCTTGTAAATGGTTCTGGTCCCTTGACACTCAACTTAAAATAAAATAAAAAACTTTATTTGGAGAATTGCCTTAAACGATATTCCCACAAAAGAAAGACTTGATGAAAGAAGATTGGTTGTTAGAATGCATTGTGATTTTTGCAACCATCACAAAGAAGATACTTTTTTAAACGCCCTTACACAAAACAAATAATTAACAACATAGACCAAACAATCTATGGTATAATCAACACGCAAAATTATGAAAATATAAAACCAAACATATGCTTGCAAAATCTAAAATAAAAGGTGAGACTATCGAAAATCTATAAACTTGCGACTATCTGGTGGGGCATCTAGTTTTCAAGAAATAAAATAATCTTTTAAAATGAAACGGGTGGAACCGTACAAAGTACCACTAAGTTTATTAATTTCCAACTATAATCATGGTTCAACAACCGTAGTGTGGACTATAAGCCAAAATAGTAAAATAAAAATGAAAAATACAAATTCCCTTGGAATAAAAAGAATATTAAATAGGATAAACCTCTTGCTCTATTTTCCAAACTCAATTTTGATGGATCAAGGCCCAACCCTAGTGATACTTCATTTGGCTATGTAACTAGGAGTTAGGAAATATTATTTCCCTTGATGTTGAAAAATAAAAAAATAAAACAATCATTGGAGCCCATGGTCTTTACCATGACATCCAAAAAGCAATCAATCTCAAAATTGATGATATCATCATTGAGGGGTGACAATCTTATCATCATTAATGCCATCAAAGGATCTTGACAATGTCCTTGAAAATTAAAATGTTAATTGCCGACATTCTTATCAAATTGAAAAAATTCAAATCAATTCACACTGAGCACATTTTTAGTGAAATCAACGGAGCTGCTGATATACTTGCCCACCTTGAACATCATTGTTTGACTTTTGTGCAGACCATGAACTTAATGTTCTCATTCAAAAGGATGTTCTAGAATTGATACGTGATCTCTCCTAATTCCCTTTCTCTTAAAAAAAAGATGAAATTGTGACTTTTTTCTTTGAAAACTATTGTGCACTTGTTGGGTTGAGTTTATTTGAATATGGTGATGTTGAGTTGTTTATTAGAAGTTCATAATTTAAGTGAAAATATCCATATTTACTGAATTTATAAAATTGACAAATATAACACTCTCAATAAAAAGGGCAAAATAAAGAAAACCCAGTTATAACGCAAGTATGCTAAAAAAGACGATGAAAAACTATAGTCTATTATCTCTTTACTAAGTAACCGTTTACCTTGCGGGTTTATAAACTAAATGATAGTTTATAAACCTTTGCTGATTTTGTGTAACTGTTTACCTTGCGGGTTTATAAACTAAATGATAGTTTATTTGGGTTTTTAAACCCGTAAAAAATAACCTTCTCAAGATGAGGTTATTTTTATTTGGATTTTTAAATTCGTTAGTTTATAAACCCGAATAAACTCAAACCCTTAGTAAATAGGCCCTAACTGAATATGTAATACAATGAATCAAAAAATATAAAAATGATAAAACAAAAAATTAGTCCTTAATTAACAATTCAACGAAATAATTGTCTAACAATTCCCACTAGATTCATCTCCACCTTCTCATGAGATTTATTTCACGGTCTTCGATGGGTATTGCCTACGGTGATTGGATGTATAGATGGATAGATTCTAAATATATTTATAACTTTACAATAATATGTATTAAATCAATATATTGTTGTATAATATTGTTTTAATTTTAAACTACTATAAATATAATCATTAAGATCGATGACCAATTAATAAAAAACTTATTCAACAAAAACTTTCCGTTATATGTTTTGTAGGTAAATATAAAACTTTTACAAAATACTAGTTTAGGACTCGTGCCTTGCACGGGTATTTAAAAAACTAGTGCATATCCCGTGCCCGACACGGGTAATTGTTAAAACAAAATCTTCTTTTTTTCACATATCATATGGACGATTAACATTAAATTTTAATCAATCAGGGGATAACCTGACCCCTTACATAAAACAAATAAATATAATTCCATTATACCCTTAAAAGAATCAAGCAATACATTTATATAGTCTAACATGATTAAAAAATACTAAAAAAATCTAAGACTAATATTTGATTCTTCTGAGCACTCCGTTGTAAAGATTGACCAGATCCTGAAAAAAATAATAAAATGTTATATATAGCATTTATATATAAAAAAACATTAGTAGCACTAATATTATACACATTTATAAATTTATATGTACGGTATTATTTTATTATATAAAATAGTAAATATACTCAGTGTACTTACCTATCAATGAGATTCTCGATATGCACGACTTATGAATACTTATGAATAAAGTTGAGTAAGCATGTACTTCCAGTAGCACCAACTCTGAAATAAAAAATAAAACAATCATGCTTGATTATCTAAGAAAATAAATAAATGATTGAAATATGGATAGGAAAAAAAATGTACCTCATACTACATTATAAAAAACCTCATCGTATACCACATTGCTCGTAGTATCTTGCGAATTGCCTGTATGATCACAAATAATCCTTAATTCATCCCTACTTGTCACCCTTTAAATAATTTTAAAAAAGTCAATCAGAAAAACCATCCCAAAGTATAGGATAATTTACATCATTTGAGATCAAATTTTGGTTTGTGAATGGTAAATTTGTTAAAAAAAACAACAACGGTAACTTAAAAA
>BSUD01000005.1:117051482-117092146 GCA_033239045.1 Fagopyrum esculentum
TTCCATATCGATACTGACAATATAATGAGATATCAGGGAAGAGTATGTGTTCCTCAAGATGAAGAGATTAGAAAAAGGATTCTTGTGGAAGCCCATGCAACACCATATTCCATACATCCAGGATCAAACAAGATGTATCGGGATATTAAACCTTACTTTTGGTGGCAAGGTATGAAGAAAGATATTGCTGAGTTTGTGTCACGGTGTCAAACATGTCAGCAAGTTAAAATTGAACACCAAAGGCCAGGAGGAGAACTTCAATCATTGGAGATACCAGAGTGGAAATGGGAACACATCACCATGGATTTTGTAACCAGTCTACGTAGTAGCAAAGGTTATGACTCCATATGGGTGGTGGTTGATCGATTAACAAAGACTGCAAGATTTATTCCTATCAAGGAAACTTGGACTGTGAACAAGTTAGCAGAGGAATTTGTGAATCAAATAGTCAGATTACATGGAGTTCTTAAGACCATAGTTTCAGATAGAGATGGACGATTTACTTCCCGATTCTGGATCCAGGTACAGACAGTAATGGGAACCAAGCTGAATTTTACAACAGCGTTTCATCCACAGTCAGATGGTCAGTCCGAACGGACTATTCAGACTTTAGAAGACTTGTTGAGGTCATGTGTGCTTGATTGGGGACCGATATGGCCAGATCAATTACCGTTGGTCGAGTTCACCTACAACAACAGTTGGCATGCATCCATTGGGATGGCACCCTATGAAGCATTGTACGGAAGGAAATGTCGAACCCCATTATGTTGGGATGAGCCTGCCGATGTCTTTGATACGGCTCCAGACAAAGTTAAAAGTGATATTGAAAAAGTTGCTTTGATTCGAGAAAGGATGTTGGCTGCACAGAGTAGACAAAAATCGTATGCTGATAAGCGCCGACGTCCGCTAGAGTTTGAGACAGGGACACACGTTTGGCTGAAAGTTTCACCGACTCGTGGAGTCAAACGGTTTGGTATCAAGGGAAAGTTAAGTCCTCGGTATATTGGACCGTTTGAGATTTTGGAAAAAGTTGGTAAAGTAGCTTATCGTTTAGCATTACCGCCAACAATGGATGGAGTACATCCAGTGTTTCATGTATCACAACTAAGACAGTATCAACCAGATCCGAGCCATGTACTCAGCTATGATGCTATCGAGATAGAGCCTGATCAGACCTATGCCGAGTTCCCTATGGCCGTGTTAGATAGAAAGATAAAGAAGTTAAGGAATAAAGAGATTCCATTAGTGAAGATCCAGTGGTCCCGAAGGGGAATGGAAGAGGCTACATGGGAAACAATTGAGCACATGGAGAGAAATTATCCAGAGGTGTTTAGTTCTTTGATCGGTGATTGAGATAGAGGTATGAATTAGTACCTAATTTTTTCACTAACTAATGTGCTTATATGGTTCTATGTTGATGTGATTTATGTGTGCGTGAATTGTTTTGTGTTTGCTAACATAGGAAGTGATAGACTTCACTAGTGTGAGCTTGATAACCCCTTCTAACTTGGTAATAACTTATGCTTGCATGAAATGCAAAGATAGGTTAATTATGTGACTGATAGATTCAGTCTTCTGATGAGTTGTGTACTAAAGTTTCGGGACGAAACTTTTTCTTAAGGGGTGTGTGATGTAAAAACTAGGATTTTCGAATCCTAATAAAGGATGTTTAAGGGTGATTAAGTTAATCATCAATATTAATTGACCCATGAATCGCGAATAGTGTGTAGATGACGAGTATAAATTCCACCATTATGATTTTGGTGTAAATTTGGACTTATGGGGAAATTTTCACTTTTTCCTCCGGGGAATAATTTTTACCCTCTGGTATTATTTGGAGCATTTGGGAGCTTCAATTAGTAAAATTGCAGTTGAGAGAAATGATCAGGACATCGGATATGTTCTAGATATGAAATAACATGGAAAGGCAAAATGACCAAAAGAGTCGCTATTTCGTTTCTTAGCGGCTAAGAAAGTCGGCTTAGGAATACGCGTTTTCCGAGAAAGTTGCGGAATAATTATCCAAACAATATGTCGGATTTATTGTTCCAATTTCGAGAAGTTTGGAGAAGGGGCTCAAACCGCCTTCGGATCGGTTAAAGGATAACTATCGACTTTGCTAAAGGATAATTATCGTCTTCGCTATAAATAGCGGAAATTCATTTATTAATTCATTTCCTTTCACGTTTCTTCGTAAAAGCTCTGATTTCTCTCAACCTTCAAATTCAGATCTACTCTTCGTTTGTAATCCGATTTCAATTCCGTTTGAGTTTTCGGATTCCTCTCTTCGTCCTCTTCATTTTGGTACCGAGTTTCTGCGTTTCCGTTGAAGTTATGGCCAGGTCGAGCATTCCCCTTCTATGGTCAGTTCCGTCGCTCGGATTCCGGTGAATCTGATGGTGTCCGAGCGTAGCCTGCGTCGTTGTGATTCCGAATCTTCTTTCGGATCGTCAATCGGGTTAGTAACGAATAAGTTATGAATTTATTCGTTTTCAGTATTGCGATTTGGCCTAAATTGACCTTAGGCTTGTCAAAATGGATAATTGGAAATTCCATTATGCTCGTTACAATATTCTGGTGATTATGGGCTATTTGTTTGATGAGATCTGATGACAGTTGGGTTGAGAAACTGCCTGCGGGCAAAAGGTTATTCTGATGAATTTTAATTAATTAAATTAGGAATCTAGAAAACGCTATAAGCTAATTAAATTCAAAGGAATGAATTTAATTGATGTTTGAAGCAAGAAGTTTAATACGAGGAATATGATATTCTCGACAGGTGGTGTTGAAGACGGTAGACTAACTATAGCTTAGTTGCTCAGTGAGCGTATCCAGGTAAGTCTTCGGACTTACTTAGCTTCGATCTGCAGAAACCCGTGCCTGAGAGATTTATATCTCACTGTGTTGATTTGTGATGTTGTTTTGAAATGCCTTGTTGTGCTGAAATGTGAATGTTGATATGCATTGAGATGTGTTATGTGTGAAGCATGCTTGATGTGTTTATGATGAAAATGACGTTATGATGTGTAAAGCATGCTTAATGTTGTTGTGATTATTATCATGTCATAATTATGAGAAATGGTTAAATGAACATGTGTTAGCCTATTGAGGCGTGCTATTGAATGACATGATAAGCTTGCTGAAACATGATAATGTATGAGATGATAAGCCTTTTGAGGCATGTGATATGATGATGACTTGTAAAGGTCAAGAGTATGTGAAGCGAGTATTTTGCAGTGAATACCGGAGCTCGGCCAAGCCCGGATCACTTGCGTTTGTATAAGAATGACACCGAGTCTGATGGACTTCAGGCTCGGGTCGCACACCTAATGAAAATGGTAAATGTTTGCATTAACATGAATGGCAAAATGTTGCATGTGGTTAGGAGTTAAGACCATAACTCACCACGAGAAAGCCTGGCCCGTAGACTTGATCAGTCTGGCTACGACCTAAGAGCAAATGTCTGAATTAACCTAATCTGTGCAATGGTGAGCTCACACCAAAGCCAGAACCGTATAAGCAATGGTTCCGGATTAATGGGTCCGGGATCGAAAATTGTAAATTTCATACTGCATTCACGTGCATCATTCATAAAAGCATGATATCATCTCATGAGCACGGTATATGGTATTTGAATATATTTGTTGTGTTGTGATGTGTTGATATAATCTCTCGTGGATAGATTATGATCGGTAGCTAACGGTTTTAAACCGATCCTTTTTAGGAAATGCCGAACATAGGAACGCTTCAGGGATGTCAGCTGTAGGAAGTGGGCAGCCGAGGCAGTGTTAACCCAAGGGTTGGTTGAACTACTTTTGAAACTAATCGCTTGCAAGCGAGTCTTTTGTTGGTTGTGTGCAACTGTGTACACATGTTGATTTCAGGCTGAAGTTTTAAGACACCTGTTCAGGTGTCATGTTTTAAAGTGTCGTTTTGGGATATACATACTAACTGCATGCACGGTTGTTATGTAAATGTTTTCTAAATGACAGGTTGAATGTTTTCATTATTTTTTCGTGCTTCTTGTTGCAAGGTCCTATTTGTGAAGTTGTTGTCAGGCTAACTGATGGGACCCACTGTGTGGTCCTTAGCCTAGTGACGTCTTGGGTTACTTAAAACTCGGGTCGTTACAGATTGGTATCAGAGCTTAGGTTGACAACAAGGGCACATGTGACTTGAGATGAGACATGATAGTTCAACCTAACTACAACCCAGTCCGGGTTGGTTTTGAAAGGACATTTAAGTTTTCAAAAGATTTTGGAAATTACTGACATATGGTTTTAATGAATTTAAAATCATATGCATAGTCGGGATTGTGGGTAAAGACACTGCCTTCCACTCCTCAGCGTGACTCCTTGTAAGTGTAGTTCTCTCTCTCTAACTTGTTAAGATCATAGTATTCTTATAGATATCACTATTGTTATAAGTAGTGGATATATATGAAGAGAGAACGATCGTGAATGTTCCGGTTTGTCGAAACCGTGATAAAGGCAACCGTAAGCGTTTTGATTAAGAGACAAGGAAGTTGCAGCTTCATTACGAGTATGTCAATGGGAGCACAATGTGCAAGTGTGTTAGTGGAAGTAAGACAAGCTAGAAGTTCATGAGAGTATAATGTTTAAAGTAAGTGGTCAAGGTCAAGTACTTCTACCCATCGATCTACATGAGATGTGAAGATGCAAGAATATAGTAGTAGAAAGGGCTATTGCTACGATAGAAACGCAAGGGCAAGCACGAGTTATTGAACCCCAAACACTAGAAGTTCAATAGGAGGAATAAGAAGGTAGTGAACTTCATTAGAGAAGTGACTAAGGCCATCAAAAGAAGAGATGTGTTAGTAGTTGCAGGAGCTTATGTAATGCAAGTTGATTGGCGGTTGAACCACATAAACATGACTTTTGGGGACATTGGAGGGCTAGAAAAGTATAAGATGAAACTTGCAGCAACCTTCGTGCAAAACATTGGTGCATGTTGGTGGATGAGAAATCGTGCAATCATTGTGGATTACGAGACTTTCAAGAGTCGGATTTGGACTAACTTGTTAAAGTCTTTTCTGGAAGCAACATTTGGAGGTTCTCCTATGATGGAGATGAATTTCACGAGGAGTATACATCGTTGGATGAGAGTGCACCACTTTATGATCAATTGATAAGATTGTTTATGATAGGATGAAACAACCTCTTAATTGGTGTTGTCACCTAAGGTATGACGTTATTGGAGTATTAGGAGAGGATAATAAAGCGTGAAGCAAGACAAGGCTTTAGGAAATAAGTGGATTCCTAAACTAGTGGAGGAAAGAGGCAGAAGTCTACTCCAAGTTTCTTGAACATGCGAGTACGAGACGTGTGAGTCAAGAAACAAGGCCTTCTCCACAATCATGATCATAAGAGAAATTGGAGGGAAGAACATGTTTCAATTGTGGAGACCTAAATCATTACAAGAAGGATTGATCAAAAAGTCTAACTACATGTTTCAAATGTAGTTAACCTAGAGATAGGATAAAGTTTGTGAGACTAAGGGATAATGTTAAATCAAGGATCTTGTCCTAATGTGAGAGGAGGAGAAAGCCAAAGTTTACGTGGAAACTAGGCAAGTAAAGTAGCCAACCGATATCCTTATTACCGGATTCGATAATGATGACGTGATTCTAGGCATCGATTGGATGATCAAGTATATGGATAAGATAGATGCGGAAATGCTAACAAAAATGATGTTAGCCAATGATGATACTTGTCATGTGTTCAAAGAAAGTGAGCTACAAGACCCGCTAGTGATGATCTCTGCGATGAAAGCAAGTAAGCTGGTAAGGACGGGATGTGAAGCATATATATGTTATGCTTTGGAGAAAGAAGGACAGATTCAATTGAAATACATTCCAGTTGCACGCGAGTTTAAGGATGTTCTTCAAGATGAATTACCTGGATTGCCACCTACTAGGCAAGTTGACTTTAGAATTGATCTAGAGCCTGGAACTAGACCAATTTCTAAAGCTCCGTACAGAATGGCACATGTGGAAATGCTTGATTTGAATAAGCAGTTGGAAAATTGGCAGATAAAGGATTTATTCAGCCCAGTGTATCGCCATGAGGAGTACCAGTGTTGTTTGTGAGGAAAAAGGATGGTACATTGGGGCTATGTATGGACTATATATAGAGAATTGAAAATATGGTGATTAAGAACAAGTATCTACTGCCACGAATTGATGATCTGTTAGATCAGTTGCAAGGATCAAAGGTGTTTTCCATCATAGACCTACGGTCAAGCTATCACTAGTTGAAGATTCAAGAAGATGATATCCATAAGACAACATTCAAGACTCGGTTTGTTGTGGTCTTTATCGATGACATATTGGCTTATTCACGAAGTAGTGAAGAGCATAAAACATTTAAAAGCAATTCTCCAAGTATTGATGAAAGAGAAGCTTTATGTCAAGTTGTTCAAGTGTGACTTCTGGATGAATGGAGTAACATTCTTAGGACACGTGATCACTGCAGATGGAATCAGAGTTGACTCATTAAAGATTAAAATTATGCTAGCATGGGAACCACCCAAGAACGTCAAAGAGATACGTAGTTTCCTAGGATTAGCAGGATACTATAGACATTTTGTAAAAGGGTTTTCCATCATAGCAAGACCTATGACCAACTTACTTCAGAAGAAGACAAAGTTTATATGGACTGACAAGTGTCAAGAAAGCTTTGAAGAGATAAAGAAGAGGTTGACTACTGCACCTGTGTTAGCTCAGCCGAATGGAACGCTTGGGTTCATTGTTTACAGTGATGCATCTAAAATGGGCTTGGGATGCGTCTTGATGCAAAATGAAAGAGTCATCGCCTATGCATCAAGACAACTACGACAATATGAGCAGAACTACCCTACACATGACTTGGAGTTAGCAGCAGTAGTTCATGCACTTAAGATTTGACGGCATTACCTATTTGGGACGACGTGTAAAATCATGACAGATCATAAGAGCCTGAAGTACATTTTCACTCAAAAAGAGTTGAATATGAGACAAAGAAGGTGGTTGGAGTTGATAAAGGATTATGACTTAGAGATACTATATCATCCTGGTAAAGCTAATGTGGTAGCTGATGCTTTGAGTAGGAAGTCAGCTCAAGAAAAAGCGATTGCTCGATTAACTGTACAAGTTGAAATACAAAAAGATATGATTTGTAGTGGCATTGAAATATGGGTTCAGAAAGAACAAGGGTATTTGTGTACCTTGGAGATAGTGCCCAATTGGTTGAAAGAAATTCAACAAAAACAACTAAGTTGTCCTAGTTTAATCAAAATAAGGTCAGTGATCGGAAATGGTGAATCTTCAGACTTCCATATCGATACTGACAATATAATGAGATATCAGGGAAGAGTATGTGTTCCTCAAGATGAAGAGATTAGAAAAAGGATTCTTGTGGAAGCCCATGCAACACCATATTCCATACATCCAGGATCAAACAAGATGTATCGGGATATTAAACCTTACTTTTGGTGGCAAGGTATGAAGAAAGATATTGCTGAGTTTGTCCCTATTAACATATCTCAATTATATCCAATTTAGTTACAAGAGAATTTGAAAATTATTAATACAAAATCTAATTTAAGAAGGTAAATAATTCCTAGAATAATTTATCAATATTCATGTTGGAACATAATATTATTGAATTCGATAATTTTATAATATCATCGAAATGTATAATGTTACATGAAACTAGTATGTATACAAGAAATATACAAGAATTGAATATACATGATTTGCATTGAACTGTACAAGCATGTACGGGCCATATATAAGAATCTCACACGTTATTTGCAAAAAAATTGATGATGCATGACTTACATGAATTTATAAATCTACCATCTTACAAGAACTACATAGATTAGTATAATATAATAATAGGGATCTTCAATGTTACAGGAAATTAGTACATGCACAAGAAAGGTATATGATTGCAGCTACAAGATTTACATGGAACTATCAAAATTAACGTTAATGTATAATTTTCAAAAAGAAGATTATATTGTGAGATCCAACTTGTCCGCTTGGCATTAGGGTGGGAGGGAGGGACTACCAACCAGGGATCAAGTCTCCATGACTACATTTATTATTAATTTTTTATATATTTCTTGTAAGAATTATAAAATTACAAGAAAATACTTATCATTTACAAGAATAAGTTACAAGATATTTTGGTTGAAAATTTATTACGTTAATTCAAATTATTAACCATAGTTACAAGATATTTTGATTGAAAATTTATTACGTTAATTGAAATTATTAACCATTAATGATTCACCTACTAGAATTAGAGTATATTACGGTTTAAAAGGAAATAATATATACAAAATCTTGTAATTGATTATATGAGGACAATTTAATCTAAAATTTTTAAATGATGTCATATTCTAATAAAATTAATGAGGTGGCCAATTACTAAGCAATATTAGTGAGATAATGCTACATAGCAAATTCACTCGCATGTATGTGCATATCTTCAATTCGTTTTGCAAAATGGATGTGTTCTCCTTCCTCTCTCAGATCTTCCATATGACGTGGTGCGTATTTTTTTTGTTTAGGAACTCTCGTTTTCAGTCCTTCGTGTTGAGGATTCCAGGTACTTTTAGTATAGTAAGGATATTGGTGGCACTATGGCTAAGGAAGCAGTAAAAGCTTGGAGACATATGAAGCAGGTGAGGCTAATTTATTTGTCTTGCTTTGCTTGTTGATTTATGTTGTTTGCTCTAGCTCAATTAATTGACAGATCACTTACTGGTGCAGATTTGCATTTAGATTTCCTCATCCTTTTGATTTGAATTTCCGGGTTGTGCAACTCAGGATGCATGCCCGTTTTTGGATTTCGAAAGCATCTCAATCTTGAAGACCCTTCTTTCATAGTAAGTAAACCAATGGCTTTTAAAGTTTGCAGATTGTTGATTTCTCCGGGTGATTAGAAGATGCATATTAGGTGTTCGATGAAATGACTAAGAGGCTATATATCATATACTTTGTAAATCAATCTATGTAGCATTTTTACATCTCATATTAGTGTTCTTTTTATTCATTTTGCGCATAAACTTACATTGGAATAAATCTGGAAAACTAATTTTACCGATATATTGTGCTTGTTATATATTCTGAATGTACGGAACTGAGATGTTCTCTTTTGGTACTCTGGTGATACCGGCAGTGGACCTGGAGGTAACGTGTCTAATCTATAATTTTCATAACCTAATTTTAATGAAAGTGAAATTAAACCTAAATTCATGAATCAAAGTGAAATTAAACCCGTTTACCTACAGGGAACAAATCCAAGGTGATTAGAGGAGCAATCGCCGGAGCAGCAGCGGTGGGGCTGGTCCTACTTGAAGTTATCTTCTATCTGATCACAAGGAAGAAGGATAAGACACATGTAGAAGCTGTTGTAGCTGACTATAGTGGTAAGTATTTAAAAAATTTAAGGCTAAAATGAAAGGCTTATAACTTGTATTCACCATTCTCCCGCTGTATGGTATTAGCAATGGATGATTTCACAATGGCTGAATCCTTACAATATGGATTCGGCACGCTTGAGGCTGCCACAAACAACTTTTCTGATGAAAATAAACTCGGAGAAGGTGGATTTGGTGAAGTCTACAAGGTAACGATCAATCTCGATGTGTTTTAATCCAATTCCTCTTTGAAACGAACAGTTAGTTGTATATTGATGTTCCATATGTACAGGGTACGTTGTCAAATGGCCAAGAAGTAGCTGTGAAGAGGCTGTTGAGGAGCTCAGGTCAAGGAGCACAAGAATTCAAGAATGAGAACGTTTTAGAAGCCAGGCTTCATCACAAAAATCTTGCTCGTCTGCTCGGGTTTTGCCTGACAGGAAATGAGAAGTTACTAATCTATGAGTATATACCCAATAAGAGCCTTGACTCCTTCCTATTTGGTATGCTCCTAATTCCTAAAGTACACTAAACTTAGATTTTATTTTATTAGACTTACATAAATGCATTTTGAGATGTGAAAATTTATATAGACCCTGAAAAGCAAGCGTTGTTGGATTGGTCGAGGCGCTACAAGATCATATCGGACATTGCTCGAGGGATACTTTACCTCCATGAGGATTCTCAACTAAGAATCATTCACCGTGACCTTAAAGCAAGCAACGTCTTGTTGGATGCTAATATGAACCCGAAAATATCAGATTTTGGCATGGCTAGGATTTTCGGGGGATGAAACTCAAGGCAACACCGCTAGAGTTGTTGGCACTTAGTAAGCTTTCATTCATTCATTTAGCCTTGAAATCTTGCATCAAATATAATTTTGATGGTATTACAGCGGTTACATGGAGCCGGAGTACGCAATGCTGCGAAGAGGAACATCAACTTCATCACTGAGATGTTCTCTTTTGGTACTCTTAGACAGTAAGTTTCTATATTGCAGACCATCTGTTTGATAATTTGCCTCTATTGTTTTGATTGTTGTTCAAGCCTTTATTTGGATCTTGTGATTGAATAGTCAATGTTATCATGTCAATTCATTTAATTTTCTACTTCGTTTTGTTTATCCTTTGCAATTTGTTGTTGGTAGGTATAGACTAAAACACAAAAAAATTTAACATTAGAGCAGTCAAACATTAGTGTAGGCAGATCTTGAAAGGGCTTCTCTATCTCCATGGCCTTGATCCTCCGGTGATTCATAGAGACCTCAAGTGTGATAACATCTTCATTAATGGTAACCAAGGCCAGGTCAAGAAGACTCAAGATTGGTGACCTCGATCTTGCAGCCATCCTCCGTAAATCATATGCTGCTCACTGTGTTGGTAAGCTTTTGAACCTCCAAAGTTTTGAAGCTCATATTTTCCTTATATATATATATATATATATATATATATTTATATTCTGATTGTTGTGATAGCAGATCAATTGATTTATGTATTGGCTTGCTTATCTTCTTTGTACAGGCACCCGGGAATTAAATTCCATAGTACATTTTCGGGACCGAAGTATCTGATGATTCTGACGAGTTATTGGTATGCACTAATTGTTCTGACCTTTTGTGCGGCAACCGACCTTAGTTCAGTTGGTAGAGCGGATGACTGTAGTTGGTCGAAATTCCTGTAGAGAAATCTTTAGGTCGCTGTTTCAAATCGTCGGAATTATAATTTGGTTTTCCTTTCATATATGTTTCTGTGCTTTATCTTATATATTTTTTTGTCATAAAATACAATTCATGTAAGCTGAAGAGTATTTGTCTAATGATTCTCTGTGTGTGCCTCCAAATTAGCTCACTTATTTTATTTTTGTAGTTATATTATTAGTTTAAGATCTTAAATGTAAGTGGAAGAGCATTTGATTGGGTGGTATGCATCCTGCTTAAGTGCAATAGGTCGTGACTTATATACTTATTTCGTTAACTGATTGATCTTGTGCAAATGAATTTGTGTATAGACGAGTACAGCAGGGAACAACAAAATCGATTGTTGTCAGTTAAAGAAGAGGACAAGCCAATTGAGCCTATATCTGAAATTGGCATAAACGAGATACATGAAGTGATGTTTAGAGAAAGATAAGGAAATAAATCCTCCGTGGGTTTACTTGCGTAGCAGCTTCTTGTGTTTTCCATTTTGATGTTAGAGAGATTACTGTATCATCTTTGTTCATAGTGGATACCATTATTCTAAACCAATGTCGGGTTCACTCTTGAATTGTAATTGCATGAAATTTGTTCAGGGATTTGATCTGGCACACATAATCAATCTATGAACATCCTTGCAAACTGCTTGTTCATCATCTGCGTCGATGACTCGGGAAAAAAAAATTAAGGGACATAATTTTGGGAGCTTGAACCCGACGTGAATCGAACACGCAAACTGCTTGTTCATCTTATGGCTCCAAAGGTATATGAAGAGGAATATAATGAATTAATTGATATCTATTCTTTTGGAATGTGTGTTTTGAAAATGGTAACTTTAAAATATCCATACAGAGAGTGTAACCATCCGGCACAAATCTACAAGAAAGTGATCTCTGTAAGGATCAGTCCTTTTCTTGTTTAACCATTAGTTATGATGTTTTGGATTTGAAATAAATATTATTTTGCATGGTAAAAAACCTGATTCTCTTTACAAAGTGAAGGATGCTGAGGTGATACAATTTGTTGAGAAATGTTTGGCAACTGTCTCTTATAGATTATCTACAAGTGAACTCCTCAAGGACCCATTTCTTATAGACTATCAACCTTACTTGACAATCGATGTGGGGTTGAAAATATTTAGCAACCCACAAAATATTAGGTCAAAGGCCCACATAACAAAATTTAATCCGTTATGAATAAAAATTATACTTCAACTTAGTCGAAAAGTCAAAAAATATATGATTTGTATAATCTTCAAAACCTTTATCTATACAAGTTATCAAACTATCAACATTACTTGATAATCGATGTGAGATTGAAAATATTTAACAACCCACAAAACATTAGGTTAACGACCCACAAAACAGTAGGTCAACGATCAACAAAGTAGATATTAATCCATTATGAATAAAAATTTTACTTTAACTTAGCTATAAGGTCATAAATTTTTGATTTTTTAATCTTCAAACCTTATATTTATACAAGTTATAAAACTATCAGCCTTACCTGATAATCAATGTGAGATTGAAAATATTTAGCAACCCACAAGATCAAAGATCTACAAAACAGTTGATCAGCGACCCATAAAACAGTTGGTCAACGACCCACAAAACATATATTAATCCGAAATTATACTTCAACTTAGCGAGAAGGTCAAAAATGTTTGATTTGTTTAATATTCAAACCCTATATTTGTACAAGTTATCAAACTATCAGTCTTACTTGATAATCGCCGTGAGATTAAAAATATTAACAACAACAAAACATCAGGTTAACGACCAACAAAATGGTAGGTCAACGATCAACAAAGTAGATTTAATCCATTATGAATAAAAATTATACTTCAACTTAGCCAAAAAGGCCAAGTAATGTGTGATTTGTTTAATCTTCAAACCCTATATTTATATAAGTTATCAAACTATCAATCTTACTTGATAATCGATGTAAGATAGCAAAATTTTGAAAATATTTAACATAAATAGATTGAGCTTAAAATCCTTCAAAAGTAAATTAAGAAAAAATAAAAAACTTTCTTAAAAAAATACTTTGATTTGTTATACTTGTAAAATAAAAAAAAGGATGAATTTGGTTTAAATTTGGTTGAGAATATTATAGTTGTTATAAATAATCGGAATAAGTTTAAAAAATTATAAGGGTGAAATAGTATAAAATATGATATATTATGATGATTATTTTTTATACAATACATAATCGAAATAAGATAAAAAAAAAATCACAATTTTTAAATCAAAATTCGCAAAAAATTTATATTCTAAATATGAAAATATAATGCAAATAAAATATATAAAAAACGTAATACATTTAATATGATATATTAAGATGATTAAATTTATAAAATAAATAAATAAAATAAGATAAGTAATTACATTTTTAATATCGAAATAAGTTACAAAATTTTTTTTCGAAATAGGAAACTTATATAATGCAAATAAAATATATAAAAAATTATTTAAAAAAAGTTAATTAATGTAAAATAGTTAAAAAAAGTTGTGAAAATAGTTATAATTTATTTTGAGATATTTTTTTAAGTTTTTATTTAATTGAAAATAATTATAGTTTTATTTTCATTTAATATTTATGTATTTTTTTTCTATATTTTTGTTTTTTAAATTGAAAATATTTATAATTTTATTCAAAATACATTGAATAAATAAAAATTATAGATACTTCAAAAAAGAAGAAGAGATTTGTTACAGAGATATTGTAGGTGATTAGTTTTAAAAAATTTATATAGATTATATAGATAATTTAAAAAAGGTTTTTGTGGATTTTAATGAGAGAGTTCGATTTTAAAATACTCACACCAGGGAACTCCACGTCAGCAGGTCAGAACTCTACTTTAGTAGTATATATTGATTACGATCATTATAATATTATTGTTTTAGGATTATAATCAGCGATTTTAGAAAATAAAAATTTATCTTATATCTATTAAAGTAAGAGCTTTTTGCCACGTGTCAACGTCACGTTACCCCACGTCTAAAAAATTTATTTTAAATCGTGATTTTTTAAGGTAAATAGAAATTGAAAGTAATTTCTAAATTTTTTCTAAATATTTAAATTTTTATTTTTGTTAATCAAATTTATACTCCACTTTTTTTTTTATGTTTTGTCCAATTTGACATCAAAACAGATAAATAATTACTTTATATATATATATATAAAATAATCCTTAACATTTAAAACCCGCACATGGTCCGGCCCCGATTGATGATGAAATAATGATCTCTGAAGGCTCCTTCCATTCCTTCCACACTAACAATACCATGCATAGGCAACTGGAGGAGCTGAAAGTGAAAACTGAGGGGTCTAAGTCAACTTCTAGTAAAAGGAAGGTGAAAGGAGGCACTAGTGACACTGCTACCTCGACTCTGAAGGGGGCTAAAAAACCTAGGGATGTTAACGGTTCAAGAACCGCCATTTTTTTATGGAGCCGGGAACCGAACCGTTTAAGGTAAACAATTCGGTTCCTTTTATTTTTTAGGCCGGAACCGTTTAGAACCGGACCAGTCAGGAACCGTTTTTTCCTGAACCGGAACCGGACCGTTTAATAAATGAAAGAACCGGTTGGAACCGAACCGGAAAGAACCGTTTGGAACCGGAACCGTATAGAACCGTTTGGAACCGTAATTGTATAGAACCGTTTAGAACTGGAACCGTCTGGAACCGGAACCATATCAATCAAAGTAAGCAAACTAAATGGAATGTAACAGTGAGTCTAGATAAGGGAGACAAGTTGGCTTGGCCTTTGGGACCATCCCACTTGCAATCCGATTCAGTTGTGAATCTCATTACTTTTAACTAAATAAACAAGCAAGCAAAGAACTTGGAATTATACATATGGCTTCCTTTGCCTTCTTCCATGTTTCCAAAGAATGTGTCTCTATAAAGTATGGGTATTGCATTTTACACAAGTAACTAATGATATGATAACATCCAATTGAGTATCATATGGGTCTATTAGGTTGTAGCCTAAGTTGGGATATATCCTTTGGCGTGTTTGCTTTCCATTTCAAGATCCAATAATGACTTGTCTCTGATACCAATTTCTCTTTGCATCCAATACTGAGACAAAACAAAAGATGATGTTATACCACAAGAATCAAGCACTAAATAACAGTTCCAACATATAATGCCCCATATGCTATAGTCAATAAAATACATCTTCCTTTCTATTGGAAAGAAGGCAAAAACAGGTGCTACATAAAAAATAGTGCCATCACTTTTAATCACTATTTCTTGGATAAATGTGACTCTAATTAGCAGTGAATAATTGAGACTACCTTCAATATCAGATCTTGACACACCAAAATCTTACACAATCTTACACAATTATATACTCTGTGCTTTCACGGGGATATTATATGTACATGCAGACCTAACTTGATTCGATCCATCAATATCAAACCCACCATTCATGTTAAGATGTACATCGTTTCATTTTAGACACAAGTTTATCATCTCAGATACATCACTATATTTCCTACATTATAAACTTAGTTGAAACATGAATCTTCATGCTGACCAATGTAAAGATACATCTCTAGAAGGTAAAGTGTATTGAGTAATGAAACCCTACATCAAACACCAAGTGCAAGAAACCTAACTTATCATCTTAGTGTGTGATTTGTCGTGCAAATTCACTATCCATTAAGAGAAAACCAAACATAAGAAATATATGGTTTGTAAGATTGTATTTTCTCGGTTCTCAACAACAAATTTAAAGGATCTAAATCAAAGCATCATATATTATAGAAGCATAAACAAAATGAACAGAAAGGGTAATCTAATGGGGTACAATCTATGTAGCAGATTTCATTGCAGTTGATTTACGCATTAATTCATGAGGTAGACCAAAATCATAATCATTTCTCCTCTTTATGATGTAGATGTATATCCCTAACATCACCAAACAAAGCACCACCACACAAGATACAACAACTGCAACTTTACCATGCTCTAATAGCCGACCATGATGCCAAAATACTGGACATTCAAGCACTGGAGAAACACCACACAAATCCTTGTTGCTAGAGAGACTGCATAGAAGTTTGAAGGGTTGGAACAACTTATATTATTTAAATGGATGGCAACCTCAAGGTTATAAATACCACTACTAAGATGCTTAACTAACCTAGAAGCTATAATCCTTTAATCTAGGAATAAGCATGAACTAAGTCCTTGCAAAAAGTAAGATGCATTCTAATTCATGAATCGACAACTTAGCAACCAACGAGTTTTCCCTTGGCATCCAAGGAGTTTTCCCTTGACACAAACATATATACCAACAACTTAGCAACCAAAGAGTTTTCCCTTGTCACAAACATCTCAATGCATGAATCTCAAATATTGACAAAAAAAATTATTATTATATTACGATATAGAAGAAGATAATTGGATCTTAAAGTAGTTATCCACAAGCTCTTATTCGTCAAATTCATAGAAATTACAATAAACAAAAAACAGAAGAATAGAAGGCAACCAACAAAAGCACTAAAGTAGTGTCTTAATTCAGTTGATTTTTCAATCAGGTAATCAACAAGCAAAAGCCAATTAGTTTAACTAGATGGAAGAAGAAGAATATAATCTTAGTAAACAAAAAAATAGAAGAATAGAAGGCAAAGAAGAAGAATAGAAGCATCGTTAGTCAAACGGAAGAATAGAAGCATCGTTAGTTTACAAATACTGTAAAAATCACAACAAAAGCAATGTAAGAAGACGAGGTTAGAGAATAGAGACTTACCGGGAAAAAAAAGAGCGGTGAAATGATGATCGAAGATGATGATGAAGGGATGCAATGGAAGGGCGGCGATGTGAGAAGACGAGGATGAAGGGAGACGATGGAAGGACGGCAAGCGACAAACCCTAAGCTATTTGGCGAAAAATATTGGCGTTAGAAAAGTGACAAGTGAAAAAGCTTTGAATGCCAATATATTTATTTATTTATACGGTTCTAAAACGGTTCTGTTGTTTTTAAAAAATTGGAACCGGACCGGACCAAACCGTAGTTAAACGGTCCGGTTCCAAAAAAATTAGCAAAAACATTTCAGGAACCGAACCGAACTGCTTAATTCCGGTTCGGTTCCAACGGTTCCATTACGAACCGGGCCAAATTAACAGCCCTAAAAAAACTAGAATCTGATTCTCCAAAGGATTTTAGATGATAAATAAATGCTATCTTTTGCTAAGGGTTTGTGAGCCTCCCTTTATGAAATTGGCCACTTCTATTATGCTTAGAATAATCGTGTGTGTGATTTGGCTTTTATGCCTTAGAATTTCCCCTGGGAAATTTCTTATCACTGAAACTGCTTGTATGATCTTGCTGGAAAGACTAGTCACTGATGTCCCCTATGACACTACTGAACTGCTATGTATTTTATGTTCATTATCTAGAAGAACCTTGTTTTATTTCTCTTGTGTCGATCTCTTCTGGTTTGCTTGCTGTTGTTGCCTTTCCCTGTTGATGTGCAGGACTGTGTTGAGCAACTACCACGGCTGGAATCCCACGACTAGATACCCAAACGCGCAAAAACGGCTCCAACTCCGGAAATTGGAGGAGCACAACCTTACAGTACATGACTTGATGAACTTTTTGTTGATCTTTTTGTATTCGACACCCAGAAATGCCTATGTAAAATATGTAAATGTTGAGACTTGCTTTCCACTGTATTCCAGACTGTGCACTGAATTTGGAAAACTTATGCTGAAGTATGATTGCTTTGTCTCTGTTTTTATAAGTACTGCCTATTAAACTCATGTCTCTAGCCTCATTTTTGTGTAAAATACAAACCTACTTCTCCTGCCAAATGGATCTATGATCAGTCGTGTAATTTGAGCATATGGACCCGAAAATTTCAGGCCCAAAGTAAGGAGAACAAAAAGATTCTAAACCTGTTAATAATGCAGTATGTTTTAACCAGGTTGCTTATCGATAAAAGGGATAAAAAGGGTTCTTATCTCGGTTGTAATAAACCTGAAATTAAACTTAGGAACGAAGGATATCTCAGTCTACCTGATGGTAGTTTGACTCCGAAACTGGTAAGGAGCCTAAAGACTGAACTGATAACCATTTCTGAGTTATTATGTTTCGGGGTTAGGTCTAGTAAGAACAAAACTAAAAAAAGATATGAAACTTCTCAAGTATGCAGATGTTCCATGGCCACCATATGGACAAGGACTTACCCCTTTAAATCTAACTCGAGCTACGAAAACCCTCAGAAATTGAACTTACCTAATCAAAGAATCCAAATAATATTGGAGATAACCATGGGATCTCCACCCAATAACCCAAAAATTGTTAAATGAAAGTGGCTTTCTGGAATTGCAGAGGCATGAAAAAGAAGAACTTCTGGACGGACCGTAGCATTACGTGCAAAAATGATAAAATTCAAATGATCATGCTAGCAGAACTAAAGACAAGCATTGAACCTAATGATAAATGTTGGAAAGGAGCAGGTTTTGATAATATTTGTTTTGTCCCTGCGGACGGCTTTTCGGGAGGCCTATGCCTCCTTTGGAAAAGTTACCAAATGCTTAGTGAACAGGTTGAGATAGTTACCAAAGAAAAAAAGGCAAGTCACGATTTTGCACAAGAACCTAATAAATAACGTAAGCATTCACATCACATTCATCTATGCCCCTCCACATGAGAACCAAAAAGAAACTTTCTGGACTCAATTAAAAAACCACATTAACACTAGAAACTTGCCTACCATTGTCATAGGGGACTTTAATGACTTGCTTCAATTATCCGATAAAAAGGGAGGCATAGAGCCCACAACTAGTAGAACTAAGAGACTCTATGAGTTCACTCAACAGTGTAATCTTGTTGATCTGGCTACTAATGGAAACAAATTCACTTGGAGGAAACGTAAAGAGGGAACTGATAATACCTTTGAGAAACTTGATAGGGTGATGGTACACCCAGAAATCATTCAAGCATACCCGAATATTTTTACATGGAACCACGCCTTCACTAAATCGGACCACTGTCGTATTTCGATTAATCTCCAAAACTCAGAACAGCAAACTAGGAATAAACCTTTTCGATTTAAAATGATGTGGACACAAAGGAAAGAATGTGAGACTCTAATCAAACAAACCTGGAGAACTCAATTCCAGGGAACTGATATGTTCAATCTTGTTAAAAAAACAAGCTTACTCAAAGTTAAACTGAAAAAATGGTGTAAAGTAAACTTTGGAAATATTAATAGGCAGGTCGGTGAAGTGGAATCTGTCATTCAACAATTACAAAATATGATCGCCATTAACTACTCGAAGCAAATAGAAGCCAAGCTTAATAGACTAAGCAAAAAAAGAGATTGTCTCATTAACTACCAACATAAGTATTGGACACAACGAGCAAAATCAAACTACCTTCGTTTGGGGGACAAAAACACGAAATTCCATCATCGTAGAGCAACGGGAAGAAGAAACCATAAAAACATAGCAGCTATCAGCACAAATAGTGGGATGATGCTAACTTCTGATGAAGACATTGAAAAAGAATTTGTCCTGGATTATGAAACCAGATTCAAAGCCTCGAATATTAACCTAGCTGAGCTCCACAAACAACTTGAAGTTCTGCAGTATGAAGTCTCTGAAAGAGAAAATAGTATGCTAACGGGACCCTTTACAAATGATGATATCAAAACGGCAATTTTTGAGATTGGTTGTGAGAAATCCCCCGGCCCGGATGGCTTTCCAGCTGGTTTTTTCCATAAATACTAGCACATTGTTGGCCCGGATGTCACCCGAGCAGTTAAGAGTTTCTACAGAAATGGGAGAATTCTCAAGCAAATTAACCACACATTCATTGCCCTCATCCCAAAAGTAAATAACCCATCAACAACATCACACTACAGACCTATCAGTTTATGCTCTACGATCTATAAAGTCATTGCAAAGATTTTAACGAATAGACTTAAGAAAATCCTCTCTAAGCTAATCCACCCGTACCAAGGGGCGTTCACCCAAAATAGATCCATTCATGATAACATCCTGATTGCCCATGAAATTTTCCATGGATTTAAATCAAAGAGAGGCAAATTGGGTATGTAGCCATGAAACTTGATATGGAAAAAGCATATGACAAGGTAGAATGGCCGTGCGTCCTGGCAATCTTAGAAAAACTGGGGTTTGTAGAAAAATTTGTTGGATGGATTAAAGAATGCATTTCGACAGCCTCTTACTCCATTCTAATCAATGACAAACCAACTAAAATCATACACCCAACTAGAGGGCTTAGACAGGGTGACCCACTATCTCCGCTAATCTTCAACCTTGTTGTGGAAGTTTTGGCTAGAAATATCCAAAAAGCTAGTTTTGAGGATAAAAAAAACATTGGCTTCCCAATCACCAGAGCGGGAACCACTATCCCTTTCTTAGCCTTTGCTGATGATATCATTATCTTTGCAAAAGGAACTAACCAAGCTTGTAATAAAGTTCTGGATATCCTAACAAAATACTGCCAAGTCTCTGGACAAAAAGTAAATTACCACAAATCCGCCTTCCAAACATCCGGAAATCTAGACAACCAAACAAAAAGAATGATACAACAAAGTACAAGTATTCTGCCGAGCAACTGTTTGGAAAAATACTTGGGCTGCCCAATTATCAATGGACGGGTCAATAAAATGACATTTCAAGACGTCATTGAGAGCTCTAGAAAACAATTAACCAAGTGGAAAGCATCCTCCTTATCTCAAGAAGGTTGAATAGTACTTATCAAAGCCAACCTAAATGCAAAACCAAACTATATTATGCAAAGTTTCATGCTCCCATCATCGATACACAAAGAATTGGACCAAATAAATAGACAATTTTTTTGGAACAAAGGACCAAACTACCATCCGCTAATAAGTTGGGATAAGATCTGCAAGCCAAAGAATAAAGGGGGGGGGGGTTGGGATAAGAAAAGCTGAAGATATGAATAAAGCACTGCAAATGAAACTTCTATGGAAAATTATGGCAGAACCAGATAACATTTGGGTTAAAATTATTGAGGAAAAGTACGTGAAAGGGAACCAGTTATGGAAGTACAAACTGGGTAACAACACGTCCTGACAATGGAAGAGACTGATAAGCTTACGGCCAGAATTTGAACAAGGAATTAGATGTAATGTCAGAGATGGGGAACCTATTAGGATTTGGAAGGATCGTTGGATTGAAGATCGTCCGTTAGAACAACTAGTCCCAAACAAGGAAGTAATAACCAACATTGAGGACACAATAAGCACCCTTATTACGAATAAAAAGTGGGATCATGCGAGGATAGAAAATCTGAAAAACTATTCGAACAACCAAAACATTATCAACAACATATTAACCCACCCGCTTCCAACGAGTGATATCAAAGATAGACTATACTGAGCCCCTAGTAAGGATGGTTGGTTCCGTACAAAAGATGCTATCTCCTTCATGTATGATAAACACAACACTAGTATAGGACAACAAGACATCTCATGGATATGGAGCATAGACACAATGCCCAAGGTCCAAAACTTTACTTGGAAACTAGCAATGGACGGCCTTCCTACCAAGGAAAATCTTGAAAAACAAAAGGTACCTATACCCATGTCCTGCGTCCTTTGCCAACATCCATACGAAAGTGCTAAAAATATTTTCTTCAAATGCCCATATACCATGGACAACATAGCTAACAACGAAATAAGTAGATTTTTACAAAGCATAGACATGACCAATACGAAGCTAAGGGATATGGTGTCCTGTGTTAAAACTAAGTTAGCAAAATCTTCAATCACCACTCTTCTTGTCACTTGGTGGAACATTTGGTTCATGAGAAACAAGATCATCTTTAACAACGAAAAAGTTAGGAACATCTCGCACATCGTTGAGTCACAACTAGCGGACTGGGATAAATCGAAGGAAAAAAAAAGTAACTACAAAAGTTAATAAAAGGAAAACGAGGAACATTAAATGGTCCCCGTCACTTCCGGGAGTTGTTAAACTCAATTTCGATGGATTTAAACGAAACGATGACCAAAGCACCTTTGGGTATATATTAAGAGATCATAATGCCTCAGTTATTGCACTGGACTACGGAAGGTGTGGGGAAGCTTCTATCCTCCAAACTGAAGCATACGCGCTAAAAATGGGCTTAATTAAAGCAAGACAACTTGGCCTAAGCAAAATTGATATTGAAGGAGATAACCTTACAATTATTAATTCCGTGAAAAGAATTTGGATGCCACCGTGGGAACTGGACATTACCATTACGGATATTTCTATTTTACTCTCAGGTTTTAATCAGGTTCAAGTCAACCACATTTTCAGTGAGATTAATAGTGCAGCTGATAAGCTAGCATCTCTTGGCCACGACGGCCATGCTGTGATTTCCCAGGAGCAGGACAGGACGATGGCTTGTTCGAGGGTCCCGACTCCGCTTAATGTCATCATCCGAAAGGATGCCATAGGATGGTCTACTACTAGATGATGATCATTCCTAATCCCTTACCCATCTTAGTCAAAAAAAAAAAAAAAAAAAACCCGCACATGGTGATGATATTATACTAGTTTTAATTATAAAAGGATATACGTAGCAGACTGATGACATAATGGGCCTTACGTGACAAATATATGGGCCTCGAACCCGTGACCAATTTTACCAAAGTACGTAGTTCGACGAACAGAAGCTTCTGGTCCCGGCGGGTGGTTGACCGCAATTTCCAGAATCAACTCAGAGTGAACATCCAAACTTCTTCCCTTTCTTCTCCACCAAGACTAAACACTTTCCACAGCACAAGAAACTCACCATATCCCATTTCGTAGCTGCCATTCTCTCTCTCTCTCTCTCTCTCTCTCTCTCTCTCTCTCTCTCTCGCATTCATTTCAGCCTCCTTTCCAACAATGTCATCTCCTGCTGAGTACGTTTCTTTCTTATTCACACAAATCGCGATTAACGCTTCTTTTTTTTTCATTTCCCGACCCTCTAATGTTGGCTATAAAGTTTAGTCGAGTTAGAAATTCAATTACTCTCATAGAACAATATCTGCTCTTCGGATTTGTTTTTTGTAATTTTGATACTTCTTGTTTCCGTCGAAATTGGGTTTTGAGAGTTAGGTTTCGTAGCGTATTTCATTTTCGTGAAGCGATCAAGTTCTTTCGGATCTATTGATCAAATTTAGAACAATAGATTTGAAAAGATGATTAGGGATCTTTGCATATTTGATCATCTCGTTTCAATTTACGATCTCTTGTTCTTGCAGATGGTATCATTCCCTTCCGCCGATCAGCAAGGCTTACGGGACAGTCTGTATGCTGCTTACTACTGCGTCTTCATTAGGGATTTTACATCCCTATTATGTTGCATTGCTATATCCTCTCGTATTCAAACAGTTTCAGGTATTAACTTTAAATTTTTCGAAACATCAATTCCAGTTATAGTTAACAATAGTTTTATTACATCGATATCTATAACTACATAATTACTTGGAATTTGAAAACGCAATCCTGAAACGAATATGAGTAGTGTGTAAAATTTTTTGCTCACATTACTGCTTATTCTTCTTCTTTCATTAAAGATGCTGGTTCCTTAAACCCTTTCAACTGTCTGGCATCCAGATATGGAGACTTCTTACAACATTCTTCTTCCTCGGGAAGTTCTCGATAAACTTTGGAATCCGCCTGTTGATGATGTGAGTAATTTTATAAGTTTGTTTGTCGGACATAGATTAAGGCTTTTTATGTCATTATATGATATACTTTATAGTTAGTTGTTCAATATCTCACAACAAATGGATGTGAGAAAAAGAATCTGGGTAGCATAAGTTTTATCCATAAACAGAACTATGTGGAACTATAATGAGCTCAAAGTACATTTGAGTTTTTCCCTCATGTGTGTTTGGGAACCCTTATTTTGGAGCTTATCCAAGCTTATGGAGATGATGAAGCTGGTGAAATTTGTGGAAATAAAAAAACTGGGTGTTTGAGAGCCTATATGATGGGAGATTATGGAAGATGATGAGAGCTGAAATTTTGAGAAAAAAATTTTACTCCAAAGGAGCTAATGGAGATGAAGCAAGCTTATGGAGAACAAAACTACTTCACAATCCTCCTCCCAATTTATTTAAAACTTTTAATCTTCATTATTTTTATCCCAACTTCAACAATAATGAAAAAAAATTCAAATTATTATAATTATGTTTATATTTCAAAATTATATTGAATAAAATCATCAATAGATCTTTTACGTATTTTTATAAAGAAAATCAAGTAAAAAAAAACATGTGATAGCTAAATAAAATTCATCACAAATTTAAGAATATTTTTTTCACTAAAAAATGGGGTGATGACTTTTACACAAAAATTATTATTAATGAAATTCATGTAACATAAAAGCACAATTGTATAGAACTATATTTATTTTTTCGAATCTAATTAAACTCAATAAAAAATGGAGTGATGTCCTTTTTGGTAATTTTATGTTTAGATCAGCTTAGATAAGCTTCTTTCTCTCAAACACCTATTAAAATTGTCAAAATAAATCAGCTTGTTCAATCAGCTTCAACTTCAACTCCAATAAGCTTCAGCTTCATCTACAATAAGCTCATGGTTCCCGAACGGACATGTATTTATTCGCTCTTGGCAGAAAGTATTCCATTTGAGTATTATTAGTGATTGGTTCTCTCCTTCTAACTTCAGCTTCATTCACCATCACTGTCTTATAGTTCTTATTTATCTTATAACTTCAACCTCTTGACTATCACCAAAACCTCCCCATCCTAATAAAGAACTTATCTTGAGTCTAGATCTTAATATATACTCTCTCTGTTGTTGAGTCCGGACAACATGAAATCCACCACCTTCAGTTTCATCTTGCATCCAACTATTCATTGGCTTGATATTAATTTTTGGGCTCATGCTCTTCACTCATCCATCCCCCAAAATATGTTATAGGTGAAAATGCAAATTTGTAAACAACCAAACGTTGGCTCTCCTAGAAACATTAATGTTTGTCAATTTTCCAAAATACGTGAAACGGAGATGGGATGGAGTTTTGAACAAATTTCGTATGATGCAAATAATCATTCATTTTCACATTCTTCAACATCTTAAGTACTGAAAATGTCAATGTAATCTCAAATTTGAACAACACACAAATTTACAATATGAAAATATGAAATCTGGGTATGTAAGGTAACTAATCACTTTCCAACACTGCATAAACAAGTGAACAACACAAAGCTAGTAACAAATAGCAGAAAGCCAGAAACAAATTCAAATTTGAGAGAGTTGACAGTGATAGATTTGGCCAGTGCTGCAGTACAGAAAGCCAGAAACAAATTCAAACAATGCAGTAGCACTCAGTAAACGCAGATGACCGGGATGCAATAACTGTAAGAAGCATTCAGCAAAGAGTTGGCAGTGAGAAAGTTAACCAGAAGTTTCGGGGCTGTGGAACAAGTGCAGCAGAAGCAGAAACGGTGGGAGAAAGAAAGTATGGGGTCGGGGCTGCCAGCAGAAGCAGATGACCGGAATGTGAAACAGTGGGAGAAAGTCGCTGGAGGACTGGAGGAGAGATAACGCCATGCCTCGGGGAGCCTGCCAGAACGGGAGAGTGCGAGAGAGAGGGAACTGAGGGAGGAGACAACGCTCGGGTTGGAGAAGACTGCAGGTGTCTGGAGAGATTTTTTTCCCTTTCCAGATTTAACCTAGCCCGTCCTGCCCATCTTAAACCCGTCCAAAAACCCCGTCCAGGCCTAAAATGGGATGGCCATGAGCCGTCCACCGTCCAGGCGGGGACGTCTCTGGACGGCTTATTTTGGAACACTGCAATTTTTTATTAGCTCTTAAGTTTCAGAGGTACATATTGTATAATAAGGTAAACACTAGGAACTTATAAGTATGAAGGAAGATCTGTTAGAGTAAACATTGGAACATCTTGTTGTAAACTCTACTAACTGGCCTGCTATCCTCAAAATTTTGTACACGGTAACTATTGACAATTACAATGTTGCACTCAATGTTGCAGAGCAAGGTATGGGGTTCAATTGGAGCAGGGACCATTTGCAAGGAGAACGGCGGACTTCCTGTGGATGATGATATTTGGAACAATAACATTGCTGGTTTGTATGCATTATTTAAAACCTGATTTCATGTTGAGCTTCAGGTTGTTGCCGGCATTTGGTTTGTTTTATTCTTGATATTTTTGAGTGAAAGCCTCATAAAATAAGTAACATACTAACATGTGACCACTCAAGTACAAATCTAGCTGCAGTATTTTTCTTTCAATAATTTCCCGTTTGGTTTGAACGTTTCCCATATCTCTATCTATAAGAGACTTATCACTGATGCAGTCCACTTTCTCCATCATCTCTTCCATTTATTCTAATTTTTTTATTGCCTTTTTATTAGGATTGCGATATAGCTGCCTCTCATGATGAAGAGGAGCGGAAATCTTTTATGCATTTGGATGACATTTGAATGAATTATAAAATGGAGTAGTCCTCATTTAAATTTGCTGCGTGTGTGACACTTGCTTCTAGTTTCCTTGTCCTAATTTTGTTGTTGAGTTACGAACATAGAGAGACACAGAAGTCTTTTTCATTGCGCTCACTATGGTTTATCTAAATGTGCACTGTTTCCTTTTTGACAATAACAAGTCTATAACAATAGTTTTGCTGAGAACTATTGGACTTCAACGAAAGAACAGTGTAATGAAATGATGCTAGTGTGTTGCATGGTTGTTTCTATTTCTTAAGCAGCAAGAGTGTTCAACTGACCTGAGTTGCATTTTACATGCATTTCCTAATGTTAGGTATTATCAGTAATCCCTATATTTCGAGACCCATTCCTTGGGGTATCACTTGTCTTTATGCTTCTCTACGTCTGGAGTAGGGAATTTCCTAATGCACAAATCAACCTATACGGCCTCGTGTCCCTAAAGGTATGTTTTGATCTCCCGTTTAGATGTTTGACCTGCTGTGAAAGTTGTAAAACTATATCCCATACTGCAGGCCTTTTATCTGCCATGGGCCATGCTTGTATTGGATGTCATCTTCGGGTCTTCTCCGATTCCAGATTTTCTGGGTATCGTTGCTGGGCATTTATATTACTTCTTGACTGTGTTGCACCCTCTTTCTGGTGGAAAGGACATTTTGAAGACTCCGAGATGGGTGTATCCTTAAGCTACCACTAAACCATACTATATATGTCTATCTTTATTAGCTATTGCTCAACTTATAAACCTTGAAATTGCAACTTCCTTAATGGATCTATGTTAGGAAGATTTTGGTTGCCAGATGGAGAATTGGAGCTCCTCCTCCTAGGGCAGGTGGACAAGAACCAGCAGCTCGCGAAGCCACTACTGGTGCATTTAGGGGAAGAGCATATCGGCTAAGTGATTGATCCTTGAGTTGTCACCTCTAGTCAAGATGAGTTAGCTGGAGATGAATTGTGCTCCCTCTGTGAAAACTATATACTCGGTTTCAGTGAAGGGTGCAGTTGAAAACAGAATTCATGACATTGTAGTAGTTGAATAATTGTATTTTGGTACGAAGGTTATATGCATGCACGAGAGGTTGGCGTGGTGTTTCTTTTGCTCAGTTTTGGAGCGGCATTCAGTCCTTACTTATTGTAACTATTAGGGTAGAAAGTCGTAGTAAATGATCGATTAATCATTAATTTATAAGTTATTAAATTCACAAAATCTCTCGTTAAAACAATTTCTAATCCAAATTAATACCACAAAATCTATAAAAAAAAAAAAAATCCAACTTTATTAACTTACCCAAAGTATTGATATAGTTGTAACAATGTTATTAGTAAAATTATGGGTGAGTAAATAATTTTATTTATATCAAAATATGAAAATTATATTTATTCATAAATTTTTAAAACAATCCGGACTTTGTGTGGGTATTAAACTAGTGGAAAGAAGTAACAAATCGTTCAAAACAAAGCTGAACTCTTATTATCAACTCCCGTGCATAAAGTTATTACATGTTGAATTTAGTGTATGATTTATTATGTGTTGAAGTTAGGGTTGTAATATGAGATAAGCTAGTCGGAGTAGACTCGCGTTCGGCTCGTCAAACACTCGAGCTTGTCGAGTCGAATATGAACACATTTAATGTTCATATAAAATTTAAGTTCGACTCATTTATAAATGAGCCATATAAAGGACCCGAGCTTGAGCATGTCAATGCTAGGCTCGTATTACACCCTATTTGAAATATGTAACAATCCTATTCTGAACTCGATATTCATGAAACACTTATATTATTTTCCAAAAATGTGTTTAGTCCTCGTAATTGTGGATTTATCACGATCTTTATTGTTGTGTAATTACGTTTTACGTTACTATTTTGATTTAACTAACATGTAAATAAGTATTTCGGAACGTCTTTGATTTCTTTCCACTTTATATGACTTGTTAGGTTCCATTAATTTCTCTATTCCATATTCAAGTTGATATGCTTTGAACGAGAGTTAAGAACTCACAAAATAAAGATTCGATTGTAGTAAGAGTCGAGATCAAACACACGAAGAATGAGACATTGAATTTGTAATCAATTGCACCAGTCATAAATGAGAGAATACTTAAGAATTTAGAGGGAAGGAGAGAGTTTTATAGTTCTAAGTAGCCAAGGTAACTAAAACATACAACTTTAAGTAGATAATATCAATAGAGGGAGAATTACAAAGGCAAAGATCGTTACAAACATACAAATAACGAATTCCATGCTATTATTCTATTATATCAATCATTAAGTTAATCATGGTATCCAAATTAACTCTACACAACTCTCGTATCTTGTATAGGATGAGTTGACTAAGTATCTAGTTTATGTAACATGTTTGGTTAAGTATGTACTTTATGTAACATGTAGTATAAAGTATACACCTTTTGTTATGTGTTGACAAACTAGGCACCCTATATTATCACGAAAAAAATTTAATAGAAATCATTAAAGATATTACCTTATTCTCTCCTATATAATTTTAATTTTTTTTCCTAATTAAAGATTCTAACAAATATTCTACAATTTAAAATAAGGAATGAAATAGTATCTAATCCTAATATCTTTCCTCATTTATCTATTGTCAATAACAAGATGCAAAGCTCTTTCTGATTTTCTCCATTGTTAAGCGAATACGATCCTAGAGTTCTTGTTCGACCACTTTAATGGAGTTTTGCCGTTGACAATCTGTCCTACATAAGTTTGTGCAGTCGCAAGGAAAATGGTGAACCGGTCACCTCTCTCCTTTTATTTCTCTAAGTTCATGTACACAAGTCTGTCATTTACACAAGTTTCGGTCGTTTTTTAAGTACACAAGTTTTGTTTGTTTATGTCATGTACACAAGTTTGTCAGGTACACAAAGTTTGGTTACACAAATATTTTTTACACAATGTTTGTTACACAAGTCCATCATTTACGCAAGGTTTGGTTACACAAGCTTTTTATGTATTAACATTGTGTAATTGAAATTGTGTAATTGAAATTATGTATTAAAATTATGTAATTGATATTGCGTATTAATACTGTGTATCATCAAAATAATACACAAAGTTTGATTAATACAACTTGTATAAGGGTGAGAGGAAAGGTCAACTCGTTCAGAGTTTGTATAACGAATTTCAATTTAAAGTAAGAGTTATAGTTGCAAGTAAAGTAACTAAAGCATTCAATTTAAAGTAGAGAGTATCAATAGGAAGAGAATTTCAAAAGTCAATTCAAATAACGAATTTCATGCTATTATTCATTTATATATAGCAATCATCAAGTTAATCTTATTATCTAACTACATTACTACGCAACTTGCGCTTTTTGTAGAGTAAGATTTTCTCACACAACTCTCGTATCTTGCATAAATCAATAATTAAGCACTGAAAGCCTACATAATCATCTAACCACAATGATCACATTTTGTTTTAGACAATAATAACAACTATGATAACATATAAATAGTTAACCATCAAATAGACATAATAGAATAACAACTATTATCAATCTATCACGTAAGTTGAGATCACCCAACTTCAAGAATAGAGAAATTAGGTAGACATAATTAAACATCAATTTCGGTCAAAAGACAAAACTTACAAAGAGTCAATGATTATAAAAAAAAAGATTGTTTTTAGTGGTGACCTAAATCATCGTATGCACAGGAGAAGGCTAATCCTAATAGAAAAATCCAAAAAAATGTCTAATTTGATGAGTCAAGAGATCGATAACCCATATCAAAAGAGAATAAATGTTAGAAAATATAAGCTCGGCGATGTTCGTGATCAACTTGATCGTGTATGTTGATCGACTCGATGAAGTGGTACAATCCAGCTCGATCGGCGATCAACTCAATATAGCGTTAAATGCAGCATTTGTAATGCCTTCTTCTTGATCCAAAAAGTGATTGGTTTGATCAAGTATTGTAGAATGACATGTCTTCTTCGTTTCTTTTGCTCTTGATTCTCGATCCATATAGTCTTTGTAGCAACCTTATTGATCACATGAGAACTCAAGATCTATGCAAACGTTCCTTGAATTTAGCTCCAAATGATTCTTAGTAAGGGACCAATGGCTAGAAATATAATTAAAGCTAGCTTCTATATACATATGAAATAAAAATATGAATGGACTCTACCTTAAATCCATACACAAGTACACTAAATATAGATACAAAATAGACATGAAAAACAATGTGTAATTGGATTACATTCCATCTTCGTTTTACTCGTTAATAATAAATGAAGTTGTTGAACCATAAAGCAAAGACTTCTCTACCATATTTTTATGCTATGTATTTAGCTACTTTTTATTATCTTCTTTTATTATTCTAACTTTATGTTTGATGTCTACTCCCGTTGTGTGTTTGTAGGTATTTTGGCTCGAAATAGGAGTAAGAAGAGTTCATCCAAGCATGATTCAAAGGGAAAACAAGGAATAGCATCATTCAACCTTCATCATCTCAAGAGAGAAAGAAACACAAGTAACGACCTTAAAGATCCAAAGAAAAAGCCTCAAGAACTCCCGAGCCTCCTAAGGACAAGCATGGCAACCCTTACGAGTCTAGCACGGAGTCCGAGGAACCCGAGAAATACACTAGAGGAAGTCATCCAAGGAAGAACCCAACATACATGTGGATCAATCCTGCAAGAGAGGTAAAGGGTAAATACTTTACTACAATACTAATAGGACCAACAAATTTCACATAATTCACAAGTCATTCCATAGGGTTCAACCTATCTATACAGCTACCGATCCATCACCATCACCGGATCATTCACCATCCCCGAGCCTCCTTCAAACAAGACTTCACCCCTATATCGAAGATCTAACCTCGTTTGTCTGGTCCCTCTAACAAGGATCGAAGAGTGCCAATTGGTATCAAAAGATCATGACTCAACAACGGCTAACCCCGTATCAAAGTTATATCAGAGGTGAGTTCATCGATATCAAGAAAAATCATAACTTTATAAGTTCTAAATTTTTTTTACCGGAGCAATCACCGTTTCGGTTCGTTTCTACTACTCTTGTTATTTACTACTTTTTTTATTTCAATTTTAATTTATTTTAAAAGATTAATTGTGATTGTTCTCAAACCGTTTCAAGGCCCAACCGTTTCAAGACCCAACCTTTTTTACCTGAGCAATCACCTACCTCGAGTTTTGCCTCTACACAAAAAACTTGACCAAGTTATTGAAAACTCAGCCGAAGGCAACCAAAAACCTACCTCGAGTTTTGAGTGTTGAAATGTTAACCTCAAAGAACTCGATCTAGCATCCATTCTTTCACTTTCCTCACACAACCTATGCTTCTTTCTACTTCTCTTCCTAGAGGATGTACAAGTGGATCTAAATCATCAAAAAGAAGAAGATGATATCGATTTAGAGGAGAAAAGAGACTATAACTTTCAAGATGATGATATGCATATGGAATACATGAATAAGTGATGATGATCCACCACAAGGACTAAGCCATATACTACAATGAGACACCTTGCATCTTATGAGTACTTTCTATCTCTCTCTTTATTTTTGCATCAGGGACCATGCATATCTTTGAGTATGATGTATGAAATGCTTACATTCATTTGTACATATAGGTGTTAGCATGCTTTTTATTTTCTTTCTTTTGATTTTCTTGTATCCTAGTTCTTATTTTAGAAAATTCACAAACATTTGAAAAGGTTTAAAATCCAAATTTTTTTTAAAAAAATATGTTTCTTGTTATGAATGAAATGATTTTAATAATGATAACTATGTTAATGTCATGTCAATAATTGAAGCTTTTTGACTTTAATGTTTGTGAATATAGAATATGTGAAGCATGTTAAATAATCATTTGTGAAATGTATATGAAAGTTGACTTTAATTATGCATCTTATACTTTTCTATTGGTTGATGTTTCGTTTAGTGATACTTATGCTTGAAATTAAAGCTAAGTTATATGCTTAGGTTTATGATAATGTGTATTGATTATAAACTCTAAGATAAAAGGCATAGTAAAGCACATTCATAGTAAAGCACATTAGTTGACATTCATTTGAGTAAAAATACTAAACCGTAAGATAAAAGGCTAAATGAATGAAAAAGTTTTTTAAAAAGGCATAGTAAAGCACATTCAAAGTTCAAAAATGTCAAAATGGCAATGGGATGAATGCTTATTTTATCTTTTTGTTTTGCTTTATGCCAATGTGACCAAGTATGCACATAAAAAAATGAATGCAAGTGAATGTAAATCATGCCAAATGAGCATTATAATTTTATTTGTTAGACCGAGTTCAAGTAGAAAAGTATTGTAAAAACCAAATCATGTTTGAGTGCAACTAAGTATACGGACTTTAGCTACCTTTTACTCATATGGTTGAACAATGCAAACCAACTACAAGCATCGATAAAGGCCTCTAAGTAGCAAGTTTATGTTGTCTTAACTTAAGATTCTTGATTATAGGTTTTTTGTGAGAGCATTTAACATTGTTCTTTCATGCTTAATTCATGCTCATGATTCTTAACATTGTCTTATGCCTTGTTTTGACACTAGTATTTTGAACGTAATCAATCATTTGAAGCATACTATTGATACAGATTTTCTTTATTTGTTTTTCTTTTATTTATCCTTTGTATTTGTTTTTGCTTAAGGACAAGCAAGATCTAAATATGGGGTATTTTGATAACAAGTTTTCATGTTATGTTTTTAGATTTATTTTCCCTTTGGTTTTGCGTGAGTTGGACATTCATATCTTACATAGAGCTCAAAATGCCAAATGATGTCTACTCCCTTTATTTTGTGTACTTGTAGATATTAAGATATTCAAGTCACTTAAGCCATCCAAGCATCAAACACCAACTCATCATCACTCTCATGAACAAAGAAAGAAGGAAAAGCAATCAAAGGATGCATGCATGAAGCCAAAGAAACTCTCAGGAGGACCCTCTAGTTACTACCCACAAGGGCCGAGAAGACAAGAAAACTCAGACAAAGACGCAGATTGTGAAGATTGTTCAACCTACTTTGAGTTGGCAAAGTCACACCAAACAAGAAGAACAATTCACACCAAGGAAGAAGAACAATTCACATCAAAGAAGAAGAACAAGTGCAGAAAAGTTCAACTTACTCCGGGTCTACCTCGTGTTATTTGTCACACAACTTTAATTGACGGAATTCACACCAACTACGTTGATATTAAACTAAGTTGGTGGACCAACTTGAGGTTAGTCAAAGTGTAATCTTACCTTAGGGTTGCTTTGTCGAGTTTCTACACCAACTCCTTCTAGGATATTCATCCTAACTAACATTTCCACTTGATCTACTTGCTTTTTAATGGAACAAGATTTTGAGGGCTTTATAAGAGGCATTGACTGAATCTAATTGCATCATCTCATCATGCACTCTTCAAACTACTCTCTTAGTTATTCTTTTGGATCTGGAAACTTATTTTGGAGCTACTTTGGACGGAATTTTGGATCGAATCAAGAGAAAGTTTAGTGTTTTTCGTGTTTTCATCATTGTTCTTCATTCCTTCAACTGTTTTGCTGAAAAACTTTTGATTGGTAAGGCCAAATTCTATTTTGTTGTCAACGTTTCTTCCATGACATTTATTCCTACTGTTATGCTTACCAAATTTACGATGAGTGAGTAGTTCCCTATCTAGGTTTTTGGGGTGAAAATCCCAAGATCATGCTAGATTAGTATTGTTTTTGTGTTTATTCATGATATGAAAGGAACTCAAGCATGATTAGTAGCATATAAGAGGGAAGGAATCTCGATTTTATCATTCATTTATGTTGGATTTACCTCATTGTTGGTGGTTCAGACTTGCACTAGTTTAAATCTATTTTATTAAAACATTGTATTCTTCCAAGCATGAATGAATGATTGCTAGATTAATCATTTAAGTTGAGACTTACAAGGTAATATGAGGATGGTTATGCATTGTTTGGATCCCTATCATACTAGAATAGAATTGATTGGTCCGAAATGATGATTGAGTATACTAGTGATAATTTATCCAAATTGCAGTTATACTAGATAATGTATGTTAAAAGCAAAGACCATGTAATGCTTATGTTGTTTAGTTTGATCATGATTGTGACATAAACTTTACCAATTCAGTTGTGGCTTGATCATAACTTAACTTGCTTGACATAAAGCTTTCATATGATCTTCAAAAGAGGATTCTGGTGCTTAGATAATCTCACCTAATTACATGTAATTACCCTTTATTGATTGAATATTACTTCTTAAGCATGATAACTAGTTATGTTTGGGAGGATTCACCCCTAAGCCTAGTGTTCTCTCATATATTTGATATTTACATGTTACTTGCTTTTGGTTACGCAATTCAACCAAATATTTAATCCATTGATCACCCCTTTTTTCTTACTTTTACACGCTTGAACTTGCTTTGGACTTGATTTCAACCAAACTATATATAATCCTCGTGGAATTCGACTTTGATGCTATAAATCATGTGCTATAGTGACAATGATTGTGCACTTGCGGTTTAATGTGATTTTTGAGTATCTATCTCGTTCATATCAATTCTAGTACCCAATATTAATTATCCAAAATTTAATTACTTCAATTCTAATACACAAAACTTAATATTCAATTTCAAAATACCCAATTTTAATAGTACCCAATTTCAAAAATATCCAATTTTATGTTAGATTATGTACTTTTCTTAAAACAGTAGGTCAAATTTCGTAATTTATCCAGATTTTGTAACTTCCACCAACGCCAATGGAGTATTCAAATAGCGCAAGACTCGCACACGCTAAGGTTCACCGATGACCGAAGTAGATCCGCCGCCACCACTATTGTTAATGGGCGTTCAATAATACTTCCGTCGATAGAGAACTGAAGCAAAGAATGAAGCGTAGGAGAAGTTGTGATTTCACGTAGATTTTTGTTTGTTCATCCTATAAATTATAATTAATGGTTAATTAAAGTAATTCTAATTAAACAAAAGCCTAGTTTGTATTTAATAAAAAACGATCCTCTACATAAATTTTTTCAATAATAATTTGATACGTTTCATATTATTTGTTCATCTATAACTTTTCACACATATTAGTATCTTTCCCAAATATTTAGACAAACTCATTTAACGTATGCACAGTAGAGTTATTTTAAAAAAAACTCATTTAAGCTATATACCACACAAGTAGCCGTTACTTTTGTAGATTTTATACTTTGGAAGTTGGAATAGGATTCGACAATTATACCGAACAGATTTAAACTATATAAAAAGTAGAATGATATTCGAAAGAGAGACAGAGACACGAACCCAGGCAGATATAGAGCAGAGGTTGCGGAATCGAGGCAGCAATTCATCAGCTGGATTTGATAATTCATATTCAAATCCGCCCTTCATTAAATGTTCAATATCTGATATCTGACAAACCCTGTCGCCCTCTGTCTCGAGTCTTGCAACCGAGCCAGAGCAAGAAATTGTAACGTTACTATCTGTCTTTTTGTTCTTCAAATTCCTTCTCTTCTTCTTCTTCTTCTTCTTCTTCATTGTACCAGTGACACTGAGATAAACAAACCTACCAGTTTGAGTGACAATGGCGAAATGGGCTGCTTTCCTTTTTATTGCCCTACTATTCACTCTATTCGCAGGTTACCTCTCTTACTCTCAGCTCTGTCTTTCCATAAATGGGCTGTATTTATCATGCTTACATTATTGATCGGTCAATCAATTTGAAACATGATGTTCAAACCATGAATACTAATATTTTTGCAGCGTGTATTGATGATGTGACAATTTTTGTCTGATTCCGAAGTTTCTCACCGACATTAAGCTAAAAAACCCTACATTTTCTTCAAGTAAGAGGAACCACTGTGTAATTTCAAACTGTGTTGGATAATCGGTTGCCTAGTTAAATACTTGTTTGTTTGATTAAGCATCCAGTTCAGTAGACATGAACATGTAACCCTAGCTGAAGTTTGATTAAGTACAATAGTTTACTGCGAATCAGGCATTCTTTCTTTTTCCCTGAGAAATGAATGAAGCATGAATGACTTGAAATGATGAGGATATTTCATTGTTAGCAGAGGTGTGCATAGGAAGCACAATTGGAGTTTGCTACGGGAGAAATGCAGATGATCTTCCTACACCAGATAAAGT
Organism: Fagopyrum esculentum; assembly: GCA_033239045.1. Lineage (NCBI taxonomy): Eukaryota > Viridiplantae > Streptophyta > Magnoliopsida > Caryophyllales > Polygonaceae > Fagopyrum > Fagopyrum esculentum. The sequence goes on from BSUD01000005.1 coordinate 117,088,223, forward strand.
GGCACAGCTGGTTCAACAGCACAAAATCAAAGCCCTGCGAGTCTACGATTCTAACATCCAAGTCCTCAAGGCCTTTTCCAACACCGGAGTCGAGCTCATGATCGGTGTCTCCAACTCAGACTTGCTACCCTTCTCCCAGTTTCAGTCCAATGCCGAAACCTGGCTCAAGAACAGCATCCTCCCTTACTACCCAGCTGCCAAAATCACATACATTACAGTCGGAGCTGAAAGCACCGAAGCCCCTAATAATGCCTCAGCTATGGTCGTCCCTGCAATGCAAAACATCTTCAATGCACTCAAGAAAGCCGGCCTGCACAAGAAAATTAAGGTTTCCACAACACATTCGCTTGGGATATTGTCTCGGTCATTCCCGCCCTCTGCAGGTTCATTTAACAGCAGATATGCATACTTTCTACGGCCTCTACTCGAGTTTCTTGCAGAGAACGAGTCTCCTTTCATGGTGGACATCTACCCTTACTATGCCTATAGGGATTCACCCACCAATGTCTCCTTGGACTATGCTTTGTTTGAGTCTTCTTCTCAAGTGGTTGATCCCAATACTGGTTTGCTGTACACTAACATGTTCGATGCACAGATTGATGCACTTTACTTTGCTCTTATGGCACTCAATTTCAGAACCATCAAGATTATGGTGACTGAAACCGGGTGGCCCTCAAAGGGCGCGGCAAAGGAGAAAGCCGCGACTCCGGATAATGCTCAGACGTTTAACAACAACTTGATTCGCCATGTGATCAACGATTCCGGGACACCAGCTAAGCCTGATGAGGAGCTTGATGTCTATATCTTCTCGTTGTTCAACGAGAACCGGAAGCCTGGGATTGAATCTGAGAGGAACTGGGGTTTGTTTTATCCTGATGAGACTAGTGTTTACAACTTGGATTTTAGTGGAAATCTAGTGGATGCAAATGGAGGTGCAAACACGACCGGCAACTCAACGGGTGCATCATGGTGCATAGCTTCATCGACGGTTTCTGAGATGGACTTGCAAAACGCTCTGGATTGGGCTTGTGGGTCGGGGAACGTTGATTGCAGTGCAATTCAGCCAAGCCAGCCATGTTTCGAGCCTGATACTTTGGCTTCTCATGCGTCCTATGCGTTCAATAATTATTACCAGCAAAATGGAGGCACTGATCTGGCTTGCGGCTTTGGAGGTGCAGGTGTCAAGGTTGTCAAGAATCCTAGTAAGTTTAAGCGACAACTAACGGCTTCTTCCGAGGTGCTGTTGCATCATTTAAATCAATTGCAGCTAACCATATTGTTTTTACCTGTGCAGGCTATGATAGCTGTATGTACATGACCACTGGGTAACATTTCTACTAAACTGCCTTGCTTATAAGAATAAGATGGTTGAGGATAAGTTCTAACGCAGATTCCGGTTTTCTTGCAGGAGCAACAAGACAGTCTCGAGCAACGCCACTGTTGCTGCCGCCTCCACTTCGGATGGCTCTGTGAAGAGAACATCTGATGTTTGGATTTGTGGGTGCTTGCTTGTAACCCTGCTCTCCTTGTTGATGCATTGAGAAAAAAGAAGGGAAAGAAGAGGATATTGCCAATTTTGAAGAGTGTAAATGGATTGTATTAGTGTGTTGTTATCATCTTCATTGCTGCGTAGTTAGATGATGACTTTTTGTGTTTTACTTATCATCATCTTCAGCTATATAAATTTCATGCCAACAATCTATCTCAATATCTCATGCTTCTTTAGCTATCCAGGCAGCTTGATGGTATTAATTGTAACTTGAATGACTAATGCAGTAATGCTTGACAGTCATAATTCATCTCTTGTGAACGCTACAACTTCATTTTGTAGTAATTTGTTTTTGTTTTCATTTGTTACGTTGTAGATATGCAAAAAAACTTACTTCAAACGTGTTAAATTGTAGACCGTTCAAACAAACAGTCTTGAATAATTCTACTGGTGAAAAAGTCTCTTTTCATGGAACCTACCTCCACGTCCCCTGAGCCAAATGCAAACACGCTGCCCCCTGTACCACCAGATACCAAGTCCTATGCTGCGGCAGTAGGAGGAGCCGTCCCTACTGCTGCGCCGTTATGTTGTGATGCCCTAATAGAATCAAGGAAGATGAGGATTTCTTACCCAGAATGTGTGAAAGGTCTTGCGGTGGCTGAAATAGATGAAGATGTGATTGACCTCTTGTCAGAGAAATGGAAGAAAACGGTTATTGTCAAGGTACTGGGGAGGAATGTGGCCTTTAGGCTGCTTGAGAGACGCTTATATCAATTGTGGAGGCCGATGGGGTTAATGACGATATTGGATTTACCGAACGGTTATTACGCTGTTCGATTCAATCAAGAAGAGGATTTTTTTATCGGCCCTGACTGATGGACCATGGGAAATCTTTGGACATTACATCACAGTGAGACCATGGTCCATGAATTTTAATCCATACAATGATAATCTACGCACTATCTTTGCTTGGGCTAGACTATCTGATTTGCCCATGCAACTGTACGATGAAGGTGTTTTGTATGGACTTGCAACTGCGTTGGGAACTCCACTGAAAGTAGATCTTAATACTCTATATGCTACTAGAGGCAAGTTTGCACGTGTCTGTGTCGAATTGGAACTAGATAAACCGCTGATAGAAACTATCCTTGTTGGGGACAATCGAGTTCATGTAGTTTATGAGGGACTTAACTCGATTTGCCATCGATGTGGACTCTATGGGCATGGAGTTGAAAGATGTACACAGCTAGTGGCAGTGGACATTCAGTGGATACAGAGAATCAAGTTGATGCTCAGTCCACAGAGATACCAACTGCGTCAAACAGTAAGGATCAAGGCAACCACACGACTCAGGAGGGAGAGCAGTGCTTCCTTGGCCCTTGGATGTCACCAACTAGAAAACCAAGGAAAGGAAGGGGGTCTGGAGTTGGTTCGTCATCGCAGGCCGGAGCTAGTGTTGAAGCCAACCGTTATCATGTGTTGTCAGGCACCGGAGAAGACATCGCCGCCAGCAATAATGAAAAGGATAATCCAAAAGACGCAGAAGGTGAAACAGTCGTATTAAAGGCGGTTGTCATGAAAAGCAATAAAGGCAATCAGGAGCAGACAAATCATCAAGTAACGGTTAATCATTTAGAAAACCCTAGTGGCACCCAAAAACTGTCTAAAAGGCCAAAATTGGTGGGCCCCGATGGTAATGTGATGTCCAATAACAGTCTTCCTGGCCCAGCCCCGAACGAATCAGGAGTCAGACAAAATGTCGCAAACTACTCACCAACTAGGGCTCAGGAAAACACGGTGGCCTCTTCCTCAGCGGGTGGAAGTTGTCGGTTAGGGGCTCTGATGATAAATCTCCTGGACCGGAGTGCTACTCCCCTGATATGGATATTGATACGAATGCTCCGGATAAGCGCCCTGATGCAGTCCCCCCTGACAGAAGAGATGAGGAGATGGGAGATGGAGTCACAAGCAACTCAATTGCTATGGTACCAGGGTCCGTCCATTGCGATGGTTCCAATGATTGTTCTCTTTTGGAATTGTAGGGGCGCAGGAAATAGGCGGTTCCGTAAGGCCCTGAATTATATGATAAACCGCCATAGGATTGATGTTCTAGTTTTGCTAGAAACTAAGATTGCAGGACACAATGTAGATGAGGTTTGCCGTCGAACAAAGTTCTCGGATTTTGTTAGAGTAGAAGCAAGTGGTTTCGAGGGGGGGTATCTGGTTGTTGTAGAACGCTAGCATCACCTCGTTAGATGTCAAACATAAGGCTGCGCATTTCATTCAGGCAGCTGTAAAAGTTAAAGATGTGGTGGTGGACCTATTCGCTGTTTATAATCCACCCACTCCGAGTAGAAGGGTTGGCTGCTGGGGACCTCTTCTGGAAAAAATCACTAACTGTCAGGGGTCGGTTATTGTGGGGGGGGGGGGGGTTT
>BSUD01000005.1:117092210-117200320 GCA_033239045.1 Fagopyrum esculentum
GGGGGGGGGGGGATTTTAACAGTGTTTTGAATTATAGTGAGATTGGTGGGACTTTCACAAGATTGTCGTCAGATACTGGGATGTTTCGAAGATGGGTTGAAGATGCTGATCTTATTGATTTGGGTTTCAGCGGCCCTTCTTTTACATGGAATAGGGGTACGTCAAGTACTAATCGAATTTCGAAAAGACTGGATCGTGTGTTCATGAATGCTGCTGCAAGAACGTATTGGCCGGAGGCAACTGTCCGCCATCTCCCAGCTTTGTCCTCTGATCATAATCTGTTACTCCTCCAATTTATCCCAAGGCGGTGGAGTGATAAATCCAAGAGACCGTTTCGTTTTGAAGCTGCATGGACTTTACATACTGTCTATCCGAGGGTTGTTCGCGAAGGTTGGGGGTTCCACGGTTCTGATCTTGCTCAGGCGTTATTGTTACTCGAGTCAAGACTATTACGTTGGAACTTTACTACCTTTGGTCGAATAGAAATTAAGAAAAAGGAACTCTGCGATAGACTTGAGGCTCTACAGGGAGAAATTGAGAGAAATTTGGAGCAAGGCTTGTTGGATCTTCAGACGTCGGTACAATCTCAATTGGAAGATGTTTTGGATCAGGAGGAGGCGTTGTGGCAACAGAATGCGGGAGATAAATTCATCATGGAAGGAGACAAAAATACGAAGTTTTTCCATCTCAGCACAATGATCCGGAGGAGATACAATAGGGTTGAATGCATGAAAGCTGATGATGGTGTATGGATCTCTGATCTGAAACTTCTTAGGGACAATGCTCGGAATTACTTCAAAGCGCTGTTCTCTGATGAGCTAGAGGCCCCTCCAAGATTAGGTAATTTTCATGCTAACTTTCCTTTTCTCTCACACGAAGATAAAGATCATATGGTTAGACCATTTACTGAAGCGGATATTAAAAAGTGCCTGTTCGACATGTCTCCATTGAAAGCGCATGGCAAAGATGGGTTTGGTGTTGTATTCTATCAACAATCCTGGGATACTGGGCTTGTTTGGTGACGTAAGATTATGTAGATGAAGATTAAAATTAATAGAATTATGTAGATGAATTAAGGAGATGAAATCGTTTAAGGGAATGAAATATGAAAATAAGTAAAATGAGTGTTTGGTAAAATGAAAATTATTGCGGGTAAAATTACGAAAAAGGATACAGAAATAAATTATTACTTTAATGTGACCTTTTTTAAACCCTCTGCAAATTCATCACCTCCTCCAAGTGTATGACCCTACCTCACCTCCTCACTATTTGCAAAACTCAATCCCTCACAACCACCGCCATGCTTCCTCCCCCGAATGGATTGAACCCTCGCCGACAACTCTAACGCCATCACTCAAAGACTACAATCCCTCCGGCTGAGTTTCTCGAATCCTCTCCTTGCTCAATAATCATCCATGGAGTCCAATCTCACCGATTACCGCTCAAAGCTCTTAATCGACCCCAATTTTGTCACATTCTTTCTCAGATCCCCATTCTTTCTTAGATCCCTTGAATTCCGGCCTCATTTGGAGGCGCCTTATGCTTCTTGGGTTGATCCTAAATTCAAAACATCACCTCTGCTTTTGCACCGTTGTGAATTCAGAAGGCTCTTCATTCCAAATTTTTTTTAGGGTTTAAATTGAAGTTTACGGGGGCTTTGATTATAGTAGTCCAACCTTGTTGTAGTGCTACTCGATCGACAAAGAAGAATGAGTCTCCGCTAGGGTGCTAGTAATGTGTAGGTTGAAGATTCTTTGTGTATTGATGGTTTGAAGACATTAGGTGACTTGATTAATGTATCCACTGCAATTTCATTGAATAAACATTTGGAAGAAGAAGTATCAGAGAGTGAAAATGGAGATGATGATTTACAAGTATAGAAGAAGAAAACAAAAAGATGGGAAAATGAGAGATAAGAATGAGTTTTATTTTTTCATCCCTGTAAGTAAATTAGAAATTATTTACACTTGTTGATGATTGCTTTAAGGGTATACAACAATAAAGCTTAAAGTTCATTAATAATGGGTCGTAAAAAACACAGCGGAAAGAAGGAAAGGGACCCAAGAAGAAGAAGGGCAATAGTGACAAGATTTTTTCAATCATCCCCTTTAATCCTTGTAATCCCCTAAAAATCAGATTACAAAAATGCACATAATTTCATCTCCTTCATCCCCTCTCTTCATCTCCTTCATCCCCAACCAAACAAAATTACATTCATAATTTCATCCCTATAATCCTCATTTTAAGCTTCATACCCTTAATTTGGTTCTACCAAACGGGGCCACTATCAGAGTAGAAGTGATTGATTTTGCTACTCAATTTTTTCAGACCAGGATGTTTCCTCAAGGTAGAAACGAGACTTTAATCTCCCTAATTCCAAAATCTGGGACCCCGGAGCATATGTCCATGTTTCGACCTATAGGGTTATGTAATGTCCGGTATAAGCTTATTTCTAAGTTGATTGTGTCTCGACTTCAGCCAGTCATGAATAATCTGGTGAATCCGCTACAAAGCAGTATTATCCTAGGCAGGATGATTGAGGATAATGTGGTTATTGTTCAAGAACTTATCCATTCGATTGAGAAGAAGAAAACGGGGAAGAAATGGATGGCGATTAAAATAGACCTTGAAAAAGCTTACGATAGGCTTTCTTGGGATTTTGTTGAACAAACTTGTGATCTCGGTCTTCCGGATTCTTTGAAAGGTTGGATCACTTCTTGTATTCGATCTCAGGATATGTCGATACTGTGGAATGGTGAGATGACGGAAAAATTCGTTCCATCGAGAGGTGTGCGTCAAGGTGATCCCATCTCTCCATATATCTTTGTCCTTTGCCTTGAGAGATTAGGACATACAACTCACAGCCTTGTTGCTAATAATAGATGGGCGCCGATTAAGGTTAAAAGAGAGAGTGTGGGCATGTCGCATGTGTTCTTTGCTGAAGACATAGTTCTTTTCGCTGAGGCAAACCTAACTAATATTGATGTCATCATGTCATGCCTTAAGGAGTTTTGTAACGCTTCGGGACTCAAAGTAAGTATCGCTAAGTCTCAAATCCTAGTATCTCCAAATGTTGGAGAGGAACTACAATGTTATATTAGTGGTGCTGCTGGAATACCGATTGTTTCGGAATTCGGAAAGTATCTTGGCTACCCGATTATTCATTCCAGAATGAAAAGGGCTGATTTCAATTTTTTGCTTGACAAAATGAAGACCCGGTTAGCGTCATGGAAGGGTAAGATGCTGAGCTTTGCAGGGAGGATAACTCTTATTAAATCGGTCTTGTGTTCGATTCCTTCATACATCATGAGGATTGTCAAGCTGCCTGTTTCGGTATGTAATGAAATTGATAAAACGTGTAGACGTTTCCTGTGGGAGGATAGTGATAACAGGAGGGGTATGCATCTAGTGGCTTGGAAAGATATTTGTCAACCGGTGGAGTGTGGTGGGTTGGGTATTCGGTCTGCGACTGAGACGAATGCCTACGCCCTTGGTAAATTTGCTTGGCGATTCACTCAATACAGTGAGGCTCCATGGGTGTGGCTGATGTATTCAAAATATAATATCAAGGATGTTAGTGGTTTCCTTCAGCGTAATAGTGCGAGGAAAGGTTTCTATATCATGAAGGGTTTAATTTGGGTCAATCTGAATGTACTGAATAGAGGTATAAAATGGTATATAGTTAGTGGGCTACAGACTCGATTATGGGTTGATGAGTGGTGCTGTGAAGGCCGGTTATTGGATGTGGCAATTTCTCCACCGAGTGTCTCTGAGTAGAGTGTTTGTGTTCGGGACTTTTGGATCGATGGAGCTGGATGAGATTGGAACAAGCTGGAACACGTACTCCCGTCTTCCACACTGTTAACTATTGCAGGAGTGATGGTGAATGATCTTTCTCAAGACCATGATAATACTGGGTGGAAGCTATCTACCAATGGTGAGTATAGTCCCGGTACTGCGTATAGGTCCAGATTAAGTATGTATGAAATTTCTTCCCCGCCCAGCTCTCTTTTTAAACTCATACAGAATGTTGCGGTCCCGGAGAGAGTTCGAGCGATGCTATGAGTTGCTGCCCATGGTAGATTGTTGACAAATGCAGAAAGATTCAGAAGACACATAGTTGCTGATTCTACTTGCCCGTTGTGTGATTCGAGTCCGGAGTCGTTATTGCATGCATTTCGCGACTTCCATATTGTGTCTGCTATTTGGAGTAATTTACTATGTCCTGAATATGCAGGAGATTTTTTTAATGATGATTTCAGAACCTGGATGGCATCCAATTTGATTCGGCATGAGGAAATCTCCGACGACATGCCTTGGAATGTATGCTTTGCTATCACTATCTGGCGATGTTGGAAGTGGAGAAATGATAATGGCTTTCCGGTCGGTTTCATTGCCGGTGAATAGGGTGTGTCTCATTGCTTCATTCACAAAAAAGGTTTATCTTGCGTATGCGAAGTAAAAGTGTGTGGGAATGAGGAGACACTATGATACTGCATACATTTATTGGAAAGCCCCACATGTTGGATGGCTGAAATTAAATACCGATGGCTCCGTCAAAAGAGTTGATGGTATGGCGTCTGCTGGCGGTCTTTTCAGAGATCTTCATGGGCAGTGGGTGAGTGGTTTTCTTATGAACATCGGAATGTGTACGGTTCCGATGGCTGAACTTTGGGGTCTATGCATGGGTCTTTATCAGGCTTGGGAGAAAGGTTACAAGAAGGTTATGGTGGAAATTGACTCTGAGCTTGTTGTCAACCTTGTTCAACGATCCATTCCGAATTATCACCCACTTTTTAGTCTGGTATCCAAGTGTCAAGGCTTCTTGAGTAGGAACTGGTGTGTCCAGATTCGGCATATCTATTGTGAAGCTAATGCCGCAGCCGACCATATGGCTTCCATTGCTTCATCCTATCCTCGTGGTTATTTTTATTTGCAGCATCCTCCAAGCTCTCTTGTTCATTTTTTGAAAACAGATGCCCGCGGAGTAGCGACCCGTCGGAATGTCGTTTGTTAGCTTGTTATATCAATTGAATAAACGTACGAAGGGATAGTTTGCCTTCGTTTCCATTACCAAAAAAAAAAAAAAACGTGTTAAATTGTATACATCTAGTAATACATATGTATACTACATGCGCTTTAGAAGGCACATGAAAAAGGGGATTTGAGCAATTATGCGATCTTGAATGTGCACAAGCGAGTAAAAAAAAAGTCCTTTCTTTTTCTTCGCGGGGTTGACAAAACAACCTATGACAGAAGCGTTAAGAAAACTATTTGATGAGATGAAGTGCAATTTGGCAGAAGGCAGGCAAAGTTTGAAGGCATGCTTCAGTTTTTGGTCACAGCTATGATTCGGTATGAAGCAGAAAGCGCATCCAAGCACATAGTGACAGGCAGAGACCACTCACGGGCACCATTCGTCTTTTCAACCAAATATATAAAAAAAGGAAAAGAGAAAACAGTCTTTCACAGATTGAAAGTACGACGGCGTTTTGTGAATTCCGAACTCTCCAATGACACCAAGAGAATCAAAACTCACATTCTTGATTTTGGGTTTGTCTTTTTCTTTTATAGCGTCAACCTTGCTTTATTCTGCAACGACGTGTTTGTATGTGCACTTGCTCTTTCCCTGCATAACTTAGTGAATGGACGCCCGTGACTTGCCAGTACATTTCCCACCAAATGCAACCAATCATGCCACCCAGCCCAACACACCTTATAAAAACTGTGTCACTCTCCTCAATTGGCATACCAATATGCCCAGACTAAGTGTTTTGCTTCTCCTCCTCCTTGGATTAATTCAATGCAACGGGAAAAACAGCCACACCAAGCAACTCAATGTCAATATGACACAGACCCATAATTCAGAAGAGCAATTTATGAAATGGGTCAATTTTGTTGGTACACTGAAGCACTCCATTTTCAAAGCAGCAAAAAACAAGGCGTTTCCCTCTTACACTATCACTGTCAGTAAGAGACCTAAGCAAGGAGGGTTCACCACAATTCAAGCTGCTATCGACTCTTTGCCTGCTCTTAACCTTGTTAGAGTTGTCATCCAGATCAAGGCCGGCACTTACACGTAAGTTTCCATTTCTCCTTACATTACATGCCCTGCCCTGCATGCACTTACTAACATTATGTTCATTCTCAGTGAAAAAGTAAACATACCACCATTCAAATCCTTCATTACAGTTCAAGGGGAAGGAGCAGAGAACACCATAGTTCAGTGGGGAGACACAGCCCAGACCATAGGACCGGATGGGCGCCCGCTAGGGACGTTCAATTCCGCTACTTTTGCAGTTAACTCGCCTTTCTTTATAGCAAGGAACATTACATTCAAGGTATTCACATCTCTGTTCTTCTTGGGTATCTTATCTTGAGGTTTTACAGCAAAAATCAAACCTGATGTGCAGAATACGACTCCAGTTCCGGCCCCGGGAGCAGTCGGAAAGCAAGCTGTGGCATTCAGAATTTCAGCAGACACAGCTTCCTTCTACGGGTGTAAGTTCTTGGGAGCGCAGGACACGCTTTATGATCATCTGGGTAGGCACTATTACAGGGATTGTTACATCGAAGGCTCTGTTGATTTCATCTTTGGCAACGGCCTCTCACTCTTTCAGGTCAGTTCACTTCATTTCATAGCTATAATCCAAATGCCAGTACTTGATGGGAAATACCAAGATGCCTAGTCTTGTACGCACGCCTATAAAAGGTGGGGGGCTATGTAGTCACCTAAATTACCAAACACAGAAGAGAATAACAACAATTCTCTTGAATGCGACGCTTCAACGAGACCTTTCAAGATGCCACCTTAAATTATCAAATATGATAGCAGATTTTGTCACCTAATTCCTGTCCTCTTTGCTACAACTATATTCTTGTCTTCATCCCCAATATAAAACAGCAAGCATGAAACAGTTGTCACATATACATAACAAATAAAGGATGACAGAGATATGCAGTACTTAATATTCAAAATTAATCCATAGAACAACGATGGATATAGTTGTAGTGGCTATGTATTGTGTGTATCAATCTTTAAATGCAGTAAAAGCAAAGGATTTATGCAACAGTTATATTCTGTCAGTAGTAGCTGCTATCAATCTTGGTTGTGTTAGTCAGTAATGTGGTGATGATGGAATCCTTTTCAATTTTCGACAGCAATGTCATGTGCACGCAGTGGCTCAACACATGGGAGCCCTAACGGCACAAGGGAGGAGCAGCATGTTGGACGACACGGGTTTCTCATTCTTGAACTGCAAGGTAACGGGGTCGGGAGCATTGTACCTAGGGAGGGCATGGGGTCCTTTCTCTAGGGTCGTCTTCGGCTACACCTACATGGACAACATTATCATCCCCAAGGGCTGGTACAACTGGGGCGACCCTCTACGTGAAATGTACGTTCTTCACACCTACCATTTTTTAAGTAAAAATGTATAACTACCACATGGATGATCTGTTATTCTGTCATAAACCTTTAGTTATAGCTGCATAAGATAATATGTTAATCTGCTGATTACTTTCTGATTCTAATATTATCTGTTGTTAGGCACAACTCACAAGCACAATGTGTCTTATGGACCACTCTTACTTTAATGTTGAATTGAATATGATAATATACTGTCCATAATTTCATATATGGTTTTGGTTTTAAAAAACAGGACAGTATTTTACGGGCAATACAAGTGCACGGGGCCAGGGGCTGGCTATGCAGGGAGGGTGGCATGGTCAAGGGAGCTTACTGATGAAGAAGCCAAGCCCTTTCTCTCTCTTAGCTTTATTGATGGATTCGAGTGGCTTAGAATGTAATAAATCAACAGTTTCACTTGCTCATATTGCTCTTCAGTTTCAATCAATGGTATGAATACAGCAATATAACAGCATACAGACAGTGGCTTTCAATGCAATGCTTCTTCCAGTCAAGTGACCAAAATAATGAGATAATTGGGTCCAATCAATGAAACATGAACAGTCAAATCGAAACCAGCACGTTCTTAAACAAGGGGTAATGAATTTCATCAACACCATTCGTTAGCCTGTACCGCTGCCATCTGATACTCGTGCAATCTATCTGAATTGGCATCTTTTGGTATTTGCTGCAAATTGGCCCATTTTCGAAAGCCCGTTCTTCTATTGGCCCAACATATATTGCAGAGTTGCTAATGTTTCAATGCACCTTACATTATCCAAAATCTAATCATTGGTATCAACTTGGTCATTCATCCAATCCATCCATGCACGAGTTTATATTTCTTAAGAGGAATTTTTTTTGAAACTAATTTTATTAACTTATTTGGTGTACATAATTTATTTGGTGTGCAATTGTGCATAACCCATAAGTTAGAGGTCAACATTTCGTGTTAGGGAAATTAACGTTCATTGAAGATAGACTTGCATATCTTGACTATAGCTCGGATCTAGATGCCAAAAACCTTTCGCAGAACGTTAAAGACCTTATCCGAAAGAATGTTTTGGGACGACCAACTTCTAAATGTTGAATTTCCTTGTTTCACTTGCTTTATTAAGGTTGTGCAAATTTTATAAATTTAATTTTATATATTTTAAAATATAATATGTTTTATCTATAGTTAGACAAAGTAGGTCCTTTATGATCTAGTTAATAAAGTAGAGGGACAAACGAGAAACAAAATTCGCAAAGTTTGGACCTTTCAAGGAGGTAATCATGCTAATCATCCATTTCATATTTGAATCTTCTCTCTGTATGTATTATTTTTTTTTCTCCGTCTCCTCTTCTTTGGTTTCTCCATTGAATAGGAGCAAGGAAGATTGGGTGGTGGTGATACCTTTTGATAATATTCGTGTATCCCCGACATCTCCATTAATGTATGGAAATGAGTGTTGATCGGCCTTTATGTTGGCGTAAAATATATTTGAAATTGATGTTCAAATAGTGCGAAAAAATCAACTTTCATTGTGAAAATATTAGCAATTTAAGTTAATATTTTTTCAAAAGAAGGTAGATGATCAACTTTGTTTAAGGATATGGTTGAAATACAATTTTGTCTCCTTTCACTTTGTTTAAGACTGGTTGAAACACAATTTTTCACAAAAATCAAAGCGTTGCAATCTAATTGGGGGCGAATATCACAATGTGTCATCTTTCTTGCAAACACATGACATTTCTCATCGGATTTCACGTCCTTACACTTCCGAGCAAAATGGTGCCACCGAGAGACAAAAACGAGTTGTTATAGAGAAGGGTCTTGCGCTCTTAGCTCATTCTAAATTATCTATCAATTTTTGGGAACAAGCTTTTCACACTACGTTCTATCTTAATAATATGACTATTACACCTACTCTTGAACACAAATCCCCTTATAATTGCTCATATCACCGCCAACCCGATTACTATATTCTTAAGTCATTTAGGTGCGTATGTTATCCTTATATTAAGCCTTATAATAGCAATAAATTGGAATTTTGTTCCTTACCTTGCATCTTGATAGATTATAGTGCCAACTAAAGAGGCTATTTATGCTTTCATGCTACTTCTTCTCGTACCTATATTACTATACATGTGTTTTTTTACGAATCCAATCTTCCCTTTTCTGAACATAGCTCTCAGGAAAGTCCAACAACTACCCCTACTCATTTCTTCTTCTTCGAGGGGCTTCAGTGGTTGGGTACCCTATTGAACCTTCTCCACCATCAAGTCCTCTTCTCGAGTCTATTGGTGGTTCGCCCCCGCTCTGCTACACAAGATTCCGTCTTTTGTCTTCTTTAGCCACACCAGAAAATGATTTCGGCCTCTCACCAACACCTTCCGGCCTCACGTTATATGTCTCTTCTAAGTCTAGCCTTACACAGCCAAATACTTTCATGATAGAGCAATCTTCATCAGTAGTCAGTTCATCCATCGACCCATATCTGAACGCTCCCTCATTTTTCCGGTCGTTTGACAACTCCGAGCACACTATGCTAACTCGAAATTCTACTAAAATCTTTTTTTCAACTAAATATCCATTACTTTTTGATGATTATGAAATTGAACCCAAAACCTTTCTACATGCCGTAAAGAACCCTAATTGGCAACATGCAATTAAAATTTGATCTCTTAATGTTTAATAGTACTTGGGACCTAGTTCCCACACTCACTACTTCTAATACCGTGGGCTGTAAGTTGGTTTTCAGGATTAAGAATAAGCTATATGGATTTGTCGAGAGCTATAAGCCATGTTTGGTTGCAAAGGGATTCAATCAAGAGGAAGGTGTCAATATTGACATTATTAGCTCAATTGTTAAGCCAACAACAATTCGAATTATTTTAAGCATTACGGTTACTCAAAACTTGACACTACGACAGGTGAATGTCAACAACGCCTTCTTGAATATATGATGATTTAGCTGAAACATTTTACATGGATCAACCGTAGGGTTTTGTTGCTCCATATCACTCAACCTATGTTTGTAAGCTCAAATTTTTTTTATGGCCTTAACACAAGCTCCACGGGCTTGGTTTTAAAAATTACAATAGTCCTTTAGTCATCGCTTTAACTTGAGTTTAGGCTAGCCTTGCATCTCTAACACTTCTCTCTCCATTAAGCAGTGTGACTTTGTCCTTGTTTATGTTGATAATATCATAATTATGGGTTCTAATTCCTCCTTCATCGATGAATTTATCGAATATCTTAATTGTGTGTTCTTCTTGAAAGACTTAGGTGATCTCTAACTTCTTTTTGGGCATTGAAATACATTGCGCTCCATCCTCTTTTTCTGTCCCAACGAATGTATATTTTAGATCTGCTTGACCGAAGCAAGATGAATGGTGTCAAGCCTATAATCTCTTCTGCAGAACCTTGCTCCAGATTACGTGTAGGAGGTGACCCTCTGATAGATCCACACTTATACCGCAACATCGTTGGTGCATTACAATGCGTGACTATCAATCGTCCTAAGATTTATTATTCAGTCAATCGAGCTTGTCAATTTATGCATCGTCCATCTGAGCTCCATTTGGTTGTTGTCAAATGCATATTGCGTTATCTTAATTGGTACTGTTGACGCTAGCATTCGATCTTCATGATTTTCTCTCTCAACATGGTTTCTCCATTTAATTTGGAGGTAATTTGGTCAAATGGTCATCCCATAAACAAAAGGTTGTATCTTGTTCTAACATCGAGGCTGAACATCGTGTTATTGCCTTTGTATCTGCTGAACCTATTTGACTTCAACAACTTCCTAAGGAGATGACAACCTCCTCAGTTGAACCGCCTATCCTACTATGTGACAATCTTAGAGCCCCTTTTCTCACAACCAATCCCGTTTTCCATCAATGTTCAAAGCACATTAAAGTTCATTATCATTTTGTGCAAGAACAAGTTTAGTTTGGTGACTTAGTGGTTTGTCGTATGAAGTCAGTTAATCAAATCACAAACATCTTGATCGAAGTTGTCGGATCTTCCCGTTTCAAGAATTTACGGTCCAAGCAGCTCGTTCGACATCGATTATGAGATTACGAGAAGGTATTGAGGTATTATTTAAATAAGGATACTATTCTTTCGTCTTATTCTCTCCATGTTTAGTATATATGATTTAGGTGTATTAGTTTATGTAACTAGTGCATTTCTCTTGTATAAAGGGGTATCGGGTCATTTCAGGTTGGGTTACTTTGGACCATTGGGTTGGGATACTTATCGGGTTAACGTTACTTCGGACTATTGAATCATTTGGGCCGGGTTACTTTGGGCTATCGGGTCATTTGGGTCGGGTTACTTCGAGCTATCGGGTCATTTGTGTCGGGTTACTTCGGGCTCTCGGAGCATATCATGTCGGGTTAATCAGGTAATCGGGTCAAGTTAATTCGGGTCATTTATTTCTTTGGGTAAAATAGGTTTCAAGCGGGTCGGTTTTGATTATTCTCTTTTTACATAATTTTCGGGGCCAGTTCGGGATTGTCGGATCGGTTTCATGGGTCAGGTCAACTTTTGACAATTCTAAATAAACGCCAAGTTCTATACATTGCTATTTTTCATAAGGACAAAGGTCGAGAGTCTCTCATTATTGTCCTGTCAAGAGTCGGGTCATGATATAGAGTACATACAAATTTACAACAAAGAAGATTTGAGTATAAACATGAGGTATATAATTAATCAAACAAAAGGCCGTAAGAATTAAGGTCATGGTAAAATGATCTTCCTAACGATAATTGCAGATAACTATTTAAACTAGCATTTGACATAGACAAACAATGACCGTACTTTTCAACTCGCGTAACGTTCAATCCAACGGTTCGACAAGTATAGGAAAAAACATTAAACACTTAGAAATCCAGAAAAGACCAAGAACAACCTTCGCTTTTGGCTTTTCAGTTAGAAAAA
The DNA here is from genome assembly GCA_033239045.1 of Fagopyrum esculentum. NCBI lineage: Eukaryota > Viridiplantae > Streptophyta > Magnoliopsida > Caryophyllales > Polygonaceae > Fagopyrum > Fagopyrum esculentum. The sequence goes on from BSUD01000005.1 coordinate 117,104,549, forward strand.
AGGTACAAAGATCGAAACTTTCTACGATAGTTAGAAAGGCTCAAAGCTTTGATAAACTAGTACTCTCAAAACCATGTTCTTTTCAATAAATTCAATAAAATCTCCTTTGTTTGTGGCTCTTCAGTTGTATTATCTAAACCAGTTATAAACACCACTTCTTTCGAAGGTAAATAAAAGGTAAGAATTAGACGCTTCGAAAAGAAGCAATACCACAATCTCAATTCATATATATATATATATAAACAATAATTTAAACCATTATAGGGATCATCAATTCCTTAGATTAAGGATGATCAAATATAAAATAAAAACAATATATAAAATTAGAAAAGACATAAACTAACAATTGTTTGTATAAGGCTAATCTTCAAAGTAAAGCAAACTACTACTTGGCGGCTAGGGTAAGGAGACATTTGAGTGATGCCTAATTCAGATGAATCATCGTATCTAACCCTATTGATGATATATGAATATATAGAGATAATTCTTAGAGTCTAGGGTTACATAAAATATAACCCTTCCAAAGTTACAATAAAAAAGATTTGATTTCCTTCTCGACGACAGGTGAAATAGCCACCATACGATATCCCTACATCTGTAGGCTGCCCGTAGCGAGGCCATTTTGCTTGGTGGTAGAGTGCATTTCGGATCGGGCTTGAAGTTAGGTTTTGACAAAAACTTCGTATGTGAAACGGCCACAATGCGGTTTCGCTCATCTGTAGCTTCAAATTGTGGATCTTCACTTATTTAGGGGACTTTGTGTTGCAATTTCTCAGTCATGTATAGTTTTCACTTCAACTATGACTTCCAAGAGGATGTAATTCTAGCAATATTGATACAATGGTCTTTCTAGGTTGTCTAGACTCACATTGACAAAAATAGAACTTTCAACATTCCACTTTTTCACAATTGCTGCATAATCCCAAACTATATTGTATTGTACTCTAGCATCCCCGTATGTCATCAACTATGACCCTTTTTACAACTATAAATCCCTTCAGTTCTCAATCCGGATAATCTCTATAGTGTTCTTTGTACCTTTCAGCGAACCAAGTAGATGTCCACACATTTCCTTATTTAAAAATTAATTCAGACAATAAAGCCAACAAACTAAAAATTGGGTCCACACAAATTCAGACAAATGATGAGAATCGACTAATAGACAAGACAAACAACTTTTTCTTTGAAATTTTGAACTAAACAACGTACATATTTCTTTTACAAGAGCACACAAAACTTAAGCACATAAAATTTAAGCACATAAAACCAGTACAAAGCATTTAGTAGATTTAGGGTTTTACTATTCGAAAGAAATTGAAACCAAATAAGCCAATACACAACAAACTCACCTTCAACCATCCATCCGTCGAAGAATTTAGGGTTTCACTCTTACTTAGCAACTTCACTCAACAACTTAGAAGTGAAACCAACTGGTAGAGATTTAGGGTTTCACTTTTTGAAATTAATTCGGTTTTATCCTTCACAACATCAACAAACCTCAAGGAACTCAAAGCATTGGGATTGTATTTTTGATTTGGAGTTGGGTTACGAAAGTTTTTTTGGAATCTCCCTGAGAAGGGAATGAAGAGGGAAATTGGGGAAATATTTTACGATTGCCCGATACATTAGTTCATTTAGGAGTTTATTGGTTCGTTTATTATTTTTTTTTATTCAAAATCCACTTCGGTTCACTACTAAATGCTAACCCGGTTCGGTCCATGGTTCATATAGGATAATAATATAATAATAAAAATTGGCGCTCTTTAATGAGAAACAAGCTACAGAATAATGGCGAGAGTGTTAATCTGCTGACGGAGGTAGTGTAAAGGGTAACTTTCATTAATTTTGAATTTAACGGATAGTTATCTACAAATGTCCCTATATAACGGGTGATTTCCGATAATTTACCTTTTTAAAAACTGAATGGCGAGATTTGAATATGAGACAAGAGACCTTCTTGTTACTCCCCTCATCTACACACTCCACTAATTAGTTGAGCTAACTTAAAAATATGTCATTTATTTAATATTTGAAATTTATCCAGTATTCAACACATTCCCCTCAAACAAAAATTCAAATCCAAAAGTACCCAGATGAATTAAACACCAAAATGAAAGGTATCCACGGGGTCGCTGGTCCTATTAAAAAAAAATAGCGATAAAAACTAGAAGAATTAAGGATTTAAGAGTTACCCGGATCAAATGGGTGTGGGATAGCAGGCTTGATGCTATGGGTGTACCCAAAACATGAGAAAGCCCACCTCCCATTGCTAGAAACTACACAAGGAGATCGAAGGCTTAGATCATATTTCTTCAGTCTTCACAAAGCTCAACTTTAAAACTTACTACTCTTTCTTGTTTATCATCTCCCATTGTATGTCAGTATATTTGAGGCCGTCGAGTGCTTGTTTAGACACTGTAGCTAATTCCCAGCATGAAAAACTTCCTCTTACACACTTGGCTCTATATGTTGGTGCTAGTAAAAGAGGTTAAGATGTGAAATCTGACTTGAAACCAATATTATAGTTTGTGTAAGGGAACAAATTACTGAAAAAGAAGGAACATATTATACCTTCTCTCTTCATAGTTGACACACTGATTGAACAAAGCATTAATTTCTCCACAAGCAATCCAAGGAAGTTACAAATTATTTACTTATGAATGGATGGGAAAGAAAACCCTGGAGTCAAGTAAGAACTTAGAATTATCGATTGACTGTAAAACCGCGCATAGTTGAGTTATCATGCATTATCAATTGATTTCAGAAATTAATGATAACTGTTGAGACGTAGATTACACGCAATCAAGTGTGCTTGTATGTGTGGTTCACCGGACGTGTGCCCTCCGTATCATTCGGTCCCGGGAAGGATATAAGAAAAGGTAACAGTAACACATGAACTTACAGCAGAAAACAAATATGTAGTCATTGATAGCAGATAGTTGATTATGATGCACAAAACAGACATTGATGCTTCTTGAATGACATGTGAAATTGGGTAGATTTTTGTAAAATAAAAAATTAGTATAAAAAGAATAATAGCCGGAAGCATATTGTGTGGAGTGGAATGAGGTGAGTGTGAGAGTATTTCCAGTTTTGTAATGGAGGGTTTTTGCCTTTAAAGGGAAGTCGGAGCACGTGTGTCTGTATCTCCTGGCATGGCAACATGCGTCCTGAATCCGGACAATTAGTATGAGGTTGAGCATTGACATTAACATTGAAATACTCGGAGAATCTTCATTCTTTTACTTGTTTCAGAGACTCAGCTCCCCTCAGTTAAGCTTCTGCTGTCCCATGTCCTAACCACAAAACAACTCCTTAAAAATTAAATGAATTCCCATGCACATGATCACTTGCCCAATGCCTGCTGTGTGTATATATATATATAAGCAAAATTAGCAATCATCATTTGAAATTTAAAATAAATAAAAGTATATTTAGGGCAGATGGAAAGGAGCATTCCAATTTCCAACCAAACGAGACCTTGTGTTGAATATTAGATTAATAGGCGGAGCTGAGTTATTTATAGTACTCTCAATATCATCGATCATCAGTCATCACCATAACACCGCTGCAGAGAATGTGTAATCCAAATGAAGGGCAGCACAAGCCCGATGATAGCCGTATGTTGCTTCATCTATTGTCCAAAAAAGGTAACGAATCCAAGCAGCGAAGCCCAGATGCAGGCGAGGATGACCTAGTGAGAGTGGCCACGTCACTCTTGGGGCTAGCTCTTCCCATTCTACTAACCAACCTCATCCTCTACCTCCGGGCTTTACTCTCCATGCTCTTCCTAGGCCGCCTCGGCGACTCCGAGCTCGCCGGAGGGACTCTCGCCATTGCCTTTGCCAATATCACCGGCTACTCTATCCTCTCCGGCCTCTCCCTCGGCATGGAGCCCCTTTGCTCTCAGGCCTTCGGTGCTCGACGGCCCGATCTTCTATCTTTGACTCTCCACCGGGCCATACTCTTCCTTCTCTCCTCCTCTCTACCCATATCCATCCTCTGGCTTAACCTTCCCAAGATATTTATTTACTTACACCAACCAGCCTCCGTCGCCGCCGTTGCTCACACCTATATACTCTTCTCCCTCCCGGACCTCGTTACCAACTCATTCTACCACCCTATCAAGATTTACCTACGCGCTCAAGGGATCACACGCCCCCTCACATGGGCCTCCCTCGCAGCCACTCTTCTCCACGTCCCCGCCAACCTCCTCCTCGCCCCTAGCGGTGTACGAGGCGTTGCCACCGCCGCTTCCCTCTCCAACCTCCTCTCCCTTCTCTTTCTTCTCTCCTACGTTCGCCTTGCCGACCTCTATAAAACGAGTCCCACCCGCGACTGCCTCTCCGGCTGGGGCCCTCTTGCCAAACTAGCCGGACCCAGCTGTGTCTCCGTCTGCCTCGAATGGTGGTGGTACGAGATCATGATCGTCTTGTGTGGACTCCTTGTGGACCCCACTGCCACGGTGGCATCCATGGGGATACTCATTCAAACTACCGGTTTGATCTATAATTTCCCGAGTTCGCTCGGTTTTGCAGTCTCGAATCGGATTGGAAATGAGCTCGGCGCCAACAGGCCGCGTCGGGCCAGGAACACTGCCAAGGTCGGGATCGGTATCGCCGTTGGGATGGGGATGTTGTCCGCTTGTTTAGCTGCCGGGATGCGGGACCGGTGGGGGAGGATGTACACATCTGAAGCTAAGATACTGGAGCTGACTGCCGCGGCTCTACCTATTCTGGGACTGTGTGAGGTGGGGAACTCCCCGCAGACGGTGGCGTGTGGGGTGGTGAGGGGGAGTGCTAGGCCGAGCACGGCGGCGAACGTCAATTTAGGAGCGTTTTATCTTGTGGGGACCCCGGTGGCGGTTGGGCTTGGGTTTTATGGAGGATTTGGGTTTCGCGGGCTTTGGATCGGGCTTTTGGTGGCCCAGATAATCTGTGCTGGGCTTATGTTGTATGTGGTGGGGACCACCAATTGGGAGCAGCAGGCGAACAGAGCCCAGAAGCTGACGTCTACTGCTGCTGCGGCGGCGGTCGAGGAGGACCTCAAGGAGCCTCTCATTTGCGTCGTCGTCACTCCTGCTTCCTAATTTTTTTTGGAAGAAGAAGTTCCAAATTTCTCAAGTTGGAATACAAACGTGGTGTATTTTGGAATTATTAATTTGAATCCTCCACCCTTATTTTTAATCTATTATTATCATTTACTACAACAAAATACACTTAACTCACATGCTTAATTTCTTAGTCATGTTATTAAGACTTTTTTAACTATTTACCTAACATACCTATAATTCGCTATTTACAAATTTACATTTTTTTTCCTAAAATAATTTTATAAAAAATAATAACCAGTTATCATGTCACATCATCGTCTCAGACATATCATCTGTCAACTTATCTACAAATTTTCCATTTTTACAAAAGTTTCATTCAGATCTTATTTTTCTATGACTTATTTTTCATTCATTCGATTTAAATATTTTTTGATTAATCCCAAATTATTATTAAATTCAATTTTGATAAATTTGATTTTTAAATCTTTATGTGTATATATAATTTAGGCATTTCAAAATACTAATGATTTTTATATATAGATTAAATAATCATTAAGTATTTTAAAAAATCTTAGACACATCTCCAAATTTATTTATATATATACATATGAGAATTAGTTCGTGTGAGAACATATTTAAGGAGATGAATGATAATCTCTAAAAGTTATTGGATTATAATATATTAATGGTTAAGATTGATTCTGAGCATTTACTTATATCATGATAATACTTACCATACTCTGAAGATTCTATGTCATTTTATGTTCATAAACTGTATGTTCAATTGTGAAAAAATAAATAAGAAAATCGTGAATACATTAATAACACCGCTATAAAGGCATACGCATGTTGGTAAATAAAAAAAATTGTTTAATTAAATTAGATGAAAAAATAAATTAATAACGGAACTCGTACACACAATAGCAACATGACTAGAAATATACATTTAATTTGCTTGAATAATATGTTCACATATCTCTCACATCTTGCAAACAACACGTAGACGATTGAGCAAATACAATCGAGGAACATCCATGTGCAACTTTGACATTGGAATTATCCTTAGACATAACATCAAGAACATAAACGGCCATAAACATTATGCAAAGTCGGACTCTTTGGACCCTAAGATAATGACAAATTAAAAAGAGATACTTACAAAACTTCCCCTCTATTAATGATGAAAAAACATGCACCGGTCGAGTCGATCTACATGGGAGATTGAATCGATTTAGTACGACAATTTAATACAAGTTTGGCAATTGGACGGGCTACAAGATAGCCCAAAGAAAAAAAAAGAATAAGGAAAAGAAAGATAAGATATTATTAGTTCCACCGGAAAATATTTGATTTTTATCGACTCGATTATGTGTAAAATATCGTCATTTGGATAAAGTTAGTCATGTTTTGGAAAAATGGTCTCAAGGACTCGATTATGTGTAAAATATCGTCATTTGGATAAAGTTAGTCATGTGTTGGAAAAATGGTCTCAATGACTCGATTGGTTGGTCGACTCGATCGATAACATTTGATAACTTTTCAACACTTGAATAAAACCGACTTTCTTGTTATTGTGTTCGGAACCAAAAAAAACTCATGAATGCTAATCTCATGGTATTTTAAAGATCTACAACTTTGTATTGCACATGAAATTCAAAAGTGTTGGGACAATGGTCAAAATATGATTTTTTTTTTTGGTGGGAAGGAGATTCGGTGATCTCCGGCGCATCTAGTCGCGCTTATTATATATGAAAAGGACTAAGTAGTAATCACGCGGGGGATAGTCCGACCCCTTACATCATTACGTAAAAGATCCACTACACCCTCGGGAGGGTCACGCAATACACTTAATCCGACAGGAAAGTCAAAAGCAATAGAAGCAAGAAAATCCGCGACATTATTCGCCTCACGGTAGGCATGACGGAAATGGATATTCCAGTTCCTTTTGAGATAGTCTTGGCACTTAGTGACCAGACTTGCGAGAGGGTGACATCTAGGTAACGTTTTCCTTAGAAGAATGGTAGCGAGCTTTGAATCTGTCTCCAGAATCAAGGCTCGAATACCACTCTCCCAAGCAATCTGTAATCCATAGTATATACCCCACAATTCCGCCATGGGAACGGTGCATATACCAAGATTCACTACGTACCCTTTATGCCACTCTCCCACATTATTCCTAATGATGCCAGCCGCTGATGCGTGTCCATCGCCTCTAACTGCTCCATCCGAGTTAATCTTCATCACCTCCATAGGTGGGGCTTCCCAACTGATGTGCACCACTTCTTTGTTGCCATTCTTTCGAGAAGTGTTATTCTTGTTCCAAGCCTTTGCGTACTCCATCGCTTGTGCTATCACGAAACTATGGCCATCATTTCTAGTGTTGATATTGTCAAAACTTTTCTCGTTCCTCCACTTCCAAAGCCACCACAAACCTACAACAAACACAATGTTCCAACTACAGAAACTATTAAATTTGCTAGTAGAAAGAAGGTTACCTCTCAACCAGGTGGCAAACGGTAAGTCGAAAAATCTCGCTCCAAATCTCGTAGCCATCAGATCTCGCCATAGCTTATTGCTGATTGGGCAATCTCGGAATAGATGTTCAAGGGACTCGGAGCAACCGACACATCTTGGACAACTGTCATTGAGACTCACGTGTCGACGTTGCCTCTCTTCATTGGTAAGAATACCCCCCTTCATGATTTTCCAGATGAAATAGCGCACACGCTCTTGAACTTTCAACGACCAGATCAGATGGTAGATAACGCTGTCTATTTGGTGTTCACCGTCCTCTTCCCTGAGCATTTTGTACGCAGAAGCAACCGTGTAGTTCCCGTCCCTATTCCACTTCCAGGAAATCTCATCTCGGTAGGGTGTCCTGTCTATCCCTAAACCTTCTTCTGTATCTATCATGAGTGCAATGGATGCAAGTTTAAGAACCGTACTTGCAGGGAGGAGGTTACTAAACTCGCTCCATTTCCAGCCCGAGCCAACATCCCAGTAATCCCTCACTTTCCTACCTGTTAGGCTTTCATCCATCCCCGTATCAACCAACTCAACTAGGGGTCTGTCAAGGATCCAACAATCTCTCCAGAAGTCTATGTCCTCTCCGTTGCCTACGATCCATCGGTGACCCGGTTTAATCACTCGACTTATACCCCTCTGTAGACTAGTCCAAGTCGGGGAAGGCGCAGTGTGTGGTCTTCCATTCGGGCGGATATATTTGCTCTTCAGTACCCTAGTCCACATGCTATTGCCGTCCTTTAGAAACCTCCATCCGATCTTTCCGATCATTGCCCAGTTTAGATCTTCCATAGCTTTGACCCCCAATCCACCACAGTCCTTTGGTTTGCAGATTTCTCTCCATGCCACTGTGTGCATTCGTTTCCGATCTCCCTCATGACCCCAGATGAAGCCTCTGTTAATTTTGTCAATCTCCTCACAAATGCCTTTTGGTAGAAGCATGGTGGACATCGAGTAAATCGGAATGGAATTTAGCACCGACTTCGTTAGGGCAACTCTACCTGCGAAACTCAGGCTCTTGCACTTCCATCCACTCAACTTCCCATTGATTCTGTCCAACATCGGGGCAAACGTTGCTTTTGAAACCCGCTCTTGAATCATCGGCATACCCAGATAATTGCCCAGCTTTTTGGTGACTTCAATCCCGCTTAAATCTGACAAAACTTTCTGCATTTCTCTTGAAACATTTGGGGACACAAATATCTTTGATTTCTGCATATTAATTTTCTGTCCAGAAACCCTACAAAACCTGTCCAAGCATTCAAGGATGATTTTCAGCTGTTCCGGAGAGGCTTCTGCAAAGAGCGTTAGGTCATCTGCAAAGAAGATATGTGAAAGCAACGGTCCCTCCCTAGAAAGTCGAATGGGTTTCCAATTACCCTTATCGACTTCCTCAAGAATAGCTTGACTTAATCTCTCAATACATAATACGAAAAGGTACGGAGAAATCGGATCACCTTGTCGGAGGCCTCTTTTTGGATGAAACTGTTGAGTAAGCTCCCCATTCCAATTAACTTGCATCCTTACCGTAGTAATGCATTCTTTGATCATATCACACCATTCCGTAGGAAACCCCGCCGCTTCAATCGTATCCTCTACATACTCCCAACGAATTCTATCGTAGGCTTTTTCAAGGTCTAATTTCAAGATCATCCATTTCTTTCCGGTTTTCTTCTTTCTGGTAGAGTGGACAATTTCCTGCATTAGGACAATGTTATCCTGAATATACCTTCCCGGAATGAAACTCCCTTGTGTAGGTCCAACAAGAGTGTCAATGAATTCCTGTATGCGTTGCACCAGCACTTTGGAGATGATTTTATAAAGAACGTTGCACAACGCAATCGGTCTGAATTGTGTAATCAACTCCGGAGTCCCGACTTTTGCAATGAGACACAAGATGGTATCATTTAACCCAATCGGTAGTTTCCGGTATTCAAAGAATTTTTTCACTTCTCTAACCATCGAGTTACCGACGATGTCCCAACACTTCTGATAAAATATGGGTTGAAAGCCATCAATCCCCGGCGACTTATAAGCTCCCATACTCTTTACTGCTTTCCACACTTCATCATGGTGTACTTCCTTGAGGAGGTCTTCTCTCTTTTCCATCAATATCATAGGGAAGTTGTTGTCTGAATGTGAGTGTCCCATGTCAGCCGAATTAGAAGTGGAACTGTAGAGTTTTTTGAAGTACTCAGTAACTAATCCATGGAGTTTTGCGTCGTCTTCTTCCCATATTCCATTCTCTCCTTTTAGGCCATCAACTCTATTCCGTCTGCGTCTAATAATCGTAGCAGTATGGAAAAACTTTGTATTTCTATCTCCGAACGCCAGCCATTGTTCTCGCGATTTTTGAAACCAAATAATCTCCTCCTGCTCTAGCACTTCTTCCAGTTTAGCTTGGAGTCGGATCTCCGTTGCCTTTCCCATTGTAGTCATACACACACCTGGATTGCTTTGCAAATCTTCAAGTTCTTTCATGAGGCTTCGTTTCCTGCAAAAAATATCACCAAACACCCGCCGGTTCCAAGATAATAACCAATTTTTAAGAGTAGTGAGCGGGATACCTCGACTAGCATGTTGGTCCCAACATCTTCTCACCATGGGCCGGAAGTCGTCATGTGTCATCCATGCTGCCTCAAACCGGAAGGGCCTCTCTCTCCGTTGTCTTACAGATTCGGGATGTAGTCTCATGAGCAAAGGTGTGTGATCCGACGAGAATCTTGCAAGATGTCTGACAGACGCATCCGGCCAGACAACTCTAGCATCTTGGTTCATCAGGGCCCTATCCAACCTTTTCTGGATGCCTTTGTTTCTACTCTTACTGTCATCCCATGTGAATTCTGATCCAGTGAAGCCAAGATCTACAAGCCCATAATTATGGATTATATCTAGAAACTTATCTGAATCTCTGTGGAGTCCAGCAGCCCCTCCTCTACTCTCATGTAGGGCTGTGATGCAATTAAAATCACCTCCAACAATACACGGGTTATTCACTCCGACGAGTTCTCTATCTAAAGCCTCCCAGAACGGGATACGTCGATTCACTGTTGGCGGGGCATAAACCACTATCATATCCAGTAGACTGTTTCTGAATGTCAACCTCACATGAATAAAAAAGGGGCATGTATTAATCACAGTAACCTGGAGTTTAGAGTCATTCCACAAAAGCCATACTCCCCCTTCAAAGCCTTGAGCTTCCACTCTTCTACAACCTCCAAAATTAAGCTTGCTGCAGACTTTATCAGCATTATCTCCCGATATTCTAGGCTCGAAAATAGCTAGCATATCAACCTTATGAGCTTTGCACAGGAACTTGATTGCTCGTCTGAAGCCGCTCTTGCCTGCTCCATGCACATTCCAAAGAAGACAATTCATGATTAAACAGTAAAAATAAGGTGAGCTACACACCTGTAGGCATAATAAAGAAGCTGCTTTACTGCCCAGATGTCCCAGACATCCGAGTATCATTGCTGCTGCTTCCCTCTCTTAACTCTTCGCATTCCATATTGCCCTCCAGGTCCGAACTTTTATCTCCAACCTTTTGTATGGCATCTATATGTTGTCCTTCCCTTTGCCAACCAACTTGTTGTGCGCTCAGTCCTGAAGGGAGCTGCTCTCCTGGTTCCTGATTGTTAGAGCGATTAGTCCCCTCATTCTCCTTATTCATCAATCTTTCTGCAGAGTTGGGAAGTGGGATTCCCACACTTTCATTTCCTGTATTTTGATCCCCAACAGCCCTTTTCTTGTCTTCCGGTTCGTACCCTCCTTCATCGCTATCTGTCACCACAAAAATATCCTTTCCTCTCCCAGATCTTTGTCGTTTCAGCGTAACAATCTTTTCTTTACCATTCTCCTCCATCTTTGCTCTCCTCGACATTTTCCTCCTTTCGTTCCTTACTCTGTTACGTTTCTTTTTCCTCTCTAGTTCTATCTCTTCTTCCGTTAGGGCTGCTGCTTGGAAGGTAATAACTTCCTTCGTTCCTTTCTTCTGATTTTTACTCGTGCTTGCAACATTACTTCCTGAGTTGGCGTTTTGCTGCTTATTCAGTCCAGCAATTATTGTATTAGCGTTACGTACCAAATTTCTCTCTCCTTCTATATGTTTTCCTTTACCTTTAATTTCTTTACCTCTCTCCTCTCCTAGATTGGTCCCACTTTTCTGCTGATGAGGTTCCCCTTGGGATTGCTTCCCGTAAATAAATTTACCAGCTTGATTTTTCCCATATTGTGTGCGATTCTGATATTTATGGTTTGAACCCACCTTCCCTGAATATTCCGCAATCTCTTCTTTCCCTTTCTGATACCTTCCTTTCTTACCGACCAACATCCAAGGTCCAAACTGGTCCTCCTCCGGCGCCGCCTGGGTTGCAGTTTCCGGTGATTGGCCGTTCGGTTGTGATTGCGCATCTTTCTGGCTTCTCCTTTCCAGCTCTTCATCCTTCTTTCTTCCGCGATCTTGGATTTCGGTTTTATGGGGGCAATTTGATGCGTAATGCCCATATCTCCCACATTTGAAACATACCATTTGTAATCCTTCATACTCAATGGAGCACCGTACTTTGCTGATGAACACGGCTTTCTTGAGCGGTTTGCTCAAGTCTAGTTCAACACACATTCGGACGAATCTACCTCTATTAAGGTTTAGAGTCTTTGGGTCCATAGCAATAGGTTTTCCCATTCCGGTGGCTACGTTCCATAGTATAGCCTCATTGAACCATTGCATAGGCACCCCTGTAATTCTAATCCAGGTTGGTGCAGAGGTGATCTGTTCAGTGGTAACGAATTCCGGTGTCCATCTTTTCAAACTCAGGCATCTTCCAAACACAGCCCAGGGACCACCCGTCAAGATCATCAATAACTCATTCTCGTTTTTGAATCGGGCCACAAAGTATTCGTTGTCTAGATCGATGATCTGAACATTATTCCCGAGTTTCCAAAGCTCTTTGATCTTCCGCTCCATTACCGGGAAGGCAATGGGGTAACCAAGGACTTTGAAGACAATTGATAGTTTCCACTCGTCTTCAAGGTTCTTCGCGATACTCTGATCTATCTCGAAGCATGGATCCCCTTCAGGTCCAAAGGGGAATGTTAGTATCATCTTTCCCATCAGTGCATTCATATCCACTTTCCTATCATCACTTTTCTTCTCCGATCTACCCGTCGTGACATCCTTCCAGGTCTTCTTCTGCCCTATCTCTGAGCCGTCTTCACTGGATTCTTTCCCACCCTTGGTGTTCTTGCTTCCTATATCAAAAGAGAGAGGACCATCATTGTTAGAGTTCATAAAAGTTACTCCTACTGGTTCCTCTCCACCTGTGATCTTGACCGCATCTTCCTTATTGACTTCAGCCACTTTCGTCCCAGTCTCCCCTTCTTTCATATCTATAACTGTTTCCATGTTCACGTCCTCCCTCCCTTGTTCAGTCTCGTGCTCATTAGTGTTTCTGGTATTATCGATCTCGATTACCGGTATAGAGGTTTCCACCTCCATTTTCCGACCACCGATGACGCCGGTCTCTAGGATGATAACCCCGCCTAGGTTCTCGATTGATCGGTTTTTATGGAAGCCTCCTTGATCACAAGAATTATTGATGTGGGCATTCCTCTTAGCTCCAAATGATGCACAATATGGCCTTAAATGCCTACATTTCAGTAAAAGCACAAGAACACAACAAACTTTGCAAAATCAATGGATTCAAATATATTATCATTCAAGTCTACCCTATATGCAATGAATATGGATAAAAATGAGGATGAGAAATATGCTAAGATGGATGTTGTCGTCATCGTTTACGACCTTGTCCAAAATTAGATCAGCGACCATATGGATGACTACAAGAAGTTAGGTTCTTTGGTTCAACCTTTTCTATGTCCTGAATTAACCCTTTTACACATCCACAACCAAGTGGATTCCCTCGTGGAGTCGCGGTCAAATCCGAATCAGGTTCGTGCCCACTCGGTTCTCTCATAGTTAATTGTCTCCTCGTAAGTCTTCCCTTAGTTCTCACATGGTTCAACTCTCTCATAGTGGCACTTTCGAGATCCCCCAAGGACCCTTGTATGAAAAAGTCATCCGCTCCAACTCATCATTAGTTAACGAAGTCAAATCGATTTTTTCCTTGAAATTGTTCAATGACACTATTCAGACTTGGTAGCAGCCATACCTCAACACACTTGCTTCCAAGCGAATGTATTTGTTCTAAACTTATTGTTAAGTGAGCATGCATAGCCTAAACAAACTTGCAAGTACACTACACTATTTGATATTCCCATAAAATGAGTCCAATTCACTTAGGGCTCGTTTGAAAGCGCGAATCAATCAAAAACCTTATTTGTTTAGAGGCTTTTAACACATTAAAGTAATCCCATATTTTCCATTTCTTTTTCCTTACCATTATCCGATTCCTTCGTTTTTTATTTCACCGCTCCGACCAAACGGACACTTAGAGTAATTCTATCGTGATAACTCTCGGATATAGAAGGAATATGTGGCAAAGCATGAGTGAAGTTGGCGAACATACATGGCGTACATGATTAAGACACCTTGTCTACCAAATGGGACACTGTTTGCCTTAAAATGAGCAATCAATAATGTCAATGGAAGGCCTCCATGATGTATACTCGTAAGTGCATGTTTACATAAGTATAGAATAGAAGTGCATCTTTTCATCTGTACATAATACACATTCCCCCAATAAGATTGACCTCTTTATCATGAATATACAAAAGTAAAGCCCTAATTTGTTTGTTAATTAGATAAATTAGAAAAAGCAATGCCATAGCGTCATCATAACGTGCCTATATGTCTCCAATATCCTCGAGCGTATAATATTTCCAAAACGTACTTGGCATAATAAATAAACCCTAATCTCGTACTAATAATGGCTTGCGAACCCTATGAAGGGGTAGCAGACAGTGCCTAAGTAGACCTATTTTTGTAGCTGTTGGACAGCAATGAGACAGTACGTATAGGGCGCCCCTTTGGAGAGTTTAGAGGTCACCCACTGATTCATATATTCTCGACATTCCCTTTGCCCTAATCATGTCGCCAATATATATACATATTTATGGACGCACGTACACAAAGACAAGATGATTAAGCTCACATTATTCCTCTCACATGGCTAGCCATAAGGACACGGAATTAACGCCACTTCCTTTCTTCTTTCAACGTGTCTCCAAATCTGGGTTTCTCATGGGATTAATATTAGGTTTAAGAATCCAACCCAACCAGATTTCATTTAGTGTTTGTGTTTTAATGATAAAACTACTAGCTACCTAGCTAGCTTTCCATCATATCGTCTATACTGTCCGTGTTTCGTGTTTGTTTTGGGTACATTCATCCACGTACACTTCATTTGGTTTCGCCTTGAAAGCAAAAACGCAATAAAAACAAATCACTTCATTTAAATGTTATTGTTCCTTTATAAAAAGTTCAAATTTGATAAGTAAGCCTTTTTCAGTTTTCAACTAGCCCCTACATAATCGAGTTTAGTAAATGTACCTTCTTTTTTTTTTAATTCCTTCTTCACCAAAGTCACACAGGAGAGCTATTCCAGCCCAAAAACATTCGATTTCGATCATCGCAGCCTCGTTCACAATCGCTATCGTTTTTCTCCTTGTTGTCGCTCTGATGTTCACCATTAATGTCTCTCTTCCAACTCACCTGCTAATTATCATTGTCGCTCTTGATCTCTTCCCCTTTGATTCCGCTACAATCGCGGTCCAGCTCACATACGAATTATCATCGTCGCTCTCGATCTTTTTCTCTATGATTCCGCTGCAATATCCATTCTCATCCTGAGTCTAGACATATGGATCTTGTACTTTATCGGTGATATTGGATTCCTCGTCATGAAACCCTAGCTTGTCAGATTGTTTGTACGGTTGATGTTGTGAATTCATAATCGTCGCTAATGTTGGTTCAGGGAGCTCCATTGAACAGGATAATCTCAACAATTGAAGCCAAAATCAGAAAGTTTCTGGTATGAAATTCATACCAGAAACTCGTACTAGAAAATTTTGGTTTAAAATTCATACCAGAAATTGTTGGGATGAATATTCTGGTATGGATCGCATGCCAGAAATTTTTAGTATGAGTTTTATGGTATGAATTTTATACCAGAAAATTATGGTATGAATTTCAAATCAGGGTATTCTAGTATGAATTTTTGATATAAATTTTTAATATAAATTTCAAGCTAGAAAATTATGTGATGAATTTCATACTAGAAATTCATACTAGAAAATAAAAAAGAAAATATAAAAACAAACTCGGGAATTGGTATGAACTTTCTGGTATGAAATTCATACCAGAAAATTATTTAAAAAAAAAAGAAGTCGGATTTCTTTTAGATAACAAACTTAGTAGTCATGTATATTTGTTTTTTTTAATAAAGGAATTAATTACTTTTATTTACCATTAATGAAAGTGGTAAAAATTAATGGGATACACAAATTAAAAAGAAATAGAACATAACCTACCAAATTCTCTACAAAAATTTTTGGCAAATTAGTACATAATTATTGAAATGTTACATTAAATTTATGGCATGAGAGCTGCTAGCAATGATCTAAATAATGTAAATAGAATAGAAAATAGTATTTTGATAACCAACAAATATTTGAGTATTGGGTAGATTAACACATCGTTGAGTTCCGCCAACTACCAAGTTTGAGATTAGCTAAACACAACAATAATTGAATTAAAGAAGACATTTCGAAGAAAGCAAATATTTGAGTATTGGGTGCAAAATACTCCCGAGGGGACAGCACATATATCATCGTGTAAAATTACAATCACGACTCGATCAACTAAGAGGCTAGGATATAACAATGCACACGACTAATCTCAAAATAAAGGGTACATCACATATATCATCGTCACCAAACAAATCAAGTTTCATCATTCTAAGTCTTCTCAAAGATCTCTCCCGCTAGAGTTTTGAAGGAAATGCCAAAAACAATGAATTCATAACATAAAGGTTTCTAAGGCGCTCACATTTTTTCCTCTCCTTTCCTATAAACAAAACATGAATCAAGAGGTATTTTCGTGGTTATCAACATGGTCTTGAGAACGAAGGCAAGAGCACGGAGTTTTTAGGCCATATAGTACTAAAATGTGGGAAATAAGGTAAAACCTTTGACTATACTTTTTATTTTCCTAAATTGATGTGATTTTAGGGTAGAACTTCTTAAATCTACTTTTGTTTTTTTGATTTTTTGAATGAGATTTTTGTTGTCACCCCAAGGGAATCGTGACCTTCTTTAATATTTGACTTTCTTTCGGCATATATGTCCTACCTCAACAGATTGTAAGGGATAAGTATAGGTTACTTGACTCAAGTAACCACTTATCTCTCATTAATACTTGGATACTAAAATTTATAATGAGAGAGAGATGAGAAAGTTGAATTAATAGAGGAAGTAACAAGTTTATGTACTTGAAACAAACGTTATAATTAAATCGAACATAAAAGAGACTAGAAAGAAAACCCAATTGAATCTCGATTGGTTGAATCGAAATTTATGTACTTAAAACAAACGTTATAATTAAATTGAACATAAAAGAGAGTAGAAAGAAAACCCAATTGAATCTCGATTGGTTGAATAAAAGTTGAAATTCCAGCCATGAACATAGAGTGAGATTGGTGGTAACTAGGGTTTCTAAGGGCTCCCCATATTTTGGAACTAGAATTACAAGAGACAATCAAAGAAAAAGAGAGGAGGATTCAACGACATAATCTAAAGTGAGGAATGAATGATGAAGAATAGACGGCTAGAGTGATTTGACGGGGACCGGAAACACAAGCTTAAAAGACATAACACATTATGAATTTTTTTTTAGGTGTTGAAAAATTGGCGGATATTGATAACTATGCACAATATTAATCATTTCCAAGATAGTTAAAGCAATGAATAATGATCTATATTTATAGATTTGAAGGAGGTTATTGACGTGAACTAAATTACTTTAATATATTGACGTGAACTAAACTAAGTAACTTATCTAATCAGATTAGGCATAATCGAGATCTTCCTTGTGGATCAAGCATTCATGTGAGAGAAATATTTAGCCATCACATGCTTCTTTGGGCTTGGACTTAACCTTCATTTATCTAATACTCCGTAGAAAACAAGAGTGAATATATTGAACGAAAATTTTGGGCCCGAGCTTTTTATTTCTCCCTTAATAGTTTAAAACCAATATCATTAATTAATTCTTTTACCAATATTGCTCATTATAATCTCATTTAGTAAATATATCCGTAACAGTGGTAAGTCAATTATAGTGGTAAAAATTAGAGATGTAAAAGTATATAAAACAAAAGCCCATAAAGAAAAGCCTACTTCACCAAATTCTTTCGTAGTTTAAATAGTGTATAGCCCGTACCTTGTGCGGGTATCTTTATAATATTAGTTGTACGAGTTTAAGATATATTTATGAAATTTTATAATAATGATTCGGATTTCATTATTCTCAAAACGATAAAATAGTCACAAATAAAGAACTTTCTATTATTCTACACTTCATAAATTTAATCCTTATACAATGCACAAATTTTTTTAAAAGAATTACAATGCACAACTCCATTAGACTTATAACTAAATTACTTTAATATATTGTAATTATCTAAATGGAACCCGAAATATAATCTTCAATATCCGTTATTAACCTCTATTTATACAAGTTCTCAAACCATCACGTTTAGTAGATCAACGGCCCATATAACGGATATTAATTTATGAATAAAAATTATACTTAAAATTAGCCAAAAATCGCTGAAAATACTTAGGCAGCCACAAAACAGTATGTCAACGACCCACAAAACAGTGACTTAACGACCGACAAAACAGTAGGACAACGACCGACAAAACAGTAGGCCAACGACCCACAAAACAGTAGGCCAACGACCCACAAAACAGTAGGTCAACGACCCACAAAACAGTAGGTCAGTGACCCACAAAACAACAGGCCAACGACTCACAAAATAGATATTAATCCGTTATGAATAAAAATTATACTTAACTTAGCCAAAAGGCCAAGAAATGTGTGATTTGTTTAATCTTCAAACCCTCTATTTATACAAGTTATTAAACTATCAGGCTTACTTATAATCGGTGTGGGATAGAGATTTCCGGTGAAATTTTTTAACGTAAATAGATTGAGCTTATAATCCTTAAAAAATAAATTAAGAAAAAAATAAAAATCCTTCCAATAACTAAATTACTTAAATATCGACGGCTTAAAAATAAAAGAAATACGCAAACCAAATTATTTTTAAAATATTTAGGAGATCTTGTTCGTTAATTTTACAAAATTTTGTTTTATTTTTAGATTAATAAAAAAGATTTTTATGGTTTAATAAGTTAATTAAAAAAATATTTAACCCTACAAAATTTGTGAGAATGACACGCCAGCTTTAGTGTCTTTTGTTTTAGTATAGTATATAGAATATGTTTGTAAATTAAATTTTTTTTTATAGATAACGATAAAAAATTTTATAATATAAAATTAAACAAAATCTCATACAATAACGGATAAATTAATTTTAATTTAGACAATTATAAACGCTTTTCAAGTTCTCAAAGCATCAACCTTACTTGATAATCGACGTTGGTTAGCAAATTCGCTGAAAACAGTAACTAAACAACCCATAAAAATATAGGTCAAAGACCCTAAAACATATATTAATCTGTTATGAATAAAATTATAGCTCAACTTAGCTAAAAGAAAATGTATCATTTGTTTAATCTTCAATATCCGCTATTAACCTCTATTTATACAAGTTCTCAAACCATCATTTTAGTAGGTCAATGACCCATATAACGGATATTAATTTATTAATAAAAATTATACTTCAACTTAGCCAAAAATCGCTGGAAATACTTAGCGACCCACAGCAATAGGTCAACGACCCACAAAACAGTGGCTTAACGACCCACAAAACAATAGGTGAACGACCCCCAAAATAGTAGGCCAACGACCCACAAAACAGTAGGCCAACGACCCACAAAACAGTAGGCCAACGACCCACAAAACAGTAGGTCACAACAACCCACAAAACAATAGGTCAATGACCCACATTACAGTAGGTCAACGACCCACAACAGGCCAACGACTCACAAAATAGATATTAATCCGTTATGAATAAAAATTATACTTAACTTAGCCAAAAGACCAAGAAATGTGTGATTTGTTTAATCTTCAACTCTCTATTTATACAAGTTATCAAACTATCAGACTTACTTATAATCCTTCAAAAATAAATTAAGAAAAAAATTAAAATCTTCCCAATAAATAAATTACTTAAATTTCGACAGCTTAAAAATAAAATAAATACGTAAACAAAATTATTTTTAAAATGTTTAGGAGAACTTGTTAGTTAATTTTACAAAATTTTGTTTTATTTTTGGATTAATAATAAAGATTAATGGTTTAATAAGTTAATTAAAAAAAGATTTAACCCTACAAAATTTGTGAGAATGACACATGAGCATCAATGTAGTCTAGTTTAGTAGTATATGTAAATAAATAAATTACTTAAATTTCGACGGCTTAAAAATAAAAAAAATATGTAAACAAAATTATTTTTAAAATATTTAGGAGATCTTGTTAGTTAATTTTACAAAATTTTGTTTTATTTTTGGATTAATAATAAAGATTTATGGTTTAGTAAGTTAATTAAAAAAAGATTTAACCCTACAAAATTTGTGAGAATGACACATAAACATCAATGTAGTCTAATTTAGTAGTATATATAAATATAGATATAAAAGATTTTCTGCCTTAAAAAATAAAGATTTATTGGCCTATAAAATCTTGGAAAATCTCTATAAAAAAAAGTTACGTACAATTTTGAATAACATAATGTTTAGTAAAACATAAATTAATCCGTTATGAATAAAAATTATATCTCAACTTAGCTAGAATACCACAAAATGTATCATTTGTTTAATCTTCAATATCCGTTATTAACCTCTATTTATACAAGTTTTCAAACCATTACTTCTAGTAGATCAACTACCCATATAACGGATATTAATTTATGAATAAAAATTATACTTCAACTTAGCCAAAAATCGCTGAAAATACTTAGCGACCCACAACAGTAGGTCAACGACCCACAAAACAGTGGCTTAACGACGCACAAAACAAAAGGCTAACGACCCACAAAATAGTAGGCCAACGACCCACAAAACAGTAGGCCAACGACCCACAAAACAGTAGGCCAACGACCCACAAAACAGTAGGTCAACGACCCACATTACAGTAGGTCAACGACCCACATTACAGTAGGTCAACGACCCACAACAGGCCAACGACTCACAAAACAGATATTAATCCGTTATGAATAAAAATTATACTTAACTTAGCCAAAAGACCAATAAATGTATCAGATTTACTTATAATCGATGTGGGATAGGGAATTCCGTAAAAAAATTTTAATGTAAATAGATTGAGCTTATAATCTTTCAAAAATAAATTAAGAAAAAAAATAAAAATCTTCCCAATAAATAAATTACTTAAATTTCGACGGCTTAAAAATAAAAGAAATACGTAAACAAAATTATTTTTAAAATATTTAGGATATCTTATTAGTTAATTTTTCAAAATTTTGTTTTATTTTTGGATTAATATTAAAAATTTATGGTTTAATAAGTTAATTAAAAAAAATTTAACCCTACAAAATTTGTGAGAATGACACATCAGCATCAATGTAGTCTAGGTTAGTAGTATATATAAATATAAATATATAAATATAGATATAGAAGATTTTCTGACTTAAAAAATAAAGATTTATTGGCCTATAAAATCTTGGAGAATCTCCGTCGAAAAAAAAGTTACGTACAATTTTGAATAACATTATGTTAGTTTAGTAAAAAAAAGATTTTCTGGCTTAAAAAATAAAGATTTATTGGCCAAAAAAATTGTGGTAGCTCTATTTGATTGCTGCTTCCACAGCGTGCCACGTCATCAAATCATGCACTCATTTAGTATGTATAACTAGTGTATTACCCGCACTTTGTGCGGGTTCAGTTTTAATAAATATTTAATACTTAAACATTATATGCATATTTTTGTAAAATAAAAATCCAAAAATGAAATTATAATCATATGATTTTTAATTCTCTTTTAAGTATTTATCTCTTCTAATTAATTATAATTTTAAATTGATTTATTAAGATATGCTTGTTGGTAAAAAAAAATTGTAAAAGTTTAAAAACTATTTTTATAAAAATATTTATTTACATACTTTTTTTAAAAATTTATAAATTAACTTTCAATTTATATTAACATTTAAAAATTACTTTTTAAAATAATTTTTTAGGCTTCGAGAAACCTGGCGTTGACACGTGGCAATAGAGACTTCTGCTTTAATAGATACTAGTGTATTACCCGCACTTTGTGCGGATTCAGTTTTAATAAATATTTAATACTTAAAAATTTATATGTATATTTTTGTAAAATAAAAATCCAAAAAATGAAATTATAATCAAATATTATGATTTTTAATTCTCTTTTAAGTATTAATCTCTTCTAATTAATTATATTTTAAAATTAATTTGTTAATATATGCTTGTTGGTAAAAAAAAATTCGTAAAAGTTTAAAAACTATTTTTATAAAAATATTTATTTAAATATTTTTTAAAGAATTTAAAAATCAATTTTCAATTTATATTAACATTTAAAAATCACTTTTTAAAATAATTTTTTAGGCTTCGAGAAAATCTGGCGTTGACACGTGGCAATAGAGGCTCCTGGTTTAATAGATATAAGATAAGATATTTTCTAAAAATAAAATTTAATTGTTTTACTAACATTTACTATAACAAAATTCAAAGATATTTTAAATATATTTTAACTTTAATTAACGACTTTACTAAAATATTTTTTTTATAGATTTTAAATTTGAAAAACCACTTTTTTAAAAAAATTTGGGGGCTGGGGGAACCGTCGCTTGACACGTGGCAATAGAGGTTCCTGCTTTAATATATATAAGATAAGATAAGATAAAGATAAATGGGTTGATCACCCGAATAACTAAATAATTAAAAAGAAAATTTTATTAATCTAAACTCGGGAACCTCATTGCTTCTTTTGGAAGGCTCCGAACATTTTTGTTTGTTTGTTCCTTGGCGAGCAAGTAACCATTTGGGCATGTCGGAGGAATGGTTGGCCGTGCGTTTTCACGTCATGAACGTTCATCATCTTTCTTGTTGGGATCGGGCGTGGACATCCTTTTACCCGTATAGAATAAGAGTAGATATGAAGGACGTTGGTCGTTCTCAACCGAAAGGTTCCACAAGATAGCACAGCACGTCCAATGCAGGCAAAGCCCTATGGTATAATAACAACTTGTAATGTCAAGAATAGGTCAGCGGACATTAGTCGGGACCTAAATGGATTGAATGTTAGTCGAAGATTGGGCCTTGCCCTACATAAGCATTCCAGTTGGTTTGTAAGTTAAATAGTGGCCCTCAGCGGCCTAATCATGGCATCTTGTCAAACTATAGAATTGAATTGTCTACTTTGTTAATAGTGCTACAATCCGCATTGTTTTCTGAAAATACATGTTTGAAGATAATGCCCCTTATTCCCTTAATGTGATGAACATGGAGAGCTGGTGAAGTTTTTCGAACGTACCTAATAAGGAAATGTGTAGTTATTACCTATATATATGAATTACAAGAGAAGAGAAGGAAAATGATAAGCAGACATAAACACTTACAAGTCAAACAAGTGTTCCATCCCTCAAGACGAATGGTCAGTTCACTTTCGGCATAACCATCAGCAGACAAAAGAACTTCCCCTCCTTGTGGTGTATAATTAAATAGTCATATTTCATGATTTATTTTTACTATCCTGACATGATTAGCTAAAATCTTTTCCACTAACATTTGAGATTTGAGTTTCTTAGGGGGGAGAAGATACAAATGCATCAAGTATATATTGTTTTTGGAAGATGATGTTAGACTGCATCCAGGAACAATTTGTGCTCTTACTGCTGGAATGGGAAAAAAATTTTTAGAGGTAATGAATGTAACTCTTGCAAGTGATCTTAGTTTTAGAAGGTTTGTCATTTGATATGAATCTTCTTAAATCATGGTATAATTTCTTGTCAAGGGCATCCTAACACTTTGCTTCTAGTCTAGGTAGTGGAATTACTTGAGAAAGCAAACATTTGTTATGTGAAAACGCTATATTAACAAGATATAAACGAATAAACTCACATGGAGAACAATCTAGAGTGGTTGTATCTAAGAGCAAGATTTGAACACAAGATTTGTTGAAGAGGTTTGGAACAAAGTCCTACGACCCCGGGATATCATTATCGATCCAATCCATTATAGCTCTAAAAGCAAAAGCCAAAAACAAGAGTTACAGAGGATAAACGTGCAAGTGTAACCAAAAACAAAGATGAACAAGAGTAGAAAAGAAAACATAAGCGAATAAGAACAACACACGAGTTTGAAGAACCAAAGATCTTCTTTGAGGCCCACATAGAAGGTGATTCGATATTTCCTTTGAAGATAGAAGCCGTCAAAGGCTCAACCTCAAGAGGAGAGGATGCTCTTGGTTCAAGAACACCAGAAGTAAAGGCTGGAGTAGAGAGCGGCGAGAGAAGAAGAGAGTAGGTGAGAATGAGATTAGGGTTTTACGTGAGCCATCAGCTAACCTTATATATCTCTTCTCTAAGCTCAAACAATGTTGTCTGATTTAATGAACCACACGCCTAGACATCGAATCCTGTTCAAAACAACGCGTTTCATCTCCAGAACATAAACTCGGTTCCTCATATATAAAAAACACTCAAATCTGGTTTTTTAACTTGGTCATGAGTTTGAATCTTCTCGACTACAACTTTACCACTTTATTCGCCTTACATTCTGGAGTCACATATTTCAAAGGTTAACTGGATCATGAACCACATCTTGTTTACTAGACACTGTTACTTGTCATGGGGATTCGTTGCACCATATATCATGGTTGTGATTCATATTTCTGCTGCAGTGGAGTGGGCAAGGAAGCCTCATTCATGGCGGTGAGCGCATTACCTTTCCTTATTAGGTACGTTCGAAGTGAAGGCGCAATGTTATTCTTAGGCATTAATGTAACCCAAACTATTACAACTTTCTCCTGTATACCCATATAACAGTATATTGCTTGAAATAGAATAAGTTATATAGTTGTTCTATTAACTAGTCTGGCATTCAATATTACTTGAAAGATGGAAATATAGGAAAGGTATGCCTTACTATCTATTTTCTTGTCCACTATGATCTCACATTGATTATAAAGACATAAAAATCATAATATATAGATTGAATATGTTGCAGATTAACAAATTATTTTGTAGCGCTTTTCGCTTCCCGGTAAATATATTGAAACCGGATATTCCGAAGAAGCTTTAGCAATAGCACACCAAACTAGTGAGAGATGAGAGGGCGCCAACACCTTTTGTTCTTCTGATCAACTCGGATTCTATCTTAAACATCATTACATGGTGTCCCGACTCCCGTGTTAGCTCGAATCCCTTGGCCAAACCCATGGTATCCCGACTCCCATGTTAGCTCGAATCCCTTGGCCACACCCCTATAGTTCCGCTCTCGGCACAGTCTGTATACCTACATAATGTACACCTTCTTTCGGTCATCGCTCATCCTCGTCCCTTAGAAGACCTCCAACTATTACTAACAATGTGAACCAACGGTAGGACCTTTTACTCTATTTTGTTGTCCGACCTTTTGAGCTGGATTTTTGTTGTCACCTCCAAAGAAATTCTTTGGTCTCGTCAAAACTCAATTTAAGTGCAATAAATATGGATGCAAATCCACCTGAATTTATGCATCAATGAAGGGCAACAAGTCTGAATCTGTATTTTATTGTTACACAAATAGTATATTCTCTTTATAGTCCACTCATAGTGATTGGAGGTCTCTTATTCCATGGATACACATGTATTCATTTTCAAACCCACTATGTTCATTTTCACACTCATATATATATACGAACGGACAAAACATTAGACAAATTGTATAATTTTTTTTTATCTATTAGAGCATGATTATTTAGTCCATATAAAATGAATGATGATGATATATTCCCTATGTAGAAAATATGTAGTATTCAACTTTGACATAATCCATTAAGGTCAAAAGTAAATTTTGGTTAGTTATTTTTTTAGGTAGTATGCTTTTCATACAAACTATATCATCTTTCTTATGCATCAAATTATTATGGAATAAACACCCCGAATTCTCAAAATTCGGGGAGCTACTGGTTAGGACGTCCCGCCCTTAGTTTGACAACAACTTTACTAGGATCTTGCAATAAGGCACAAACGTATTTAAAACCTTTTTGAAAAACATCAAATAGTATTTACATAAATGATCAACACACGACAGCCTTACAAAACATAAATATATTAATAACATGCATGCTGAACGGAAGACTCCCCATCCCCATCTAATGAGTACGTGGACCCGGCTGACCATCCACCCCGGATCTCTCTACAACTGCCTATCTCTACAAAATCTACAACACGGATAAATCGTTAGCTAACAATACAGATATAAGTAGACTAAAAATAGCACAAGCACAACTCAAGCAAAATAAAACAATCATCATGCTGGCACACATACCGTTTATTATCTGATAACTTAGGTGAATCACTTTATTTTGTTTTTAAAGTTGTGGCACGAGAGATCTTAAGATTTCTCGCCTCCTTTCCTTATCCAACTGGTGATGGTTTGACACACCTCCGCCGGTGACGTCCCCGCAAACCAAGTATGGACTAGTCCCTAAAGAAACCCCCAGCGCCCTCGGGCTAAATGAGCAGAATGCCACCGCCCGTTACTCTTAGGCCAAATGTGTAGGTCGGTCGATAATTAATAATAAGTACAACTATAAACACATCATTCAAACACCACTATCATTATTCACACTCATATCCAGAAGCTAGCTAAGTAAGCCCAAAGGACTTACCTGAATCAAATCTCGACTCTCTTAATCACAACTCGATCTGCAACCGTAGAAACTCAATTGCCTGTCATAGGAGGCAAGTGGATCAATATACATCCCATATTCTTAGAATTCTATAACTTCTAGAAGATGTACAATCTCATCATAAGGTTAATTACTAAAATACCCTCCTAAGGTAAAATGACCATTTTACCCCTACTCTCAAAACTCTAGAAAATTCTATAACATAGTTCCAAACTCTCCTCTGGAACCTATAAGCACAACCTAACTCTAAAGAGGAAGTTTAGGTAGAAACTAGAAGATTACCAAAATTATTGACTTTCAAGCAAAGTCACTAGGGTCCAACTTTGGCTTAACATATGAAGCTCAAGTAAAAATAATAAAAATTCCACAAAAATATTCAAGATCTTCTATGCTATGGACTCTACTCATAGAAGCAAAGAATTCCCAAAACTACCCAACCACAACTCCTACACAGATCTCCAAAGATGGTTCCAAAATCCAGAAGTTCCATACTTAGCCAAATAATCACTTCTTTTCCCAAAAATTGTGCTACTACCCTACTTCGGAACATCATAAGTCTGAAACTAACAGTTGGAGCATCCTCAAAACTTTACATGATAAATTACAATATATGAACTCTAATCCATCAAAAGTTCATATTCATCAGAATTATCTAACGTATTCAAATCTAGCTCCAAAAATGGCTTTAACACACAATTTTTCCAACATTTAGAATATTTGAGCAACAACAGGAAAAAAAACTGTTTAAGGTCTCAACTTCAAAAAATCATAACTCCTAATCCACTCGCTGAATTCCTCTCAAATTTTAATATATTCTACAACAATATGTCAACTATACCATATCAAAAATTCAGCCAAAAGGAATGAGCCTAGCATACCTAAATCTGGTCCCAAACATGGTTGCTCGACATAGTTTCAAAAGCTCAAAAAATGACTGGATTTGCAATGCTCCTCTATGGATGTTCTGAGTATGTTTAGGGAACATAAAAGGCACGAAACTGTGAAGGAAAAGGAATGAGGATAGGTTCTTACTGTGATGTAGTAGCAGAAAGGTAGGCCTTCTCTTGGTGTTCTTGTCGACATAAGGAGATGTCCGAGAGATGGAGGAGTCCTTGGCTGCAGGAGAGTGGAATTGTCTCCTATGCCCACCAAGATCTATGTGGTTGCATGACGTGATGTTAGATCTGACAAGGTACGGCAAGAGACGAAGAGAAAGAGTAGGCAAGAGACTCACCTTGCTATTATTGCGTGTATGACGGATATGGGCGTGATTGCGGGTGCGGTTGAAGAGGTTACAAGTGCTGCTTCTCACATCCAGAGAGGAGAACAAGGCGAGAAGATGTTTTTTGTGTGGTGGTAGAGGCGACGGCTAGGGCAAGGCTGCACAGATCCGTGAGATGCAGAATTAATCTTCACCACACATTGCTTAATCCACAGAAGAGAGAGAGGCATAGACAGGAGACTCACATCAGTCCTTCTTGTTAACAGTGGGGACATTGAAGAGGATAGACAGCAAAGGATAGATGGGATGCAACACTAGGTTATAGTGGCTCGGAATGGTAACGTGAGAAGAGGGGAAGAGTTGATTGTGGCGAGATTTGTAAAGTCATTTCCAACCGTGTATTTGGACGCCAAAGTGGGGGTTGCTGCGTGATTTCAGGGCTCGTTATGGAAGGCGGATCTCCCTTCTCTCTCAACATACAGACGTACGTAGAAGGCTGAGTCTCACTGTTGGGCTGACGAGGGATTGGCTGCACGGGCTGAAGGGAGGAACACGCAAGGCTGGCGTCTTGCTTCCTGGGCTCGTTGGTCTCGTTTTTCTTGGGTTGGCTAGCAGAGAACAAAGCAGTGCTGGCTGGACGTGAGGTAGAGTTGGAGACAAGTAGTCCAAGACCCAATAAAGCATGGAGGTGTGGGCTAAACCAAGGGAAAAGAGATGGGCTAAAAACTTGACAAGACCTTGTCATAACCTTGTCAAGATCTTGTCAAAATGTGTGTCATGACCTTGTCAAAAGAGTGTCCTGACCTTGTCAAAGACCTAGAGATACAAATTAGGGTTTGCATGATTAGGGTTTGGTAAAACATTCATCATTTTATGTGAGTTTAAACTTGCATACAATGATAGAATTTGTGAAGGTAGTCAACACTAGGTGTCATAAATAAGGATCTACGGGTCGAAATTCGGTTTGACTCGAAAATAAGCGGAATTAAAATTTCGGATATTACAGAGTATAATATATCATTTCAAGTCAAGTTGGATATTACATATATCTCAGTCTAGAAGCACAAGAATAACATATAAAATGAATGATGATGATACATTCCCTATCATATATATAAAAGTGGGAGAGCTCTTAGGAACAGTGAAATCTCTAGCCTCCCTTTTGGAAAAAATTACACAACAAACCATTCAGCTGCTCGTGGCCCTTTCTGTGAATGCGCTGAACTCAAATACAATATATTCCCGTTAATAAACCCATGTCCCCTCGTCAGCCCCTCCTTGCCCTTTTCTTCACCACCGAAAGAAATCCCGTTGAGCCCCAGACGCGTTAACCCCCTTATCCATCTTTTCGCTTCAGCCAGGGAACATGCTAGCCTTCTCCTACTCCTCTTCGTCTCGGCCAATCGGCACCCTGCTGCCTCTTTTTGCACCGCTGAAAGGAAGCTTGCAGAACCCTAAACGGGTTTACCTCTTCGCTCCAGCCAACGTCCTAGCAGCTACCGGAACCCTCCTTTCACAGTTTTGTATGTTCGCTCAGGCGTCGGCCGCGCAACTGGCGGTGTTTCTCTCCTTGTAATATCGTCGGTCCCTTACAAGTTGCCCGTTGGGGTCTCTGCTGACAAAATAGATAACTCGCCTCCTTCAATTTCTCAGGCGTTCTGCTCAGAGCTGAGGTAGTGTATTTTCCACATTCAATTTATTTGTGCCTGAGAGTTTATGCCACCAAATACGTTTCAATTGCTAACACTTTGTTTCACAACAAATACGTTTCTTAATATTGAATTCGAAGAGCAATAAGACAGATGCTTAATTGATGAGCATTATTCGAAAGAAGATACGTAGGTGACACAAATAGCAGGCCATAACGGTAGATCAAATTACCCTGAAGCAGTTCCTTCCTTTGCTTTTAAGAAGTTTTCATTGCTGCCTTTATTGTGATTATGATGACATAGTTTCTGAAATGTAGGGTACAAATCAATTTAGAGATGCACTCAAGGTGTTCGTTTAAATGCCTATGAGAACTTTAGGCTTAGGGACGCCAAAACACTAAAAGCTGCTTACTTGTGTTTGCATCCTTAATCTATCACATTATTTATGCTTATTTTTTGGCTTCTGTGGGCATCGATTTAGGGAAAAAATCTATTCAAGATATAACAATTACAATATTATGATCCAAAGCAAACCTAAGTTTGAATCGAAATATGCTAACTATTATAAAACTAGGTTGTTATAAATAAACAGATAAATAAAATACTTTTTAAAAAAGATCTTGCATATAACTAATAAATAATTCGTTGATGTGCAACTCTATAATTTGGGCTTGCAAGATAGACATAAAATAAAGACTCCACCCGACATAACATCTGCGTCTTATACAAATTGTCCGTAGAATAGAAGAAACATTGTTGAATTATTTCCTCTAAAGCTGAAGTATTTTTGCTTTTCATTTCCAATTTTAGCTAGAGGGATTTAATGTTTCAGAGCCTGGGAAGCTAACTAAGCAACAGTTGCTCGGGTTTTTACGAGGTAATTATTTTTTGTTTTCTCCTATTGCACTACTAAATGAATTCCTCTCTTCAGAACCTTAATATTCTCCTAATTGTGTAGAAAAATATGAGCCCGTAAATGCTAAGAGGACATCAGAAAGTTTCACGATCTGTAGATGGGTCGAAGATTAAGATTGCAACAAAGTGATCATAGTTGAAATCTCAATTGACAACCGAGTTACAAAAGAATACTGATACCCAAATAAAGGCATTCGATGATGACAATGCAGTAGCAAGGTGCAAATTTTCATCAACTTTATACAAATTAGGGAAACGCTTACCGTCAGCTTCATTTAGGATGCTAAATTTTACACCATACAATTATAACTACCTTGCGGAAATATCAACTGGGCTATATATAGTCTCTATCCGGGCTTTCATGGCGCCCCTGAAGGTTAGTATCTCAAAACCCTATTTCATGTTCTAATTGTTCATATATTCCTGTAATTGCCAAGTGTTTTCTCAAACTACTATCTTATTTAACAAACTAGCAGGTTTTCCAGTTTCTTATTTTTAAAGCGTGTTTCCGTATTGTTACGGTGATAAACTGAAACGGTTGGTGATTGCCGACTTGAAATGTTAGTAGATGTGGCGCTGATTTATTTAGGTTTTTGGGACGTCGCTTTGTTTTTTTTCCTTATTTCATGTTTTCTCACAGCAATTTATAAAATGTTTGGAAGCTAATTTGGGATAACATTTGCTTTGGAATGTGATGATGTGGTTGTCCAGAACTGGACTTGCTTGTCTTCAACTGTGGTGTCATTGAAGCTAGCCTATCCATCATGCAAAACAGAGAAAGTAAATCAGTAAATTAAGTAGTTAGTGTGCCTGAAAATATAAGATTGGCTGAAGAAAGTTTATCAGTATATTTATCCAAACTAGATGGATATTTGGTTCTCTCTAATTTGTATCCAACTTTTTTGTTCATTGGTCATCAATGTTGTCTTCTTTCTCTCTCATTTCTATATGCTTCTTCCTCTCTAATTTGGTTCTCTCTAATTTATACCTCCTGGCTTTCAGTTGATTAATAATTTTTGCTCATTTGCGGTATAACCTGTAAAATGCAGCACATCTCCAGCACTGACAAAATTGAACAAGCGAGAACAGGAGCGTCAAAGGCTGGAAAAGTTAGCAGAGACAAGTCAAGAGGGTCGTCCTAGATGTCGAAGTCGTAGCAGGAGCTATAGTCGTTCTCCCCCTAGGTATGGATGAATATGTTTTGGTATACTTGTTGTGTAGCTCACTTTATTAGTGTACCTGGTTTTACTTTTGTTGATGCTCTTGGTTGTTTGCTCAGTAAGTGACTTTTTCTTGACTGCAACGTCATTAAGGTTTATGCTAGATTGAGATGATGGGAACAAACTCAATTGGATAGAATGACTTGAAAATGAAGTATAAGTTATGTGGCTTCTGAACTTGATTCTAAATTTCTACAGCTAAATGTTAGATTTTTAGTTTATACAACTCTGCTTTTGTGCCCAGAACGCCAGAAGTTGTGTTTTATTTAACACCTCTTATGGAGATGTTGTGGTCTTTTTGACACAACCCATCTCCGAGTCATATGATATGATTCTAAGGCTTTGGATTGGAGTGGATAATCATGGAGCAACTAGCTTCTTTGGATCAATCAAAGGTGTAGAAGATCAACAACATCCAACTGCTTCCGTTGATGATGCTTATCTGTATGTAGCAATAGGCAAAATTGTAAAGAGAATAAGTCAACTGCAATGTGGGCTTTGTAAAACTCAGGAGGCAAGAAGACATGTATACTTAATATACATACCCATGCACAAGTAATTTCATTTAGTCAGATTTGTTTGATCCTTTTTATCCTAGCTGAAATATTGTAATATCATTGTTATTATTGCAACCGCGCGCGAAGCGCGCGGTGTCCCACCTAGTGTAAGAAAATATGTAGTATTCAACTTTGACATAATCCATTAAGGTCAAAAGTAAATTTTGGTTAGTTATTTTCAGCTAGTATGCTTTTCATACAAACTATATCATCTTTCTTATGCATCAAATTATTATGGAATAAACATTGAGTGTAATATATCATTTTCAAGTCGAGTTGGATATTACATATATCTCAAGTCTAGAAGCACAAGAATAACATCTCACACTTTGTTTGGTTTGAACTCCAACAATATCCTAGCATTCAAATTTTATTTGCGTTTCTTAAATGTAAAGAATGTTTGTTATAGTGACCCTCGTTTATCCGCATCTTCCTTCTTACTCTTCAAAATGGAACGTATATTTGACGGCTTGAGGTGTCATTATATTTGTCATCTAAGTGCAAGTTCCTTGATGTTTTTCTTGGTTTGAACCCCCAAGGGATTCACACGGATCTTCCAATCTTGTACTAGAGTCAACCTTCTGATATATGCATGACCGATCTATTTCTCAAGAAGTGTATGGTTGTGTCCGATGATCCTTAGTGTCCATTTTTGAAGCTCATCTTGTGAACCATCGAGTTCTAATTTACACCCGTATTTTTTTAACCTCTTATCTTGTCTTGTTGATCACACAAACTCAATGATCGACGTCGGGTTTGTTTCTATAGTCTCCGAAAAGTAGGTCTAAAGAACTAACCAAACTGACCTAGTATATAATTTAGAAACACGGAAACAATAAACGAAAATTGGGCTAGAGAATGTGATTACGTTATACGGTTGAAATTGAATAAATCGAATAATTTCGAATTGACATAACATAAAACCTATTTTGTCAAATGAAAGGTAAACAAACCGGTTGCATTTTCTTGAACATTATCTATTTATCGTCAATTTTTTTTTTTTTGGATATTTCCTCTTGGAACCCCTCAAGCATGGACTTTTCCTCTTACTATCCACAATGTTTTAAGTTTCCTCTTGATATCCTCATGGCATAATTTGTTTCCTCTTTTTATACCATTTCTTAATAGATTTCATTAAAAATTAGTTATAAAATTAAAAAAAATCTTTAAAAATTCAAAATTAATTCTGAATAAAAAAATCAACTTAAGTTTTATTTTCTATTTCAAAATAAAAAAATGTGTTTTTTAAATTTATTATAATCACATTAAATTTTAAACTGATTAACTTTATAATAAAAAATAACTTTCTTTTTATTTTATTTTTTTGAAATAAGAAAATTTTAAAATTAATTATGTTCATGTTAAATTGTAAAGTAATTAACTTTATAAATACTAAGTAATAGTAAAGAAGCAAATTTATGTTTTTTAATTTTAAAAATTAATTTGGGCCTTAATTTTAATTTTTTTAATATTTATATTTGAATTCAATTAAAATATTAATTATAAACAAACCTAATTCGAAAAGTATTAACTGAAAAAAATTATAAATATATTTTATAAAATATAGAAACGTAAATATAGACGTAATTTTTTATTTTATAATCCAAGAGGAAACTTTTAATGAAATTTATTATATATATATGTATTTATAATTTTCGAATTAATAAATTTTTGATTTAGTTTTAGTTTAATTTCTATATTTTATTTTAATTCGAATTTTTTAAAAATTAAAACATTTTTTTAAAAAGGCCAAAATTTAATTTTATAGATTTTAAATTAAAAAATAAATTATTTATAATTACTTAGTTTTTATAAATTTAATAGTTTATAATTTAAAGTTAATATAATTATGTTTAAATTAATTTATATTTCAAAAATAGATTATAAAAACTAAGCTTTCTATTCAAATTTAGTTTTTTGTTTTTACTTTTATATTTTTTATTTTATAATTGAAATTTAATGAAACATATTGAGGATGAGTATAAGAAGAAAAGAAAAAGAAATTATAAAGGTGTATAGAGGAAAGTTAAGATTTTGTGTATCAAGTGAAAAAGTCCAAATTTGAGAGGTATCTAGAGAAAAAAAACTCTTGATAAAATGAGCTCAACTCAATAACGTTCTCCAGTCATTAAAAACCATGAAGGTCGAACACAACAAGACAATTTGCACCTGAATCCCGTGTATATTCCGGTTGATCCTAAATATAAAAAACTATTTTTTGTAAAGATTAGACAACATAATGTTATCAAAAGTTATTCCACTTACAAGAATCCTACATTATGTGAATCGTGACATGTATAGTCTACATTATGCTAGCACACAATTAATTTAAAAAATATACTTTAATCATAAAATTCTCCATTATGCTAACACACATGCATGCTATAATAACTACTAAGTACTTTCAAGTATTAACATTAGAATATATGTACACATATTACTAACAAATTTAGACGTTGTAACATACTAAAACTTGAATCATAGTCATATAAATATTTTCTTAAATTTACTTACAAAACATAACTATTTATTTATAGTAAAATAAATTTGAAGTTACTACCAAAAAAAGCTAAGCATATTGAAAACTTATTTTGAGTAGAATTACATTTATTTGAATTAATATAGCTATGAGTGATGAGTAGAAGATCATCTCCATCTTCATCAAACATTTTTATGGAACCGAGAAAATCGAAATAAAAACATTCGAATTTGACTCTTGGTTTTTAACAAACAGAAAGACATAAACTTGCACAATCTCTTTGTCGATATAGTTATATGGTCGAATTTATAATTGTAATTAAAAGATCATTCAACGTTCGAATTCAATTATTTTATTTTATATATGGTACGATGTGTTCATTTAAAATTTAATATCCTAAAATATAACTTTATATATAATTACATAAATTTTAGAAAAAACTAGTTTAAAATTATTAAAAATAATCATCAAAATTAACTCAAGATGGGATGAATGTGAATCTACAACTTTGATGGACCAAATATACACTTAGTAATATTTCCAATGAGGTTTTCCTCTAACTATATTATCACGAAACAAATAGTTCTTTTTCATATCTATTAATATTTGGTTTATTAATGTTGAACATTATAATATTTGGAAGATCCTAAATGAAGATGTTGCGATAAAATAGATATATTTATGTGAGTTTTTCGATTGGGGGACGAAGAGATAAAATCAAAAAAATATTTATGATCACTTTTTGTAGATGTTCTAATAATTATAACCTAATAAAATAAAAATGAACAAGAGACGAAAAATGAGCAACCCAAACATATCTCGTTTGGTGGTACCAAGGGATTATTTTGAGGGATGAAAATTTTCGATAATCTACCAATAATATTAATATTCTCTTTATAGTTGGGTAATTTTTTGGATCAAAATAATCTCCCAAAATAATTTGGACACAATAATCTACCAAATAATCTCGTTTTTTTGGCACGCCGAGCACACCCCTAACTCCACTTTAAACGGGTTAAGTGATTAATAAATAAATTATGGGTGTTCCTTCACTAGTAATGATACTAACTCCACCTTTAATTAGATGGTAGTGCTAAAGTGGTGTCCACCTAATGGTCGATACTTAATTGATGATTGTCACTAAGATGCATACGTAATCAATCCATCATTTTGATTGCATGCATAAAGCTACCTTTACTTTTATCCGACCAGTAATACTCGTACTCAACTTCGATATCAAAGCAAAAATAGACAAATTATTGGTTAAACAATGACACGAGTTTGTCACGCAACGGTTGAATATATTGCCACAACGTTCATCGTTAAAATTTAGGGCCCGTTTGGTTCAAATTTCGAAAATGAAAACAGAATGAAAACGAATTTAGTCCATGTGTATATCCTTATTCATGAAATTTTATGGAATTATTTCTTGTGGTTTTATGCAAAATGCACTTGCCTCCCCACATTTTGTTTTACTATAGGGTATCAAAAGTAATCAAATTCAACTCCAATTACTTCATACCACAAGGAATAATTCCAAAAACTTTCATGAACAATAATATGCATATGGACTAGATTCGTTTCCATTCCATTTCCGATTCCAAAGTTAAAACCAAACGGGCCCTTAGTGTTACACAATGTCCAAAAACTTCACCATCAGCGCTTGGGAAATGAGTTCACCTTCAGCGTTGGGTGATAACCATTTGAAGTTGGGAAGCCAAATTCAATGCTTGCAACGGCGCTGAATCTTTCTTTCTTTCTTTCTTTCTTTTTTTAAAGTTCACGTTTATAAGAAAAAAAAAAAGACGCGAATGTACATGAAGGTCTACTAGACCGGTAGAGTAAATGGAGCAATACAAGCAAATAAGAAAGAAGTAGGGAGCGAGAGAACAAGATAGAGATTAGGAGAGATGTATCCCAAGAATCTTGGCCCAGAATAAGGAGTCGGGTGAGCGGTCCTTCTAGCAAAGTGAAGCAAAGTTCTTCGTGAGGTGAATGATGCTGTTGGCACATATGAAACGGCGTTGAATCTTGGATGCATGTGTTCATGTTATAACCCCTTTGGATTTTCAATTTCACATTAAATTGTTGGTTACCTTTAAGTCTAGTTTAAGATAGATTAAGATTATGTTTATGTTAAGTAAACGATGATTTGATTAGGATTATTTTTATAATTTTACGATTATTTTACTACTAATTTACGAGTAGTTTACAATTAGTTACAATGATCTACCATGAATTTATCATGAGGGTTGAAGTGTGAAACATAAATCTCGTAAATAAATTACAAGACTCATTGTAGTATGAAGGTTCTGGATTGAATACAAGGAAGACGATGACTTGCTTTTACGAATTAATTAAGAAACCAAAATAAAAAATAAGTTGAATACATACATAAAGTAACACAAAGAAAATCGAAAGCGGAAACCAAGTGAGGGTAATTGGCCTTAGTAGAGTTGATTGGTCAAAGACAAGAACTTTGAACTAAATAAATAAATAAATAAAAAAAATCAGAAAAGAAATCAAAGTGAAAAGAGCGAAAGACTTCGGTAATTCTAATCGGCCTTAATGGTTGATATATCAACCTCTTCAGAAAACAACGTAAA
The DNA here is from genome assembly GCA_033239045.1 of Fagopyrum esculentum. Taxonomy (NCBI): domain Eukaryota; kingdom Viridiplantae; phylum Streptophyta; class Magnoliopsida; order Caryophyllales; family Polygonaceae; genus Fagopyrum; species Fagopyrum esculentum. Next base: position 117,141,788 of record BSUD01000005.1, read on the forward strand.
ATATTAACAGGAGGGTGAGGGAGAAGATTGTAATTTGCTAAACCAAAACCATATATTTTGAAGGTAAGAGAATAGAGAATAAGATATCAATAAAGTAATTCCAAAATCCAATTTTACCACAGCATGCGTATAAGATGATCTTATGGAAGATGCATGAGATGGTTGAGATGAATGAAGAAAACAAATATGAGGTGCTCCCTGAAGATTTGCAAGTGCTTGCAAGGGTTAATGCGCGGTTTTGGAACATTGAGCTTGTGTGGAACATTGAGCTTGAGCAAGGAGTACAAGATGACTCGAGCTAAGAAGCCATAATGCACAAAGTTTCAACATCTCTCGAGCTAAGAAGACGACAAACTCGAAAGAAAAAGATCGACAAGGCGCTCAAGATAAGAAGACGATGTTAAGTCGGTGTAGCACTCATGCTCTACAGAAACTCACTCGACCTAAGAAGCTCAGTTCACGCGAGGTAGGCACGCCGAGTTTGTGCCACTTGCATAACTAACTTCTTATGCAACTTGATCAAGTTGTTTTCCTAAGGGTGGAGGGACCATGTATTTTAGGCATATAAAAGGGGAGTTTGTCTAATTGTAAGTGTATCATTCAAATTATCATTTCACATATAATTTTTTTTAGAATTAGAGGGTTGTAGAAATAATATTTTTGGAGTTTGAATTGGCCGAATTTGGATTCAAATAAAATAAGCATTGGTGCTCTTCACAATTGTTTTTGCTAGATCTTATTCTCATCTTATTTTGGTCATATCTTTAGATTGGTAATCCAAATTCATCTATTCTTCTTCCTACATTCCTTATTTGTTGTCTACTTTGTTACCATGTCACTTGTTTATATTGTTACCATACTGAGATTTTTAATGAGAAGTGGGTAGTATCCTTGCTAGGTTTTGGGGTGAAAATCCTCAATCATGCTAGACTAGTATTGTTCTTATATTATGTTTATGATTGAAGGAGATTAAAAGTATGTCGGTAGCATATAGGAGGGATCGAATTTACTTATCATTCATTCCATGTTTGGACTATTTTGAATGTCGGATGCTAGACTATCATTAGTTTAGATTGTTCTCATAACACATTGTTTACTTACAAGCATGAATGATTGATATGTAGATTAATCATCCAAGTTGAGAGCGATAAGTAATATGAGGGTGATTGGCAATCTTGAGATGCTTATCATGCTAGAGTAGAATGGGTATGGCCTAAAGGATTATCATCCTACTTGTAATGTTGTTGTCCAAATTATGATTATGTTAGATGGTATAAGCAAATAGAAAATACCATGTGATGCATATTGTCTAAGATGGTCATAATTAATCCCAAGCTTAATCAACTAGTGTGCAAATAGCAAACATCATGTGATGCATACTAGTTGATATAAAGCCAAGCATACCTAATATCATGCTACCTTTGTAATTGTTATTGATGTGTGTCAAATGTAATACTTTTTAGGACTTAGAATCATGCATTCTATACCTCTTTTTCTCTCTCATACATCACTATTTGTATAGAAAGTGTTCCCTTTCTATATTTTGGTATCAACCATGGTTTTTCCGCATTTCAGTTATTTGCGGCATCAGTTGTGTTAGAAATGCATCCTCCCTGAAGGCAGGGCTGAAGAGAAGACCTTACATGATTGAGGAATTGCAACATCCCTTGAATATATCTTGAAGTGAAGATTTACGATTTGAAGCAACAAAGGAAGTGAAACGACTAAGTAAAACGGCCTTGAAGTCGTATGGTGTCCGTTTTGATCACATCATCACTGCAGAAGATTCTATCAAAGCCCATATTAAAGTCTAGCCCAAACTGGTGAAAACGACTTGGTGAAACAACCATGGAATGGTTTGCATGTCATTCTTATGCCGTTTGGAGGCCGTGTTGTTGTCGTTTCGACTACGCTGAGAAGGAAAATCAAATATTTCGATTTTAACTTTGGAATGGTTATATTTTGTTTAACCCTAGACTCTAAGATTTTCCCCTATACATTCATATGTCAGCCATAGGGTTTGACACGCTGATTCATCCCGAATTCGGCATTAATTAAATTTATCCTTACCCTAGTTGTAGTGGAGAATCATATTTCCTTAAATCACTCCCATCATATATTTGTCTACAGTTATTATTGCATTCATCTGCTACCAATTGTTACTTTATTGCTTTGTTTTTACTTAAATTAGTTAATTATCAATATCCATCAAATCATACGCGGTCCTTGAAAATTCGATACCCGAATATGCTACATCCGATCCCGTAATACTTGTGGGGGTTATTGTTAACCATTCGCTTAAAACTTCCACGAACATCTACCTTTATATCTATATTATTTATTGAACACAACATGAATGAGCATGCTACTAGCTATGGTTTGGGAGTAATATCCCCAAACCTAGTATTTTTCTCATACTTGATACTTGATCTTGTAGAAGATCTCTAGTAGAACTAGTTTGGACTCTCCATGTATGGACAATCTAGTAATAGATCTTTGAACTTCTCCCATGCTTGGAAAATGTTGTCTTCATAGTCCATTTTGAATGAACTACTCTTCCTTCTAAGCTTTGGGTTCGGTTGGGTGAGAAGAACTGGTTGAGGAACTCTGGGGTGAGCTCCTCCCATATGGTGATAGATCTCGGTGCAATGGTTTGGTACCATTGTTTTATCTTGCCTCTTAGTGAGAACGAAAACACTCTTAGCTTCAACTCCGAAGATTACACTCCTCTCATCTTCACTATCTCTAATAATTTATTGAATGTGGCAAGATGGAGATGGGAGCTGGATCTCAATTGGTCCTCCTCCAAATTGATTTTGCATGATCATTTGGATCAATCCACTATTGAGATCAAAGTTGTTTTGTGTGATGCCACAAACACTACCTTGGGTTGAGGTAAGTATTGAGCCGGATTCGTTCTTTCTCCAAGAGTGCATGGAACATGGTTCACCACTTGGTACTCTCTAACCGGATCAACCCTAGGTTGCTCTTCATCATTTTCATTCTCTTCTCTATGCAATCCTAGCTTGACCTTCTTGAGTTCGCAACCTTGCTTCTAGCTCTTGAATCCTCAAGCGTTGCATCTCCTCTCTTTCTTGAGCTTGAGCCATGAATCTTTCTAGTTCCACTTCATGCTCCCTTTACACCTTGCAAGTGTTGTTGTCTAGCCATCTTTTTCCTACTTCTTAGAAGTCTTTTCGGTTCCGGTTCAAATGGTTCTAGATCTCCAAAAAATTATTCTCGGCATAAACAACTTTCACACCTACAAGTAAAAAACACACACCAAAGTGCATCAAATATAACAAAACAAATCTACGCTACTATTCAAAAACAACTAACAATCAATTTAAACTCAATTCCCGTAACGACGCCAAAAACTTGATGGGTGTGTTGCTACTACGCAAAGTAATGCATAATAAAGATGAATGCAATGTAGGGACCACAATTATACGGTCATTATCAATGTAGTACATGATTCATCACATCAAGGTCGAATTCGACAAGGAATTGAGCATTGTTCATTAATCATTCAAGCAAACTAGTGTAGAAAACAAACAAGTAACAAGGGTGACCATGGATTTAAGGAAATATGAGAGAAATCAAGTAGCATGTATACAAACAGTACGTGAAAGAAACAAAGGTAAAGGATAACAAAAATACTATGTTAGGGGGCTAATACTTCCAAACCAATGCTAGCAAGCTGAATAAAATGCATGATCAAATTAAAGAAGGGGATATAGGAGATGCAAGGCATGTTTCATGGTCTAGATATTACTTGGGAAGTGTTTGTTAGCCAAACTTTAACTATCAAGTCTAAGCACAAAGGATGACATATCAAATGATACAAAGCATTACAAGACATAATAGATACCAGTCAAGCAATAATAAGCATGACAAGACATGATACGTCCAAGAAAGAAAACATAACCAAGCATACAAGATAATGAACGTCTTTCCGTGGTAAGCATGCTTTCCGGATATACCCGCTTGGCCATCTATAGAGTTGGGCTTGCTTATTCCTATAGAAACCGAAGTTTTCCAAGACGAGCTCATTGGCTCCCAATGAAAACATACCGAGGCATGATAACAAAATGAACGATCCTTGGAGGTAACACGAAGCACATCATACATGAATGTAACATCAAAACATAAAACTTGAAGAGGAGGGTAGTGTTACTCTACAAATCTAGCCAAATATTTTGCACACATGAAATCAAGTAGGCAAACCTATAACACCCAAGAATATTTCGTATGAAACATATCAACAAATATGTGTTCAAGGGATGAAACACATAACTAGGGCCTTCTACTCTCCTTCGAAGGTGATTCTAGCCAAACAACACGAGGATCTAACAAAATAACTTGATCCAACCAATACAAATTGGCCTAGTTCATAAAGGAAGACTAACTTAAAGTCTACATAATTCAACCAAAATGATGCCTTATTATATCACAAGTCGAGTCTAGAACCTAGAAATCCTAACCATTATGTAATGACGGAAATCATCAAGGGTGAAAACATGTCATGAAGATCTAAAAACACTCATGTGTTACACATTCATACCATAATAATAATCCCTTCAAAAGATAATATCTACAAAATACAAAACATGCATAACATGGTTTAGGGCTCTTAAACCCAAACGTAGAAAGGATACAATCAATACATGAAATCAATCAAACATCGTAGTTCAATGCAAGTCGGTATCACCACACCCTAGAACAAAGATGGACTACTCACATATACCTCAAAATAACAAAACAAGCTTTATTGATGATTGGAAAATGAGCAAGTCATACCACCCAAGAGCGCCCGTCCTCTAGTAACAGAATAAAAAAAACTCTGAGAAAGCATGGAAAAGGAGATATCTAGCTTAATGGCTGAAAAGCCTTATTTATAAGGTCCAGAAAGATCGGACTTAAAAGGATAAAAGAAGAAGAGTAAATGTCGTCGAAGCAAGCCCGTCATTCTATAGAGTCGATCGGCCTTATTAGGTATGGTCCAGAATTTGGTCATTGACGTTAACTCTTCACCTAAAGGTCATTTATGGGCCTCGTGCAGGAAGGTTCAACACTAGGTCAATTGGCCTTACTGCATGTTGAGCAATCGTGCACGCTTCTCGGGGTATTTTGTCTTGCTCTCGGATCTCAATCATTTCAATCTTGACCTTACTTCTTCAACCGCAGGGAGATCCTTAGTGTGAATGGGGTCCTTCCGTCCATAAATGGATCCTTTAAGCTCTACAACCGTTGGAATACTTGCATTCACATAAAATAATCGGTAGATCTCCAATACACTAATATGAAGGAAATAAACAAATAAGATATGATATTAAGCCCAAAAGAGAAAGAGAATGGAATAGAAAAATGACGGAAAAAGACGCTAATGTAAGTGTTATTATTGCCTGGTGTTTGAGACCAACTGACGCCAATTGATCGATTGAAACCTTTGTCTTTGAGTCTTGTTTCTAATTTACTATTTATTGGTCTCATTATTTAAGCATCAAATCATTACATTGTTTATGTTTTCCTTGTGTTCAATCCTGATTCCATGTAATATAAAGAGTCTTGAAATGACAATTTTATTTTTTTTCCATGAAATGAATTCTATGAAAAAAATTTAATATCGAACAAATCTAATATTTTTTTTTGAAATCTTAATTGTATTGATTGAGATGGTGGGAATTTACAAGTACAAAATGTGGCAAAAGGCTCAGTGCGACAGATCAATTACAACCAGCAGTATTCAAAATCAGCCATAGACAGAAGGGGGTTTAGAAGCCAGGGCGAAGGAGCTAGGCGAGTCCCTTGAGGAGGAGAGTGATGCCAGCCCTGTCTATAGTGCTACTCTTCCAGCAGAACTCAAGGTGGTGTTTGGTGGAGGCAATGATCTCCGCAGCGCAATCAACAGCCCTGGTGAAGGAGTTGTTATAAACCATGTTGTTTCTAGCCCGCCAAGTGTGATAGATGAATGATATGATTGACCCGATCCTAATCGTATCCATAGGGTTGGCCTTACGAGCATTCCATGAATCCAGCCAAAGCCAAATGTTATTGATGTAAGGAGCAGGGTAGGGAGTTCGAGTCCATCGAGAGACGATGTCGAGGACAAGAGAGGAGTAGCTACAATGATGCCAAAGGTGATCATCATTCTCGCTAGAGTTATGACAGAGCTTACAAGTGTCATTCGTAATCAAGTTCCAGGATCGAAGCTTATCCAGGGTGGGGAGGCGCTTGACAGCAGCTAGCCAGGCAGTGAAGCAGCATCTGGGAAACAAATCTAATATTGAACAAATCTATCTATAATTTATATAGATATTACATTATGATTCCTATATCTTATTTAGGATAATCTTATAATACAGTAATACTATACAATTTTCTGTAAGAAAAATTTTAATTTTAATATTTAAGTTTAAACTGATTTAATATCAGTTTTTTGCTTAAACTGGTAGGTTTGTTTATGATTTTTAGTAGACTAATATATGAGTGAAAATTTATACTTTAAACCATGCGCTATATTATGATAAAAATATATGAATATTATTATATTTAAATCCTATAATTTTATCTTTTAATGCAAATGATTATATGGTTGTCAAAAATATCCTATACGATTATTACATTTATAAATTTTGTTTCTTCTCGTGCAACGTACAGGCATTATACACTCTCCTTGACATATATCATAATGCATTTCAAATTTTTTCACGAATTCACATTAAAAAATAATTATTTATTTTGTTATAATATATCTTTTTATATAACTAATTATATTTATCTCTTTTCTAATCATATTAGAATATTTTTATTACATAAGTCATAATAAAATATGACTAACTAAAAAATCGCAAATATCAATCAATTGGTATTTTTATCTTCGATAAATATTTTAATTAAAAGTCTCACATTTATATATTTCCTAAATAATTAATCGTGTAAATTTACTTTTAACTCAATTTTTAATTGTTAAAAACTTAAAAGTAAACTTTATGACAAATAAATAAAATTTATATCTTGAATTATAATTTTTTAAATTAAATATCATAATTACTAATAATTTATTTGATATAATTTATAATAAAAAAAATAAAAGCTCAGTGTGTTGGTGTAACAGATTCAGTTACATAAGCTGAGTCACATTGTATAAATACACAACATACAATACACATAATAACAAGTCATTCATTCACAACAAACTCGTGCAATATCTATCTTTCTTCTCTGTATTCTCTCTATCAGATTGTAACATGGTATCGGAGGAATTCCATAGATCCTGAATCCTCACCATGACTTCATCTCCTCGCAGTGATGATGAAATCGATCCTCCATCCCCTGACATCAACAACAACAATGATTTGCTTCAGCAGATTAAACTACATCATTCCGACGCACCATCACTTCGTCTTTCCACCACACTTCTTACAAGCTCGAATTACTCGCGCTGGAAACGTTATGTCGAGGTTTCCTTATCTACGAAGAACAAACTTGGATTCGTCCATGGTGAGTGTTCTCGTCCTCTATCCGATCCAAAAATGCAGGTGAAGTGGGACCAGTGCAATATCATGCTTATTTCTTGGCTATTATACTCCATAGAAAAGGACATCATTGAATTAGTTCTATTTTTCCATACCGCTGCACAGATCTGGGATGATTATTCAGAAAAAACTCAACCTCATGTCACAAGGTAACCAATCGGTTACAGCTTATTTCATTGTTATGAAAAAGGTCTGGGACGATTATTCTCTTTCTATGATACATTTAGTTTGTAAATGTGGCTCAAATGAGATTGCTCTTGTTATGATTCTAGATCAACAGGCTATTCAATTTCTTGTTGGTCTCAACGAATCTTTCTCTATGGTTCGTTCTCACATCCTTATGATGCATCATAGCCCCACAATTAATGAAGTGTATAAACTTGTACTTCAAGAAGAGAATCAGAGAACTATTTCTCATACTTTTGTTATTGATGATAGTCCATCAGCTTTATATTCTCAGCATCGATCCAATTATCATAAACCAGTTGCTTGAGGACAGTCTACATCTGATTCTAAGGCAAACTCCTCTTCCAATCGTCCCTATTGTGATCACTGCAACGTAAAAGGTCATTATGCAGATAAATGTTGGAAATTAATTGGATATCCAACTTCCCCAATCTCAGGGCTTCCGTGGTGTTCTCACTGTAAAATTGTTGGTCAAGACACTGCTAAATGCTGGAAGATTGTTGGTTATCCTCCTGGTCACAAACTTGTTGCTCCCTCCATTCACAGATCATTCACTCCTAAACAGGTGTCTGAAATTCTTGCAATGTTGAGCAAGAAAGAGGATCAAGATAATATGACTCTCAGTGACAAAGCAGCTCTTCTTGCAGGTAAGCATTCATGTTTCTTGTCTTTTAATCTCAATTCCAAATGGATCTTGGATAGTGGAGCCACTGACCATATCACACCAAACCTTAGCCTATTCAATTCCTATACTCCTATTACCCAAACCTCTTTTATCACCATGCCAAATGGTAAGAAAGCTCATGTTACTCATTATGGAACTGTTTCCCTTATAGATCATATTACCTTGACCAGTGTTCTTCATGTTCCCGATTTTCATTTCAATCTTATTTCCATTCACCGACTATCCAATGATCTACTATCTCATGTTTTATTTACCCCTCATGCTTGTGTGCTTCGGGATCCTTTGATGAAGAAACATGTGGTGATTGGTCGAGCATTTAAGGGTTGTATGTTGTTGACAAGAATCCTTCTGGCGACTCCTCTTTTCATACCAAACTTTGTAATAATACACACAATGATAATCTTGAATCATGTGATAAACTTGTTACTCTTTCCATTGATTTGTGGCACTATCGATTAGGTCATTTACCATTTGATCAAATACATTTTATTCATGATGATTTCAAAGCATCTCAGGCACATTCCATTTGTACCATTTTTCCTCAACCCCGTCGGCATATGCAACCTTTTCCTTCCTCTTCCACTAGATCATCTCATATCTTTGATCTAGTTCATATTGTTACATGGGGACCTTATAAGAATCAAACATATAATGGTTTCTCATATTTTTTGACCATAGTTGATGATTATTCAAGGTGCACGTGGACATTCCTCATGGCCAATAAATCCAACTTTCTTTCCATCCTTAAATCTTTTGTCACTATGATAATCAATTCCATACTTCCATCAAAACCATTCGTACAAACAATGCCCTTGAGTTTCTTAGCAAAGAAGCTACCCTCTTCTATTCTACCAAAGGTATTATCCATCACACTACATGCATATACACTCCACAACAAAATGGAGTGGTGGAGCGCAAGCATCGACACCTCCTAGAGGTAGCTAGATCCATCTTCTTTCAATCCAAACTTCCACCCTCTTACTGGGGAGAGTGTATATTAACTGCCACCTATATTTATAATAGGAGGACTGCTCCCATTTTACAACACAAAACACCCTACGAAGTCCTCTTTGACAAGAAACCATCCTATCATGACCTACGGGTATTTGGTTGTCTATGTTTTGTTCACACCCCTAAACCCCATCATAAAGACAAGCTCGATCCACGTGCTATCCTTTGTATATTCATTGGGTATCCTTATGGTATAAAAGGCTATAAGGTTCGCACTTTACAATCCAGATTTGTCATGATATCACGTGATGTTACTTTTCATGAGCAATGCCTCCCTTTTCATCATATATCTCATACCCGGGCTCCCATGCTTCCCACCTTATCAACTATTTCTAATCTAGACTCTACTATTTTTCTACCTTCATCAACTTCTTATTCTCCTTCAAATCATGAATCATCTTCCTTTCCTTTACTCTCTCCTGAGCCTATCATTTCACAACCTTTACCTCCTTTATTCCCTACTTTTTCTTCGAATGATAATCATAATTTCCCTTCTCATAGACGCTCTAGTCGTCTCACTAAACAACCATCATACCTCTCAGACTTCATTTGCACATACAACTCCTACTCTCAATCACCATGTAATTTTCAAACCCTTTCTTTATCTAATGATCATATTGCCTTTCTAGCTTCATTAACTTCTTTTGTTGAACCTACCATCTATACCGAAGCTTTCAAAGATCCACTTTGGATTGAGGCTATGGATAAGGAATATAATGCTTTGCAACAAAATCACACATGGGATTTAGTTCCCCTTTCCCCAAACAAGAAAGCAATCGGTTGTAAATGGGTATACAAAGTCAAATTGCATGCAAATGGTACCTTAGAGAGATACAAAGCACGTTTAGTGGCTAAGGGCTTCAATCAAAGAGAAGGTGTGGACTGTCATCTCCAGCTATTAAGATGACTACGTACCATACGAAGCCATAGCTACTTCCAAAGGATGGATCTTACATCAAATGGATGTAAATAATGCTTTTCTGCATGGCAAGCTCTTTGAAGACGTATATATGAAGGTACCACCCGGTATACCTAATCCATTGGCTCTTGTTTGCAAGCTCAATAAGTCAGTATATGGATTAAAGCAAGCCTCCATGCAATGGTTTCATCGTCTAACTACTGCTCTAATCGATCATGGTTATTAATAGTCAAAGAATTATTAATCTCTCTTTTTAAAACGTGTTGGTAAAGACATCACCATCATTGCAATTTATGTTGACGACCTTCTAGTTACAGGCTGCAGTGAAGCAAAATTCAAGTCTCTCAAGCGGTTCCTTTCAACTTTCAGCATCAAAGACCTTGAAATTCTTCACTTCTTTTTGGGTTTAGAGGTAGTTCATACTGATGCTGGTGTGGTTCTTGTTCAAAGAAAGTTTACTATAGAGTTGTTAGCAGAAGCTAATCTTCCATCTGGGAAGCCTACTTCAACACCTCTACCCCTACATTCTAAGTTATTTCCTCAAGATGGCACACCAGTTTCAAATGCATCACTCTACAGATCTCTAGTTGGCAAGCTCAACTTCTTAACTCACACTCGACCAGACATTTGTTATGTTGTACAATGTCTAAGCCAATTTATGCAGGATCCTCATTCATCTCATATGGAAGCTCTAACATATACACTTCGCTATATTCAAGGGACAATTGGCAATGGGATACTTTTGAATGGAAGTGAGCATCCTACTGTCTTAGCTTACACTGATTCAGATTGGGCCTCATGTCCTCATACTAGGCAAAGTGTTAGTGGCTATGTCATTCTACTTGAACCATCTCCCATTAGTTGGAAGTCAAAGAAACAAACCACAGTGTCACGTAGTTCAGCTGAAGCTGAATATCGAGTCATAGCTCATGCAGTAGCCAAAATAACTTGGGTGATTAGGTTATTACAAGAGCTTGGATTATAACCTCCTCAACCAATTCGTCTATTGTGTGAATACAGATTGGTAAAAATTCAGTTTTTCACGAGAGGACAAAACACATAAAGATCGATTGTCATTTTACAAGGGATAAAGTAATGGAGTGTCTCCTACAACTGCAACATGTGCCCACAGATGACCAATTAGCTGATATTCTCACCAAGGCTATTCCTTCAGTGCAACAGAATAAACTTTTGTCCAAATTAAGAATGTATTCCTGCCCTAGTTTACGGGTGGTGTTGTTGTAACAGATTCAATTACATGAGCTGAGTCACATTGTATAAATACACAACATGCAATGCACATAATAACAAGTTATTCATTCACAACAAACTCGTGCAATATAATATCTCTCTTCTTTGTATTATCTCTATCAGATTGTAACACATTGTATAAAGAACGAAAATTATACTAATATAATATAAAATTTTAAAATATATTTGAACAATAAAAATTAAAATACCCTGATCTAATTGACCAAATGGCACATCATGTCGGACGGACCTAACGAAAGAAAAAGAGGTCGATCATTTATGTGGATGCCACAATGGCACAATGTCAATATTTTGCAAAATAAAATTGAAACCATCCAACAAAAATTGATTTCTTTATCTCTTCCTAGTTATTTCCCACTTATGGAAATATTTAATTTAGGAATAAAAACTAAAGTCCAATATCTTTACCTTTTATAATTAGGTATGCATCAAACTACATGATCATTAATTTAAAACACAAAATTGATGTACCCACCACATGCATTATCTTTTTAATTCTTCTTTCCTTTTTTTGCTTTTGCCATTTACTCCATCTCTTCTTTTCTTATGACTAGACGCGTGTGCGTGCACAACGTGGATCGAGTACGGAGATATAATTCGTCTATTTACCAGTATAACATTACGGAGAAGTTGCGGGAATAACATAAATTATGTACGGAAGTATTCGATTAAGCAAGCGAGAGGTAGAAAGGTACGGGATGGCGCTCAATTATTAACAAGTGAATCACATAGTAGTTACAATGATAGTAATCGATCACAGTACCATAATATAAAGATCGAACTCAAGGGAGCATATATGGTTCATACGATACGTCTATCCATAAATTCTATCAATACAATCAAGAAGCAAATAAGTGTAGAATAGCAGCCCCTTTGAAGTCACTCCTCATCACCTACTTGTACAATAGCTAGTAGCTCATTTCTCCAAAGTATAAATGATCGGACTACACATACCTGAAACAAATTGCATCAATTGAATTTCAATTTTCGTAGAAATTAATGGGCATCACCTACTAAGAACAAGTTCCAAAGAGATTATATTACTTCACTCAACAGTCTTAGATTTTAACCTTAAACAAATTGCATCAAGGGTGTACTACATGTCAAAGAGAGGGCAAGTTAACAACATGAGAGATTGTCTACCACAAGAACAAGATTCTAACCTTATACGCAGATTTGTCGATTTTACTTAACAATTTTAATCTTTATGGATTTTCTTCTTTCTTCTCCTCTTAACAATAATGATTCGAAAAATATCATAAAAGAAACACCAAGGTCGGGGTTTATCATTTTTTTCACTTGTCATTGAAGGAATATTTTACATTAGAGATTGTAAGATGAAATTGCCTAAGAGAAGCAGAACACGGGAAGTCTTGCCGTGTAGTGAAGTTTTTAGTTTAGAATTTCGTGGTGTGGACAATGATTCTAAAAATTTTCCAAACATCAAAAGAGGGTGTTATTTAGATAAAATATAGATTTTCGGTTTTTCGTTATACAAAACATGGCTATCAATTAACTATAAGAAAAAAGCATCAACTTTATAAAAAAGATGGAATGACATAAGAAAGTGAAAAAGAAGAGAGCTCTATAAAGAACCCTACTAGAGCCTTTATTTCACATCCTCTTTTAAAAGTTGAGGCAACCAAGCTTTGATGCAGGAAAAACCCAAAAATATGATGATGGTTTATAAAGCTTTGCGGTCAAAAGTAGTAATTCAATTCTGAGTCGATCTTTCTTGTAATTTAAAACCTATTTTTCACCCACAAAAATACTCTACATCCAAGGCGTTGGTCGCGAACTAGAAAAGTAAATGCTTGAGCTTGAGAAGCTTCTGGCTCGTTTGGAAGAGGTAGGAATCATTCCCGGTAACATAATGATTCCGAATCAATCAAAAAATACGTTTAATTAGAGGTCTTTCAACACTTTAAACTAATCTCATCATTTCCATTTCCTTTACTAACCCTTATCCGATTCCATTTCATTTCTATTCTACCGCTCTAACCAAACAGGCACTTAATGTTTTATAAAACCAAAATATTTATTAAATTAGTTATAGGGAAAGGAATGTGTGGTTTCTCGGTCATAAAAAAGTCATTGGGGGTCTACAGAGCACATCATCATCACAATTAGTTAATGAAAAGGTAGGCAGGAGATACATGTGATCAACCATAAATTAATCCTTTTTTAATGGACAAAAAAATGCATATTAATAAAATGTTTCCAAGGAAGCATAACTTTCCGTATAACGCCAAACCAAAATTTGAGCAACTTGATGCCAAAACAAATCAAGCTTAAAATTCATCAACTTTATCATACACCACAACTACGGATTCCAACTCATCTATTATTTTTACATCATTTATAATATGTTTGAAATACCAATCAATATATGAGTTATGGGTACAATTTTTGTAGTTTAATACGAGATTCATAAGAAAATGAATAAAACGATATTACAAACTAACATAAGTTGAAGCTTGTACAAATTATATTGAAGCTTCGAATTTGTTAATTTTTGGATATTAAAATATTTAACTTGGATAAATGGTATTGCAATCAAAAACATGTTTTGACCAAACCTTGACGTCGAACTTGATTGATCCACCCCCGTTGACTCCTCCACATAAATTTGTTAAAAATCCAAAGTAAAACAGCTCGAAATGACCCGATAACAGAGGCTCGAATCCGACCCGAAACATACCACTTAATAACCACTTTTGTTTCTTATCGGACTGAGTTTTAATCCGAACATGTCATGACCCAACCCGATCCCGATCCATCAACCTTGTTTTTAATTAGAAAACTATTCCAAACCGAAATTATTAATAACCAAGTTTGTTTTTAATCTCACAAAGTGTTACACAAAACAAAAGAAAAAAATATATATGGAGAGATGGATGATACGCATGGCCGGTGGAAAAGCTATCCTTGAATGATGATTGGTTCCTAATGGAAAGCACCAATATCTCAGACAATAATTAAAGAATCAAGCATTTTACTTTATTATATGTATTATAATGCATAACAAACCCCCACTTAAAACTCGTGATTAGAGATGCTAACACTTTAATTTCTTGACCTATAAATTCTGAAACGCCTGCTACAAATTCTTATACTCAAGCTAAAAATGGGTTCTCTTGAGAAGAGTGAAGTGGATGATGAGAAGAAAGTAAAAGAAGATGAAAACAATAATCCCTCCATAGCTGTCATATTCAAGTACGCTGATGGTCTAGATTATCTACTCATGTTGTTAGGAACACTGGGAGCAGTCGGCGATGGCATGTCGACCAACTTCATACTTGTCTTCGCCAGCCGCCTTATGAACAGCTTAGGCTATGGTCAGTCCCATCTCGGCAATACAAGTTTCATGCGCCAAGTCGAAAAGGTAGGCACCACATTTTACTTACTTCATCTGCTTCAGTGTAGCTTATACTTTGTGTTTTGGCGTATGACAGTGTAGCTTATACTTTGTGTTTTGGCGTATGACAGTGTAGCTTATACTTTGTGTTTGTGGGACTAGCAGTCTTCCTGGCAGCTTTCATGGGTAATTTAATTAATCTCTCCTCTTGATTTGCATATTTTGTATATAACGATTGTATAATACGAAGAATCTGTCTGTAGAGGCTTACTGCTGGTCGAAAACGAGCGAGAGACAAGTGCACAAGATACGGTATAAGTATCTTGAAGCTGTGTTAAGGCAAGAGACTGCCATGTTTGATTCACAGGAAGCAACGACATTTGAGGTCATAAACAATATATCAAAGGACACTAATCTCATACAAGAGGTTTTGAGTGAGAAGGTGTGTACATATATAGGTAGCTTGCCATGCTCGTTTGGAAGGGCTAAGAATGATTCTGAATCAATAAAAAACTATGTTTGTTTATAGGTCTTTTAACACATGAAAGTAATCCCATCATTGAATCTTTGCTTGTGTTGCAGGTGCCGCTCTTCTTGATGCACTCGTCTGTATTCTTCTCAGGAATCGGGTTCTCGGCCTACTTTTCATGGCGTCTCTCCTTGGTCGCGTACCCAACTCTTGTACTCCTTGTGATCCCGGGCTTAATTTATGGCAAGTACCTCCTCTACTTGTCGAAGGAGTCCTACAACGAGTATGGAAAGGCAAATGCCATCATAGGCCAGGCTCTTGGGGCGATTAAGACCATATATGCATTCACAGCCGAGAAAACGGTTCTTCAAAAGTACGCGTCCATCTTGGACCGAACCACCAAGTTGGGAATCAAGCAAGGGATAGCCAAAGGGTTGGCTGTTGGTAGCAATGGTGTCTCCTTTGCCATATGGGCGTTTCTTGCTTGGTATGGAAGTCTACTTGTTATGCACAAAGGCGAGAGCGGTGGGAGGATCTATGCAGCCGGGATTTCCTTCATCTTGGGAGGACTGTATGTACACTCACCTCTACTTTACACCACGTATTCTAATTGTAATTGCCCACATTCATTGATTATATGTTTAAAATGCTGATCAGATCACTTGGAATCGCGCTACCTGAGCTGAAACACTTCATAGAAGCCTCGGTTGCAGCTTCTAGAATCTTCCAAATGATCAACAGAGTTCCTAAAATAGGCAGCAATGATGCATCTCTTGACAAAGGGCTTACCTTAGAAGCTGTGAGAGGCGAAATAGAGTTTGAATGCGTCAACTTTACCTACCCGTCTCGTCCAGATTCCATCGTTCTAAAGGACTTCAGCTTGAAAGCGGAGGCAGGGAAAACGGTGGCATTGGTTGGGGCAAGTGGAAGCGGAAAGTCCACAGTCATCGCGCTCTTGCAACGTTTCTATGATGTCGGATCAGGAAGTGTTAAGATCGATGGGATTGATATAAGGCAGCTGCAATTAAGCTGGATAAGAACCCAGATGGGACTTGTTAGTCAAGAACACGCTCTATTCGACACATCAATAAAGGAGAACATCTTGTTTGGAAAACAAGACGCTTCCATGGAGGAAGTTATAGTTGCAGCCTCATCCGCCAATGCTCATAACTTCATAAGACAACTCCCTAATGGCTATGAAACAAAGGTAATACAAATCATCTCTATAGTTTGGCGTGTGTTTTGAATCCTATTAGTTACCAGAAATGATTCTTTCACGCTTCAAAGAGAGCCCTTAATATGTTGTTGGTTGTGACCAAGATTGGAGAAGGAGGAGCACTCTTATCCGGGGGTCAAAAGCAAAGGATTGCAATAGCAAGGGCGCTCATTAGAAACCCGGCAATTCTCCTACTCGATGAAGCAACAAGCGCTTTGGACTCGGAATCTGAAATGCTAGTACAGAACGCGCTTGATCAAGCCTCAATGGGAAGAACTACCTTAGTATGTAACTCTACTTCTTCATTTCCGCGCTCACTCACACACAGATTGACTTGTTACTGATGCAAAACATATCATCATTTGAACTAGGTTGTTGCTCACAAGCTCTCGACAATACGAAATGCAGACCTCATTGTAGTGGTAAACAATGGCCAAATAGTCGAAACCGGCATCCATGAAACTCTCGTCAACAAACCAAAGGGTCACTACGCGAAACTCGCCAAAATGCCAAGCCTCCTCGTACATGATTCACATCCCTCACCCAGCCCAGCAAGGAGCAGCGCCGGTAGACCAAGCTTCCAGGGCTCAAGCCCGACCCAACTGTCTGTCTCCTCCGTAGTCCGAGACATTGAAAGCCCGACCCAACCACCACCCTCCTTCCCACATCTTCTCTCACTCACATCCCTTAAAGATTGGAAACACGGGCTCATCGGAAGCCTGTCAGCAGCCGCATTTGGCGCTGTGCAGCCCTTCTACGCCCTCACAATTGGAGGAATGATCTCGGCGTTCTTCATCCAAGATCATAATGAAATGCGAGCTCACATCCGGGGATACTCCGCCATCTTCTCGGCCCTTTGTTTATTTTCTCTCACTTTTAACCTCTCCCAACACTACAACTTTGCCTGCATGGGAGAACGCCTCACACAACGTGTTCGACTCCGAATGCTCGAGAGCATCCTCGCTTTCGAGCCTGCATGGTTTGACGATGAGTCCGGGGATCACTCGAGTGGGGCCTTGTGTTCCAGACTCGGCCATGACGCCTCTGTAGTCAAATCCCTCGTCGTAGACAGGCTATCTCTCCTAGTTCAAACCGGATCGTCAGTCGCGATTGCAGTCGTGATGGGTCTGCTTGTGGCATGGAAGCTCGCACTTGTTATGATTGCGGTTCAGCCGCTCACAATCCTCTGTTTCTATACTCGAAAAGTACTGCTCTCAGCAATGTCGGGTGAGTTGGCGAGGGCGCAGCACCGGAGCACGCAGATAGCGGCAGAGGCAGTGCGGAACCATAGGGTGGTGGCAGCATACGGGTGCTCGGATAGGGTGGTGGGGTTGTTTGAGGCGGCCCAAGAGGAGCCGAGGAGGCAGGCTAGGAGGAAGGCGTGGCTGGCCGGAGGTGGGATGGGGTCGGCGCAGTGCCTGACATTTATGTGTTGGGCGTTGGATTTTTGGTATGGTGGGAAGTTGGTGGAGAAAGGGCAGATTAGTGCCGGCGATGTGTTTAAGACATTCTTCATATTGGTAAGCACCGGTAAGGTGATCGCCGAGGCTGGTAGCATGACCTCCGATCTAGCTAAGGGCTCTGCAGCAGTTGCCTCTGTTTTTGAGATCTTGGATCGACGCTCGCTTCATGTAAGTTCAAAATCAGGAATAAAGCTAGAGAACTTAGTAGGGAAGATAGAGCTACGAAAGGTGGAGTTCTCATACCCGACCCGGGCGGGGACCCAAATCCTGCGGGGGCTGACCTTGGAGGTCCGACCCGGATCAAGCTTGGGATTGGTCGGAAAGAGTGGGTGTGGGAAGTCAACTGTCATAGCTTTGATTCAAAGGCTCTACGATGTGGTAAACGGGGCCGTGAAAATCGACGGCGTTGACATAAGGGAGCTGGACCTTGTGTGGTACCGGAAGAGGGTTGCAGTGGTGAGCCAAGAGGCCGTTATCTTTGCCGGCACCGTTAGGGAAAACATTGTCCTCGGAAAAGCAGAGGCCACCGAAGACGAGATAGTTGAAGCCGGCAAAGCTGCCAATGCCCATGAATTTATCTCGTAAGTTTTAGTGATGAGGTTCATACTAAAATCAATTGACATTAAAGTAGTAGCGGAAAACTTATATGTTAGTCTCACGTATTAATGTGTTGTAGGGCTCTGAAAGACGGTTACGACACGAGATGCGGCGAGAGAGGAGTTGAGCTATCAGGCGGGCAAAAGCAGAGGATCGCCATTGCAAGAGCCATAATCCGGAATCCTACTATTCTACTACTGGATGAGGCTACAAGCGCGCTGGACGTGCAATCGGAGAGGGTGGTGCAGCAGGCCTTGGAGCGGATAATGGCCGGGAGGACCACCGTTGTAGTGGCCCACCGGCTCAACACCATCAAGAACCTCAACTGCATCGCGCTCGTAGAGGAGGGGAGAGTGGTGGAGAAAGGAACCTATGCACAACTCAATCATAGGAGAGGGGCTTTCTACAACCTAGCCACCCTTCAAACACAATAAATACAAACAGGTCAACCAATCGAGTATGAAATTGGCTCATATTAATTACTATGTTAATATATCTAGCCTTGTATAATAAAACACAGTTATAATAAGGGTTCAATAAAGGAGACAAAAATGAGATAATGTTGTAATATGTAATCGGTTGCAATTAGATGCAAACTAACACACACAAAATGGCCAACGTTTCTACAACGTAGGGATATCCTAAATTAGATGATCATCACTCAACCTATAGTTCCTTCTACACTAATTCGAATACGACATGCTATAGAGCATAGAGCAGTTCCAAGGTGGTAATATGCTGAGGGCTCAAACGAACCAGTGTTTAATATCTCGTAAAAATAAATTACAAGAATCAATTATACAATAAGGTTTAATATCGAACATGGGAAAATGAACTAATAATTTGAGTGATTATCCTAAAACCCTAAAATAAAACAAAAATCAATAAATGGGTACCTTCCACACTTTTCTTCGGATTATTTTAGGATTATTATTTTCAATAATCTTTCCAATAATCGATAATCTAAGTGTTGGAGGATGAAAATTTTTTTGTCAAATAATCCTCTAAAATAGTCTTGACCGAAATAATGCCTTTAATAATCCCTTATAACGGGTTTGTCGAACGCGCCCTATAGATGAATAATACTAAAGCAGCTTGTGATTTTTTTTTTTTTGAAAAGATGCGTATACTAAGAAAAGGATTTTCAAGGAAAAGTCACTAGACAACATAGCAAGGTAGCTAAACTAAGAACAAATCACATGGACAAGAGACAAATGACTACAAGAGGTGAATGCCAAGCAGACGAGCTCACATGAGGGAACCGGGGGATCGGTCTTTCTAGTGATAGGTAGTGTAGTTCTTGATGGTCTTGATGATATGATGGGCACAAGCGGTGAGAGAGATATAGGTGTTGTTAAAAATGAGATCATTCCAAGATTTCCAAGTGAAGTAGATGTACGCCGTGATCGAGGAGAGACGAATGTTTGAGATGGGATCGTGCTTACGAGATTTAGAGTTCTCAAGCCAAGTCCAAATGTCACTGGAATAGGGGTAGGGGATGTGAAGTTTAGTCCACTTGGAGATGATGTCAAGGACAAGGTTGTTGTAGATGCAAGAATTCCATAGGTGAGTGATGGTCTCCGGATGGATGCCACAAAGTTTGCAACGATCATTGGGGACGAGATTCCACCAGAGGAACTTGGTGAGGGTGGGAAGCCTTTGATGGCAAGCAATCCAAGAGATGAAGCTACATTTAGAAATGTTAATTCCTTGCCAAATGTGCTTGAGATTGATGGAGACGGGGGAAGAGTATGACGCCGGAAGAAATAGTAGGCGTTTGTGATCTTGAAGGTGCCGTTGATTAGAGAGATGACGCTGGTGGGGTTAACACCATTGCCAGCAGCTTGTGAACTTACTTTTGACTAAGTTTCGTGCAGCCACAACATCAAAGTTACACATGTCGTCTATTCATTAAGACATGTTACCATATTATTTAATTAAATAAATTAGTTAATATCTTAACAATTTTCATTAAAATCCGAGATCTAACAAACTCTTTTTTTAGCTTTAAAAAAATGATATATAATTCATAATTGAGATAATTTAGCTAATAATGCACGTTTTAGTTATGTATACTAAGTATGCACCCTAGTTTTTATTGTGGAAACAAAGTATGCACTTGTAATTTTAATTACTAAAAAAAAACAATTTGGTACTACAATGTAGGATTAGGTTTGAAATCAACCTAGGAACCACCCGTATCTTCTACTCTCGTCAAAGCGAGCAACAAATTTCATCCTTCTCAAATCGAAGCTTGATATCGACCCAAGAAGCCCCCTTCTCTTCTTCTTGTTTAGGTTGTTTAGGATAGCGCGACTCTACCGCGTTCTCCCTCTCGCCGCAACTGCCAAAGCTCAATTCGCAACCTCTGTTCGCTCAAAAGTGTGTGTGCAAATAATCTTTAAATTTATAACCTAAAATAAAAGACTTAACGATATGCAAACCCGCACTGTATGGATCAATCGTAGCAACGGAAAATACTCCAAGATCGATCACAGGGACTATGGTGAAACCAAATCGATAAAAGCAATCTAATTCAGACAAATAACGAGTTTGTATGCAAGAATTGGGAAACGCAGATTCTAGAGATCAAAGTATCCAATTGTGGTTTTCGATTCAAGACTTCTAAAGATCTATGGACAGAGCTGGGATTGCAAAGGATATGTTTATAAAATGGGATAATGCACGGTGAAATTTCACTACCCACAAAATCTCAACCCAAACACTCCAAATAAAGGATGTTGAGTCTCTATAAGAAAATTCTAAGGGAAGGATCTATACTCTCAAACCAAACACTCAACCTAAGAAAATCAGGTTACCTCACAAAGGTAAAGGATTGGCACACTCAAAAATTTAATAGAGGGTTTTGAGTCATCTACTACCTAGAACTCATCATCGTTGACAACCAAGCAAGAAAATCACCGGGTAAGTCTCTTCTCACGCTCTGATATAGGTTAGAAAGGTTCAACAAAGCTAGGGTTTAAGTAATCTTTAACTTTGATTTAAGGATAAAGCATCAAAGGTACAACATAAGAAAAATCGGTATGTTCTTCCTCAAAAATTGGTCGATCTTCCTCAAGAACAGTCCGATTTTTCTTTTCTACAAAGGTAAAACTCAACTCTCAAGGTTCGATCTCAACGTGAGGTTCATTATATCATCATCTTAACCACAATCTTCAACCAATCACCCTAGAATCGAAAGGGTTTTAGCCAATAACACACATGATTAGAATCAAGAAAAGGATTAAATCAAGAAAGTGAAGAAAACCATAAATCTTGAAATAAAAATAAACAAATTCTTAACAAAGGTTCACAATCTCTGAAAATTAGCAAAAAGGTACTAAAAACTCCAAAATTTGTGTTAACGATGACAAAAGAATAAAAAACTAGAAAAACCTCTCAAAAACTTCTTTCTTTCTTCAATCTTGAATCCTAAATCTTCAAAAGTGTTTCTCCTTCTCCTTTCTATGGTTTCTTCAATGCTTCAACTTGAACTTTGATGATTTTGGATGTGGAGAGACGTCCTCTATTTATAGGGAAAAAATAGGATTGCAATTCTTTTTCCTTTGAAGACTCCTTGTAAAGATCGAACAATCTACGATAGAAATAGGTCTATCTTATAAAAATCGGCCGATTTACTTAATAAATTGATCCGATTTTTATCCTCTGCAACGTGTTCTCTTTTAGCTCCGTCTTCTATCTTCTTTTATGGTTTATTCTCATATTTTTCCTATCTTTTAGGCTCCTTCCTGATCCACCATAATGTCAAGCCTGATATTGATCCATTTCCGCACCAAAACTCCATCATTTTACCTACAATTCAATCAAGAACTCGTGTAGACCTCTATTCTCAAAATAAATATGAATATAGACTTAAAGGCACATGAATCTCATTAAATGTATGTAAAACTGAGCTGAAATACTCGCAATATGCATGAATATGATAGCATATAATTCATGTCATCAAAATACCGCATATTTGCCTCTTGTTTGTCCCCAAGCAAGGTTAAAATCTAGCATATAAGATGTCATGGATTATATGATGCAAAAATAACAAAAACCCTTTTTAAAATGTGTTTCTTAATCATTGACAACCCTCAAAGTGACGTTTCAAGGCATAGGAAAACAATGTACATATCAATAGAATCATAGCATGAAAAGACAAGAACACTTTATCCAAGAGCATATATGACAAGCATTGTAAAGGATGTAGAAACAATCAAGAGAAAATAAATCTAAACCATAAAAGCCTTAAACATGTGCATAAAGGTTTTCAAGGACTTCTGATGTAAGAGGTCAAAGAAACGTGTTAAGGGTGAGAATGTATATGATATGTGGTGCAAAATCCAGAAAAAGGAAAACTCCACAACTTTAGCTTATGCACAACCACCGAAAATAAGCAATTCTATTTCATAATAATTTTCAATTTTACTTTCACTTGAGAACATGGACAGAGGTGCACAATAACCGAAGCCTTGGAGATCAGCATGCCTCAATTTCTCGAGGTGCTTCAAACCATGATGCACATACCATAACTCGTTAGGAATATCGCTCAATCCGACTTTGGTAAGATACAAACACCTGACTATGTGAATGGTGTCGAGTTACTCATCATCATGCTTGACGTCCCCAAACCTATTTTTCTAATACAATCACATCACTTTCAATTTCAACTTCCACAAGCTTTTTTACTAACATGCTTCCTAATCCCGGATAGGTAAAGGAAGGCATATGTATATATATGAGGAGCTAAAAGCATGAACAAGAAGAAGAAGAAAGAAAGAAATTGAATCGCCTTAATCATATCAAAAAGATGCATAAGAACTTATATCGCGGTTTCGACCTTCATATACCAACATGATATGGACAAAAAAAAAGTTACCAAACATACATAAATTTTAAATAAGGCATTCAAATTCCAAAACATGTCATAAATCATTTTAAACGCATAAAGATCAGCAAAACAACTTTCATAACGTTTTACACTTCACACTAGCATGCTTTCTAATTCCCGAAAAGGCAAAGGGGAAGGCAAATAATATATATGAGGTGCTAAACGTGGATAAAAAGAAGAAAGAAAAGAAAATTGAATAGCCTTAATCATCCTAATATGATGTATAAGAACTTACGAAGCGGTTTTCAACACTTATTCCTCAATCTCATCAAAACATCAAATAACATACAAATCATACATAAATTCAAATAAAGTATTTAAGTCCACATATGCCATAATTTTATCTCAACATACAAGTCTTATTTAGCCAATTTACATACACAATTATCATCATTGGGATCATATCCGTTTTTAGAAGCACAAAAATTTTAAAATATTTCAATTTTTGGGTTTTCTAAAATATATGAAATGCAATGCAATGCCATAATCAAAACGTGTGACAAGAGTTATTACAAACCCAAAATAATAGTGCAATGCTAAGTAAAGAAACGTGTGACATATGAAAATATTGCAAGTATCCCCACCCCATACTTAAATCTCACATTTTCTCCAATGTGAAGAATCAAGTACAAGATGGAGAAAAATACTTACAATGTAAAAGCGGCGAGTAAATCACTCCTCTAACGGTGATGGTGGTGGATGTCGCGGATATCTCGGAGCTATCGGATTTATAGAATCCTCCAAAGGTCTGATAGTAAAGAGCGTCCCACTGCCCATCGTAGGAGGAATGTCGAGTCCAGACCTCATCACGGAAACCACGGAACTCAGTCCGGAGCTCCTAATAATCAAAACAGAGTCCTTGATAATTTGTCTTTCATCCATCAATGCTCGATGTCAAGGCCCGCAACTGTGAAGAGAAATTTGAATAGTCGACCATATAACGGCTCCCGCGCCGGGGTGCATGCCAGATTGAGTGTCGTAGTAGTCTCACCGGCATCCCATATTGTCCAGAAAACTTGTCGGTCCCTACAGCTACAAGCTCATCCTCAGTGGCCTCATCATCCTCAGCTAGAACTCCGCTCGGCCCTGCATCATGGGTTCCAGTATCCATGGCATCCGTATCCATAACACTCTCTATCTTCAACATCCCCTTAGTCCCTACAACAACATCAATAGCATAGTGTTAGCATGAAATATTGTGATATTTTAGGCACGTTTTCTAAGTGTATTTCATCCATATTGGTTATCATTGATAAAGCATTGAAGCAATTGTGAGCTAGTTTATCTATATTGTCGATATAGAGGTCTACATAAGTTTTGTGTTGATTGTAGGCGAATAAGAGCTAAAACCGAACGAATCAAGGGAGAATAGAGATGGATTGAGCATGTCCAAGGATTGAGGACATCATAAGGGAGCTAAGGAAGATGCTAGGATGAAGAATGACACAAAATAAAGGAGAATTACGAGCTACTTGTGTTCCACGCTCTAAAATACGGCCGTACTAGAGTCCACGTTCTTAACTACGGCCGTGGAACTTTGGGAACACAAGCGTGGAGCATTCCAGAGGGTTACACGGTCGTGGAAGTTGTGAAGCACCGTGATGAATTTCCACGCTCTAAACCACGGGCGTGGAATCCCAAGGAACCGTGATTTAGGCAATCTTTTAACGTACAATTTGAAGCCATGATCTTTTACACAATGGGCTGGACACATATCTTATCTTGCCCTATAAAAGGACGGAAAGAGAGAGATTCCGTCACCTTCACTTAAGCTTGTGCTTAGACTTCGCCTACGCTTATTGCACGTGCCTAGGGTTCAAGTTGGACGTGTGGAGATTGCTATTTCACAACGGAGGTTTGCGAAGAGTTGAAGATTTGGAAGTTATGCTTTGTCCTTAGGTTTGATTAGAAGACGGATTGACATCCCGTTCTTCGTTCTTATCAAGGATCATGATTGATTTGTGTTATTCTGAATCTAATATACATCATCACTTTGTTTGTGGATTTGAGATTGATTTGAGATTTATTAAAGGTTTTCGAAGGTTTTCATCTTTCATTCTTTTAAACCTTGAATTTGATATCATAATGACTGTTGTTGGCTAAAACCCTTTAGCAATTCTAAGGTGAAGGGTTGATAGTTGTGGCTTAGATGATGATAGATCGATCGTATACAAATTGGACCCTGAGAGTTAGAGAGAATCGTCAACGTACCAAAATCACGGTGTGTTCTTGAGTTCCACGGCCGTGGAATCTCAAGATCCACCCGTAATTTCCCTCAGTTTACGAACCTTGCTTTTACTTTAATCCAAAGTTAAAGATTTGCTTTAACTTAGTCTTGGCTTGCCTTTTCTAGGTGGTAGTGAAGCCTCAACAACCTCTACCTCGATTTTGAGTGTCACAACCTTAATCGGTTTAGCTAGTCTTGATCCTTGGGTTACAAGTTTGGATATTTGAGATTAATTCTTGTCTTTAGATCCTTTCTATACTGAAGCTTCAACAACCTTTATAGAGAGTATTTCTAGATAAGTCATATAAAGCCTTGGAACTTCACCGTACAGCATACCTTTGCAACTCTTAACTCTGTCCTTAGTTCTTTAGTATATCTTGAATTGATTGCCACAACTAGATTCCTGGATCTTTAGGATTGTTGTTTTCCCAATATATTTGCAAAGCTCATACATTTACTTGCTTGACGATTTATAACTGGATTTAACCCCCCAAATCCCTGTGTTCGATACTCTGGAATTCTTGCTTAACTATATCGATCCGTACACTGCGGGTTCGCTTGCTTTTATTCTAGTTTATAAATTTAAAGCTTGATTGCACGCACGCTAAGTGGCGAACACATATCCCTCAGCGGCATCATACTCCTCAACAACCTCATCCGAATCGCTGAAATACTCACAACCCTCTCTCCAATAGTGTTGGTTTCTGATGGTGTACACGATCTTCCATACTATATCCCTCGGAACTCTAAGCCATGGCATGACAACATGAAGGTTTCCATGCCCTCTCGGAACTATAATTCCTCGAGAGATAAGACGTTGAAGACCTAGAGGTTGAGCCTCCGTAGCTAGAGTATAAGCACAGTAATCTAGACTAAAAGCCTTGGCGATATGTATCACAAGGCCTCCCGCACAAACATCCCCTCCGGACTTGTTTTCTATCTTTCCTAAGTAATCAGCTAGCATAGTAGCAAAGTCCAAAACAATCTCAATAGTCATACAATAAAGAATGTACAACTCGTCCGCCTTAACCTTTTGCGGAGTCTCTGTTCTTGAGAACATTGACTCACTAAGGATGCGGTGAGCGAGTTTGAAAGAGAGGTTGTACATGCTCTTTTCCTTTGAGTTCCCCGGTCTCCACCTATCCTTTCCTTCTTCTCCTACCGAAATACTTTCCCAAAAATTACTAGCACTCACACCATTGGGAAAAGTACCTGCAAATGATCCCGGGAATCCAAACGTATTCCCAAACACAACAATAGAGTACGAGTAATTCTTATTCAACAACCGGAATGTCATGTTCCTCTCTCTAGGGTTGTGCTTAAAAGAACTTAAGAATACCAAAGTAATCTCTTGATAAGCATCTTCCCTAATTTTAACAAATTCCGACAATCCAATACGTTCTATCATCCAATCAATGTCCTCCCTAACATGCAGTTCATATAGTTCATCAAGCACAATATAGCGTGGAGGAATGATATGATGAATTAAGAGATGATCATACCGTCGCTTGTGTTTTTCTTGGATAATAGGGAGCCTATCAGGTGGTGGTGGAGGAGGTTGGGAAGGTTGGGAAGAAGATCCCCTCCTTGGGTTTAAAGAACGGGCTGATCGACGCAAAGAATCCATCTCGGATGAAGAAAATCAGGCTGTTATTGAGCTTAACTCGGTCGATTTTTCTAGGTTTGAGTCGATTTTTTGACTATTGTGACAAATCGATCAAATCTATAAAGTTTCTTTCCAGCAATCACTCTCAAAAGCTTTCTCAGATAGTTCCTAGACTAATCAGCACAACAATTCCAACCAAACAACTATCCAAATATATGAATCTAAGCAAAGAAATTCCGTTAGGATTTGGAGCAAAAAAACTGAAAATCCGATGATTTGTCGATGTGCTGTGCTGTTTGTTGCTTGAATCTTCTTAGTCTTGTTGAGAGCTTCGGTTTTAGCTCAAGAACGAGCGAAAGCGATTAGAGAATGGAGATTTGAGGTGTTGAGGGAGATTGTCGGCTTTCCTTTGTCGTGGAAGAGAAGAAGATATGAGTTGAAGACGAAGAAGTGGGACTTTTATACCCTCTCTGAAATGTGAAGAAAATCGACCAGTTTTTTTGGGTCGATTTTTTTATCGGCATGATTTTCTTCCTTTTTGTGCACTTTCAAAGGAAAATCGATCGATTTTTCTTCTAGGTTGATTTTTGGTCCGATTTTGGCTATGACTTAGTGAAAATCAGTTCAATTAATCAATTTAATTCCTCTAGATTGACCGATTTTCCACTTATGGTCAATTTTTATCTTTTCCTTCCTTCATTCATTTATATTACAACTTCTTTAATCATACTCCATCAAGATCTCGATCTTATGTTGTCCCTTGAGATAGTACCTCGTTTCTACCATCAACAACACAAGAAAAACCGGAGCATACCATCGAAAAAGAAACAAAACTAAACTAATCTAATCCAAGGAAAAGAGAAAAAGAACATAGAAATACCTTGGGTTGCCTCCCAAGAAGCGTTTGGTTTAAGGTCGTTAGGTGGACCTATATCCCTCTATGATCACTTGAGAATAATATGAGCAATGTCCTCAACCGGAACTTCCGGCGTATACTTCTTCAATCGATGGCCGTTAACCTTGAAACGCCCGCTCTTCTTAACCCATACTTCAAC
Source organism: Fagopyrum esculentum (assembly GCA_033239045.1). Classification (NCBI taxonomy): domain Eukaryota; kingdom Viridiplantae; phylum Streptophyta; class Magnoliopsida; order Caryophyllales; family Polygonaceae; genus Fagopyrum; species Fagopyrum esculentum. The sequence goes on from BSUD01000005.1 coordinate 117,170,284, forward strand.
TACACCATGGGAAAAAACTTGTTTTATTACAAAAGGTCTTGACCAACGCGATTTAACCTTACCTGAAAATAGCCGGAGTCTAGAGTTGAAAAGAAGAACGAGATCTTCTTCTTTCAACTCCTTCGGAATGATGTGCTTGTCATGCCACCTCTTCTTTCTTTCTTTATAGATCCGTGCATTCTCATAGGCTTTTAAGCGGATCTCTTCTAGCTCGTTGATGTCCAAGAGACGCTTCTCTTCAGCCTCCTTCAAATCGAAGTTGAGCCATTTGACTGCCCAATATGCCTTGTGCTCTAACTCCACCGGAAGAAAATAAGATTTCCCGTATGGGAGTCTTAAAAGCGGTCCTATATGCCCAAAGCGCATAATCTAGTATCATCGACTAATCCTTCCTTGTTCTAGAGACATTTTTCTCTAGAATACTCTTGATTTCTCTATTAGAGATCTCTACTTGCCCACTTGTTTGAGGATGATAAGGAGTAGCGATCATGTGGGTTATCCCATTCTTAGACAATAGACTTTTAAACTTACGGGCTGCAAAGTGTGTTCCTCCGTCACTAATGATGGTTTGGGTTGTCCCAATTCAAATCTTGGGAAGATCATTCTATTAAAGAACTTCACTACCACCATCGCATCATTACTAGGAGAAGCAATAGCTTCAACCTATCTTGAAACGTAATCTACAGCTAGAAGTATGTATTGGTTTCCACAAGAAGATGAGATCGGTCCCATGAAGTCCACTCCTCATACGTCAAAGATCTCAACGTCTTGAATATTTTTAAGGGGCATTTCATTCGTTCTTGATATGTTTATTGTTCTTTGGCAAGCATCGCAAGCAACAACAAAGTTTTGCACATCTTTAAATAGAGTAGGCCAAAAGAAATCGGATTGAAGTACCTTAGAACTTGTTTTGTGGGAACTAGAATGTCCACCACAAGGTAGTGAATGGCAATGACGGATTACGCTTTCCACTTCATCTTCCGGAATGCATCTTCTATTCATCCCGTCCAGACATCTCTTGAAAAAAAGAGGTTCATTCCAATAGTAATACTTTACATTCTTGAAGAACTTCTTCCTTTGTGCATATGATAATTCTAGAGGTATTTCTTGACAAATCAAGTAATTAAAAAATCAGCATACCAAGGTTCGTTACCTCTTGCTATTTAATGAAGGCATTCCTCGATTTAATGAAGGCATTCCTCGATTTCATGTAGCCGCTCATCCCCTTAGTCCCTACAACAACATCAATAGCATAGTGTTAGCATGAAATATTGTGATATTTTAGGCACGTTTTCTAAGTGTATTTCATCTATATTGGTGATCATTGATAAAGCATTGAAGCAATTGTGAGCTAGTTTATCTATATTGTCGATATAGAGGTCTACATAAGTTTTGTGTTGATTGTAGGCGAATAAGAGCTAAAACCGAACGAATCAAGGGAGAATAGAGATGGATTGAGCATGTCCAAGGATTGAGGACATCATAAGGGAGCTAAGGAAGATGCTAGGATGAAGAATGACACAAAACAAAGGAGAATTACAAGCTACTTGTGTTCCACGCTCTAAAATACGGCCGTACTAGAGTCCACGCTCTAAACCACGGCTGTGGAACTTTGGCAACACAAGCGTGGAGCATTCCAGAGGGTTACACGGTCGTGGAAGTTGTGAAGCACCGTGATGAATTTCCACGCTCTAAACCACGCTCTAAACCACGGGCGTGGAATCCCAAGGAACCGTGATTTAGGCAATCTTTTAACGTACAATTTGAAGCTATGATCTTTTACACAATGGGCTGGACACATATCTTATCTTGCCCTATAAAAGGACGGAAAGAGAGAGATTCCGTCACCTTCACTTAAGCTTGTGCTTAGACTTCGCCTACGCTTATTGCACGTGCCTAGGGTTCAAGTTGGACGTGTGGAGATTGCTATTTCACAACGGAGGTTTACGAAGAGTTGAAGATTTGGAAGTTACGCTTTGTCCTTAGGTTTGATTAGAAGACGGATTGACATCCCGTTCTACGTTCTTATCAAGGATCGTGATTGATTTGTGTTATTCTGAATCTAATATACATCATCACTTTGTTTGTGGATTTGAGATTGATTTGAGATTTATTAAAGGTGTTCGAAGGTTTTCATCTTTCATTCTTTTAAAACTTGAATTTGATATCATAATGACTGTTGTTGGCTAAAACCCTTTAGCAATTCTAAGGTGAAGGGTTGATAGTTGTGGCTTAGATGATGATAGATCGATCGTAAACAGATTGGACCCTGAGAGTTAGAGAGAATCGTCAACGTACCAAAATCACGGTGTGTTCTTGAGTTCCACGGCCACCCGTAATTTCCCTCAGTTTACGAACCTTGCTTTTACTTTAATCCAAAGCTAAAGATTTGCTTTAACTTAGTCTTGGCTTGCCTTTTCTAGGTGGTAGTGAAGCCTCAACAACCTCTACCTCGATTTCGAGTGTCACAACCTTAATCGGTTTAGTTAGTCTTGATCCTTGGGTTACAAGTTTGGGTATTTGAGATTAATTGTTGTCTTTAGATCCTTTCTATACTGAAGCTTCAACAACCTTTATAGAGAGTATTTCTAGATAAGTCATATAAAGCCTTGGAACTTCACCGTACATTGCTTTGCATTAACATACCTTTGCAACTCTTAACTCTGTCCTTAGTTCTTTAGTATATCTTGAATCGATTGCCACAACTGGATTCCTGGATCTTTCGGATTGTTGTTTTCCCAATATATTTGCAAAGCTCATACATTTACTTGCTTGACGATTTATAACTGGATTTAACCCCCCAAATCCCTGTGTTCGATACTCTGGAATTCTTGCTTAACTATATCGATCTGTACATTGCGGGTTCACTTGCTTTTATTCTAGTTTTATAAATTTAAAGCTTGATTTTACGCACGCTAAGTGGCGAACAAGTTTTTGGCGCCGTTGCCGGGGATTTGGTCTAGGCTGAATTCGGTTATCGGTTGTCAAACTTGGGAGCTTTTTCCTTGTTATTTGATATCTCTTCGAGTGTATGCGCAGGTCTAGGAACAACGAAGACCTCTTACCTCTTGATCAAGAGCTTGAGAGGACTTTGAGGAGAAAGCTTAAGGAAAGAAAAATGGCTGAAGAAAGAGAACGTGATTACCAAACGGAGTTAGCGGAAAAGGAAGCTCAACTCCAATGGAGTGAGAAGACTCGTAGGGAAGAGATGGATCGTCATCAAACGAAGGTTGATGATCTATCGGACATGATGTTCCAAATGAGGTTGGAAATAAACAACCTCAAGGAGAAAAAGAGAAGAAGGAGACCGGGAAGATCGGTTAGAGCCAACTCATCCAATGAGGATAGCGACTCCTCCATGCCACCACTAGAGGAAATTGATCCAACGATCAATGTGAATCCATTCTTTCCACGTCCAGCTGCCAATCGCCGTGTTCTACCTAGAGGTGCGAGAGTCGAACGTGTGGATGAGGAGCCAAGAACTCTTGGTCAAAGGATGGATCCAACGCAGCAACCACGCCGTTTAGGTGTGAACTTTGATGCTGATGATGCACAAGGGTTTAGCTTCAACCCTCAAGTTATTACCATTGTCCGCCAAAATCAATTTGGGGGAACAAGCGCTGAATCTCCACACCAACATCTACAAAATTTTGAGATCATGATGGAGACAATGAAGCCAAAGAATGCAACTACCAACAGCTACAAACTCAAGCCTTTCTTCTTCTCCTTGAAGGGGAAAGCATTGTCTTGGTATCAAGCTCTTCCAAGTGGGAAACTTGAGACATGGGAGGATCTTTCTTCGGAATTCCTCACTAAGTTCTTTCCGCCATCCAAAACGGCGGAATTGAGAGGTAAGATTAATACATTTTCTATGAGATCTAACGAAAGTTTGTTTCAATATTGGGAAAGATTTCAGGATTTGCTATTGGATTGCCCACATCATGGCATATCCAAATTGGCGCTATTGGAGATATACTATAAGGGGCTGGATGTGGAGACACAATTTAAGCTCCAATTTCATGTGGTACATTCATGGGCATGAGGGAAGATGACGCTTGAGACTTCATTGAGAAGCAAGCGCGAGTTATTGAGAAGTATTCTCATCGGAAAGTGGAGGCGAATCATGTGGATCAAGGAGCAAAGCTATCACAAGCAGCTCAAACTCAAATCTTTTCTCTCAATACGGAGATTAAAGAGTTGAAGGAAGTCATCAAAACCAACTTTCCAAAGCACAAGGAACAAGATGTAGGTTATTTGGGCAACAACAATAACCACAACGATAGTGATAATACAAACCGAAACAACCGGAACAACAATCGGAACAATTGGAACAACAACAACAATAACCGGAACAACAATTGGAACAACAATAGGGGTTCAAACCACAACAATTGGCGTCCCAACCAACAAAATTCCGGTAATTCTTATTCCAATTTAGGAAATTAAAATTCACTAACTCCACCTTCCTCTTCTTCCACTCCTTTGAAAAGCCAGGGGCAAACATCTGATGGTGGAAGTACTTCGGGGAAAGAGAAGCCCGATCCCATGTTGGAAACAATTTTGGGCAAGCTTCAAGGATTGGAGACTCGCATCATCAAGGTTATTGATCACATTACTAAGGTTGATAAAGCCCAAAAGGTTTTAGAAAACCAAATGGTTAGTCATGCGGAGGAAGTTCCTAGGAATCAAGGGAAACTTCCAGGAAAGACGGAGGACAACCCAAAAGGAAGGGTGATGGCAATCACAACTAGGAGCGGGGTAACAACTACCGACCCGCAGCCCAAGTTTGTAGAAGTCCCCATTGAGAAAGAGAAAGAAAAGGGGAAGGAGAAGGAAGATGTCTATGTTCCTCCTCCAGCTTACAAACCTCCCCTACCGTTCCCGCAATCTAGAGCAAGAGCGCGTCTAGACAAGCAATTTGGTAAGTTTATTGAACTCATGAGCAAACTGCATATTAATATACCTTTCATTGATGCTATTGTAGGTATGCCGGCTTATGGTAAGTTCCTAAAGGAGATCCTCTCTAACAAAAGAAAGCTAGAGGATTTTGGAGAGGTTAAGATGAGTTCGGATTCATCGGATCTCATCAAAACCATGAAAGAGAAGATGCCCCCAAAGCTACAGGATCCGAGGTCATTTTGTATTCCCATAGGAGTGGGAGATGTCACATATGATGCATTATGTGACTTGGGAGCAAGCGTGAGTATCATCCCGCTTGCCTTATGTAGGAAGATCGGTTTAGGCGATCCTAAACCGGTGAAGATAACGTTGTACATGGCGGATCGATCCATAACTCGTCCCGTCGGTATAGTTGAAGACGTCCTGGTCAAGCTTGGTAAGTTCTATGTTCCTATAGATTTTGTTGTGCTTGACATTCCTGCAGATAGTCCGGTCCCGATCATTCTCGGAAGACCGTTTCTTGCAACATCCGGCTGCATAGTCGATTGCAAGAATGCTAGACTCGCCTTTGACATAGGAGAAGAGAAGGTAGAGTTCGTTCTTTCCACTTTGGTGAAGGAACCAGCCTTCGATGAGGATATATTCAATATCCAAGACGAAGAGCTATCTAGAGAAGAGGTAAGTTCTATTCTCTTCAAAGATCCCTTGCAAAAAGTTATTTCTATGAGCATAATAGATATAGAGGAAGAAGAGGAGTGCAATGAGGCAATTGAAGCCTTAAAGACACAAGAAGAAGTGTGTGAAGAAGAGTTCGAGAAACTCCACGATGAGGCAGAAAACGTACGGATCCACGGTCAAACGGCCTATTCCACGGCCGTGGATTTTACCAACAAAAGCATGGAGCACTCCAGAGACTTACACGGCCGTGGAGGAAACAGAGCCACCGTATTTACTTTCCACGCCCAAAATTACGGCCGTGGAGAAGGCAAGGGTGCCGTAATTTTGGGTGAATTCGAGGGAGATTGTGTTTCTTCCACAACTTCTTTTGATTCTTCTCCAACACCTTCTACATCCTTAGACACTTCTAAGGAAGCATCGGATGCTCCTCAAGAGCCATTGGAAACTCCGATAGTGATGGAATTGAAACCACTTCCTACCCATCTAAGGTACGCATTTCTTGGACCTAATTCTACCTTTCCGGTAATTGTTAGTTCCGATTTGAGCATAGATGAACATAGTAAGCTTATGGTTGTCCTTAAGAAACATAGGAAAGCCTTAGGATATACTATAGAGGATTTAGTTGGAATCAAACCTTCACTATGCATGCATAAGATCTTAATGGAAGAGGACTTCAGAATTTCGCGACAACCTCAAAGGCGGTTGAATCCGACCATGAAGGAGGTTGTCAAGAAGGAAATCCTTAAGCTACTTGATGCAGGTATTATCTATCCTATCTCCGATAGCAAGTGGGTAAGTCCCGTACAAGTGGTTCCGAAGAAGGGAGGAATGACGGTCATCACCAACAAAAACAATGAACTCATTCCTACACGAACCGTAATAGGATGGCGGATGTGTATAGACTACCGCAAGCTAAACAACGCGACGAGGAAGGATAACTTCCCACTACCCTTCATTGATCAAATGCTTGAAAGGTTAGCACAACATTCACACTTTTGCTATCTTGACAGTTATAGTGGTTTCTTTCAGATTCCGATACACCCGGATGATCAAGAAAAGACCACGTTCACGTGCCCGTGGGGTACGTTTGCCTATAGGAGGATGCCGTTCGGGCTTTGCAACGCCCCAACCACCTTTCAAAGGTGCATGATGGCCATCTTCTCGGAATATATAGAGGAAATCATGGAGGTTTTTATGGACGACTTCTCCGTTTATGGTTCCTCTTTTGACAATTGTCTTTCTAACCTTGCTCTTGTGTTACAAAGGTGTGAAGACACTAATCTAGTTCTTAATTGGGAGAAGTGTCAATTCATGGTAAAAGAAGGCATTGTATTAGGACACTTAATCTCTAGTATAGGGATTGAGGTGGATAAAGCTAAAATATAGACAATAGAAAAGCTTCCTTCCCCAACTTCGGTGAAAGGGATAAGAAGTTTTCTAGGACATGCTGGATTTTATAGGCGTTTCATAAAGGATTTCTCTAAGATATCAAAGCCGCTAACTAATCTATTGATGAAGGATGCAGTTTTTGATTTTTCGCAGGAATGCTTAGATGCGTTTAATATGATTCGGGAAGCTCTAATTTCAGCCCCGATTATCCAACCTCCGGATTGGAATCTTCCCTTTGAGGTTATGTGTGACGCAAGTGACGTAGCTATAGGAGCTGTTCTTGGGCAAAGAAAGGAAGGATGAACCCACGCTATCTACTACGCTAGCAAGACGCTAGATGAAGCGCAACTCAACTACGCCACCACCGAAAAGGAATTCTTAGCTATTGTATATGCAATTGACAAATTTCGCTCTTATCTTGTAGGTGCAAAGGTGATTGTATACACGGATCATGCTGCGATCCGGTATCTCCTTGCAAGGAAGGATGCGAAGCCAAGGCTAATTAGATGGATTCTTCTCCTACAAGAATTCGATCTAGAGATCCGCGACAAGAAGGGTTCGGAAAATTCTGTTGCGGATCATTTGAGTCTTCTAACACATCTAGAGGACGGCCATCTACCTATAGATGACTCCTTTCCGGACGAGCATTTACACATCATAGAGGAGTGCATCGATGTGATCACCAAAGATAACGAACCATGGTTTGCTGATTTTGTTAACTATTTGGTTTGTCAGGAATTACCGCCCGGATTATCCTACACACAAAGAAAGAAGTTCTTTAAGGATGTTCGGGAATACTTTTGGAATGAACCTCTCCTCTTTAAAAGAGGCCCGGATGGCATTATTAGGCGATGTGTGCCGGAAGATGAGATGCAAAGTGTCATCCGCCATTGTCATTCACTACCTTGTGGAGGACACGCTAGTTCGAACAAGACTAGCGCTAAGGTATTGCAATCTGGATTCTTTTGGCCTACACTATTTAAAGATGTGCAAACCTTTGTTTCCTGCTGCGATACTTGTCAAAGAACAGGAAATATATCTAGGAGGAATGAGATGCCTCTCAACAACATCCAAGAGGTGGAGATCTTTGACGTTTGGGGAGTAGACTTCATGGGACCTTTCCCATCATCTTGTGGGAACCAATACATACTTTTAGCGGTTGATTATGTTTCGAGATGGGTTGAAGCAATTGCCTCTCCCACCAATGATGCCATGGTAGTGGTCAAGTTCTTTAACAAGACCATCTTCCCACGATTTGGGACACCAAGGACTATCATTAGTGATGGAGGTTCTCACTTCATTGCCTGGCGCTTTGAAACTCTTCTAGCTAAGTACGGGGTGACTCACAAGATCGCCACCCCTTATCATCCACAAACTAGTGGACAAGTAGAGATCTCAAACCGGGAAATCAAAGGAATCCTAGAGAAGACGGTTTCAAGGACTAGGAAGGATTGGTCTTTGAAGCTAGATGATGCATTGTGGGCATACCGGACTGCATATAAGACTCCCATCGGAACTACACCATACAACCTTGTGTATAGGAAGTCTTGTCACTTACCGATAGAGTTGGAGCACAAGGCGTTTTGGGCAATCAAGTGGTTGAACTTCAGCCTGAATGAAGCGGGAGAGAAGCTTCTCTTGGACCTAAATGAGCTTGAAGAACTTCGCTTGAACGCCTACGAAAACGCCAAGATCTATAAAGAAAGAGCGAAGCGTTGGCATGATAAGCATATCATCCCAAAGGACCTCAAAGAAGGAGATCAAGTTCTCCTCTTCAATTCAAGGCTTCGTCTCTTTCCAGGTAAGCTTAAATCTCGTTGGACTGGATCTTTTCTAATCAAACGTGTTTTTCCCCATGGTGCAGTTGAAGTATGGGGTGAAAAGGGCGGAAGCTTTAAGGTGAACGGTCAACGACTCAAGAAGTATACACCGGAACTCCAAGCTGACGAGTTCGCGCCTACCGCACTCGAATAAGTGTGAATATGGTCTAGCTACGGACCTTAAACAAAGCGCTTCTTGGGAGGCAACCCAAGGTATTGCACTTACGTTTTTGTCTTTGATTCATAGATTAGTTTAGTTTAGACGTTTTGCTTTGTTTTGCCTTCGATACCTTCCGGTATGTTCGTGTTTTTGGATGTAGGAATAGTGGAAAAGAGAGGGGAAAGGAAAAGTTTGAAGAAAATTGACGAAGCTTGGACTTTGAGACATTACAGAGAGTTCCACGGCCAAAACCACGGCCGTGACAGCTACAGTGACCGTAATTTTCAAAAGCCTGAGAAAAATCACCAAAACCACGGTTCCGTACATTTCCACGGCCGTGGAACCCCCCGACAGACCGTGATTTTCAAAAATTTTTACGGTCACTATATAAACCACGTTTCTTCACAAAACACACCACAAAACCCAAAACCACGCCCATTTTGCCGAATCCACTCCCCATCTCCCAATTCCTCGTTCTTTAATCGTTTTTGACGATTCTTTGGCCAAAACTGAAGCAAATCCAATCACCAACAAGATCCAAGCAACAATTCGAGCGGCAAATCACTGGAGAAGACGGAATTCGGATTCCAAAATCCGAAAACCTAGGTTTTTGGTTCTTTCTCTCTCTTTGTCGATTTGGCTTCATTTTGCTAGAATTTTTAGGAGAACTGATTGGAATTGGACGGAAATTAGTTTAGGACTGCTTGCTGCTGAGTTTGGTGTGATTTTGCTGAGTTTTGAGATTTTTCGAGACGAACCACGGTCTCTGTACATTCCACGGCCGTGGAACCTTAAGAATAGGCCGTGGTTTTCGACAGAACATGGATTTTGTGAGAAGAGTGTCTGGTAGAAATAAGGATAAGAAAAGGAAGGGCAACCCCTCTTCCTCTTCTAGAGCACCACCAGTTGAGCCTCCATCACCACCATCATCACCATCACCACCTCGCCCTAAAATCCCTACTATCCATGACGATCATCTCGATGCTTTAGAGAGGATCCATAAGAGAGCGGTCATAGGACCAAGGTATCTACTCCTTGAGGAGTTAGAACCTTTACATGTTGTAGGGGACCTTACTTAGCTCCTAGATAGAGCCGGACTGGTCATCTTCTCCGCTATTCGGGAAGATGCTTATGAGGAGATTACTAGGGAGTTTGTAGTCTCTTTTGAGCATAGTCATGTTGACAGGACCGTTTCTTTCCGGCTGATGGAAAGAAACTATGAGTTTTCCATTAGAGAGTTTGGAGCCTTCTTTGGGTTCCACGAGACCTTTAATGGTCGATTCCCCAGTGACGTATACGCCAAGGATTTTTGGGAGGAGATTGCTATGATTTACGCCAGCGAGGACCACTGTCAACTAGCTGATACCAAGGCTAGGTTGATTTATCACCTAGCCTTGAAGATTGCTCATAGAGTGCTTTCTGAGTGTCTCTTCCCTAGGACGGAGACGCCTAAAAAAATCAAGACAGACGAGCTTTTCCTTCTCTACTGTATGCTGTACGGTAGACCAGCTGACTGCGCCACCCTCTTAGCTGCTACTATGAGCAAGCTAAAAAACAAGAGGGTTGGTAACATTGGATACGGTGGGATGGTGACCCACCTTGCTAGGACGTTAGGGGTAGACTTCTCAGCATGCACACGCATTGCAGCTAGACCCCTAGGACTACAGAGCCTCATGACTAGAGGCATCATCTTCCCCACACATAGAGGTCCACCGTATATAGCTATGCCTTGGGAGAGTAGGACTGGGAGAGGCATTGAGTGGCTTCCTGAGTATTCCATTATGGCTGGACGCCAACTAGAAGGAGACGTTCGCTGCCATACATGCGAACAGATTAGTAGCCCCTCCCTATGTTCCACCACCACCAGTTGTAGAGGAGGAGATGAGAGGGGATGACGAGTTTGAGGGAGGAGGAGTTGATCATGACTTTAGCACCTTTCCGGATCAGCCGGATGTAGTTCTTGACCTTCCTAGACACTCTCCCCGCCCTACTAGAGCTTCAGGTTCTTCCTCTCGCCGTGCTAGTGTGAGCAAGAGGCCTACTTGGATGGCGGATCCTCCTTCATGGTATAGCACTCAACCGGATTGGATGGGAGCTCCACCGCCTTGGCATGCACAGCCACCACCGGCACCAACACCTTCAGATGCACCGGTGTGGTACAGCCAGCCGCCTGGTTGGTACGAGCAGCTGCCAGAGTGGGCCACCGACCTTTCCAGCAGGGTCGGAGCTCTAGAGATCCGTGCAGATGCTAGGGATGCACGAGCCGCCGATCTTGACCACATGATGAGAGATATTTACCGCCAGCAGTTCGGGCGGCACTATGATCCCGGCTTCTCCCCGTTTCCACCACCGCCTCCGCCTTAGTGAGGACATTGCATGACCGACTGTTTTAGCCGCTCCACCACCATTTTGTGAGTTCTTTTTCTTTCTTTCTTTTCTTCTTTTTTCTTTTTGAACATTAGGGACAATGTTTGTTCCAAGTATGGGGTGGGGTGTGACTAATAGTTTGTAATAACTCTTACTCACTTTTGTATATGCTTTTATCGAGACTACCTTGCATGTTCATTCTATTGTTACACGTTTTATTATTGCATTGTATGAAAAAGCTTTTGAAAAACCCATAAAAAAAATGAAAAAAAATTTCTTTGATCATTTAGCCCCTCATTGAAATAATGGCCTCCTTTACCTATCCGGGAATTTGGAGGAGTTGAGTAATTGGCATGTTTGATGTGGGAGGGCCATGAAAGCAATGTTTTGCATTCAAAGGAATAGAAAGAAATTATAGGTTTGGGGAAGTCAATCATGATGATGAGTAACTCGGCACCATTCACATAGCCGGGTGTTTGTGTCTTGCCAAAGTCGGATTGAGCGATATTCCTAGCAGATTATGGTATGTGCATCAAGGGTTTGAGGCATCTCGCAAAATTGAGAACCGCCAATCTCCTAGGCTTCGGTTTTTGTGCACCTCTATCCATAACTCCAAAAGTAAAGTCGAAAAATGAATTGAAAAGAAGAGAGCGAAGCTCTAAGTTGAAGTGCTGCGGAAACCGCAAGAGAAAAAGAAAAGAGTAGTTATCCACTTTCCCGGATTCATGCACCACATTCCTTAAAGTTTCCCTTCCCTTTCCGCATTCTAGACCTTGTTTGAAAGTCCTTAAGATCAAGAGAATGATATATGACTTGGTGATCTAAATTGAAGTTTCTTATGATTGATTTTGATAACGTTTGAAGGTTATGATGTTTACATGGAAGTTTGATAAATTCATGAGCTTTCTTTACTCTTTACTCTTTGATTATGTGTATGAAAGTCTTATAAACGAATGAAGCAAGATTTGAGAATGATCTATTGATTAGGAAGCGCATTCATCTAAAAGAAGTTTTGCTTTGAGAATGTATCCATATTTCATCCTAACTTGAGTTTTAAAGCTTTTGAAAGACCTTGCTTAGGGACAAGCAAGTGGCAAGTATGGGGTTATTTGTTAGCATGAAATATTGTGATATTTTAGGCACGTTTTCTAAGTGTATTTCATCCATATTGGTGATCATTGATAAAGCATTGAAGCAATTGTGAGCTAGTTTATCTATATTGTCGATATAGAGGTCTACATAAGTTTTGTGTTGATTGTAGGCGAATAAGAGCTCAAACCGAACGAATCAAGGGAGAATAGAGATGGATTGAGCATGTCCAAGGATTGAGGACATCATAAGGGAGCTAAGGAAGATGCTAGGATGAAGAATGACACAAAACAAAGGAGAATTACGAGCTACTTGTGTTCCACGCTCTAAAATACGGCCGTACTAGAGTCCACGCTCTAAACCACGGTTGTGGAACTTTGGCAACACAAGCGTGGAGCATTCCAGAGGGTTACACGGTCGTGGAAGTTGTGAAGCACCGTGATGAATTTCCACGCTCTAAACCACGCTCTAAACCACGGGCGTGGAATCCCAAGGAACCGTGATTTAGGCAATCTTTTAACGTACAATTTGAAGCCATGATCTTTTACACAATGGGTTGGACACATATCTTATCTTGCCCTATAAAAGGACGGAAAGAGAGAGATTCCGTCACCTTCACTTAAGCTTGTGCTTAGACTTCGCCTACGCTTATTGCACGTGCCTAGGGTTCAAGTTGGACGTGTGGAGATTGCTATTTCACAACGGAGGTTTGCGAAGAGTTGAAGATTTGGAAGTTACGCTTTGTCCTTAGGTTTGATTAGAAGACGGATTGACATCCCGTTCTTCGTTCTTATCAAGGATCATGATTGATTTGTGTTATTCTGAATCTAATATACATCATCACTTTGTTTGTGGATTTGAGATTGATTTGAGATTTATTAAAGGTTTTCGAAGGTTTTCATCTTTCATTCTTTTAAACCTTGAATTTGATATCATAATGACTGTTGTTGGCTAAAACCCTTTAGCAATTCTAAGGTGAAGGGTTGATAGTTGTGGCTTAGATGATGATAGATCGATCGTATACAGATTGGACCCTGAGAGTTAGAGAGAATCGTCAACGTACCAAAATCACGGTGTGTTCTTGAGTTCCACGGCCGTGGAATCTCAAGATCCACCCGTAATTTCCCTCAGTTTACGAACCTTGCTTTTACTTTAATCCAAAGTTAAAGATTTGCTTTAACTTAGTCTTGGCTTGCCTTTTCTAGGTGGTAGTGAAGCCTCAACAACCTCTACCTCGATTTCGAGTGTCACAACCTTAATCGGTTTAGCTAGTCTTGATCCTTGGGTTACAAGTTTGGATATTTGAGATTAATTCTTGTCTTTAGATCCTTTCTATACTGAAGCTTCAACAACCTTTATAGAGAGTATTTCTAGATAAGTCATATAAAGCCTTGGAACTTCACCGTACAGCATACCTTTGCAACTCTTAACTCTGTCCTTAGTTCTTTAGTATATCTTGAATTGATTGCCACAACTAGATTCCTGGATCTTTAGGATTGTTGTTTTCCCAATATATTTGCAAAGCTCATACATTTACTTGCTTGACGATTTATAACTGGATTTAACCCCCCAAATCCCTATGTTCGATACTCTGGAATTCTTGCTTAACTATATCGATCCGTACACTGCGGGTTCGCTTGCTTTTATTCTAGTTTATAAATTTAAAGCTTGATTGCACGCACGCTAAGTGGCGAACACATATCCCTCAGCGGCATCATACTCCTCAACAACCTCATCCGAATCGCTGAAATACTCACAACCCTCTCTCCAATAGTGTTGGTTTCTGATGGTGTACACGATCTTCCATACTATATCCCTCGGAACTCTAAGCCATGGCATGACAACATGAAGGTTTCCATGCCCTCTCGGAACTATAATTCCTCGAGAGATAAGACGTTGAAGACCTAGAGGTTGAGCCTCCGTAGCTAGAGTATAAGCACAGTAATCTACACTAAAAGCCTTAGCGATATGTATCACAAGGCCTCCCGCACAAACATCCCCTCCGGACTTGTTTTCTATCTTTCCTAAGTAATCAGCTAGCATAGTAGCAAAGTCCAAAACAATCTCAATAGTCATACAATAAAGAATGTACAACTCGTCCGCCTTAACCTTTTGCGGAGTCTCTGTTCTTGCGAACATTGACTCACTAAGGATGCGGTGCGCGAGTTTGAAAGAGAGGTTGTACATGCTCTTTTCCTTTGAGTTCCCCGGTCTCCACCTATCCTTTCCTTCTTCTCCTACCGAAATACTTTCCCAAAAATTACTAGAACTCACACCATTGGGAAAAGTACCTACAAATGATCCCGGGAATCCAAACGTATTCCCAAACACAACAATAGAGTACGAGTAATTCTTATTCAACAACCGGAATGTCATGTTCCTCTCTCTAGGGTTGTGCTTAAAAGAACTTAAGAATACCAAAGTAATCTCTTGATAAGCATCTTCCCTAATTTTAACAAATTCCGACAATCCAATACGTTCTATCATCCAATCAATGTCCTCCCTAACATGCAGTTCATATAGTTCATCAAGCACAATATAGCGTGAAGGAATGATATGACGAATTAAGAGATGATCATACCGTCGCTTGTGTTTTTCTTGGATAATAGGGAGCCTATCAGGTGGTGGTGGAGGAGGTTGGGAAGGTTGGGAAGAAGATCCCCTCCTTGGGTTTAAAGAACGGGCTGATCGACGCAAAGAATCCATCTCGGATGAAGAAAATCAGGCTGTTATTGAGCTTAACTCGGTCGATTTTTCTGGGTTTGAGTCGATTTTTTGACTATTGTGACAAATCGATCAAATCTATAAAGTTTCTTTCCAGCAATCACTCTCAAAAGCTTTCTCAGATAGTTCCTAGACTAATCAGCACAACAATTCCAACCAAACAACTATCCAAATATACGAATCTAAGCAAAGAAATTCCGTTAGGATTTGGAGCAAAAAAAACTGAAAATCCGATGATTTGTCGATGTGCTGTGCTGTTTGTTGCTTGAATCTTCTTAGTCTTGTTGAGAGCTTCGGTTTTAGCTCAAGAACGAGCGAAAGCGATTAGAGAATGGAGATTTGAGGTGTTGAGGGAGATTGTCGGCTTTCCTTTGTCGTGGAAGAGAAGAAGATATGAGTTGAAGACGAAGAAGTGGGACTTTTATACCCTCTCTGAAATGTGAAGAAAATCGACCAGTTTTTTTGGGTCGATTTTTTTATCGGCATGATTTTCTTCCTTTTTGTGCACTTTCAAAGGAAAATCGATCGATTTTTCTTCTAGGTTGATTTTTGGTCCGATTTTGGCTATGACTTAGTGAAAATCGGTTCAATTAATCAATTTAATTCCTCTAGATTGACCGATTTTCCACTTATGGTCAATTTTTATCTTTTCCTTCCTTCATTCATTTATATTACAACTTCTTTAATCATACTCCATCAAGATCTCGATCTTATGTTGTCCCTTGAGATAGTACCTCGTTTCTACCATCAACGACACAAGAAAAACCGGAGCATACCATCGAAAAAGAAACAAAACAAAACTAATCTAATCCAAGGAAAAGAGAAAAAGAACATAGAAATACCTTGGGTTGCCTCCCAAGAAGCGTTTGGTTTAAGGTCGTTAGGTGGACCTATATCCCTCTATGATCACTTGAGAATAATATGAGCAATGTCCTCAACCGGAACTTCCGGCGTATACTTCTTCAATCGATGGCCGTTAACCTTGAAATGCCCGCTCTTCTTAACCCATACTTCAACTACACCATGGGAAAAAACTTGTTTTATTACAAAAGGTCTTGACCAACGCGATTTAACCTTACCTGAAAATAGCCGGAGTCTAGAGTTGAAAAGAAGAACGAGATCTTCTTCTTTCAACTCCTTCGGAATGATGTGCTTGTCATGCCACCTCTTCTTTCTTTCTTTATAGATCCGTGCATTCTCATAGGCTTTTAAGCGGATCTCTTCTAGCTCGTTGATGTCCAAGAGACGCTTCTCTTCAGCCTCCTTCAAATCAAAGTTGAGCCATTTGACTGCCCAATATGCCTTGTGCTCTAACTCCACCGGAAGAAAATAAGATTTCCCGTATATGAGTCTTAAAAGCGGTCCTATATGCCCAAAGCGCATAATCTAGTATCATCGACTAATCCTTCCTTGTTCTAGAGATATTTTTCTCTAGAATACTCTTGATTTCTCTATTAGAGATCTCTACTTGCCCACTTGTTTGAGGATGATAAGGAGTAGCGATCATGTGGGTTATCCCATTCTTAGACAATAGACTTTCAAACTTACGGGCTGCAAAGTGTGTTCCTCCGTCACTAATGATGGTTTGGGTTGTCCCAATTCAAATCTTGGGAAGATCATTCTATTAAAGAACTTCACTACCACCATCGCATCATTACTAGGAGAAGCAATAGCTTCAACCTATCTTGAAACGTAATCTACAGCTAGAAGTATGTATTGGTTTCCACAAGAAGATGAGATCGGTCCCATGAAGTCCACTCCTCATACGTCAAAGATCTCAACCTCTTGAATATTTTTAAGGGGCATTTCATTCGTTCTTGATATGTTTATTGTTCTTTGGCAAGCATCGCAAGCAACAACAAAGTTTTGCACATCTTTAAATAGAGTAGGCCAAAAGAAATCGGATTGAAGTACCTTAGAACTTGTTTTGTGGGAACTAGAATGTCCACCACAAGGTAGTGAATGGCAGTGACGGATTACGCTTTCCACTTCATCTTCCGGAATGCATCTTCTATTCATCCCGTCCAGACATCTCTTGAAAAAAAGAGGTTCATTCCAATAGTAATACTTTACATTCTTGAAGAACTTCTTCCTTTGTGCATATGATAATTCTAGAGGTATTTCTTGACAAATCAAGTAATTAAAAAATCAGCATACCAAGGTTCGTTACCTCTTGCTATTTAATGAAGGCATTCCTCGATTTAATGTAGCCGCTCATCCGGGAAAGAGTCATCTATGGGTATATCCTCGTCCTTGCTTGTGAGATGGAGAAGTCGACTTAGATGGTCTGCCACCGAGTTTTCGGATCCTTTCGTATCACGGATCTCTAAGTCAAACTCTTGTAGAAGAAGGATCCATCTAATAAGTAGTGGTTTCACATCTTTCTTTGTGAGCAAGTAGCGGATTGCTATGTGGTCGGTGTAAATGATCAATTTCGCTCCCACAAGATAAGAACGAAACTTTTCAAAGGCGTAGACCACCACCAACAACTCTTTTTCCGTCGTAGCGTAGTTTAATTGAGCTTCATCTAGTGTTTTCCTAGCGTAATAGATGGCTTATGTGCGTCCATCCTTCTTTTTCCCAAGTATAGATCCTACGGCTACATCGCTAGCGTCGCACATGATCTCAAAGGGGAGATTCCAATTCGGCGGCTAAATGAAAGGAGAGGAAATCAAGGCTTCCTTGATCATGTAAAATACATCTAGAAAATCCTTCGAAAACTCAAAAACCACGTCTTTCATTAGTAGGTTAGTTAATGATTTAGAAATCTTAGAAAAGTCATTAATGAATCTCCTATAAAAACCTGCGTGACCAAGGAAACTTCTTACTCCTTTCACCGAAGTTGGAGGAGGTAGCCTTTCAATGGTCTCGATCTTCACCTTATCTACTTCTATTCCGCGGTTAGAAACCAAATGACGTAAAACAATGCCTTCGCTAAACATAAAGTGACACTTCTCCCAAATCAAGACAAGGTTAGTGCCTTCACATCTTTGCAAAACTAAAGAAAGGTTAGCTAGACAATCATCAAAAGAGGAACTGTAAACTGAAAAATCATCCATAAAAACCTCCATGATGTTCTCTATGTATTCGGAGAAGATGACCATCATGCACCTTTGAAAGGTGGCCGGTGCATTGGAAATTTCAAATGGCATCCTTCTATAAGGAAACGTACCCAAGGGCCCGTAAATGTAGTCTTCTCTTGATCAACATGATGGATGGAAATTTGGAAGAAACTGCTATACCCATCCAAATAACAAAAAGTGTGAGTGATGCGCCAATCTTTCAAGAATTTGTTCGGTGAAAGGAAGAGGGAAGTGATCCTTCCTTGTTGCAACATTCAACTTCCTATAATAGATGCACATCCTCCATCCCGTTATTGTTCCTGTTGGAATGAGCTCGTGGGTTTTGTTAGTTACAACGGTCATTCCTCCCTTCTTCGGAACTACATGAACGGGGCTCACCCACTTGATATCAGATCGGAAAGATAATTCTTGCATCAAGAAGCTTAAGGATTTCCTTCTTCACAACCTCTTTCATGATCGGATTTAACCGTCTTTGAGGTTCTCGTGAAGGCTTATGGTCATCTTCCATCAAAATCTTATGCATGCATAAAGAAGGCTTAATACCAACAATATCATCAATATTATATCTAAAAGCTTTCTTATGTAGTCTTAATTCATGCATTAATCTATTAAGTTCATCTTCAGTTAAATTAGCACTAACAATGACCGGGTATGTAGAGTTTGGTCCTAGAAATGCGTACCTTAGATGTGAAGGAAGAGGTTTTAATTCCAAGGTAGGAGGCTCCTTGTTTGACGAGTTTTGACCAAGCAAGGAGATTGGGGGTGCCTCTGAAGTTGAGGGAGGTGTGTTGTTGCATCCAAGAATGCTTGCAATCGATTTCAGAGAAGTTACAGATGTATCTAGAAAATCGACCGATTTTTCTGAGGGTTAATTTTTGGGTCGATCTCACAATCGACTTGGGAAAAATTGGATGAATTAATTATTTTATTCTGAAAAATCGACCAATTTTCCTATAGGGGGTCGATTTTTTCAACTTTTTCCGTAGCTTCTTCTAGCACTTCAAAATCCACTTTGGGATCTTCCTCCAATGTTCTTAGTGCTCGGATTTCAGCGTTACAGTCCTCCTCTACCCATTCATCAATCATGCTCAAACTTATTACTTTTTCAAGTGGATCTTTGAGTAAGATAGAGCTTACTTCTTCCCTTGATTCTTCTTCATCATAAGTGTTGAAAACGTCTTCTCCAAGGGTTGGCTCTTTGATCATTGCAGCCAACTGGAACTCTACGTTCTCTTCACCAATGTTGAAGGAGAGCATTGCATTCTTGCAATCCACCAGGCAACCCGAAGTTGCAAGGAAAGGTCTTCCAAGTATGATTGGAATGGGATGATCTGCAGGAATGTCTAGAACAACAAAATCAATGAGAATGTAGAATTTACCTAGCAATATGGGAATTTCTTCGAGAATTCCCACGGGGTGCGTTATGGACCTATCCGCCATGTAAAGCGTCATCTTGACGGGTTTTGGCGCTCCAGTCCAGCTTTAATGCTAGGGGTTTTATGCTCATGTTTGTTCCAAGATCACATAAAGCTTCGTATGTCACTCTTCCTATGCCAATAGGAACACAGAAAGATCCGGGATCCCTTAGCTTTGGTGGCATCTCCTCTTTCATTGTTTGGATATGTTCGGAAGACCCTTTGGTCATCCTTACTTCTCCAACATCTTCTAGCTTCCTTTTGTTGGAAAGGATTTCCTTCAAGAACTTTTCATATGCCGGCATTCCTACAATGGAATCCATAAAAGAAATATAAATATGTAGCTTGCTCATGAGGTCAACGAACTTACCGCAGTGTTTGTCGATGCGCGCTCTAGCTTTTGATTGAGGGAAAGGTAGAGGCGGTTTGTATGTAGGAGGAGGTACGTAGACCAGTGCTTTTTCTTTCTCCTTGTTGCTGGGTTCCGGTTCTTTCTCGATCACAGGTTGCTTCCCTTTATCAACGCTTTTGGGCAATGGATCATTTGTTTTGATTCCGCTTCTTATGGGGATAATATTTATTTGCCCCTTTGGGTTATTTTCCGTCTTTCCGGGAAGTCTTCCTTGATTTGTAGGAACTTCTCCTGCATTATTAAAAACTTGATTTTCCAAGGCTTTTTGAGCCTTAGAAAGAGAAATTATATTGTCGTTCATCATCTCCATCTTTTTTAACATTTTTTCCAACAATGGATCCGTTGGTTTATTTGGAGGCTGGTTGAATCCTGGTGGTGGATTTTGAGTCCTTGCAGGTGGAGCGTTTCTAGAGGATGCAGGCGGATTCAATGCGACATCCAGATTTGAGTATGAAAATCCGGGGTGACTATGACCGGGATGCCATCCGCCTCCTCTTCTGAAATTCCTGTTGTTATAATTGTTTTTCCGGTTTTCACGATATTTATTTTCTTGATAATTATTTTCTTGATAATTTCCTTGCCCTGTGAAATTCACATCTTGCTCTTTGGGGGGCAAGTTCGCTCGTGTTGGAGCTTGATTTTTTTTGCAATTCTTTCATTTGATGTTTAAGAGTATCAACTTCAGTAGATAAATTGGTAGTAAGACTTACCTCATGGACTCCGGGTCGCCGGAGTCGATCATCATTCCTTCTTTGGGAATGCTTCTCTTACACCAATGCTTGTCTTTCAATGAATTCCCATGCATCGTCAGTGGGTTTATCCATGAAGGTTGCTCTAGAGAGCCCGAAGTCGGACTTGTGTCTCGTCATCCAATCCTTTGTAGTAGATCTCAAGAAACTCTATCCTTGGGATTCCATGATAAGGACAATCAAGTATAAGGTCCTTGAATCTTTCCCAAGATTTGAACAAGTTTTCCCTGTCTTTCTTGATAAAAGCATTAATTTTTCCTCGGCAGTTTTAGAAGGTGGAAAGAATTTTATAAGAAACTCAGGGGTCATGTCCTCCCATGTGGTTATTCTTCCATGTGGTAAAGATTGAAGCCATGCTCGCGCCCTGTCTTTCAAAGAAAAAGAGAAACCTCGCAATTTATGATTGTTAGACTCTAATCTAGCGGGTCGCAATGTTTCCATAAGAATTTCATAAATTTGTAAATGTAAACGAGGAGACTCCCCTGGGAATCCTCCAAATAGACTTTGACGGATCATAATGAGGACATTGGTGTGGAATTCGTAATCATGGTTAGTTGGATTTCCGAAATCAAAACCGATGGCGCGGGTATGTTGTCGGATACATCCTTTGTCCTAGTGTTTGTGGCTCTTCCACAATTAGATCAGCTCTAACGTTCCTCACCGGAGGGTGAGGTGCCGCACGTGGTGGAGGAGGGTCAGTTGCAATGGGAGGTGGGATTTTAACACGGTCGTTTCCTCCTCTTTGAAGAAGTTGATTTCTCATGTTGTTGTTGTTGTTCTGTTCGTTCAGTTGTGTTTGAAGTGCTTCCTCCCTTCTTCGAGTTTCTTCCTCTCTTTCACGAGCCTCGTCTCTTATTCAACGTGCTTCTTGCTCCGCATCATGTGCTCGTTGGTTCGCATCCCTCAATTGTTTCATGGCTCGATCCAACGCAGTTTGGGGATCTATTTCTTCCATTCTTCTTCTACTAGCTTCTCTTAGCCTTCTTCGGACGGTTCTTTCCGGTTACGGATCGTATGAAGCGAGTTCTCTACTGTTGCGAGTATTTCGCATAAACCTATAAAGAAAATTCCTGCAAAGCAAGACTACTCAACCAAAAGATCAATAGCAAAAGCAAAGCGTCTAAGCTAGACAACCAAAATACCGAACTTGGTCTAGACCAAGTCCCCAGCAACGACACCAAAAACTTGTTCACTGAAAAGTGTGTGTGCAAAAAAGCTTTAAATTTATAACCTAAAATAAAGCCTTAACGATATGCAAACCCGCAGTGTACAGATCAATCGTAGCAACAACAAATACTCCAGGATCGATCACAGGGACTATGGCGAAACCAAATCTATAAAGCAATCTAGTTTAGACAAATATGCTAATAAAAGACAAATAACGAGTTTGTATGCAAGAATTGGGAAACGCAGATTCTAGAAATCAAAATATCCAATTGTGGTTTTCGATTCAAGACTTCTAAAGATCTATAGACAGAACTGGGATTGCAAAGGATATGTTTATAAAATGGGATAATGCACGGTGAAGTTTCACTACCAACAAATCCCAACCCAAGCACTCTAAATAAAGGATATTGAGTCTCTATAAGATAAAAATATAAGGGAAGGATCTATACTCTCAAACCAAACACTCAACCTAAGGAAATCAGGTTAACCCACAAAGGTAAAGGATTGGCACACTCTAACCTTAATAGAAAGCTTTGAGTCATCTACTACCTAGAACTCATCATCGTTGACAACCAAGCAAGGGAATCACCGGGTAAGTCTCTTCTCACGCTCAGATATAGGTTAGAAAGGTTCAACAAAGCTATGGTTTAAGTAATCTTTAACTTTGGTTTAAAGATAAAGCATTAAAGGTATGACAGAAGGAAAATCGGTATGTTCTTCCTCAAAAATCAGTCGATCTTCCTCAAGAACAGCCCAATTTTTCTTTTCTACAAAGGTAAAACTCAACTCTCAAGGTCCAATCTCACCGTGAGGTTCATTCTATCATCATCTTAACCATAATCTTCAACCAATCACCCTATAATCGCAAGGATTTTATCCAATATAACACATGAATATCATCAAGAAAATGATTAAATTAAGAAAGTGAAGAAAACTATAAATCTTGAAATAAAAATAAACAAATCATTAGCAAAGGTTCACAATCTCTGAAAACTAAGCAAAAAGGTACTAAAAACTCCAAAATTTGTGTTCACAATGACAAAAGAATAAAAAATTAGAAAAACCTCTCAAGAACTTCTTTCTTTCTTTAATCTTGAATCCTAAATCTTTAAAAGTGTTTCTCCTTGTCCTTCCTATGGTTTCTTCAATCCCTCAGCTTGAATTTGGATGATTTTGGATGTGGAGAGACCTCCTCTATTTATAGGATAAAACTAGGGTTGCAATTCTTTATCTTTTGAAGGCTCCTTGTACAAATCGAACGATCTATGATAGAATCGGTCTATCTTATAAAAATCGGCCGATGTACTTAATAAATTGATTTGATTTTTATCCTCTACAACGTGTTATCTTGTAGCTCCGTCTTCTATCTTCTTTTATGGTTTCTTCTCATATCTTTTCCTATCTTTTAGGTTCCTTCCTGATCCACCATGATGTCAAGCCCGATATTGATCCATTTCCGCACCAAAACTCCATCATTTTACATACAATTCAATCAAGAACTCGTGTAGACCTCTATTCTCGAAATGAATATGAATATAGACTTAAAAGTAGATGAATCTCATCAAATGTATGTAAAACTAAGGTAAAATACTCGCAATATGCATGACTATGATAGCATATAATTCATGTCATCAGCCTCCCGCACAACACGAACTTTGTGCGGAGCCGATGTCAACGAGGACAAAGGGCTGAGTTGGAGCTTTTTGAGCGATTAGAAGAGTTTCGAGGAGTATCTTTGCTCCATCTTCTCCGATTTCCCTGAAAATTGATTGTGGTGGTCGTTGTCAATGTTGTTAGGGTTTGGCTGTTGGATTTGATTTCTAGAAATGGATGAGGATATGATATTCCTCCTACTATATCTTATTTTATTCAATTGTATTTGTCTTCATCTACATAGCCTACATGGACGTACAAATAATGGAATAAAAACTACTAAAATACAAGAATTAAACAACTACAATGTGCAGAACTCCCAATTTATCCACTAGATGTTTGTAATTCTGTGAATGAATCCTTGAGTTTCCAAATCTCATTAAGGAGTTTAAATAGGTTTTATAATATATATGATAACTATAAGATTAGCCTTCAGTTGACAAGATTAGTTATATACATAATATACTTACTAACACTCCCCTCAATTGAAGCGGGAGGACAACGAGTGCATAGACTGGATTTGAAGTCCAAGAATAGTGACCAAGGAAGTCCCTTCGTGAAGATTTCTGCGTACTAGTGACTGGAAGTAACATTAAGAACTCGAAGATGACCTAGAGCAACTTTCTCCCTCACAAAGTGTATATCCATTTCAACATGTCTAGTGAGTTGGTGATAAACTAGGTTAGCAAACAAGTAGACAACACTAATATTATCACAATAAATAATGGTCGCCCTCCTTAAAGGACATAAAGCTCAATCAAAAAAATTACGAAGCAAACATGTCTCGGCAACAACATTAGCAACCCCATGATACTCTACTTCTGCAATGGAACGATACACAGTAGGTTGACTGATGCGTCCTTGGAGGTAACCAAGGATAACTCCGGATCTAGATCAAGCAAAACTCCAACTACTCCTTGATTCTTTGTGCAACGTTGTATCGTTTCGGATCCAAAGGGGCGGAAGCGATGAAGAAACAAGGGTTACTTCGATCTAGAGAGATCGAAGGAACCTTTTTGTGTGGATCGAAGGTTGATTCTTAAAAAGAATCCTCGAATATGGATTTCTTGAATCAAAGACGAGATCCAAGGAAGAAGTTTGAGGGTTAGAAGAGAGGTTTTGATGCCCAAGCTAAGTGGAGGAAATTCTTCTCAAAACTTAGTAATATTGAACATGAAAAATAAGTGAGGCAAGATATCTCTTATATAGAGAGACTTTCCTACCTATGGGCCAACGGGCCAAACAAAAATACATGAAGAAAAGCCCAAAAGGGGAAAACCTAAAAGGATAATAGCAAACCCTAAACGGATAAGGTCAAAAAGGGAATATTCCTATACGAAATATCCCTTTATTACATAAAAAGGAAAACATGAAAATATAGTCCGAAAATAAGCTAGCTTCATGCCATGGAGTCGGAAAGACGGGACATGCCGCTAACGGAACCGGTAGCCTATGCCATGGTGGTGTAGAGACAAGGCATGCCGGTAATGGGACCAAGTGAAGAAGTAATGCGGGTGATGATAGAGCCGGTGGCTCGAGCAATGGCCTTAGCTCGGGATCGGGTGATCGGTCCATCTGAGCGAACTCTAAGAGCCTCGTCCTCTTCGTCTATGGTCAACGTAAAAGGGGCATCCAAGGGCGCATCAGTCCCCTCATCTTGGCTGTGAAACGTCCCCGTTTCACCATCGTCAAAGAGGGGCTCAACATAAGGGGCAAGGTCCTTGACATTGAACGTTGGGTGTACTCCGTAGGAATCCGGAAGCTCTAACTTGTATGCATTTGGACCATGACGGGCTAAGATGCGGAATGGGCCATCACCACGGTCCGAGAGCTTGCTCATGCGGCGAGTAGGAAAACGCTCCTTCCGTAGGTGGAGCCAAACAAGATCACCGGGCTCAAAAGAGACGTCGCGGCGGCCCTTGTTGCGTTGTCCGGCAAGTTGGGCGGCATGACGTTCGAGTTGTGTCCTAGTCCGCTCATGAAGCTCAATGATTTGGGCGGCTCGGTTTCCGGCGATGATGTGTTCTCCATCCTTGAGCGGGCGGGGAGTGAAATCCAATGGTGTGTGTGGATTGAGGCCGTAGACAACTTCAAATGGGGACAATTTAGTTGCTGTGTGCCTAGACCTGTTATACGAAAACTCTACAACAGAAAGTAAGTCCTCCCACCTACGTGGGTTGGTCCTAGTGGTGGCTCTAAGTAGAGCACCAAGAGTCCGATTGGTCACCTCCGTTTGACCATCGGTTTGGGGGTGATAACTACTTGAGAACAACAAGTTGGTTCCAAGTTTTCCCCACAACGTTCTCCAAAAATGACTTACGAATTTCACGTCCCGATCACTAACGATGGAACGTGGTATCCCATGTAAACGCACCACATTGTCAAAGAACAAGGTGGCAACTTCACTAGCATTTAGGGTGCTTTTACATGCGATGAAATGAGCCATTTTGGAGAAACGATCGACTACCACGAAAATGGAGTCTTTGCCTCGTTTTGACATAGGCAACCCGACCACAAAGTCCATGGATAGATCCTCCCAAGGTCCCATTGGTATAGGCAAAGGAGAATACATCCCATCCGGACCTTGGCGCGACTTGGCATGATGACATGTGATGCAACCCTTGCAAAACCGTGTCACATGCATACGCATCCGGGGCCAAAAGAAATGCTCTTGGAGAGCGGAAAGGGTCTTGGTAGCACCGAAATGACCACGGCCCTCATGAGCTTCCTTGACCAACAAATGGCGTATAGATGAGCGCGGAATACAAAGTTTTCCCGCTCGAAAAAGATAGCCATCGTTAATAAAGAAAGACTCGTGCTCTCGGAGGTCGAGGCATTGTGCCCATATGTCCTTGAAGTCAAGATCCGTGGTATATAACTCTTTGATAAGAGCAAAGCCATGTATCTTGGCATCCATATACACAAGGAGGGCATAGCGGCGAGAAAGGGCAT
The DNA here is from genome assembly GCA_033239045.1 of Fagopyrum esculentum. NCBI lineage: Eukaryota > Viridiplantae > Streptophyta > Magnoliopsida > Caryophyllales > Polygonaceae > Fagopyrum > Fagopyrum esculentum. The sequence goes on from BSUD01000005.1 coordinate 117,196,841, forward strand.
CGGCTACCACATTCTCTTTGCCTTTCTTATGCCGAATGACATAAGGAAAGGTCTCTAAAAACTCTACCCAACTAGCATGGCGCCGACTGAGATTTGTTTGACTCTTGAGATACGAAAGAGCCGCATGATCCGAATGAATCACGAACTCCTTCGGCCACAAGTAATGTTGCCATGTCTTAAGACAACGAACTAGAGCATATAGTTCCTTGTCATATGTAGGGTAGTTGAGCGAAGGACCGGACAGTTTTTCACTGAAGTAGGCAATTGGACGATTCTCTTGTAAGAGAACTCCTCCAATGCCCACATTTGATGCATCACACTCCACCTCGAAGGTTTTCGAAAAGTTTGGGAGTTGGAGTAATGGTGCATTACAAAGACGGTCTTTGAGCGCATCAAACGCTCGAGCATGGATATCACGCCACTCAAACGTGACACCCTTGGTAGTGAGCTCATGGAGCGGTGCCGCTACCGTGCTAAAGTCCTTGACAAAGCGTCGGTAGAAACCCGCTAAGCCGAGAAAGGCTCGGACCATGGTGACCGTAGTAGGAGTAGGCAACTCCCGAATAGCACGAACTTTAGATTCGTCTACTCGGAGTCCGTCCTTAGACACGACATAGCCAAGAAAGATAGTGGTGTCCGAGCAAAAGATGCATTTGTCAAAGTTGACATACAATTGCTCTTGTCTAAGGCACTCGAGCACTTGGCGAAGGTGCCCGATGTGATCCTCCAAAGACGTACTAAACACCAAAATATCATCAAAATAAACAACAACGAATGTACCCAAGAATCGGCGCAAGACGTGGTTCATGAGGCGCATGAAGGTGGACGGGGCGTTTGAGAGGCCAAAAGGCATGACAAGCCATTCATAGAGTCCATACTTCGTTTTGAACGCCGTCTTCCATTCGTCACCTTTGGCCATCCGGATTTGGTGGTAACCGCTCCGGAGATCAATTTTGGAGAAGATAGTGGCGCCATGAAGCTCATCCAACATGTCATCAAGGCGCGGGATCGGATGGCGATATTTGACGGTGATTTGGTTGATGACACGACAATCAACACACATCCGCCATGATCCATCTTTCTTTGGTACTAAGATTACCGGGACGGCACATGGTGATAAGGATTCACGCACATGTCCCCAGTCTAGGAGCTCTTGCACTTGACGTTGTAGCTCCTTTGTCTCTTCCGGACTGGCTCGGTAAGCGGCACGGTTTGGCAAAGAGGCACCGGGCACAAAGTCAATTTGATGTTCAATCCCTCGGATAGGTGGCAAGCCGGGTGGGAGGTCTTTGAGCATAATATCCTGAAATTCGGACAACAACAAAGACACCTCGTGTGGCACATTACTTGGGTCATGAGAAGTAGATAAACAAAACGGAACAAGTAAAAAGCATGGGAACTTGCCTTCCATGACCGGTTGCAAATCATGCCGGCGAGCTAAGAGTATCCGTGGCTCACACCGTCCTTGAATTACGGGATCCGAAGATGATAAAGGTGTGCCCGAAGAAACTATGCGACCTTTACTACCTTTGGATTCGGTAGCATGGACAAGAGGGGCGGTGTTGCGGGATTTGGAAGTACTAGCACCTACAACATCGGGACTCCGGGGGTCCGATTTTGCCGGTGCTTTAGCGGACTCATCAATAGTTTGTTGCCTCTTCCGTTCGGCATAGTCAACCAAAATTTCGTGCGGAGTCATAGGCAAAAGTGTGACCCGTTTTCCATTATATTGGAACATGTACCGATTAAGATAACCATCATGATATGTGCGGCGATCGAATTGCCATGGTCGTCCTAATAGGACATGTGTGGCGTCCATCTTGATAACATCACAAAGGACCTTATCAACATAGGCGCCAATAGAAAACGGCACCCAAGCTTGTTGTGTGACGGTGTCACATGCCGTATCGGAAATCCATTGGAGTCCGTAAGGCGTTGGGTGGGGGGTCGTAGGCAACTTGAAGTGTTTTACCACCCGTTCGTTGACAATATTGCAACAAGAACCCCCGTCAACGATGAGAGAAAGACTCGTATTATTAACCAAGCAACGAGAGTGGAAGAGATTCTCGCGTTGATCAATAGGAATATACTCTTTAACAGCCAAAATACGACGAGAAACAAGAGCGAATTTACCGGGTTGTGCTAGGCCGCAAGCAAGCTCGTCATCACAGGGTTCCATGCCAAAAAGTGGGTCGGTGTCATGGTCATCCTCAATAATGATATCACCTTCATATTGACCATCGTTGTCCTCGAAATATGTTGGGTCGGAAAACAAGACCCGTTTGGTGTTTGGGCAATCACGTTGTACATGGCCAAAACCGCTACACTTGTAACACACGGGCTCCCTTGGGCGAGCCGCCGGTGAGGGTCCTTGTTGACCTCGAGAGGGAGGCGCCGGTGCCGGGCCATGGTTTGGTGCCTTCTCGGTACCCGTTTGCCTATTGGAAGGACCCGTCCGTTGGGTCCCTTTGGAGGCGTCGGTATCTGTAGGACTAGGCGCATCTCGAGAACGTGTGTTAGATGGATAAAGATATGGACTCGAGGAAGAGGGATACCTAGAATACCGCGGTGTTTCGAGTTGTTGCTTATATAACTTCATGGCGGCATGACATAATGCTCCCAAATCCTTGAATGGGACAATCTCGAGCGGCCGCCGGATGGAAGCATTAAGCCCACTCATGAACTTGGTGCGGAGGGCGGAGGGGGAGGCCGAGACGCCGGCCTTAATGTGCATGTCCTCAAGTTTAGCCAAGTAAGCCACCGGAGTGAGGTTGCCTTGCTTAAACTCGGCAATTTGCAACCGCATATCATTCTTAAAGTCCTCGGGTACGTACTTCTTGGTCATGCAATAGAGCAATTGTTCAAACGTCTCAATTGGTGCCCATCCTCGCCTCTCTCGGGTGAACTCATACCGGTTCCACCAAGACTTCGCATCTCCTTCAAAGTATAGAGTTGCCGCCTCGATTTTCTCGGATTCCTCCTCATAATGACAATGTTTTAATGCTCGTTTCATATCCTGCGCCCAATCAAGAAAAACACACGGATCATATTCACCATGAAAGGTAGGGAACTTAACCTTACCTTCCCTACGAGCTCGGTAGGGGTCCGGGCGGGGCGGTGGAATGTAGGCATCATCGGCACGGGCTCGCCGGTGGCCGCCATGAGGCCGTTGGCGCCCATGAACGGGTGGGGCCTGCCTAGGTGGATTTGGGGGAGGCAACCATTCTTCACCCCGGTCTTGGTTCTCATAAGGGTCTATGAATGGTGGGTGCCACGGACGGTTATGTGCTACCCGTTCTAAATCGGATTCATCACCGGAGAACTCATTGAAGTTGTGTTGCTCATCGTATTCATCAAAGTCAAGGGTCCTCGGTTGCCGGGTTGACCGTTGGTGACGGTGTTCGGAACGATCATGCTCACGACCATGATTGGTGGTTGAGTTGGGACGGTACCGGGGCTCTTCCCGGGTTTGTCGGTCGG
>BSUD01000005.1:117200330-117319701 GCA_033239045.1 Fagopyrum esculentum
GTCAAGAGGTAAAGGATGGGTGCGTTCAATGACAGACGCAAGCCGGGTAACGTTTGATGGGCCGGCTCCCAAAAGTCCCTTGCCTTTCCGTTGTGCATCGGAAGTGGAAGCATTGACCACGTTCTCATTCGGATAAGTTGGGGTGGGACGGCGAGCATTCTGAAGGGACTTAAGAGCTTCTAGCTCTTTTTTCAAGGCAATGTTTTCTCGGGTCAAGGCATCAAACTTTTGTTGTGCCTTCAAGGCTTCCAATTCTCGCCTTATGGAGTCATTTTCGAGGGACAACGAAGCAGTTTCTTGAGCCAAGGGTTCACTGAACTCTTGCGGACCAGAATCCTGAGAAGTTTCCATTTCAACGTTAGTCATTGCTCCAAATCAACACACAATTTCAAGCAATCAAGTGAGCAAGGTGACAAGTTAGGTCAACTTTACCCAAGTTCAAGTGCGTTATCGGGTTCTACTTTGGGGAAAGCCGTTTGGCGGTTAGGCAAGGAAGGCAAATCCAACAAAATTGAAGCAATTACACACAAATAAACAAGTGATATTTTGCAAACGTATGTAAGAAAATGGAGAGATAGAAGATGGACGGATTGTTCACTCGGCAAGCTTTGCTTGCTTTCGGTCTTTGACCGTTTTGTAAAATCCGATTTTTCGGATGGACCGGTTTGCCGGACGTCTTTTCACTTTGTGTGTTTCGTTTCTTTGAAACGTTTTGAGCAACACTTTTTTTTTTTTTTTAATTTTTTTGTTTTGAACACAAATCCGTATTGATGAAGAGTTTTTTGCTTTTCTTGGAATATCAAATGCGAGATATCCGAACTTTTCGTTAACAAAAATATCCCAAGAGATTTGGTGAAATTAATTAACAAAATTGTTGGATTAGGTCGGTTTAAGAAAAAGACGGGTTTGATAAATGGTTTGAAGGCAAACCAAATATCTCCTATTTTTGTGCTTTTTGTTTTGAGTTAAACACGGAAAAGAAAAAAAAAACAGGAAAAATGGATGAACATGATGAAGAACATGATGAACAACATGAAGATCATGAAGAACAAATGAAGAACATCATGAGCAAACGAAGAACATCATGAACAAACAAAGGCTAAATAGGTTTAAGATAATAACGCACAAAAACAAGAGTAAAGAGAGCTTAGCTTTGATCCCTTGCTCTGATACCAATTTGATGCGTCCTTGGAGGTAACCAAGGATAACTCCGGATCTAGATCAAGCAAAACTCCAACTACTCCTTGATTCTTTGTGCAACGTTGTATCGTTTCGGATCCAAAGGGGCGGAAGCGATGAAGAAACAAGGGTTACTTCGATCTAGAGAGATCGAAGGAACCTTTTTGTGTGGATCGAAGGTTGATTCTTAAAAAGAATCCTCGAATATGGATTTCTTGAATCAAAGACGAGATCCAAGGAAGAAGTTTGAGGGTTAGAAGAGAGGTTTTGATGCCCAAGCTAAGTGGAGGAAATTCTTCTCAAAACTTAGTAATATTGAACATGAAAAATAAGTGAGGCAAGATATCTCTTATATAGAGAGACTTGCCTACCTATGGGCCAACGGGCCAAACAAAAATACATGAAGAAAAGCCCAAAAGGGGAAAACCTAAAAGGATGATAGCAAACCCTAAACGGATAAGGTCAAAAAGGGAATATTCCTATACGGAATATCCCTTTATTACATAAAAAGGAAAACATGAAAATATAGTCCGAAAATAAGCTAGCTTCATGCCATGGAGTCGGAAAGACGGGACATGCCGCTAACGGAACCGGTAGCCTATGCCATGGTGGTGTAGAGACAAGGCATGCCGGTAATGAGACCAAGTGAAGAAGTAATGCGGGTGATGATGGAGCCGGTGGCTCGAGCAATGGCCTTAGCTCGGGATCGGGTGATCGGTCCATCTGAGCGAACTCTAAGAGCCTCGTCCTCTTCGTCTATGGTCAACGTAAAAGGGGCATCCAAGGGCGCATCATTGACGCTTAGAAGACTACGAGATCAGATTATCCCCCAAATAAACACAGTAACCAGACGTAGAATGACGAGTGTCTGGACACCCACCCCAATCAGCATCCGAATAAGCAGTGAGACCGGAGCACGTAGACGATGTCAGTTGTAAATCAAGATCCTAAACAGTATTGTGCAACCACATCATCAAATTTACGCATATCGTCTATTCGTTAAGACACGTCACCATATTATTTAATTTAATTGATTAGTTAATATCTTAACAATTCCCATTAAAATCCGAGATCCTAAAAATTTCTTTTTTTAGCTTTGAACAAATGATATATGTAAGTCATAAATGATATAATTTAGCTAATAATGCACTTTTTTAGCTGTGTATACTAGGTATGCACCCTACTTTTTATTGTGGAGGCAAAATATGCACTTGTAATTTAAATTATTAAATAAAAAAATTTGATGCTATAGTGTAGGATTAGGTTTGAAATCAACCTAGGAAACCCTGTTTCTTCTTCTCTAGTCGAAGCCAACAACAAGTTTCATCCTTCTCCAATCGAAGCCTGTTATCAACTCAGAATTCTCCCTTCTCTTCTGCCTATTCATGTTGTTCAGGATAGCGCGACTCTACTCTATTCTCCCTCTCACCGCAACCGCTAAAGCTCGATATGCAGCCTCCCGCACAACACGACCTTTGCATGGACCCGATGTCGACGAGGAAAAAGTGCTGAGTTGGAGCTTTTTGAGCGATTAGAGGAGGTTTTAGGAGTAGATTTGTTCCATATTCTCCGATTTTCATGAGAATTGATTGTTGTGGTCGTTGTCAATGTTGTTAGGGTTTTGGTGTTGGATCTGATTTGTAGAAAATGGATGAAAAACTGATCTTCTTCCTCCTACTATATCTTCTTTGATTCTATTGTATATGTTCTTCAACTACATAGAGGTACAAATAATGGAATAAAAAAACTACTGAAATACAAGAATTAAACAACCGCAATGTACAAAACTCCCAATTTACCCACTAGGTGTTTGCATGTTGACAATAAATGAGGACCAACAAAGTGAGGATGTAGGATCTGGTAGGCTTAGGAAGAAGAACATTTTGGAGACCTCCCAAGCAAATCACTTTGATAGTACATTAGTTAAATCAAATTAAAATCATGGCCATGGTACGTTTGCATGAGAAACCGCCTCAAATGGCTTCTATTTTCTTAATAAATTATTTAATCCATCCTTTATTTCATATTTGAGAACTTTTGTCCAACAAGTGAATTCAAATAGGTGATACCATATTCTTAAGCTCTATTGCATTAGTGATCAAATGATACTATTGATGAACAATTCCAAACACATGAGACTGTTTTAGTATTGTTTTGTTATCGTCTCAAGTTGTTGATATTTATTATTTTAAGTCTTACAACTTTGCTATGTGATTTTGATTAACTGTATTATGTTTCTCTACGTACTATGGTTTTCAGTTGTCATAAATAAATAATAATAATTCGCGTTCATTCGCTCCCTGAAGTTGTTGAGTAACACAATGTTGGATCAATGTAGACAACATCATCTTCTAGGGTCGGATCCGCTCTTTTCTATCATACTTGCCTCCAATATAGATGAATATGATCCAAATGTATTCGCTCTCCAGCCTAATAGAAAGAAAGAACTCGTGCGCACAAGACACTACATTGTAATCTAGTTTGAATTAATATTTTAATCAATATAACATATACTACGTATAAAACATAAGGCTTTATAATTTCGTCCAGAAACTTACAAGATTTTTATTTTGAATGTTGTGTAGGAGAGTGAATCTGAATAAATGTGGGGAATGTGAAATTTTTTTTGCAATCTTTATAGATATTTCTTACATAAAGGAGTTCTTTGTTAAAAGAACTCTTGTGATAATAGAGAAAAAATGAAGGAAAAAAATGATAGTGCACTACTTATATAAAAAATGCCTCACAAAGTCGTGTTACTTGAAGGTTAAAGCTATATTATTTTACAAGCAACAAATTACAAGAAAGTTGGTAAAATATTATTATCCGGAGATGTGAAAGAAATTCGTCCAAATTGCTATATTTTGTATCATCAAACGAAATTACGATATCTTCATCTTTGTGTATTGAGATTTGATAACAAATTTTTCGAAGAATATGAGAGGTCATTTGTCCTCTTTGACATATTTCCTACACAATGTTTGGATATATATAGCGCAACAAATCCAACTTTCGAATTCAAACAGTAAAAAATATTTCAATTTATTCCCATCAAACACCAGCTATTTTGAAGTACATGGTCCAATCTTGACACGTAGTCTCATTATGTCTCTTCGCACAACCTCATGAGTCTCGACGCACAATCTAACTACGAATCAAGGTCAAATCTGACACACACTTTCAATGCACGTCTGGGTCACAATCTCAGTGCGCGTCAATGTCAAATCTGCCCGACAATTCTGCACGTGCCGGGGCTAAATTTGACGTCAGTCTCAACAAGTCTTAACCCAAACAGAATACATCACTCTATCTGGGTAACTTATATACACCCATTTTATGTATAAAATGTGATGATGTACTTGATTGATTTGATGTAAAAATTGATGTATGATTAATGATAATTATGCATACTATTTACTTTTTATCTTTCCTAACTATTTCCTTTTTATCTTTCATAAATACTGCTACTTACGATTAAGCACATACTACTACCATGAGATGTTTTACAAAATCTCACCTCTACATATACTTCTACATAAACTTACGTTGATCTATGTAAAATTATTTATGGAATTGATTTTCAAGTTTACTAAGGCCAAACGTTTAATTTATGTATAATAAAATATCAATATATAAACTCGATTTTTATTTTCGGTTTTATTTTTTTGTCTCGTTTAATTTTTCATTTTCTAAATCAAGTTTATTAAATTGTAACGCTTAATAATACAATTACTCACACATTAAGATTCATATTGATAGATGAACGATGTACGCGTAAATAAATACACAATTTGGAATGTATATTCTATTTCCAAAAATGTATCGTTGCCGATTATGTTAATGAATGTTGTGTGATAATATTGTGACAAATATTTTATATTAATTTCTTACCATAATAACATTATTCTCTTCGTTCAATCTAGGACGTTCATCTATTAATCCGTCTATTAGAGGTTCTCATTCATCTCTGTAAGAAATGAGAGAGCACACAATTTAAATGATTCGACAAATATGATTATTATTTCAACTAAAATTTAGTTTTGAGTTGAACATAGTATATATATATATATATATATATATATATATATATATATATATATATATATACTAGTTGTTGCGCATGCGCTACGCGCTTTGTCTATTGATTACGGAAATGTGATTCGTATATTAACTTGGTATACATACGCACTTAATAAGTAAGTTTTGTTGGAGTAGACATTTACCTAGTACAAACAAATATCATACATGATGTATACATTCACAATATATATATATATATATATATATATAAATAAAGTGAAGTTTATATTGTTGTAAAAGTACTAGGATCTTACATAGTGAATTAATCCAATATCTTGATAAGATGCTAAACAATAATAGAAGAACTACATGGGTAGCATTCATTATCCATCCAAAATAATACATAAATTTAACAGTCCACCGAATATAGTTCCTCGAGCAATATCCTATCATTATTTGTAAAGATCTTCAAAAAGCTCATGTCGATGATGTACTTGAACATAAACTAAACCAACATATTTTGTAACTTCATACATTCTTGAAACTCATATTTATGCATAAGGATACAATCCAGTTAGGTTCGTTCATTAAGCTATATCATCAAGGTCACTTGTCAATTCGACCAAGTTCAATAAATTTCTGTAGAACCCATCCGTTCATTGAATTTGAATAGATGTCGAAACGTCCGACGTTATAACTTGGACTTTCAAATTGTTCGTGTTATTTTGATTTTTCTACTTGTAAAGTAATTTCAAATTATTAATTTATCTTAGAAGATTCAACTTAATTAAACGTTATAATTAATTATTTATTTTTAAAAAATAAGGTTGATATTCGATCATAAATCGAGTTATTATATACATTAACTTACAATAATAATAATAATAATAATAATAATAATAATAAGTGATAATTGTTATGATTTGTGATGATTGCTAAGTAGTATACTATTTTTTACCCTTTATCCGCATAAGGTATGTATAGTTATATACAAATGCATTCCGTACAAATAAAAATAACTAATAAAATGCTAACTATAATTAATAATTGATTTGATTTGAGTAGACACAATAATTAAAAACCCACAAAACACAATCATTACTTAATTATCTCACAATTTTAATTTGATTTGACAAGGAGATTTTGACTAAAATGGGGTGCAAATATTGCAAATATTGCAACTCTGCAAATATTGCAACTCCACTATCTTAGTAAAGGCATCACCGTAGATAAGACAACTCTATAAAATTAAATTTTATATGTATGACACGAATATTACAATGTTTCCCATCAAGCCACCTCGGCCATCAAGATGATGAAGCCACCTCGGTCATCAAGATGCTGAAGGCATTTCTTTTTCTGTCCTTTTTGACCGGATACAATGAAAGAAATGAAAAGGAAAGTGGGCATGCGACACCGTTTCACCTAACAAATGCATCATATTCCCTCCCCCGCTAATCTCTTGTCTTCCTTGATGTTGTGCAGCTGTTTGCCTGTGGCTGCTGCTGCTACACTTCCCAGCATTTCTTTCCAAAGTTCCCCTCTCCCTTCGTCTCCGTTGGATTATGGAGGATGAAAGCCCCGATTTTCCGGAATCCACAGCTGTCAAGGTCTCTCATCTCAACTATATTGATCTCGCCAGTCCCGATATTGATCTTTCCGTTTCCCTTCTCAAACAGGTTTCGTTCTCCCTTTCACGCATTTTTTTCCTCAACTTTTATTTTGTTTTCGAGATGTTTCTGTAGTTGTGAATTTGTCTAGGAATTCTTTCGTGATGACGGTGTGTGTTTCGTGGCTGAAAATTACGTGATTGGTTGAATCGATTTCATTTTTATTGTACTAGGATCGGCGGCAATTTAGGCTTTTTGTTATTCAAATCAGATGTCGTATCGATTGAGTTTTGTGTATATTACCTGTCTTAAGGCGTGCTTGGATTGTGGATTCTTCTATGTGATCAACCATGGAATCAGCGAGGAGTTCATGGATGAGGTGTTCCTCCAAAGCAAGAAATTTTTTAGCTTGGCCATGAATGACAAAATGAATCTCCTCAGGAACCAGAAGCACCGTGGTTACACTCCCATTCTTGATGAGCTTCTTGATCCGGAGAATCAAGTGAACGGTGAGCTTTATCAATCTTACCATTTTTTTCATTCATAATCGGTTGCTTACACATCAATGATCATTTTCTAGATGTGTTGTAAAACGTCACTTTTATTGTAAATCAATACTAGTTCAGAGTCTAATGAATTGACAAATTGAAACTTAAGGTGATGCATTTGTACACATCCACTTCAACTAGTTAATTTTTCTGCCATGGAACATGAAAGTGCTTGACTGATTAAACAGTTACACGACTGCAGATGTTCTTTGTGCTATCCTGGACTTGATTATATTATTGTATGTTTCAAATTGATACACCAAAGATCTCTATTGTTGCTTATCTTAAGCTCCTGACTGCATGGCAGTCACTAATCTATGAGTTCAGTGTTGGTGGCAATGTGGCATTCATATCCTTAATGCAATGATTTTGATGTTTCCTATTTGCTGCTTAGCTTCATTAATATCATGTGGGTGTTTTTTTACTGTTCCACTACATTAGAAAGTGTTAATTATCCTATTTCCTAGTGATAGGTGATTATAAGGAGGGATACTATATTGGTGTTGAAGTACCAGAGGATGACGCAAACTCTGAAAAGCCATTCTATGGCCCAAATGTTTGGCCAAGAGCAGGTATATTTTACACCAATACATTCAATAGCTTGCATGGTATCATTCTGCTTCATGATTTTCCTGTTCCCCTAAACAGATATTTTACCTGGTTGGAGGCAGACCATGGAGAAGTATCACCAGAAGGCACTGTATGCTATCTCCCTTAAAAGACCCCATTTAAACTGTTTTGCCACCAGCCAAACAACAATTTTCAGTGTTCCAAAAGGCACAAGGCGGACCTAGGTGCAGGGGCTCCTGGAGCCTTGGCACACAGTGCCTAGGTGCGCCTCGTTGTAGATTTTTCAATAAATCACTTCAGTTCATATTAAATCGAAAACAAAGTTCAATGGTTCAACAAATAATCTGGTAGTTCAAAATCAACAAGCAAGAAATATGAACTTGGAAGTAGAAAAAGATAGTTCTTCTAGCAAGTGCAGACTGTGTTGAGAGGTACAGCCAAAGAGACCATCAACTAATATGGGAGGAAAAAGGGGAGGTTTGGATGGAAAGGGAGTTGAACGTGCAGGGGTAAGTTATTTCAGAAAAAATGGAAGAAGATTTAAGAAAAATAAGCCATGATTCAGAAAGTTATGATAACATGCGACTCTATGAATGGTTTTATTATTTAAGGCCTTCCATTACTATCTATTTATAAACATATGTATTTCCTTAAATAATAATATAATATATATTTGAAGATAGGAACAAAGTAATTTTGGAATAAAATAATTTTTTACTGATTTGTACAAAAACAAAAGTCAGGTGTGCCTGGCCTGTGCCCAGGTGCCTCTTTGAAGGGGTTGCGCCTATTATATATGAAGGCACAAGACTTCTTGTGCGTGGCGCCTAGTGCCTAAGGCGCACCTTTTAGAACAGTGGGCATCCGTTAAGCAGGACTTGTATGATCAACATTTGTTTGATGTATGGTCTTCTTGTGTCTGGTTCCGATTATTTTGGTGTCCTTATGCTATTGTAAAAAATATATATATTGTTTATAATGCTTTTCATTTCACACGGCTTGTCTCCTCGTTCATTAGTGGGGTGGCAAGGGAAGTTGCAAGAATTATTGCTCTTGCACTTGATCTGGAAGCTGACTTCTTTGACAAGCCAGAAATGCTCGGAGAAGCCATTGCAGTATTACGACTTCTACACTATGAAGGTTGAATAGGGTTTATGTTCAAGGGGTGGATTCTGGCATCTTAATAGTATTTTTATAATAAAACATTGTTTATGTTGCTGTAGGCCAAGTTTCTGATCCTTCAAAAGGCTTGTATGGAGCTGGTGCACATTCTGACTATGGCTTGATCACCCTTCTCGCTACTGATGATATAATGGGCCTACAAGTAGGATTGCTGCTTTAATACCTCTTCAAGGTTAAAATTTTGAACCAATAATTTTCTTTGCTTGTAATTGCAGATTTGCAAGGATAAGGATGCAAAACCTCAGGTTTGGGAATACGTAGCACCTATAAAGGGGTAAGTCGCAAAGACCCATATAACTTATCCAATGACTGAGAACTGAAGTATCAAACAAGGGGATGACCGATGAGGCCTTAGCAACTCTTTTGTCTTTCACTAATTGTCATCTTGTGGCTTGACATACAGGGCGTTTGTTGTAAATCTTGGTGATATGCTTGAGCGTTGGAGCAATTGTGTTTTCAAGTAAGACTCCTCTAACAAGGCTAAACTGCACTTGTGATGTTTTTGTGCTTCTGTACTTCTGAGACTCGTGTTTATGAAATTTCTTGTTGGTGGTGAATAAAATTTGTATCTGCCTTTTGTAGATCAACCTTGCACCGAGTTTTAGGGAATGGCCAGGAAAGATACTCTGTAAGAGATCCCGAATTTCTGTGTTTTACCCCATCCTTTTATCGTTTGTAGCATCTGGTCCCTCCCCTTCTTGTTTCACCCTTGGCGATTTTTGTTTCTGGTACAGATTGCATACTTCGTTGAACCTAGTCATGAATGCATTGTGGAATGTCTACCGACCTGTCATTCAGAGGACAATCCTCCAAAGTAAGCTTTAGGCATCTCCACATTTGTATGTTTTAGAAAATAAGACTTCATGTCAAACATTATCAATGTCCTTTGAACACCCGATGTGTCGTCGATGTTACCGCTTCACAGGTTTCCTCCCATTGAATGTGCTACATACCTGAGCCAGCGGTACAAGGACACACACATAGAGCTCAGCAGTTACAAGAAGCCTTAAAATCACCCATTTGGAGTCTAACAGCAGGGGAAGGATAGAAGAGAGTTGTGGGTCTCTGCGTTCAGCTTCTTGTTTATTAACGTGTGCAACCAATGTAAGTTTATTTTATAATGCAGCCTAGGCTATATACTCTTCTGCATACCCCCTTATAACATTTCTTTTTGTTGATATCTTATAGTTTTTTTTTCTGGGGGATAAAATAAATTTATAGCAATTTATTAATGGCTGCGTAGGCTTGTTACTGATTGGGGACTGAATAGTAAACTGTAAGGTTTGTACGTAGCCGGTGAAGAATTTTATAATGGATACATGTATGTTTTGTTTCAACTAGGTCAACGGCGGCTGTTTGGGGTTGATAATTTATAGATATCTTTTAAATTGCCAAAAAATAAATATATTTTATGTTACCAAAAAATGAATAGAAACCAATAAACACTACTATTGTGTTCACTTTCATATTCAATGAAAGTACAGTGAATGGTTTTAGTTCCATTGGTGACCTTTTTAGGAATTGACACCGACACCTTCACATTTTGAGGTATTTGTACGAATGTATGTTACCTTTTTGCAACAAGTATGACGTTTGCCTGTTACTTTGTGATATTTTATTTAAGATGTAGTTTGTGGTAAGCAGCACTTCCCCATATGTTCCGGGGTAACCCAAATTCCTGCAACATTGCATTCATCATCTCTCTCAAAGTTCGGTTTTTGCGTTCTGCAACTCTGTCAGATTGTGGAGAATGAGGGGTAATTGTTTGATGAACAATCTCGTGTTCTCTATAGAATGCATTGAACGTTTCATCATATTTGCCTCTCTCTCAGATAATTTTGCCCAATATTACTAACTAGGCTTTTTAGCAATATTGTTCTATTAAGTAGGCTCATAACATAATCTCATTAAGTAAATATACTCCTAATAGAGTAATAGTGGTAAGTCAATTAGAGTCTAAAAAATAGAGGGGTATACAAAACAAAAATGCATAAAAAAGAGCCTACTTCACCAAATTCTTAATTTTTATGGTTTTATTAAGTTGTTTATCTACTTTCAACTTGTATTCTTTGAATTTTCTCAAGGCCTTATCTTTGCTCCTTAGCAAATATATATAAAAAGTATTTTGTGCAATCGTCGATAAAGGTTACGAAATACTATTTATCGCCTCTAGTTTGCACAAATTTTAAATCACACAAATCCGTAATTAACCCTCGAGGTTCAATTATTCTCTCCACATGTGGAAACAAAGTTTTGTGAGTTTTGCATGTTCGGAGACTACACATTTATCTTTACTCAAATTTCATTTTAGAATTAGGTCAATTAGTTAGTCTTTGTATAATATTATAATTCACATGTCCTAATCTTTCATGTCAAATATTAAAAGACTGAATAGCCTAATCAATAGGAATTTTATTCATTGAACCTGCATTAATAACTTTTGGGATGATCGTTAGTACATTCATTTTGATCAGTCAATCCTTTACGTAACATTTGCCTATGTAAATCCCTTTCATAGTGAGAGTCATCTTATCAGAAGTGATATTTACATCAAACCCGTTCTTGTTTAGCAGAATTTCGGAAATCAAATTCTTTTGGATGCTTGGAACGTACATGACGTTGGGGAGGGTTATCTTTTTCTCGGATGTTATCTCAGCACTATCTTGTTGTGACCTTTAACCTTGAAGGTGGATAAGTTCCCTATAAACAAAATCTCACTGCTTCAACACTTGTTCTTGACCTTCGACCTTGAGGGTTATCTTTTGTTAGGTCGCATTCAGTCATGTAGACTTGAGTCTTGCCTTTGTCTTTGCTCTTACGTAGATCACTCATTGCTTTGACACTAGATTGCATGTTTTTATGATATCTTTTAGATGTAGTTTTGTGTGTTTTTTTGGTTTTGCATGAGAAAAAACATTCACATATTTGCTTATGCTTAAAAGTATCGAATAATGTATACTCCCCTTATGTTTTGTGTTTTCAGGTGTTTAGGTCTACAATGGAGCACAAAGGACATATCCATGTCAATCCAAGGTGTACCCAACACATCCTCATCATCATCATTAAAATCAAGGAAGAAAGAAGCAAGAAAGCAAGGAAGGGAACAAACAAGACAAGCATGAAGCCATAAAAGAAGACCCACGAGTTTACAAAAACTCGAGGGAAAAAGACATGGAAACCGAAGCTAGGAACAATCCAAGTTGCAAGAGTTCACTTAGGTCGAGTTCACTCAGAAAACTCGACCAAAGAAGCACCAAAACTCGAGCTAATTTTAAATCTCCTACCACGGTGAAAAAACTCGAGGTAGAGGCACATAAACCTAACTCACACTTGATGTGTGAGTTGTTAGGATTATACTAGATTTGAGGGCCATGAATTTTACCCTATAAATAGAGGGCATGACTGTTTATAATTGATATCATCTAAGACAGAAAACAATTCTCTATAATTCTCTCTTTGTAAGTAACATTTGGCGGAATTGAAAGGAAGTTTGAAGTTGTTCTTGAAATTCTTCTCAATTCTCTACTCTAGATCCATCCTCAATATTGTTTTGGCCATAACTTTGGATTGGTAAGTCCATTTTAGTATATTCTTCTTTCTACGTTCCTTATTTTCGATTTAGTTTGTCACCATGGTAATTTATTTCATATGTTTGTGTTATTGAATTTCCGGTCATGAGTGAGTAGTCACATTGCTAAGATTTGAGGTGAAAACTCCAAATCATGCTAGAATTGTCTTGATCTATGTTATGTTTATAAAAATATGGAGAATCAAATGCACGACTAATAACATATAAGAGTTTATGATTTTATTTAGATGTTCATCCATGTTTGATCTTATTTTGAATATCGGATGCTAGATTAGATATAATTTAAACTCTAGATTGTTCCCTTATCACATTGTATGTTTTCAAGTATGAATAATTGTTTGGATGAATTGATCATCTTAGATGAGACATATAAGTTATTCTAAGTTGATTATGCAATGTTAGATGCCTATATTGCTTGAATGATGCTAGTTAGAACCGAAAGGATGCCTAAGCACATTTTTCTTGTAAATGTCCAATTCCGGCTACGTCGAATTATGTAAGCAAATAACAAACACCATGTGATGCTTGCATAGTTCAATATAGTCATAAGTAGTAGATAAGCTTATCAACTAATGAGTAAATAACAAACACCATTTGATACTCATTTGTTGAAACAAGTCAAATGTCTTGACAAAGCATACCTACATTATACTACATTAGTAATTCTGACTTAAATTCTCCTATTTCTATCAAGCACAACATAATCACATATGCCCTTAGCTATGGTTTGGAGGGATATCACCAACTCCTAGTGTTTTTCTCCATAGATATTTTCTAGTTGATACTTGGTACTTGTTACCCAAAAAACTAAAGCATCTTGATCACTTGATCACCCATTTTTCCTTTTCTTTAACTCACTCTTGCTTTACTAGTTGAGTTTAGCCTCTTGGGATTTCGACTTTGATGTTATATCATGTAGTTACATTGACATGTCCATATACTTGTGGTAATATGTGATTCTTCCTTTAGGCACACATCAACACTCATCATCTTTGTGACCCATCTTGTCACATTAATTTGTGACATTTTCCATTAAACTTATTTACTTGTGGCTTGTTTGAGTTGTTGCCTTGGGGCTGGAACTTGCATTTCATGCATCCCAAGGAATGACGTTCAAGGTAACAAAGGGAATAGCTAGATATGTCAAAGTAGATGCCCTCAATAATCAAGTCAATGAATTGAAGAAGTTGCTAGAGGAAATGAACAAAAGGGAAGTATCTAGCTCTAAATCTATTTTTGTCAATTTTGTTCTAGCTTAGATCACTCTATTTCTACTTATGAAGGTTATAATAGAAGCATAGAGGATCTAAGGCTAAAGGAGAAGCCAATGTGTTATGCAAACCAATGATATGACAAAAGACCAATATCAACAAAGACCGTCATTTCAACAACAAAGAGAGCAACGTGCATATCTTTCACCACCAAAGCAAAACAATAATTAAAGACCAATCTTTGAGATGGAGAACAAATAAATGTTGAAAACGCTATGTTGGAAGGTAGAAGCCCTTGGCAAAAGCCAAAAAATGTTGGAAAAACAACTAGCATCTCAATCTTCTTCAAGCAGAGTTCAAGGAGCATTGCTTGGTGATACCAAAGTGAACCCAAGAGAGACATGCAATATGGTTCAAGGAGAAAGTTGCAAAGCTATAACCCTAAGAAGTAGAAGGAAGGTACAAGACAAAGGGAAGGAAAAAGTCATAGAAGTGGAAGAGGATCCAACAGAAGATGAAGCTAACAAGGAAGAAGTCCAACCAAAGGCATTAGTTTCAACTCCTCCCAAGCCCCCACTCCCATTCCTTCAAAGGAGAGCAAGAGTCTTGCTAAATAAGAAATTTAAAAGATTCATGGAAAGAATAAGTAAGCATTACCTCAACATAATTTTATGGAAGCTCTCAAAGGTATGCCTTCTTATGAAAAATTTCTTACATATATTTTAACAAGAGGATTATAGATGATCTTGAAGAGGTGAAAATGACAAGAGATTCTACGTATCATATCAGCCACCAAAAGATGGCGGCCAAGAAGGAAGGAGATCCCGGAAAGTTTAGTGTTTTGGTTGATCTAGGAGAAGACACATTTAAAACTTTGTGTGATCTTGGAGCTAGTGTAAGTGTCATCCTTCTTTCTTTATGTCAAAGGTTGAACTTTGGTACACCCAAGCCGGTTAAAATGATACTTTGTATGGCGGACAAGTCATTTAAGATACCCGAGGTAAATATTGAAAAATATTCCTATCAAAATGGAGAAGTTCATCTTGCCAATCGACTTTTTGGTACTAGATGTTGTTGAAGATGCAAGGGCACCTATCATTTTAGGAAGAGCTTTCCTAGCTATCATCGGAGCTCAAATAGATGTGAAGAATAGGACATTAACCTTTGACATTGGAGAAGAGAAGGTAATGTGAAAGTACTTGAAGAAGCCAAAACCTCAAAGTCATAATCTCATAGAGGATGGAGATGAGTTTGATGTCTCAAGTGATGAGGAACTCTATGAAGAGTTGAAAGTAGTAAGAGTAGAGATATGCAAGAAGAATAACCAATCCTAGAGAAAGTTAAGAAGAAAAAGCATGGGTTGCCAAAAATCATGCTCTATATGGACTTGAAGAAATGGATTGCTAAGAAGAAGGTTGTGAAGGATCAAGGCAAAGAGGTATCATCAAGACAAAAAAGGTTGTGAAGGATCAAGGCAAAGAAGGTTTTGAAGGATCAGGGCAAAGAGGTACCTCTTAATGGCAGAAGACAAAGAAGGTTGTGAAGGATCAAAGCAAATAGGTACCATCAAGGCATAGAGGTGCCAAAAATCATGCTCTATAAGGACTTGAAGAGATGGATTACTAAGAAGAAGATTTTGAAGGATCAAGGCAAAGAGGTACCTCTTAATGGAGGAAGGATTTATTTTTCTTCATCAGCCTTTGGTTTAACCTGAGGTTTGATTCTTTTACCAACCTTTCTCGCCTGTAGAAGGTGTGGGATGCTATCTTGACTTGACGGTAAATCATGAGATTTAACTCTTTCTCCTATCTTTCTCAATGATGGAAAATTTTGAAAACTTTCTTCAGTCTTGACTTCATTCTGCGGCTTAACTATTTTTCCACTTTTCTCAATTGTGGTAGATGTTCTTTTTTTGCGGCTTAACTCTTTTTCCCACTTTTATCATTTGTGGTAGATGTTGTTCTCTTTATTCAGTTCAGTTTTGTCTTGAGGTTTAACTCGTTCTCCCACCTTTCTCAACTATCATAGATGTTGTTCCCTTTTTTCAATTTCTGGTTTATCTTGAGGCTTAATTGATAGCATGAATTATAGTCTATATTTTGGGACCTGTTTAGACATTTTATCTTCAATAATCTGCCTGTTTGAATGTATATTATGTGATTATATTGTCATTTCATCTACCTTTGCGGGAATCGAGGTCTACACCTAGTTTCGTTGTAATCGTAGGTAAAACGGCACGTTTTGCATCAAAATGGAGCTAAAGGAGCTAAGGAGTCATTGGAGCTACATTCAGGAGCTTAAGGAAGAATCCAGGAAGCATGGAAATGGATTAAAGATTTACTTCATACCAGATTTGAGAGATTTCACCTTCAGCTGAGAGTCACCTCGACCGAGGTGATCTAGAGGAGCGCCCCGACCGAGGCGAATATCCTGACGCGGCGAGATATATTTTATTTGGCTGAGATCTTTTATTTTTGGAAGGAGAGATCTTATATTTTTGGGCTAGATTTCTGGAAGGAAGATCATATATTTAGGAGATCTATTTTAGAGATAAGATATATTTTATAGGAAATTATCTTTTAAGATAATTTCTATAAAATTATCTTAGGAAGATATTTATTTTAGGAGATATGAATATATTTTATATGAAATTATCTTTTTAAGATATTTTATCTTTGGAAGATAATTCTCCTATATAAAGGGTTGGATTTTCTACAATTCAACCATCTTCGGATCATCGGATCGGCGCATCACCGAAAAACCGCTACCATCATAACAGTTGGGGATTGAAGAAGCTGCAGTTAGGAGGAATTTTTGGAAGGTTGAAGGAAGGAAGTTGATAGCTTTTATAGCTTTTGTGAAGGGTTTTGTAAGATTCTCTTAAATTCCCTTCTTGTTGATTGTCTTATTGGATTGTGATCCAATGAACGCTTGTTTGTTTGATAATTGATTCAGTTATTGAAGCCTTTTTCTTAAGGTTTTTGTGTTCAATTATTTACTTTCTTCCCTTATATTTGATTATTGCTTTCATGATGATGAGTGGCTAATTTCTTTGTGTGATTCTAGGGTGATTGACTGAAGGTTGTGGGAAAAACAATGATAGAATAATCTTAAATTCCAGCAGGACCCTGAAAGCTCGAGTCTTTATCCTTAACTTAGAACATCTCGTTCAGTCGATGAACATCTCGGCCGGGGTGGAATTCGTCTGACCGAGGTGACCTTTTCAGATCCAAAACTGAGAGTTAAGTGTTAGAGTTTGCCAAATCCTATTCTTATTACACCTTTCCTGGTTCAATGCAAGCCTAGGATGAGACTTACCCGGTAATTCCTTTGTTTGTTTACCTAAGATCATAAGTGTAGGTAATAAAGGTTTATCCTTTATTGGGGTTTGAGTGTGCTTTCATTCCATCTTTGTGAGTTAGCCTGAGACTTACCCGGTAAAGGTTGATTCTATTCCCTTAGTTGGAGTGTTGGTTTGAGATTATAATTCATTTCCTTAGTACCTTGAGACTTACCCGGTAATAGGAGTTATGGTTTGGAGTTAGTGAGTAGTGAGACTTACCCGGTGATCTATTCCACTCTAGAAACACCTTCCCTTGCAAAATCTTAGCTTTGTCCGCTTATCTTGAGATCTTGAGTTGGAACCACAACTAGATGCTTTAATCCCTAGAATTGCATGTTTCCTTTAATTGACTATATTATCATCTTTGATTGTTTTAATCGCTTTTGTGGTTATTAGTTGCATTGACAACCTATACTTGCTTTGTTTCACCTAAGTCCCTGAGATCGACACCCCGGAATTCTTGCTTTTTACTACGATTGACCCGTACACTGCGGGTTTGCATCCTTGTTTTAGGCATACATCTAGGGTTACAAATTTAAAGCTTGCACACACCGTTTGGAGCGAACAAGTTTTTGGCGCCGTTGCCGGGGACTTGGTCTAGACCGAGCCGGTTACAGTTGTCTTTCGGGGCTATTGCCCTTGTTGCTATTAACCATTTGTCCTATGAGTTTTGTAGTTTTCAGGATATCCTATGACTACATTTGATCCAGCCTGGATAGCAAGATAAAGTGCTAGGGCGGACCATTATGAATACTTGGAAGAAAAATACTCCTTTTATTGGTTTAACAATGAAAGGGAAAGAGAAAAGGTCATTGAGAAGGAGCTTGCGATATGGGATGAGATGAATGTCCCTAGAAACATTTATGAGAAACCTCTTGAAGATTCTCTTGAATCAAGATGGGAGAAGTTGATGAAGAAGGTGGAGGAGCTCAAGGAAAGCACCCTATCCTATGCTAAGCCGGAAGAGGAGCATAAGGAAGTGCTGCAAGTTTCAAGCATTTCCCCAATCGAACCAGAAGTTTCTCCTGAAGCTTTTGAGGAAGAGGAAGATGTGGAAGATCTGGATCCAACTGTTGAGACTTCGGCCGAGGTGAAAGAGAGATCGGCCGAGGTGGAAGAGAGATCGGCCGAGATGGAAGAAGAATCTGTAGAACTGGAAGTGGAAGATGCAGAGAACCTTGGCCAAATTACTGAGATTGTGGCCAAGGTGGAAGAAAGATCAGCTGAGTTGGGAAAGATTTCATGTGTGGATTATCAACCTAACATGAAACTTGTCCCAAGCTTTGAAGAACTTTATAAGGTGCCTTCTCTTACTCCCTTTGAAATTCCTACTAAAGTTCTAGATTTCTTCAGGGATGCACCCAAGAGTTGGAGGTCTCTTCCGAAAGAACCTCCTAAGATCAAGATGAAACCTCCATTGAATTTGCTAAAAGTAAATGCTCCTTGGACTAAAAGGAGAGGAGCTAGCAAGCACTTCACCGCTAAAGCAATGAAGTGTTATTTGTTCAAGTATGGGGTCACTCACGTAACAAAGACCTTGTACTATCCCCAAGCTAAAGATGGAGAAGCTACTAGAATCCTCAAGAAGCTGATTTCTCAATCCAGGAAAGGATGGGACGCAAGGCGAGATTATATCCCATTGAAGTGCAGGAAAGCTAGAAGGATTCCGGTGAGAATCAAACCGTACAAGCTTGTACGTGGGAGATCTTACCATTTGCCGGTGAAATTAGGAACCGGAACCTTTTTGGAAGAGTTTTATGATGGATGTGATGAGCACTCCAAGGTGTTCGAGGTACATTGAGTAATTCTATGGAGAAAGGTCCAACTAGCGACCTTAAACCAAGCGCTTCTTGGGAGGCAACCCAAGGTATTGCTTTCTTTTCCCTTTTCTAGCTTATTTTTAGATAGTTTGCTTTGCTTTGCTTCTGGCGTCCTCTAGACAGGAACCAGGTACTTTTTAAGGAAGGATTATAACTCAAGAGCTACACTGGAAGGACAGAAGTTCAAGAAACTGAGAGGACAGAGCTTGACTGAGACACATCTCGGGTGCAGTCACAGGACCTCGACCGAGATGTTCTTCGTCAACCGAGATGATCTTATCTGAGAGCTGTTTCTTATTTTATTATGCAGATCAGCTTATGTCCGGTGAGTACATTTCTTTCAGACTTATTTTGACCCATTGGGACAATGTGTCCTAAGTATGGGGTATTTGGATGTATGATTTGACATTATGTGTATGCTTGTATGACTCTATCGGATATTACTGTTTTATCATGCTCTATGTGTTTATCTAAGACTACATGCATGCATACAGGTTATCTGATTGAGAAAAACGTCAAAAACTGGTTAAGAAAAAAAAAATTTTATGACCTCGACCGAAGTGACTCTGACCAATCGAGGTGCTTCACCTCGGTTGACTTAGAACATCTCGACCGAAGTGGTTTAACTGAGAAAGTTTTCGAAACAATTTTTGTGCTTCTTATCTGGATATGACCTCAATGAAGATTTTGTTTGCATAATGGCTTTGAAATCTTTATATTTTTGAACGGTTTTATAATATGTTTAAGTTGCTAAATGCTTTGTTTGAAATTTTTGGCATGTTTAATACTTTGTTTTTATCCAAATTATGTTGAATTTGAAGGTTGACACCACATGATAAGTTCTATCACCTTCTTCCTGGGATGATTAAGGCAATTCATTCTCTTCTCATCTTCTTCTTGATCATTCTTAGCACCTCATATACATATTTGCCTCCCTTTACCTATCCGGGAATTTGGAAGCAAGCAAGTGAAAAGCAAGTGAAAGAAAAGTTGAGATGTTGGCTGAAAGTTAGAAAGAAACAAATTGTAACACCCCGAATCCGCGGGACTCGGGGCGCTACGGGTTGGGGCCTCACAATGGGTCCCGACCCTTAGCTTGACAACAATTTCACCAGATCTTGCAACAAGGCACAAATAAAGGCCAAAACCGAAATACATTTTTATGCAATGTTATGAAACCCGAAAAAAAAGAAAGGAAAGACTTCAGCCGTCCTTACAACAACATCAACACAATATACAATAACAACAACACAAGAACTCCAAAACCCAACTCAACCTAAAATGTACGGAACCCCGGCTGCCCACTCCTCCGGATCACTCGGCCACATCCTATCCTGCACATCAACTACAACAATCGGTATAAAACCGTTAGCTCACATTCTAGGCATTATAAGAATAATATGGCACAAACACACATAGGAACACAAACACACAACATGATTATAAACATACACATCCGTTACTTATTATCTTTTTAGGTTATTCCATATCTAATTCATTCGTTCAAGTGTGACACGAGAGTCTTATAACTCTTGCCTCTGTCCCCGTGTAACCAACAGGAGTGTGGCGGCGCCCAACCCGTATACCCTGAGGGAGTGATGAAGAAGCCCGCCCGTATACCGTGTATGGCCTGGTCGCAGAGATCCCCCCAGTCTCCCTCGGGAAACTGAGCGGTGATGTCACCGCCCGATAATAATAATAGTAGTAACGATGGGCCAATAAATAAGGTCAAGTAAATCCTAATCCATTTTCATGCTTAAGAGCGGTAAACACACACCACCATATATATCCAGATAAGGCATAAAAGCGGCTAAGTAAGTCCGAGGACTTACCTCGTCTCAAAGCTAGCTAAAACGGATCTCACTTCCCGTAGGAAAACAACCAAAGCCTGTTCAAGACAAGGCACGATAATCAACAACCACTCACGCAAGTTAGAAGTCCTTAGACTTCTAGTGCTATATACTCTTACAAGCTCATACACTCCCATAAACTAGGGTACTCTCCTAGCCCTCATAAACTCACGAGATCACAACTATAATCCCATGTACTAGGATACTCTCATTTGAAACTCCGCAATCTGAACCAACATATAAATACCACCTCAAGTCTCACAAAATAAACTACGAGGCTCATAACTATATAACAACTCAAGAACAACACACCACATGACATAGAACATCAATAACCTCAAACACTCACCTAAAGGTTCCAAGCCACTACTTGGTATTTTCCCTAAGTTATGCTAGATCCAACCTAGCATGATTCTACCACTAAACATAATTAGATCGAGGAAGAAGGTACTCACACACAACCCGAGGTTGAAGATGATCTACGGACGTCGAGATTGGATTCGTTAATTGGTCTTTGTCGGGCGCTTCCGGACCTAAGACCAAACTAAACAAATTTAGCGTAACGCTAAATTTGGGCATAGTGTATAACCTATAATAAGAATAAACCTCGTACTAAAAACCGAGTTAAAATCATTAAAACACTTTCGGGGTAAATAATCCAATATATAAAACATGGTCATAAACCGCAATTAAAACTTTGAGTCATAAACCAAATGTAATCCAACAAAGGGCATAATATATAGTATATATAAATATAAGAGTAAATCTCGAAGTCAAATCCAAGTTTAAAACCCGTAATACATTTTCCGGCAATTAATACAATTTTATAAACATGGGACATTATTAGTAATTAAGTCCTTGGGCCGTTTTCTGTAATTAATTCCAGTAGGGTATAATTGATAAAAATCAAAAAGTTGGGTCAAAACTGCAAAACAATAATATGGGTACAAATATGTAATTAAACCAAGCATAGGGTCCCATTTACAGAATGTGAAAGGTTGTATCTTCAACCTTGCGATACACACGCAGCAGCAGGGGAACAGAGGAGCATCCGGCGGCAATGCAGCGGAGGAGGGAGTGGCGGTGTCGGCGGCTAGCGGCGGCCCAATCTCCGGCTAGCGGATGCCCATCTCCGGCGGCAACTGTTGTCTCCCCTCGCGACTGAAGAGAGTGGAGAGCAGGGAAAAGGAGAAGCGGCGCTGTCGGCCTGCTGGTGCTCCGATTGCCCAAGGCGGCGACGTTGAGGCGGCATCTCTTCGTTACGGCGGTTCCCAGGTCGTGCAGATCTCTTCTCTGGTGGGTCCCGAAATGTGCAGCTCTCCTCTACGTTAGTTCTCAAAAGGTGTAGAGAGAAATGAGATCTGGAGATGGGGAGAGAATGGAAGGAGGGCAGGCTGGGAGATAGGAGACCAAAGGGGCAAAGAAGGGGTCGAAGGGTCCGATTTCTAGGGTTGCAGAACTTGCAGGCTGCAGTGCAGAGGGGGAAACGAGGAGACGGCCTGTCGGTTGCAAGGGTAGCGAGGGGTCGGGTCTCTTGACCACCTCCTTGAGCGGGAATACGCCACAGGCGCCACATGACGGAAGGGAAGGAAAGAAAGAAATTGAAATAAAATAAATGAAAAAAAAATATAACAAAAGAAATGAATAAAATATACACTCGTTTTAAAAAAAATACCGGATCCGAAAACTTTCCGTACTCTTCTTTAAATAATTTGCGGAAAATATATATAAATCAAATATATGTAAATATAATTGTAATAGTTGATTTCCGATATAGAAATCGTTCTCGTAAAAATATGGACGAGATTAAATTAATAATTTAAAACGGATTATATATGAATATGAAATATACTGATACATACATATATATACTCGTAAAATTTAATCTACGACGTAATAATACTTGTAAAAATATTTAAACTATTAAAATATCAATAAATATACGGAAAGATAAATATCGAGAACACGCCCAAAATTTGGGGCGTTACACAAATAGGTTTGGGGAAGTCAATCATGATGATGAGTAACTCGACACCATTCACATAGCCGGGTGTTTGTGTCTTGCCAAAGTCGGATTGAGCGATATTCCTAACGGGTCATGGTATGTGCATCAAGGGTTTGAGACATCTCGAGAAATTGATGATTGCTAATCTCCTAGGCTTCGGTTATTGTGCACCTCTGTCCATGCATCCCAAAAAGCAAAGTAAAAAGTAAATAAGCAAAGCGTATTGGTGGAAGATGTTGAAGTTCAAAAGGAAGTGAAGTAAAGATCCTTTCCCCGGATTCTAGCACCACATTCCCTATATGCATCCCACCCTCACACGTTTCTTTGACCTTTCTCTTGAAAAGCCCTTGAGACCTCGAGCTTGTTGATTGACTTGGTGGTTTAAACTGGATTATACATGATTAATTTCGATAATAATGATTTATTATGCATTCTATGATTTTATGCAAAGATGAACAACTTTCTTATATTTATAAAATGTTTTGAGCATGTTTTGATTTTAAATTCCATGAAGCATTCTCTTAGAGTGATCTATGAGTAGAGCACACCACTAAAAATGTTTTGAAATACTTTTCATTGATCTTTATGACTTATAATCTATTCTATCCTGTATCTAAGATTTGGAACTTGCTTGGGGACAAGCAAGGGACAAGTATGGGGTATTTTGATAGCATGAATTATAGTCTATATTTTGGGACCTGTTTAGACGTTTTATCTTCAATAATCTGCCTGTTTGAATGTATATTATGTGATTATATTGTCATTTCATCTACCTTTTCGGGAATCGAGGTCTACACCTAGTTTCGTTGTAATCGTAGGTAAAATGGCATGTTTTGCATCAAAATGGAGCTAAAGGAGCTAAGGAGTCATTGGAGCTACATTCAGGAGATTAAGGAAGAATCCAGGAAGCATGAAAATGGATTAAAGATTTACTTCAGACCAGATTTGAGAGATTTCACCTTCAGCTGAGAGTCACCTCGGTTGACCACAGAGTCACCTCGACCGAGATGATCTAGAGGAGCGCCCCGACCGAGGCGAATATCCTGACGCGGCGAGATATATTTTATTTGGCTGAGATCTTTTATTTTTGGAAGGAGAGATCTTATATTTTTGGGCTGGATTTCTGGAAGGAAGATCATATATTTAGGAGATATATTTTAGAGATAAGATATATTTTATTGGAAATTATCTTTTAAGATAATTTCTATAAAATTATCTTAGGAAGATATTTATTTTAGGAGATATGAATATATTTTATAGGAAATTATCTTTTTAAGATATTTTATCTTTGGAAGATAATTCTCCTATATAAAGGGTTGGATTTTCTACAATTCAACCATCGTCGGATCATCGGATCGGCGCATCACCGAAAAACCCGCTACCATCATAACAGTTGAGGATTGAAGAAGCTGCAGTTAGGAGGAATTTTGGAAGGTTGAAGGAAGGAAGTTGATAGCTTTTATAGCTTTTGTGAAGGGTTTTGTAAGATTCTTTTAGATTCCCTTCTTGTTGATTGTCTTATTGGATTGTGATCCAAGGAACGCTTGTTTGTTTGATAATTGATTCAGTTATTGAAGCCTTTTTCTTAAGGTTTTTGTGTTCAATTATTCACTTTCTTCCCTTATATTTGATTATTGCTTTCATGATGATGAGTGGCTAATTTCTTTGTGTGATTCTAGGGTGATTGGCTGAAGGTTGTGGGAAAAAAATGATAGAATAATCTTAAATTCCAGCAGGACCCTGAAAGCTCGAGTCTTTATCCTTAACTTAGAACATCTCGTTCAGTCGATGAACATCTCGGCCGGGGTGGAATTCGTCTGACCGAGGTGACCTTTTCTGATCCGAAACTGAGAGTTAAGTGTTAGAGTTTGCCAAATCCTATTCTTATTACACCTTTCCTGGTTTAATGCAAGCCTAGGATGAGACTTACCCGGTAATTCCTTTGTTTGTTTACCTAAGATCATAAGTGTAGGTAATAAAGGTTTATCCTTTATTGGGGTTTGAGTGTGCTTTCATTCCATCTTTGTGAGTTAGCCTGAGACTTACCCGGTAAAGGTTGATTCTATTCCCTTAGTTGGAGTGTTGGTTTGAGATTATAATTCCTTTCCTTAGTACCTTGAGACTTACCCGGTAATAGAAGTTATGGTTTTGAGTTAGTGAGTAGTGAGACTTACTCGGTGATCTATTCCACTCTAGAAACACCTTCCCTTTGCAAAATCTCAGCTTTGTCCGCTTATCTTGAGATCTTGAGTTGGAACCACAACTAGATGCTTTAATCCCTAGAATTGCATGTTTCCTTTAATTGACTATATTATCATCTTTGATTGTTTTAATTGCTTTTGTGGTTATTAGTTGCATTAACAACCTATACTTGCTTTGTTTCACCTAAGTCCCTGAGATCGACACCCCGAAATTCTTGCTTTTTACTACGATTGACCCGTACATTGCGGGTTTGTATCCTTGTTTTAGGCATACATCTAGGGTTATAAATTTAAATCTTGCACACACTGTTTGGAGCGAACATTAACCCTCTCTCGTACTTTTCTCAACTGTAGAAAAGTTTAAAATAGGTCACAATACACACATTAAAACCACTAAAAACAAGCAGATCATACTAACAAATAACAATAAAATGCAAAACTTCCCCATGATAAGAAAAACTTTGCCTTGCTTTTGTCCACTACGACAACAACATCAATAAGAGGGTTACGACGTCTTTGAATCTTCTTCTGCAAAAAAAAACATTTACATGTTAAGGTTTTCTTGCACCATACTCTTTGTGCTTCCGAAGCCACGAATCCATGTGAAAGTTGATGCATGTATTGCATTTCCACCGATGGCTCAAATTGAGCAGAAGTTGCTATTTTTTTCTCTACCTCACATTCAAGATGCCGCTCATCTACAACAGCTCTGTCTTGCTCTTCTGGAGGAAAGATAGGATCAAACTATGTAAAAGAAAAAACATAACCGGATTCTAGTTTTCTCAAAAATGATCATGAAGCAAGAATTATAAGATACAATCAACACGCGTACAAAAAAGATCAATATATGAACTTTGGTGCGAGATTTACTTGCAAAAGTACGACGAATCAATATACGTACTTTTGGAATCATAGTTAGAAACCTGAAAAAAGACGACGAAACATAATCAATATACAATAGAATTTTGAACTGAAAGATGTAGAAATACGTCGCGGAAAGTAAGAAAATGTTGTTTGGCTTCTGAAAATGTGTGTTCCATATATATAGGGAAAATTATGTGAGAACTGTACATGAGAAGTTGTTGTATTATATATGAGAAGTTTAAAAAACGACTGAAAAGATTTGCCTAAAAAATAAAAATTAAATAGATATTTGATAAATCTGAATTATAAAAAGTGTACGTGAGAAATTTTTGTATCGTATATGAGAAGTTTAACAAACGATCGAAAAGACTTGATGAAGAAAAACATATTGAGAAATCGGAATTCAAACGGTAAATCAATCAACTGATCTAATTATTTGGCCGAATTTTAAATTTTAACATTTTATTTTAGATATTTCTTTAGTAAAAAAGATTGTTTGGCTTAATTTTTGATTTAGTAAAAAAATTATTCCGAGAAAAAACGTAAGACTGCCACGTCAGCTTTACGTCGCCTACTTTAGTAAAGTATATAAATAATAAGTAAATGTTTTTTTTACCGGTTTCCTGAAATGAAAGAAATTAAAAAAAAAATTACATGGAAATTCATTCGGGACACTAGATAAAAATCCTACTGTATGACAGACAACATCGAATCGTGGTACCAAAAATCAAAGTCTACGCTTCGTCACTAGCCGCTAAAAGGTATAAAAAGGATGAGCTCTTCAATTACTTGAGGAATATCAACATTGGCAGCAGGGTGTAACTAGTCTAGGGTAGCAAGAGCATCGGCCACAGTGTTGACTTCTCTGAAAATATGCTTGATCCGGACTGCCTCGAATGAAACAAAATGTCACCTATAAGAATTTTCCTTGCCATTGTGATCTCGCACAATGAAACAAAAGCAAATGAGCCATTCGCCTTTCTAGGTCCATCGAAATTGATTTTCACAAAATTTTTATTTGGTGGTTCCCATTTTTATGTTTTTTCTTTTGCTCCTACTATGTTGCATTTTCTTAGTTGGGTAGTCATTATCTTCTCCATTATTGACTTCTACCCATGTTTTGATATGGAATAATATAAATTTCAAAATGTTATTCTTTTTTTTAAAATTCCTTGTTGTTGAAAATCACTTGGTTTCTAAAGTATTGTATATTCCACCAAGTGAAGAATATAATTATTAGTTCTTCCCGCTCAAGGTTGACTTTCAGTTAGTTTAAAGCCTCACATGAGCGGTATGGGTTCCAATTGATTCCGTTAAATACGCTACTCAAGATTGGTACCATGTTTGTCACTATTTGTCTTGTTACCGGACAATCAATCAATAAGTGTCCAAGTATTCCAAGTTATGGTTTCACAAGACACATTCCATTGGTACATCAATGTTTTGTGGTCTTAGTGATGAGGGATCATCCTCAACACCAACCATACAAGGACCACTCACTAGAGTTAGAGCTAGAACATTGAAGAAGTCTACATCATCTTCAAGATATGTCATGAAAGGATCTATCACTAGATGAAGAACAAAAAGAATCCAAGAGGAGAATCCATACATAATTGAAGATGATCGAGGAAGCGAGGAATGCGGCTAAATCGAGATTTGAGCAAGCCAGTCAAAATATCGGCTCTGAGAACAAAATCTCGCTCGAGATCCCAGTCAAAATTTCCTTTTTTCGAGATTCATAAGATCAGCCGAGATCTTATTAGTTGTTAGTTATTTTATATTTTAATACCTTGAAAATCTCTAAACATTCTAAAGGTATCTTTTGGTTTTGATCCTATTTTTTAGGATTATCTTTTATTTTATTTTTAGAGGAATCTTGCCTATAAATAGTCTTATAAGGATGAGATTATAAAGAAGATTTGATTGATTATTGATTTCCATAATATTGTGAGATACTCGTTGCTTCATTTAAGAAGTGTATGTTTTATTCATTCCAATTCAACAAAAAGAGAGGCTTTGATTGAATAGTTGTTAGTATTTGCTAGGTTGTTCTTGTGTGTATTAATCTTTTTAAAGATTGATGCTACTAGTCAAACTAGTACCTCATTGTGCTTGTCTTAAGTAGAAGGCTTGTGTAAGGTTGGAGAAGGAAGTGTTAAGGTAACTCTTTGTTGAGGGTTTTGATCCAATTGATCAAGGTTCATTGCAAGTTTATAACTTGGTTCTATCGTCCCGTATTTTCCATCAATTTCGTCAATTGTCATCTTCTTTTATCTTTCCATTATCATCCATAACATTTAAGTTCTTATTCTCCGAGTTTATGAAAATCTCGGCCTTACCATACAAATCTCGCCCTATATTTGCACAGAGATTTGCTTTCGTCGTCGCTTTTGTGGACTTCAATCTAGAGCGGGAAATTACGGCATCAACCCCGCATCACTTAGTCTCTTCTTTGTTTGTAGACCTTTTTTGTGATTTTCCATATAAAATGCTTGATTTTTTCGGGGGCGGGGGAGGGGGCATATCTAGCTTCCAAATCCATGAGCAATCTTATTTTTCCATTCTTTTTTCCCCATGGATCATATCCACGGATAAATTTGTGGAGAACCATCCATGTTGGTCCGGTGTCCAATATAGTCTGTTCGTACATCTATTGGTCCGAATTTGGATTGTTTTGAACTTGATATTACTGGATCCGGATGCATCCACCAAGGATGCTTTTCATTTTTTGTCATGCCCCGTGTTTTGTCAGAGGAGAAGAGCTCGCATACCCTAAGATCATTATTTATTTTTGAGTGGGGGCTACCAAATTGATGATAGTTGTTGGCATTATCCAATTGTTAGTCCAGACATCTATATACTATCCATTCCCCACTTGTCATCTAAGCCCCTTTCTAAAGTTTTCTCTCAAACTTACAAGCTTTTTCATTGCCATGATTTGCTTCCTTTTGGGTTGTATTCTAGAATGTTTATGTTCTTTAAGTACTTTTCTGATACTACTCGAACCCACACATTTTCTGGTTCCGCTAGTATCTTCCATAGAAGTTTGTATTGTGGAGCAATATTTGTGTCTCTAGATTTTCTAATAGCTAGGTCACCCTTTTATTTTGGTTTACAAATTCGTTCTCACCCAATGCATGGTGTACTTTTTGTTCCTTTATTCCAATAGAAATGCTTGCTTACCTTGTCCAATTATTCATGAATATTTGTAGGGAGGAGGAAAGATTGCATAATAAACTAGGTTTTGCGCCGATGTTTGATTTTATCAGCACAACTTGCCCCCCTCCTGGAATGGAGAGTTGGCATTCCATTTTGATAGTCGTTGAGCGTCACTAGGCATCGAATTCCCAATACATTTTTAATGAGATGGGTAGTACTGTTTGTTGTGTTTTTTGTTACTAATCCATTTCTTGTTATGAATGTATGGTTAATCAGCTTTAACATTCTTCCGGCTTTGAAAAAAATGTATTGCACGGATTACAATCGTGCCTACAATGTGCCAATACTTTTGGTAGAAACCGGAGTACATCCCATCTGGTCTTGGCAACTTGTCAATACCGATGTTAAACATTACTTGTTTTATCTCACTACTTGGCATTGGTCTTGTTAGGAACTCATTGTTCCTTTAATCCTCTTTAACTCGTCATCCACAGTTTTAACTTGTCTAAATATGTTTCCGAATGTTGTCTTGTTCCAAAATTTTGCTTTTTTAACAAGGCTCATTTTCTTTGTCAAGTTAAATATGTGGTTTTCCGGGAATTGGACTCGCCATGTCTGTTTAACCAAAATTTTAACATCCTTTCTTCTTGTCCACATCATTTTGACTTGAAAGGTTGTCCTTTTATCCTAACACCATCATTTTGACTTGAAAGGTTTTAACTTGTTCTTTCATTTTTATGGTCCTAGTTTGTGAAGGTGTGGTTTCTTGTTACTAGCGTCGGGTACTTATCGAGGATTTGGTGTTTGCTAGGGCTATATCTAACTTTGCGAATGTGTTATTCAGACCCACTTTCCTCCTCCTCCATGATAAACTACCTTGGGTTGGGATGTCATGGAGAAGGCACGTGTCCTTGAAGTTGATTAATTTGTTAAATCTATTAAGACATCGGAGGGGGGCCGCTAAGTTTTTCATATGAATTATGAATTTCATTTAGGTTATTCATTAATAGGCATGACATGGTTGTGGATTGAATTAAGTTCATCAATGTTTCCAAAATTTTGATTTTTCATTTTCTCTAGGTAGTGCATAAGAAAAGTTAAGCACCATGACGAAATTATTATAGAGATTGTGGTGCTTCATGGTTATACATCGTTTTCCTTTATATAAAACTTATATTGTTTCATTGGCCATCTGATATGCTTTTCATACCATGCAAAAGCCTCTCAAAAAGGCCATTTACTAGGACGAAACAAATGTTCTCAAAAACCTGCTTTACGTCATATTTGTTCATCGGGTTCCACACTCATCTTAGTTTCAATTAGTGTTATAACTTTATATTTTTAATTTTACATATTTTTTTTCAATATTTATCCAAAAATCTTTCTTCTTTATTCCTCTCACGTTCTATATAGATATCTTCATGGGGAACTACTTAGAGTTTTTGGTGGGTAATTATCCATTATTCTACCCATATAGTTCCAATATGAATCTACATTTGTACCTTTAAATACTTTTGAAAAGGTATTTGGTCATATTTCATTTTTGGCCTACCATACGTGTTCAATGAATTCTTACATGTACCCAGGAACCCTTTGCAATGTTTAAATATAGGCTCATGCCCTTGGTATTTATATTTAAAATATGATTTATCTTCATGGGGACTTACATGTCTGGATAGGAATGACACCCATTTGGGGTAAAAATTCTCAACTTTTTAGTATATGATTTGTGTGACTAGTATATCTTTCTTATATCATTCACGAGGTTGATTGCACTCGCAATATTCCAATTGGGCAAAATTGGTGTATACTCCTTTCCATTATTCATGCTAGTCTTTTCATACCATGGTTATGAGTTATTGCTTTTTTTTTATTTGTTATTGTTTTCCCATTACCGTATAAACCAAGAACAACGGAGATGGCGGTTTGACTCCCTCAGAAATAACTAGTACGTGCACAACGTACATTCAATTTTCATGTCAGTAACCTTGCTCGTGACACATAAACAATTACATAAATAGCTATCGAAAGTATGAAATAATGTAGCTAGTGTCTAGTTTCTACATTTAGACGTACAAACTTTCAAACAATTCAAGAGGGAAGCTTGTCACGCTCAGGATATGTGCACAATAAGTCTTAAATTTATACTCGTTATATTTCTCCTAACTCCTAGCGCACCCGCAGTGTACGGGACGTTCGTAGTGTGGATAGTATTCCGAGGTCGAACACAAAGACTAAGGTGGGATTGATTCGGTTTATGATTAAGTCTAGTGAAGATCTAAGTTAAGAAATGAGAAAGGAATAAAGAAATGAAAAATCTCAATTGTTTTTTGGTTGGTTTTTGGTGATCAATCAAAGATCACAATTCATGTAAAAGTAAGCAATCAACTAAGCTAACGAATCAAAACAAAGAAACAAGCTAAACAAGATATAGATCAAAGAAAGAAAAGACGGATTCTAGGGGTTGGAAGTTCCGGTTATGGCATAGGACTCAAGCTATCTATTCATTCTTTGGATTAACTATGTTGGGGTTAAGTGTTTCTAGATTGGGATCAATCACCGGTAAGTCTCATGATCCACTAGTCCATTTCCTAGGTCTCATTACCGGGTAAGTCTCTAAGAACCTAAGGAACGGAATTCTACACAAACCGGATTGTTACCTAGAGATCTTAACCTATCCTTACCGGGTAAGTCTCGGAAAGGGAAGTTCTAAGCAACTATCCTAGCACACTTAATTCAATGGCGGCTTATTAGGCTCACCACTACCTAAGGTTTGTTACCTTTGGAATCTAAGAGTAAGGATAACCGGGTAAGTCTCTCCTAACACTTAGTTGCTAACACTAGGTCACCCTAGGATAGATTTAACTCAACAAACACTTAGGATTTCAACATCCTAACAATCTAAGACCAGATCCATCGAACCAGGAAAATCACGGGTTGTTCTACCTAAACCACGGCCGTGGTTGTCAAGAACCAACCGTGATTCCTAACAGAGGCTACGTTTATGCACACAAGTCATCCAAAGATAAATCTAAGTTCGTCCTATCATAGCCCTAGCCATAACCATCCTTTCCTTACCCTAGAACCACATCTATTTAGCCTACAACATTCATAATAGAAATCGAAACAAGCAAACATAAAATCATGACATTCATTTGCAAAATGATGAAGGAAAAGAGATGAACAAATGAACTTAAATCCAAACCAAGCTGAAAATAGAATTAGAGTAACTCACAATCCTTCCAAAAGAAGGTTCAAATGGTTCATACAACTCTAGAAATAGAATCCGAAACTCTTCACTACAAAGCTATCAAAGTGTGGCAATGGTGTGTGTGCTCCTTCTCCTCTTCAATGGAGCTCTTCCTCTTCCTCTTTGACACTTTCCTTCCTAGAAAAACTTCTGTTGAGAGAATATTTTTGTTAGAGGAAATGGATAATGGATGAGCTGCTCCAAGATTGCTCCCAGCTGCCTCTCACAGCCCATTAAGGACCACTTTTATAACAAACTTGCATGAGCTGGCCATGAGAGTCGTGGCACAGCTGTCACAAGAATCTGGCAAAATCCACGGTTGATTCCACGGCCGTGGAGTGTCAGAGAACCGTGATTCTGTGCAGAAACTTCGCCTTGGATCATTAAGCTGTGATTTGGTGCATGGCTAGTGTTGGCAAGGTTCCATGAGTCCTCCTTAGCCCTTGATTTGTGCCCTAATGAGTCCGAGGGTGCGTCATCTAGATGAACGATCCTCAAACGCATCGTTTTAGCTCCTAAATTTCCCGAAATACCTATAAAACACGCACAAGTCCGTGTAGACGTCTATCTCGACAAAATACATGAATTGAGTGCAAAACGTCTTGAACTAATGCTAAACCACGCATGAATGAGCGAGAAATCTATCTAAATGATTACCTAAAACTAAGTCATAAATCGTGTTATCAAAATACCCCATACTTAAGGTTTGCTCGTCCCTGAGCAAATTCCCAACTATAGACTAAGAGATGACATGATTTATGTATGCAGAAAAATGGCAAAAATCTTTTTGGGTTTGTGCTTCTACTATTGGATCACCTTCATAGTCATGTTTCATGGTAATGGACAAGCAATTATGTATCAAACAAATGAAGGCATGGAAAGACAATCGTACTTAACTCAAAGACATGCATGAGATGTAAAGATGAAGAGGTCAAGAAGATCAAGAGTATATCCAATCTAGATTACTAAGTCTTACAAACATGCAAGTAGGTCATAAGGTCTTGTGACATAAAAGGCCAAGAAACGTTGTGATTAGGTGGGGAATTTTCTAGGTTATGTGATGCTAATCCGGGAATGGAACTAACTTCACATCCTTGTCCTCGATCAACTTCCCTCAAGTGTATATTTTTCTCTATCTTGCTTTCTTTTCTTTTTCTTTAACTTATTTTTGAGACAATGGCATTGGTGTACAATAGCCGAAACCTCGGTGATTAGCCGTCCTCGGGCTTTTTCTATTTTTCAAGGTGCATCCACACCGGGCACACTTACCAAAGCTCGTTAGGGCTATTGGTTCATTTGACTTTAGCAAGGCACCAACACCCGATTATGTGAAGTGTACCGAGTTACTTGTCATTTAAACCAATGCCCCCAAACCTCTGTTTTTTGCTACACTTCCACAATAATTTCAGCATTTCATTCCTGACATTTCTTTCATCAACAACTTTACCCCACACTTGCTTTTCACACACTTCAACACACTAGCATGCTCCTATTCCCGGATGGGTTAAAAGAGGTCTATTTTACATCAATTGAGGTGCTCAAGCAATCATGATCAAGATGAGAAGTAGAGAAGGATGAAATGCCTCATTCATTCCTAGATGGTATGCAAGAACTATCATGTAATTTTGATTTTCAATACTCAATCCATTCTAGGCAAACATCATGATCATAAATCATTCATAGAATTTAAGAGAAGTAGTTCAAGTCCACATATGCATTTATCAATTCAACACATAAGGCCCTCCATAGCCAATCCACAAGACAAGATTCATCATTAGGATCATATCCAAGCCTAGAAAGCACAAAAATTTTTTAAATTTTCTGATTTTTATGGGATTTTGAAAATATGTATGTACAATGAAAGACATGTGCAAATATTAAACTATCCTAGATGCTCATCATGCAAAGGATCATGCAAACCCCACCCCATACTTAGAAACACATTGTCCCCAATGTGTAAATGAAGTAAAGAGAGTGAAAGAAGGTTCTCACAATGTAAAAGTGATTTGCTATGGTATTTGGGATTCTCAAGTGAATTGATGTTGGATGATCCTATCAACCATGGTACAAAGCTCTAAGCATCACCAAAGCTTCGAAACCCGCGCTAGGCACCGCTAGCCGTCCAAGTTCCGCGTCCGCTCCACCCATAATTGGTGAGGGGTTCATCATCATCATTCATATGCCAAGATAGGCTTTTAATGCCACTAATGTTCTAGCACACACACGAAACACAAAACACATAAAGCACACAAAAACAGAAAAAAAAAATCTAAGCAAAAACGAAAAATGAAAAGGGAAAGATGTTACCAATGGGTTGCCTCCCACCAAGCGCTTCTTTAAGGTCATTAGCTTGACCAAACTCGGGAGTGTCTACTCAAGGTGAAGTGGGGCAATCATGTCCACCGGAGTTCCGGGGATATACTTCTTCAACCGGTGCCCATTCACCTTAAAGTTCCCACAATGTTCCCCTACTATCTCAATAGCTCCATGGGGAAGATCTTCTTTACCACATATGGCCCGGTCCATCTTGATTTGAGCTTTCCGGGAAAAAGCCACAACCTTGAGTTGAAGAGAAGGACAAGGTCGCCTTCACTCAACTCCTTCGGGATGAGGCGCTTGTCATGCTATCTTTTGGTCCTCTCCTTGTAGATCCGGGCATTCTCATAAGATTCCAACCGGATCTCCTCAAGGGCGTTTATATCAAGCAACCTCTTCTCTCCCGCCTCCTTGAGGTCGAAATTTAGCCACTTAATGGCCCAATAAGCTCTATGCTCCATTTCCACCGGAAGATGGCAAGACTTACCATAGACTAACTTGTAAGGAGTGGTTCCAATTGGTGTCTTGAAGGCGGTTCTATATGCCCACAATGCGTCATTGAGCTTCATAGCCCAATCCTTTCTAGTCCTAGACACCGTCTTCTCAAGGATGGCCTTGATCTTCCGGTTGGAGATCTCCACTTGGCCACTAGTTTGGGGATGGTAAGGTGTTGCCACCTTATGAGTCACCCCATACTTGGCCAAAAGCGCCCCAAAGTTCCTATTTGTGAAGTGCTTCCCTCCATCACTAATGATCACCCTTGGTGTTCCAAACCTAGGGAAGATCACTCGGTTGAAAAACCGCACCACCACCTTGGCATCGTTTGTAGGAGGGGCGATTGTCTCCACCCATCTTGACATGTAGTCCACCGCCAATAGGATGTAGAGGTTGCCACATGAAGAAGGGAATGGTCCCATGAAGTCCACACCCCACACATCAAAAATCTCCACTTCTTGGATGTTGTTCAAGGGCATTTCATTCCTCCTTGAGATGTTGCCCGTCCTTTGGCAAGCATCACATGCCGCTACAAAACCTTGCACATCTCTAAACAAGTTAGGCCAATAAAATCCGGATTGCAATACCTTTGCACACGTCTTGTGTGAGCTAGCATGGCCTCCACATGGTAAGGAGTGACAATGCTGGATCACACTCTCCACTTCATCTTCCGGTATGCATCTTCTAAACATTCCGTCCGGCCCTCTCTTGAATAGAAGTGG
Organism: Fagopyrum esculentum; assembly: GCA_033239045.1. Classification (NCBI taxonomy): domain Eukaryota; kingdom Viridiplantae; phylum Streptophyta; class Magnoliopsida; order Caryophyllales; family Polygonaceae; genus Fagopyrum; species Fagopyrum esculentum. Next base: position 117,236,265 of record BSUD01000005.1, read on the forward strand.
CTCACTCCAATAGTAGTGCCTCACATCATTGAAGAACTTTTTCCTTTGAGCATATGTCAAACCGGGAGGCACTTCCTCACACACTAAGTAGTTCACGATGTCGGCGTACCATGGCTCACTTCCTCTAGACACTTGGAACAAGCATTCCTCCACCATTTGCAATTGCTCATCCCGGAATGAGTCATCTATCGGGATGTTATCCTTTTCAAGCTCCAATGGTGGGAGTCTACTAAGGTGATCCGCCACGGAGTTCTCGGATCCCTTCTTGTCCCGTATTTCTAAATCAAACTCTTGAAGAAGAAGGATCCACCGGATCAACCTTGGTTTGGCATCCTTCTTTGTAAGTAGATAACGGATCGCAGCATGATCCGTATAAACTATGACCTTCGCTCCAACAAGGAATGAGCGGAACTTCTCAAATGCATACACAACCGCTAGCAACTCCTTCTCGGTGGTAGCATAATTGAGTTGGGCATCATCTAGCGTCTTGCTAGCATAATAAATAGCATGAGTACGCCCTTCTTTCCTTTGCCCCAAGACAGCCCCAACGGCTACATCGCTTGCATCACACATGATCTCAAACGGTAAACTCCAATCCGGAGGTTGCATGATAGGTGCGGAGATCAATGCGTTCTTCAACCTGCAAAAAGCCTCAAGACAATCCTTGGAAAAGACAAAATCAACATCTTTCATTAGTAGGTTAGTGAGAGGCTTAGAAATTTTAGAGAAATCTTGAATGAACCTCCGGTAGAAACCGGCATGCCCTAAGAAACTTCTTACCCCTTTTACCGAGGTAGGTGGTGGCAATTTCTCTATAGTTTCAATCTTGGCCCTATCAACCTCAATGCCACGGTTAGACACCAAGTGTCCTAACACAATGCCTTCACTTACCATGAAGTGGCATTTTTCCCAATTTAAGACAAGATTTGTCTCCTCACATCTTTGCAATACTAATGACAAGTTAGCCAAGCAATTATCAAAGGAAGAACCATAGACAGAGAAATCATCCATAAACACTTCCATGATATTTTCTATGTATTCCGAAAAGATAACCATCATACACCTTTGGAAGGTGGCGGGTGCATTACACAACCCAAATGTCATTCTCCTATATGTAAAGGTACCCCATGGACATGTAAAGGTTGTTTTCTCTTGGTCATCGGGGTGGATGGGGATTTGGAAGAATCCACTATATCCATCTAAGTAACAAAAATGAGAGTGTTGAGCTAACCTTTCTAGCATTTGGTCAATGAAGGGGAGAGGGAAGTGATCTTTCCTAGAGGCCATGTTCAATTTCCTATAATCAATGCACATCCTCCACCCCGTAACCGTCCTAGTCGGGATTAGTTCATTGTTCTCATTAGTCACTACGGTCATCCCACCCTTCTTAGGTACTACATGAACGGGGCTAACCCACTTACTATCCGAGATAGGGTAGATAATTCCCGCATCTAGCAACTTAATGATTTCCTTTTTGACCACCTCTTTCATTATGGGATTTAATCTCCTTTGATGTTCAATAGAGGGTTTGTGGTTATCTTCCATCATTATCTTATGCATGCATAAAGAAGGCTTAATGCCAACTAAATCATCAATAGTATAACCAATGGCTTTTCTATGCAATCTTAGTTCATGTAACAACTTAGCAAGTTCATCATCACTTAAGCATGCATTAACAATCACCGGATATGAAGAATTTTCACCAAGAAAAGCATATTTCAAATGAGAGGGGAGGGGTTTAAGTTCAAGTGAAGGAGGACCTTTATCGGTTGAAGACGATCCAAATAAGGTTGGATGAGATGAATCTAAAGCAAATGAAGACTCCCCATGGCTCCTAGAAGCTTGATCATCATCAAGAGCTGATCCAGGGAAAACCACGGTTGGAAACACGGGTTGCTCATCTTCCACGGCCGTGGTTCTTGCCAAGCTTGCTTCCCGGAGTTGTCCAGAAAGTTTGACGGCCGTGGAATATAAATCTCGACCGTGGAACTTGCAGCTGTTCAACACCTCTTCGTGGCCTTCAAATCCAACTCTTGGCTCCTCTTCCAATGCATCCAAGGCCTTGATCTCTTCATTGCAAGCCTCCTCAACACCTTCCTCCATCATACTTAAGGTAAGAACCTTCTCCAAGGGATCCTTGATCAAGATCGAGCTCACAACTTCTCTAGATTCTTCATGCTCGACTATGTTGAAGACATCCTCATCAAGGGTTGGCCCTTTCATCATTGTGGACAACTTGAACTTGATGTTCTCTTCTCCAATGTTGAAGGAGAGAGTCCCGTTCTTGCAATCCACTAGGCATCCGGAAGTGGCTAGGAAAGGTCTTCCTAAGATGATAGGAACCGGATAGTCCGCCGGAATATCCAAGACGACGAAGTCAATTGGCACATAGAATCCTCCTAGTTGCACCGGGATGTCCTCTAAAATCCCAACCGGATGAGTGATAGAACGATCCGCCATATAGAGGGTCATCTTGATCGGTTTTGGCTCTCCTAGCCCGACCTTGTTACAAAGTGCAAGCGGTATGATGCTTACACTCGCTCCAAGATCACAAAGGGCCTCGTACTTCACGTCTCCCACTCCAATTGGAACACAAAAATAACACGGATCTCTTAGCTTGGGATGCATCTCCTCCTTCATTGTTTGGATCAATTCCGAGGATCTCTTGGTCATTCTTATCTCCCCATACTCTTCCAACTTCCTTTTGTTGGAGAGTATCTCTTTCAAAAACTTGCCATATGCCGGCATTCCTAAAATGGCATCCATGAACGGAATGTTAATATGCAATTTAGACATTAGTTCAAGGAACTTAACAAAGTGATTGTCCAAACGAGCTCTTGCTCTTGATTGTGGGAACGGTAGTGGTGGCTTGTATGGAGGGGGCGCCACATAGGTTGGCTCTACATCCTTGCTCTTGCTTCCATCTCTTTGCAACTTTCCCTCTTCTACCACTACTTGCTTTCCCTTAGCATTGTCCTTGGGCAAAGGATCTTTCATACTCAACCCACTCCTCGTTGTGATAGCCAACACTTGGCCTCTCGGGTTGTCTTCGGTTCTTCCGGGAAGCTTTCCCGGGTCTCTATGGGTTTCACCCGCCTTTTGGAACACTTGTGCTTCCAAAACCTTTTGAGCTTTAGAGATTGAAGTCACGGTGCTCTTAAGGCCACTCAACCTTCCTAGCAATTGCTCAAACATTATTTCGGTTCTATCCTTGGGAGGTTGAGTAGATCTGGGTGGAGGTTCTTGTGAAGCTCTTGGTGGTGGAGTTGTGCTTGTGGAAGCGGGAGGGTTCAAGGCTCCATCCGGGTTAGAGTAAGAAAATCCGGGATGGTTGTGGTTAGGCCGGTAATTGTTGAATTGCCGGTTGTTGTTGAAACTCCTTGGGCCTTGGTAATTGTTGAAGTTGCCCCTTCCCATTTAATTCACATCCTCCTCCTTGGAAGACAAGTTGGCTTGTGGAAGCACTTGAGGAGTTGCTTGGTTCTTCAAAGTTGTAGCACACAACTCCCTCAAGGACTTCAACTCGTTGTTGATGGCGTCAAGCTTGAAATTGCTCATGGTGACTTCACTCACCTCATATGCTCCCGCCTTTCTCCCTTCACTCTTCCTATGGGAGTATTTCTCAATCACTAGAGCTTGCTTCTCCACAAACTCCCAAGCTTCATCTACATGCTTCTCCATAAAAGTCCCACCGGAAAGAGATTGGAGCTTGAATTGGCTATCTTCATCAAGTCCCTTGAAGTAGATTTCCAATAGCTCAATTTTCGGTATGCCATGGTGTGGGCAATCAAGGAGAAGATCTTCGAACCTCTCCCAAGACTTGAACAAGCTTTCTCTATCCTTCATCACGAAGGCATTGATCTTCCCTCTTAACTCGGTAGTCTTGGAAGGTGGGAAGAACTTGGTCAAAAACTCGGTTGTCATCTCCTCCCAAGTACCAACTCGCCCTTGTGGAATAGATTGATACCAAGCCAAGGCTTTATCCTTAAGAGAGAAGGAAAAAGCCCTAAGCTTATGGTTGTTGCTCTCCAATCTTGGCGGTCTAAGAGTCTCCATCAAGATCTCATAATTCATCAAATGTTGATGAGGAGACTCTCCTTCCATCCCTCCAAATTGATTATGCCGGATCATTTGTAGAACTTGAGGGCGGAGCTCATAATTGTGAGTTGCGGGATCTCCTAAGTTCACGCCCGGACGGTGTGCTCTTTGTGCCGGATCCATACGTCTCCCTAGGGTTTGTGGCTCCTCAAATGCAATGGGAAAAAACCTAACATTAGCCGCCGGCTGCGGTTGTGGTGGAGGAGGTGGAGGTTGTTGACGATTAAGCTCCCCTCGTACAAGGGTTTGCCTAATCTCATCAATCTCCCTCCTAGTTGCTTCTTGCCTCTCATTGGCAAGTCTCCTTTCTTCCTCCAAGAGCTCATCTCTTAGCCTTATTTGCTCTAAGGCTTCATCCAACTCAGCTTGGAGATCTCTTCCGGCCATCTCTTTTCCCTTTTTAATACTCTTGGATCTAGATCTAAGGGTTTTCTCCGGTTCGGGATCGAATGGAGCTAAATCCTTGCCACGAGATCTTCGCATACACCTAGAGAATAAGAGATGTCCTGAAAAAGCAAAGACATACACCAAAGAGAGATCAAAAGCAACAAGAAAGATCTACACTAATAAACAATCACAAAATAGACTCAATCTAGACCTAGTCCCCGGCAACGGCGCCAAAAACTTGTCACGCTCAGGATATGTGCACAATAAGTCTTAAATTTATACTCGTTATATTTCTCCTAACTCCTAGCGCACCCGCAGTGTACGGGACGTTCGTAGTGTGGATAGTATTCCGAGGTCGAACACAAAGACTAAGGTGAGATTGATTCGGTTTATGATTAAGTCTAGTGAAGATCTAAGTTAAGAAATGAGAAAGGAATAAAGAAATGAAAAATCTCAATTGTTTTTTGGTTGGTTTTTGGTGATCAATCAAAGATCACAATTCATGTAAAAGTAAGCAATCAACTAAGCTAACGAATCAAAACAAAGAAACAAGCTAAACAAGATATAGATCAAAGAAAGAAAAGACGGATTCTAGGGGTTGGAAGTTCCGGTTATGGCATAGGACTCAAGCTATCTATTCATTCTTTGGATTAACTATGTTGGGGTTAAGTGTTTCTAGATTGGGATCAATCACCGGTAAGTCTCATGATCCACTAGTCCATTTCCTAGGTCTCATTACCGGGTAAGTCTCTAAGAACCTAAGGAACGGAATTCTACACAAACCGGATTGTTACCTAGAGATCTTAACATATCCTTACCGGGTAAGTCTCGGAAAGGGAAGTTCTAAGCAACTATCCTAGCACACTTAATTCAATGGCGGCTTATTAGGCTCACCACTACCTAAGGTTTGTTACCTTTGGAATCTAAGAGTAAGGATAACCGGGTAAGTCTCTCCTAACACTTAGTTGCTAACACTAGGTCACCCTAGGATAGATTTAACTCAACAAACACTTAGGATTTCAACATCCTAACAATCTAAGACCAGATCCATCGAACCAGGAAAATCACGGGTTGTTCTACCTAAACCACGGCCGTGGTTGTCAAGAACCAACCGTGATTCCTAACAGAGGCTACGTTTATGCACACAAGTCATCCAAAGATAAATCTAAGTTCGTCCTATCATAGCCCTAGCCATAACCATCCTTTCCTTACCCTAGAACCACATCTATTTAGCCTACAACATTCATAATAGAAATCGAAACAAGCAAACATAAAATCATGACATTCATTTGCAAAATGATGAAGGAAAAGAGATGAACAAATGAACTTAAATCCAAACCAAGCTGAAAATAGAATTAGAGTAACTCACAATCCTTCCAAAAGAAGGTTCAAATGGTTCATACAACTCTAGAAATAGAATCCGAAACTCTTCACTACAAAGCTATCAAAGTGTGGCAATGGTGTGTGTGCTCCTTCTCCTCTTCAATGGAGCTCTTCCTCTTCCTCTTTGACACTTTCCTTCCTAGAAAAACTTCTGTTGAGAGAATATTTTTGTTAGAGGAAATGGATAATGGATGAGCTGCTCCAAGATTGCTCCCAGCTGCCTCTCACAGCCCATTAAGGACCACTTTTATAACAAACTTGCATGAGCTGGCCATGAGAGTCGTGGCACAGCTGTCACAAGAATCTGGCAAAATCCACGGTTGATTCCACGGCCGTGGAGTGTCAGAGAACCGTGATTCTGTGCAGAAACTTCGCCTTGGATCATTAAGCTGTGATTTGGTGCATGGCTAGTGTTGGCAAGGTTCCATGAGTCCTCCTTAGCCCTTGATTTGTGCCCTAATGAGTCCGAGGGTGCGTCATCTAGATGAACGATCCTCAAACGCATCGTTTTAGCTCCTAAATTTCCCGAAATACCTATAAAACACGCACAAGTCCGTGTAGACGTCTATCTCGACAAAATACATGAATTGAGTGCAAAACGTCTTGAACTAATGCTAAACCACGCATGAATGAGCGAGAAATCTATCTAAATGATTACCTAAAACTAAGTCATAAATCGTGTTATCAAAATACCCCATACTTAAGGTTTGCTCGTCCCTGAGCAAATTCCCAACTATAGACTAAGAGATGACATGATTTATGTATGCAGAAAAATGGCAAAAATCTTTTTGGGTTTGTGCTTCTACTATTGGATCACCTTCATAGTCATGTTTCATGGTAATGGACAAGCAATTATGTATCAAACAAATGAAGGCATGGAAAGACAATCGTACTTAACTCAAAGACATGCATGAGATGTAAAGATGAAGAGGTCAAGAAGATCAAGAGTATATCCAATCTAGATTACTAAGTCTTACAAACATGCAAGTAGGTCATAAGGTCTTGTGACATAAAAGGCCAAGAAACGTTGTGATTAGGTGGGGAATTTTCTAGGTTATGTGATGCTAATCCGGGAATGGAACTAACTTCACATCCTTGTCCTCGATCAACTTCCCTCAAGTGTATATTTTTCTCTATCTTGCTTTCTTTTCTTTTTCTTTAACTTATTTTTGAGACAATGGCATTGGTGTACAATAGCCGAAACCTCGGTGATTAGCCGTCCTCGGGCTTTTTCTATTTTTCAAGGTGCATCCACACCGGGCACACTTACCAAAGCTCGTTAGGGCTATTGGTTCATTTGACTTTAGCAAGGCACCAACACCCGATTATGTGAAGTGTACCGAGTTACTTGTCATTTAAACCAATGCCCCCAAACCTCTGTTTTTTGCTACACTTCCACAATAATTTCAGCATTTCATTCATGACATTTCTTTCATCAACAACTTTACCCCACACTTGCTTTTCACACACTTCAACACACTAGCATGCTCCTATTCCCGGATGGGTTAAAAGAGGTCTATTTTACATCAATTGAGGTGCTCAAGCAATCATGATCAAGATGAGAAGTAGAGAAGGATGAAATGCCTCATTCATTCCTAGATGGTATGCAAGAACTATCATGTAATTTTGATTTTCAATACTCAATCCATTCTAGGCAAACATCATGATCATAAATCATTCATAGAATTTAAGAGAAGTAGTTCAAGTCCACATATGCATTTATCAATTCAACACATAAGGCCCTCCATAGCCAATCCACAAGACAAGATTCATCATTAGGATCATATCCAAGCCTAGAAAGCACAAAAAGTTTTTAAATTTTCTGATTTTTATGGGATTTTGAAAATATGTATGTACAATGAAAGACATGTGCAAATATTAAACTATCCTAGATGCTCATCATGCAAAGGATCATGCAAACCCCACCCCATACTTAGAAACACATTGTCCCCAATGTGTAAATGAAGTAAAGAGAGTGAAAGAAGGTTCTCACAATGTAAAAGTGATTTGCTATGGTATTTGGCTTTGTTCTTGTGAGTCTTATCAGCCATGTGTTCTGAGATAGTTGATCTTCTTTGATAGGTTACCTTGTTCCTTTCAAACTCATACCTTGACTTCAATATGGTGAAGATTCAACGATGTTAATGACACGAATAAGATCAATTTTTATGAATTCAAAACTCTTAACACCAATCATATTCATATCCAACAAAAGGAACAGTAGGAGACAAACATGAAAGATGGGTAAAAGTATTCATATAACAAACAAAATGAGAATTTGACTGAATGAACAATGTATCAGGTAGCATACATTCATGATAGAGAGATTTTCATTTTTGATTTCGGCATCATTGCTCCATCAAGGGTTTCGTTGGCAACTTATATGAGTACGCCACTTGTTTTTCATCCATAATCCAAATCTTGTATATTGTTCTAGCGAGATTCCTACAAGTCTTTGTTCTCTAATGATTTTCAAGAATAGCCAACTCATTGGCTGATAGAACTCAGCAAACACTGACCACCATCACCACCATAGAACCTATCGACAACTTGATGCTCCAATGCCTACTCCCGTCCGATGGATGAAACAGTAAATACAGTAATAGATAAACCTCAATTAGAACATCTGTGAAGGATCTTGAAATTAAGTGAATCAGATCTAGGAGGTTGCTTATGGGAAGAGAAGCTACCTCGAGGATTTCTGAATTCGCAAGTCACCAGAGAGATTTTGGATTTGGGGAGAGAACTTTTCTTAAAATTGGATAGATAGCAAAAATACCTTACCAAAGGCTACAAAAGCCAAAATATGACGATTTACTATCACAGTTGAAATAAGGAAATGCAATATACTAAACCGGGTTTAACTAGAAGTATTAAACCGGTGTACCCTGTATCAGTACTTCCTCGTTCACACGATCCTTGCCCTCAAGGATCAAAAGAAGGATGCTTGTTGATGAAGTCTGGATAGACCTTCCAAGTAGCTTGCTCTATTGGATATCTCTTCCATTTGATGAGGACTTTTGTAGCAGCTCCATTCCTCCACTTCACCATCTTCCTCTCAAGGATTGCTTCAGGTTCTTTGTACTGATCCAGGTCAAGGAGGTATTGCGGTAAGCTTGTCACATTAGTAGGAGGTCGAGTACATAGCTTGAGTTGACTTACGTGAAACACATTGTGGATTGCAGCTGATGGAGGAAGTTTCAGTTTGTATGCTACAAGCCCAATCTTCTCATTTACCCGGAAAGGGCCATAGAATTTTGGTAAGATTTTATGAGGACCCCTGTTTTGCAGAGAATGTTGTCGGTAGGACTGTAGTTTCAAGTAAACCCAATCCCCGTTATCGAATGCTCTTGCTGATCTTCGAGAGTTAGCTGATTGCTTCATTCTATGTTGTGCTCTCAAAAGATGGAAACGGAGCATGCTAATTATATCCTCCCTCTTTTGCAAACTTCTGTCAACTACGCTCGAGCTACTTTCTCCTGGAAGGTAAGGCAAATGAATAGGAGTTGGTTGTCCATATACAATCTCATAAGGTGTAGCCTAAATTGCTGAATGAAAAGTGGTATTATACCACCATTCGGTGAGCGGGAGCCATTTGCTCCAAGAGTGGGGTGCTTCAGTTGTCATACACCTCAAATAAGACTCTAGAGTTCTGTTTGCCACTTCGGTTTGACCGACTTACTGGGGGTGGTAGGCTGTGGAGAAATTGAGGTCCACTCCCTAAACTCTAAATATCTCCTTCCAGACCTCACTAAAAAATATGGGATCTCTATCACTCACAATACACTGTGGCATCCCATGAAGGTTAAAGACATTATTCAAGTACACTTGAGCTACTTCAATGGCTGTGTAAGGGTGAGATAAGGCCATGAAATGCGCGTTTTTACTCATTATGTCAATGACAACCAGAATGCAATGTTTCTGGTGAGATGAAGGTAGACCTTCAGTAAAGTCCATACTTATGGATTGCCAGATTCTCTTTGGGAATGGTAGAGGCTGCAACAGGCCGGGTGATGCAGCTAAATCAGCTTTGTTCTTCTGGCATACATCACAGTTTCTAATATAGTATTGTACTTCTTTGTTCATTCCTGTCTAGAAAAATATAAATTTAATCCTCTACAGTGTTGCATCCCTTCTAGAGTACCCTCCAAAATCTGAATCATGCATCCATTTTAGGATTTTTATTTTGAGATCCTCGACCTTCCCAATCACCAGTTTTCCTTTCCTCCTTAATTCACCATCTGAGAAAGTGAACTTTGCATGGGAAGTGGGATTAGTTTGCAAATCTAAAATAATCTTCTGTAGCGATGGATTAAAATTCCACCTTTCTTTGATTTCATCATACAGTTCATGATGAGCCTGATTCAATGTAATTTGGAGAAGTTGAGCATCACTTACTCTTGACAAGGCATCTGTTGCAAAATTCTCTTTACCTTGTTTGTAGTGAATTTCATATGAATACCCCATAAGCTTGGATAACCACATTTGTTGGAATGGGGTAGTTACCCTTTGCTCTAAAAGGTATTTGAGACTTTTCTGATCAGTCTTGATTATGAAGGTTTGGTGCGTCAGATAGGAGCTCCAAGTTTGAATTGCATACACTATCGCCATCAATTATTTCTCATACACAGACAAAGCTTGGTGTCTGGGCCCCAATGCTCGACTGATAAAGCATATTGGGTGATGCTCTTGCATAAGAACCGCTCCAATACCTACATTTGATGCATCTGTTTCAACAACAAATGTTTTAGTAAAATCAGGTAAGGCTAAAACAGGTAAAGTAGATAAAGCAGTTTTTAGATTGTTGAAAGCATTCTCGGCTCCACTATCCCAAGCAAATCCATCCTTCTTTAGCAGACTTGATAATGGCTTAGCTATGATGCTATAACTGTGTATGAACCTTTTGTAGTAGTTAGCTAACCCCAGAAAACTCCTTAACTGCTTTTGATTTGAGGGAGTAGGTCATTCATGAATGGCCTTGATTTTAGCTGTGTCGGTACTAACTCCTTGAGCTGAGATGAAATGGCCCAAATACTCGATAGTTGTAGCTCCAAAGGTGCATTTTGAGGGCTTCAGATACAACTGTTGCTCTCTTAGGGTGATGAAGACAAAATTAAGATGGTGTAGATTCTCTTCCCATGTAGCGCTGTAGATTAGTATATCATAGAAAAATACTAGCACAAACTTCGTTAATACCTACTTAAAAACATGATTCATGAGGCCTTGAAACGTGCATGGGGCATTAGTTAAGTCAAAAGGCATGACCAAATACTCATAATGATCGGAATGAGTTTTGAATGCAGTCTTGTAGACATCTTCCGGTTCCATCCTTAGCTGATGGAAACCAGACCTTAAATCAAGCTTCGAAAAGTACACAAACCCTCCTAATTCATCCAATAAATAATCTATAAGAGGTATGGGATACTTATCTTTGATAGTTTGATGATTGAGACCCCGGTAATCTACACACAAGCGCCATGTTCCATCCTTCTTCTTTACCAGGACAACCGGAGAAGCATATGGGCTAGAGCTGTATTGGATGATACCTTGATCATGCATTTCCTGAATAAGTTTTTCAATCACATCTTTCTGCATTGAAGAGTATCTGTAGGGCCTTTTATTTACAGCATTAGAATCCGCCATCAAAGGGATTTTATGGTTGAATCCTTGCTTGAAAGGGGGTAAATTAGATGGCTCTTCAAATAAATCAGCAAACTCTATTAACAGATCTTGCAACTTAGCATCAACACCATGGTCATCACCAGTGGCAGTTAAATGACAAATCAGCTGCTACAACATTTTCACAAGGATGAATCAGAGAGATTTGATTGTTATTCATGATGACTTTGTTCATACTACGCCCTTTAATTAATTACCAGTTGGAATTGTTGGCACCCCTGATGATATGCTTGACTCCTTTGTGTTGAAATTCCATCTTCATATTCACAAAATCCCACCAGATTGGCCCAATAACAGTCTACCATTGTATGTCCAATACGATATCTCCACAATCCAAAGGTAATGTCCTGAAATCAGCTGATATTGCATACCCTTGAAGTTGAAAGGAAAAACTAGAGCATCTGTAAGTTGATTCCATCTTGTTTCCATTAGTTGATCTCACCCTCATAGGTTTGACAGCATAAGCTTGCATCCCAACGACTTGGCCACCGCCAAATTAATAAAATTATGGGTGCTTCCAAAGTATATTAATATGTGTAATTTTTTTTTACAAAATTGCCCCACCACGCCCATACAATTGTAAGTAGATGATCCACTGATTGCGGCCACAAAAATCTGAGAAGCGTCATCAGTTTCCTCCATATGCAATGCTTCAACCTCTGTTGTCCCAGTATTCATCTCAGGCACACTCCCTTCATCTTCATCACCTTCCAAAACATATATTTGCGTCCTCCTATGTTTCAAGTGATGGTCAGGGTTGTATGTCTCCTCACAAAACATACACAATCCCTGTGCTTTTCTATTTTGCATCTCTTCATAGGATACTTCTTAGACGCTCTACTTGGTAATCCTCTAGCTGGTAAAGGAATTTGGTTATTTTGTGGTAGTTTTGGGATACGTGGGGTTGGCAATAAGGGTGGTGTTTTTATAGAGGGATGTGTTTAATTGGTGGTTATGGTTCTTTTGTGAAGGTAGTTGTAAGGATGCCTCATGGAGCTTGGCAATGCAAGCAACCTCCCCTAATGACTTAGGCTTGAACTGTATCACATGCATCTACAATGAGGATACATATTTGCCAAAAATATACTCAAAGCGTGAGATGGAGGTAAGTCTAGGCGCCCTAGAGCACACTCAAACTTATCCAAAAATTTATCAATTGGCTCATCATGCTTCAAGTTCACCAGATCAGACAACGGATCATCATACATTTTTCCAAACCTCACAGACATGTCAGTCACATAATCAGGCCAAGTCGGGTATACATCCATTCGTGATTTGATGTAATTGTGATGCCAGGTAAGAGCCTTACTCCCTACCATATGCATAGATACCAGACGCACTTTCATATCAAGCAAAGTATTGTCGAGAGTGAAAAATTGCTCACACTTGTAAACCCACTCTTTGAATAGGGTCCCATCAAACTGTGGGAAAGAAATCTTCCCTATCCTTCCAGACAACCCTCCAGGAAACAAAGGATTGTCACTTGTAGTAAGGTTCTGATGTCTTATCAGCCCAGATCTGCCAGATCTTACAAAATCGGTCATGGAGTTCACTTGAGTTGACGAATCTCCTCTAGTGTGACTTTAAATCGGTGTCAAAGGTGAATCTGGTAAACCTTGAGATCCTGAAATCTTCATCAACATCTCTCGGAGCTCTTGGAATTGTTTTGAATTCTCTGATTGAGCCTCCTTTGTTTGTTTTACATGGTCAGCTTTGAGTTCTTCGAATTGTCTCACCAATTCCTGGAACTGTGCTTGACCTCTTATTCCTTCAGCCATGATCGACGCTCTGATACCAATGAAACAGTAAATACAATAACAGATAAACCTCAATTAGAAGATCCGTGAAGGATCTCGAAATTGAGTGAATCAGATCTAAGAGGTTGCTTATGGGAAGAGAAGCTACCTCGAGGAATTCTGAATTCGTAAGTCACTAGAGAGATTTTGGACTTGGGGAGAGAACTTTTCTTAAAATTGGATAGATAGCAAAAATACATTAACAGAGGCCACAAATACCCAAATATGACGGTTTACTATCATAGTTGAAATAACGAAATGCAATATACTAAACCGGGTTTAACTAGAAGTATTAAACCGGTGTACCTTGTATCAATGGAACTCCGCGTCATATATTTTGCTCTCATTTCCTTTGATTATACTTGGAAAGGGAGGATGTTGATTCGAGAGAAGGCCTCTAACTTGTCAGCTTGCGTTTCATTCTTTCTTATCCGGCGTAACAAAACTTTGAAACCCTCACGCTTCGGAATATGTTTGAGATCGTTGTCATCTTTGATGGCAGGTGAACCATTACTAGAGGAATTTTGAGAAGATGATCGATTTAGGAATTTTAGAATCGATTTAGGGATTTTTCTATGTTTGGAGATTTTGGGAGCAGGCACAAGCGCGTTATCCTTTGGCGTTTTTAGATTTTCTGGGTCATTTAAATAAAAAAAAAGAACTTAACAATTTTATTTTGTAACATTAATTAAAATACCCAAACTAAACGGGGTGGTAACTTTGTACCACAATTCCACAAATTGGTAGGGCTATAATATGAGATAAGCTACTCGGACTCGGCTCGCCAAAAGATCTGCTCGAGCTCGTTCACTTTCTAAACGAGTCAAGCTTGAGCACATTTTAAAACTCGTATAATCGGCTCGGTCTCGGCTCATTCGGGTAAAGCTCGGCTCGCTTGGCTAAAATAACAATATATGAGCATTATTTTAGCCGAGATACTCGGGCACGACTCGAACTCGGCTCGGACTCGACTCGTCAAAAGCTTGGCTCGAGCTCGTTCACTTTCTAAACGAGCCAAGCTTGAGCACATTTTAAAGCTCGTATAAATTTTAGGCTCAGCTCGGACTCAGCTCGTTTATAAACGAGCCAAGCTTGAGCATGCCGATGCTCGGCTCGCTCGGCTCGTATTACACACCTACAGACTTGTAACAAGAATAAAAATACCCCAATCTTCGGTATATATGGTAACACGGTGCTATAAAATTTTACTTTGGACAAAATTCCGGCAAGGAGGGTGACTTGTTATCCTAGTGGCATGTGAGTTGGATTTTTTTTTGAAATAAAAAAAAGGAAAAAAAATTTGTAGTTGATTCATCGTCAAATTGGTAAATGGGGTAGGGATTTCACCCCCTCGAACACCTTCAAAATGGCTAAAATTTCCCATCCTCCTTAATCTATTTCAATTTCTTGAATCTGTATATTTAATTCAGTCTCTAGATCGATTTTCCAAATCCCAAATTTCCCATATAGGGTTTCTTTTTTCTCTATGGAAAGTTACAATCAAATAGGTAAGGAGAGATCGTCACAAAGGGAAAATTTTTAGTTATATCTTCAACACATGAAGATGAACATGGGGATGGATCATTTATCCATCATCTTCAGCCGGAGGGTTACTTTCATCCGAGTTCGGAGGAGTTCCACCACCAACAAGGTGGCGTGAAGAGCGACTGCAAATAAACAAAAAAAAATGTGGTGTGAGATTACTTCTATAAGGAACCAAATGCCAAATTATACGGATCCCCTCGTGAATCGACACAATAATCTTTGGATGAAGTGTTGGTCCGAGAACCAGCCCAAGATTGGGCACTAGACTACCTAAAACCACCATGAAATGGTAGCTTCCGGACACCACCACCTTTATCAGAAGCATCTTTGGATGAAGTAAGCTAATGTAAAAGCTATTCGAATTGACTGTAAAAGCTATCCAGATGGAATACTGAACTATTTGGGAGCGATTATAAAAGCTATCCAGATCGAATGGTTAAACGAATTAACTGTTAGGGAAACATGTTTTCACAGACAGTTCCAACAAAAACAATGACCGTTACCATCAATTTCTTACACACGTTTTGAATCAACATCTTCCAAGCAAATGGGACAACTTTCCTAACTTGTTTATAAGATCTAGTCCTTGAACTTTTTTGTCTACAACATGTTTCACTATTGAAGATCTTATGAGTTCTGATACAAGTTGAGCGTTCTTATGAGTTGCAATGGATAATGGATTGCAAATCCCAACTGTTTTTAAAATCTGATGTGAATAACTTCTTTAATAGCAACTCTTTTAAATTCTTCAGTTCTAACTTCTAGTTGTGAACATCAAAGGGTGTATCTGATTCAAAGCCTTAGTCGAAGAAGATTTATTTCTCATGCTCTGTCGAGTAGTCTCGTTGCTCCAATGCTCATCATTCGATTTCAACTGTTTTGCACCAAGAGGATCTTATCTAGAGATTGAATTAAATATACATATTCAAGAAGTTGAAATATATTAAGAAGGATGGGCAATTTTAGCTATTTTGAAGGTGTACGAGGGGATGAAATCCCTAATCGATGTACCAATTTGATGAATCGAGTGTAAATTGTTTTTTTTTTGTTTGCTTTTTTTATTTAAAAAAAATTCAACTCAGATGCCACTATAATAGACAAGTCTCTCTATCAGAATTATAATCGAAATAACATTTTATGACACCGTATTACCATAAATATTAAAGATTGAGATATTTTTTTTTTATCTCTTATTACAAGTTTGTTGTACAATGTTACCATCCCATTTAATTTGGGCATTTTAATTAATATTACCATTTTATTTTCACACACCTTTATAGAATTCGTTTGTTTCTCTTTTCATTTAAAGCTGTATATCCATGGCGTTTACGTTAAGCAAAGCTTTGTATAATATTCGAAGTCTCTCTAACATCTCTCCCAACCACCAAAACCCAATCTTTCTAGCTGGATCAACTCCTTAAACCAGCTCAATATATTCTTCTTCTTTGCTGATAAGGAATTCAATCAAAAACCCTAATACCATATCAAAAAGGAATTTCTTCCTTATCTAACGCTCTGCTTCGACCTCTGGCGGCATTTATTTTGCTGTTCAATTCTCCGCCATTGTCATTCAATCAGGAACCGCAGGTCATACCCTAAATTTCATCGTCGTGGTCCACCGCGAGGTAAGTACATTCATTCATTCGAATTTCCGAGCTTTTTATCTTGTACATGATTCATCGTTCACATGTTACACATTTGACATTTCTGACGGTCAATCTTCATAGCCCCTTTTCATAATTCTCGATTTCTTCTAACTTTTACCCCAAAACCGTTCTGTGTCGTCAAACCATGGTTAGGATATGGCAATTTAAAGGGTAGAATTATAATTATTTGAAAGCAAATTGAAGATATTTTGGTGGAATCTGATCTCATTTTTATTGTCAATTTAGTTTGTGGTTGGTGAAACACGTGTGATCTCAAATTTTTGGTGTTTGAGTTGTTCAAATTGGTATGGGGAAATCAAATGGAAAGAAGAAAAAACCAAATGGAGATACGTCAGATGCACATTCCAAGCCTAGTCAAGATGGGTTTGGGGACAATAACCCTAAAACTTATGATAAGGACACTGAAGTGTTTATTGCAGCTTCTCAAGAACTGAAGGATGAAGGAAATAAGTTGTTTCAGAAGAGGGATTATGAGGGAGCCATGTTGAAATATGAGAAAGCATTGAAGTTGCTTCCAAGGAACCATATCGATGTGGCTTATGTTCGGAGTAATATGGCTGCTTGCTATATGCAGATGGGCATTTGTGATTATCCCCGGGCTGTGCACGAGTGTAATCTGGCTCTTGAAGTCTCACCCAAGTATAGTAAGGCACTCATAAAGAGGGCTCGATGTTACGAAGGGCTTAATAGGTTCGAATTAGCATTGAGAGATATCAATTCAGTTCTGAGTAAAGAGCCAAATAATCTGACTGCATTGGAGATTGCAGAAAGGCTAAAACAGGAAATAGGGACCCAAACTAGTTGGGATAATGGCAATATGCTGCCTGAACATGTTGAGGTTGAAACTCCTTGTGCTTCTCCCAACAAACCAGTCAAACCGAAAACAAAGAGAAAGAAGAACGGAAAAAGTGAGGGGGTGAAAATTACAGATTCGAAGGAAATAATGGTGGAAGATAGCAAGGCAAAGGCAGAAAACAAAGAGGACAAAAAGGCAGAGGATAAGTTGGTTGTAGAGGAGAAGTTGACTGATATGGAGGATAACATTAAGACGACTGTAAAATTGGTGTATGGAGAGGATATAAGATGGGCCCACCTGCCTGTAAATTGTAGCCTTTTTAATTTAAGAGAGGTCATACATGATCGTTACCCAAACTCTAAACCCATTCTTGTCAAATATAAGGATTATGAGGGTGATATGGTCACAATCACTGGCGATGAAGAACTAAGATGGGCTGAAGCATCCGCCAGTTCCGAGGGTTCAGTCAGGCTGTACATTGTTGAAGTTGACCCCGAGCAAGATCCTTTCTACAAAAAGTTAACAGAGCAGGATTCATGTGTGAATTCAGGGAATGATGTAGCATGTGGTGTCAGAAAATCAGCTGAAAATTCGACGACGGTTTGTGTGGATGATTGGATAATCCAGTTTGCTCAGCTTTTCAAGAGTTATGCTGGGTTCAGTTCTGATGCGTACTTGGATCTTCATGAGATAGGAGTGAAACTTTACTCGGAAGCTATGGAGGAGACGGTTACGAGTGAGGAAGCTCAAGGGCTTTTTGATACTGCTGCTATGAAGTTCCAGGAAATGACAGTCTTAGCCTTATTCAATTGGGGGAATGTCCACATGGCTCGGGCACGGAGGAGGGTACATTTCACGGATGAATCTCCCAGGGAATCTATCCTTGCGCAGGTCAAAGATGCATACGAGTGGGCCGAACAGGAATATGTTGCAGCTGGGAAGAGATATGAAGTTGCATTGAGCACAAAACCAGATTTCTATGAAGCCCACTTGGCTCTTGCCCAACAACAGTTTGAGCAGGCCAAGCTAGCTTGGTATTATGCCCTTGCTAATGATGTCGATCTTGAAACCTGGTCTTACACAGAAGTTCTTGATCTATATAACAGTGCTGAGGAAAATGTAGAGAAGGGCATGCGGATGTGGGAGGAATTGGAGCAGCAGTTTATAGACAGCCTCTCTACCTTAAATGAGGATTATTCCAAAATGCAGGAGATCGGTTTGAATTATGTTGATAATGATACAACAGAGAGTGAAGTAGCAGAGCAGGTTGCAAAAATCAGGTCCCAAATTTATGTTTTATGGGGCTCGATGCTATACGAACGGTCTATTATGGAATATAAAGTGCAGTTGCCTGTATGGCAAGAGTGTTTGGAGGTTGCTATTGAGAAGTTTGAACTGGCAGGAGCTTCTCAATCTGAGTTAGCTGTCATGATCAAAAACCACTGTTCAAATGATTCTGCAATAGAAGGTGATAATTTGGCTAATAGTATCCGAGCACTTTGTCAATTTTTTATTACTCCTTTTAACGGCTTAACAGTTAGCATCTATGGTGACCACAGGTGTAGGGTTCAAGATTGATGAGATTGTACAAGCATGGAATGAGATGGACGAGGCAAAAAAATGGTTAAGCAGCGCTCCTTCTTTCCGGTTGGAACCTCTTCTTAAGAGACGATCTTCAAAGCTGTGCTGTGCACTGGAGCTAGCCTGAAGTTACATGTCGGCTTAGCATAGCACAATGCTCGATTCTTAGACTGGAGCCTTTGGATGATACGATATAGGACAAGGAAAGGTAAATGAATGTGATTCACATGGATTTACCTATAGATGTATACAAACAGAGAGAAAACAAAGGGAAGGAACGGCTATAACGCGATTCTTGTGGTCTTGGCAGGCATTTGTTTTGTGTTTCTGGGGCTTGCTTCATTTGAAGCTTGTATGGGTTGGATATGACTGCTTTTGGGTTTTAGGATATACTAATACGTCAGCGTTGAGCACAGAAATCGTTTTTCAGCAGGTTTCTACGTTCATCGTAGGCATCATTCTCCCCTTCAAACAGACACAGAGAGGGCTTGATTAAATAGTATACTTGTGGATTCTTTTTGGTGCAGGGTTTGTGGTTATTATTTTCATCGATTATAATCAGGGTGGTTCAAATCAAAATATGATTGGGATTACCTGTGATTATAGAATGCTTTGTGATCGTAAATAGAAGAAATTTTCTCGGAGATTTGGTTTGATGTTGCTTTGTGTGTAATAATATATTTGGTTTTATGGTGGTAGATCTCTTTCACTTTGATGTTTTGGAGATCTACTCGTGTTTTTTATGAGATTGTAAGCATTTTATTCCATCTAGAGTGAAAATGGAGTTTATCTTCGGAATATTGTCTACTATTGGCTAATGTTATCCCGAGGTCAAGAAATTACAACTCAATACTAAATTGATTTAGATCCGAGGGGTGAATAAATGATGAAGGGCTCAAATATTACACTTAGTCGAGTTGACCGACACCACTGATCAAGTCGAATAACATCCATATGAGGAGCACATGACCACATCTTCCAAACGTTGTTTTTGCACCACGTCGAGTTCAAACAGTAAGTTTGATCGAATCGACCTTTGGAGTCGCGTTAGATTTGGAAGATTTATCATGCTCTCCCTTTCCTTATATCTTTCCCATAGAGATGGTGTTAATTGGAAGATTTGGCTAGACTTTTTTTATATTTATTTTTCTTTTATATATAAGATTAGTAAGATTAGTCTCAACCTTAAAAATAAGGTCATCCGGCCATTAAATTTCTAGTTTTTTTACTTTAGAATTCATATTCAACAACCTTCAAACCGATCTCTTCTCCTGATCGGCTCGACCACAGCATGGTTTCACATACTAATAAATGAGAAATTTTGTAAGTAATATCTTGCTAATTTTCTTTTGTTTTGCTTTCTTATTAGTTGGATCAATGATAAAAACCCCCTTTTGCTCTATTATTGCTTCTAAAGTCGAGCCGACTAAATCTTCTTTGGCAACTCGATCCTCTCTTATGTTTCTCATCTTTTTTTTATTTGTTTTAGACTTTACAATTAATCATTCAAATCATTATTTGAATTTCCATTTGTTCAATCCATATCCTTATGCTGCAAACGGGGCTTGTAATTATTATTTGTGAGGTCTAATGCACTTGTTTTAATCCTCATCACTCATCAATGTACATCCGGTCCGAATTCTGTAGTTGGAACTCCCCGTTATAATAACCGTAGTCAGAATATTCAAGTCAAATCCCCCAATTGAAATTCTCTTTAGTGGAGTTTTCCCGTTGTAATTCTAAGAAATCAAAACTCCCTCCACTATAATGCCTAAGTGGAGATACTTTTTTGGAATGCATGAGTTGAAGTTCTTTTCCAACGATACCAATTTGATACGGGAATGTCATAGATGTCCCGATCTTCAACACCAATAGCTTGTCTTCAACTAGGAAGGATCAAATGGGTACAAATTATGTGGATACAAAAGAAGTGCTAGATAGATCAAGGTCAAACTCCTTGCAATAACTAGAGCAATCTTTGGTTTATTCACCCTAAGACCTCAATAGTGATGTCCAAGAAACACTCCTTGTACAACCTTAGACACACCTAGATATGGCCTAGGAAACACAAGAAGGAGGCTTGTGAGTGAATCGATAATACCAACTCTTGTATATCCAAATTGACACACAAGGAAGACACACCAATCTATATAAACAACTGGAACTCTCGAACTCGCAACACTCCAAAGAAGCAGGAACCAAAATGTATAAAACGTATCTTCTATTCAATTTCAACAAATCGATCAATGACAAATTTAAGCCAATATCACGTCATCTTAGGGATGAGAAAAATGTGTATCCATGGGCTGAAAAATAAAATTGGAACCCTCTCTAATCAGGGTCAAAATAACATAAAAGACTTAATTAAAAGTTAGGCTTAAAACTACTTTAAAAGGCCCAATTATTAAAAGTAACCCAATAGTCATTAAAAGAGTACTTGTGCTAAACTTAAAATAATTCATGGGTTGTAAAAACAACCATATAGCATGTCCACTCTCCTCCATAGGCATCCATATAAATGTCCAAATCTGTCAAGTTTGACCGGATTGGTTTGACTCGACTCTTGGATAGTTTTGCCCTTGGTGCCTTCAATCTTATGGAAATGGTCTTTGACGACATGTTTTCATGCTAGTCTTTAGGAGCATTTCTAGTGTAGTTTAGTGTAGTTTTGCATGGTTTAGGCACCCTTACATGAGATATTGAGCACATATTGCTATATGGA
The DNA here is from genome assembly GCA_033239045.1 of Fagopyrum esculentum. Classification (NCBI taxonomy): domain Eukaryota; kingdom Viridiplantae; phylum Streptophyta; class Magnoliopsida; order Caryophyllales; family Polygonaceae; genus Fagopyrum; species Fagopyrum esculentum. The sequence continues at coordinate 117,257,919 of BSUD01000005.1, forward strand.
TGTCTACTCCCTTTGCCTTTGATTTTGTAGGTATTTGAGGTCACTTTGAGCTTAAGAGAAACATTCACCCTCATCCAAGATATGAAGAGAAAAATGGTGCCTCCTTGTGTTGTCTTCAACTCCCTCTATGATCAACATGGATGACATTGATGTTATATCTCCCTCAAATCCAGAGAATCCCCTAAAGATCCAAATGACTCCCCAAAGATCCAAAGATGAATGTCGTAAGAATCACCAAGAAAGTCAAAATTACCCCACACAAACAAGGAAGCAAGACTAGAGAAGACCAACTTAGGATGCCTTGGACCATCTTGTGGACCAACCTCCTGGACCGACTTGCCCAACCTAGGACCGTTCGGCATAACCACTACATAACTTGGACCAACCCTTGGACTACCTTGTGAATCGTGTCCTTGCATGTGTCGGCGGGCCCACATATGGTTGTTTGTATGATTTTGCCTTCTTTTAAGGGTATAAATGTAACAGTCAAAAATCGAAGATGACCCAATCGAGAATTTTAAGGAATTAAATCCGTTTTAACACGAGATACCTATCGAGGTAACCTCCTCCTAGATGATATTACACCCAAGTGTTATTTGGAGCATTTGGGAGCTTCAATTAATAAAAATGCAGTTGAGAGAAATGATCAGGACATCGGACATGTCCTAGATATGAAAAAACATAGAAAGGCAAAACGGCCAAAAGAATCGCTATTTCGTTTCTTAGCGGCTAAGAAAGACGGCTTAGGAATACGCTTTTTTCGAGACAATTGCGGAATAATTATCCATACAATATTCCAGATTTATTATTCCAATTTCGAGAAGTTTGGAGAAAGGGGCTTAAACCGCTTTCGGATCGGTGAAAGGATAATTATCGACTCCGCTAAAGGATAATTATCGTCTTCGCTATAAATAGCGGAAATAACATTTATTAATTCATTTCCTTTCACGTTTTCTCGTAAAAGCTCTGATTTCTCTCAATCTTCAAACTCAGATCTACTCTCCATTTCTAATCCGATTTCAAATCCGTTTGAGTTTTTGGATTCCTCTCTTCATTCTCTTCATTTTCGTACCGAGTTTCTACATTTCCGCGCAAGAGAAGGCCTGGTCGAGCATATATGATACTAGGGAGGTTCCGTCGCTCAGATTCCGGTGAATTTGATGGTGTCCGAGCGTAGCCTGCGTCGTTGTGATTCCGAATCTTCTTTCGGATCGTCAATCGGGTTAGTAACGAATAAGTTATGAATTTATTCATTTTCCTTATTGCGATTTAGCCTAAATTGACCTTAGGCTTGTCAAAATGGATAATTGGAAATTCCATTATGCTCGTTACTTTATTCTGGTGATTATGGGATGTTTGTTTGATAAGATTTGATGACAGGTGGGTTCAGAAATTGCCTGCGGGCAAAACGTTGTTCTGGCGAAATTTAATTAATTAATTAAAGGTTAATTAATTAAATTGGGATTCTAGAAAATGCTATAAGCTAATTAAATCAAAGGAATGAATTTAACTAGTGTTTGAACCGAGAAGTTTAATACGAGGAATATGATATTCATTACAGGTGTTGTTGAAGGTTTTGGTTAACTATAGCTTAGTTCTTTGTGAGCGTATCCAAGCACGATAAAGGAAGATAGTCCGAGTAGGAAACGGACTCAATAGTTGGTTTGCAAGGTTTTATTGTTCTTACCTGCGAGGTAAGTGTATATGAATTACACTTGCTTAATATATGTTATGTATTTAATATGCTATGATTTTATGCATGCTTGAGTGTATATATATGTTTGTTATGATTGTATGCATGCTTATATGTATATGAGTGGAATGACGATGATGACTTGATATGATTTATGAATGCATGCATGAGGTACATGAGATGATAATGGAAAGAATATGATGGAAGAATATGATGAAAGCATGAAATTGAGTTATGAGATGGAAGTGATAATATAGGATGGTAATTGATTAATTAGCCCAACTGGGTCCCGCACGGGTTTCCGGGGGACGAGGTCGCTACCTGATCTACAAGGGGCCTCAGAGGTCGCTACCTAATCTACAGGGGACCTCAAGATAAGAAAAACAGCCAGGGGTCGCTACCTGATCTACAGGGGGCCTCAAGATAAGAAAAATAATCCAAGATCGCAACCTGATCTACAGGGGGTCTTAGGACAAGATGGACGAGGTCGCTACCTGATCTACAGGGGGCCTATGACGCTATCGGGTTGGCCAACCGAAAGAAAAAAAAGAAAGAAAGAAAAGAAATACGAAAGCACATGAGAAAATATATCGTACGATCAGTTGGGGCTAGTTAGTTAATTATCACCTATGCATCGATGCGATCGAGTCTAGCATGTTATATGTTATGTTATGATTATTTATATGTGTTGAGATGATATGAGATGTTTATATGAGATGATATGTTTATATGTGATGTGTGATAACATGCTTGAATGTTTATGTGAAATGTGATGTGAATGGTTGTGGAATTATATGTGAATGTGGATATGTATGCATTGATCGACTTTGGAATGTGAGGAAGGGTATAGAGTGTCCTTTGGGGACGGGATATTAGATACTTATATATATTGGGAGAGTGCGATTTGTATACCCTTACTGAGCGTGTGGCTCATTGTTGTTATATCCACATATTTTTCAGCTACTTAGACTCGGCCTGATCAAGGCAAGGACATTGGACCCAACACCTGGATTTGAGATCATATCAGGTGGGCTGTTATGGGATGCTGCCGCCTAGGATGTTTTGTGTGGTTTTAAACCGTTGTGTTTTGCTAAATAGAGTTTTATGACGTATGTTAGTATGTATATATGTTGTGAATATGGTTGTAAGATAAAGTTTTAAAAATTTACGTTTTCCGCTTTTCCGCTTATTCTTTTAAACAGGGTTAATTAACTGGTAATCAACTAGAAATGAAATAGGTGTGTCACATTTTGGTTGGTATCAGAGCAGGGATATGATTCCTTGGCTTGGGTTGTGGGAAGTTTTCCGAAAAGCTTTTGAAAATTTCTTTTTCTTTTAGACGGCGGAGCACAGCCAAAGGGTCGACTGAGTGTGTACATGCTCAGGGTAGAAATGATCAGGAGCACCCTAAGGTGTCATTTGAGCCAATATCACTACCACCATCAGATATGGCTGGTATATCTGATTTAGTGATATATTTGAGAGAAGTTATACCACCATAGACACAACAGTGTCTCAAGCGGGTATTATTCTAGTAAAGATGGACAAGAATTTTGAGAAGATTTTCCGCCAAGGGGAAAACTCGTTTGAGGGGACTACTGATCCATTAGTAATGGATGAGTGATTGAGGAAGCATCTAGAGATTGGTGGGACAAGGTCCCTAATGGCCATAGTATACCACCTGTGCTGACATGAGATGATTTCTTGAGAGAGTTTGATGTGATGTTAGTAATGAGTTGGTCATCCACTCATATAACTTTGATTAATTGTTATACAAAGGAAATCACCACGGAGATAGATGGGTTAAGAGCGGTGATTTTCACCGGTGAGAGAAATGTTATTCCTACTAGCCTCATATCTACATTAACAACTTTTAGATTACTTCGGGAAGGGTGTAAGGCTTATCTGGCTAGTGTGTCAGATTCTGCCATTGTTAGCCCCGGAGTATCTGAGGTGGATGTTGTCAGAGAATTTCCTGAAGTTTTCCTTGATGATTTACCTGGTTTACCTCCGAGAAGAGAGGTAGACTTCGAGACTGAGACATTACAAGGTGCAACACCGATATCGATTGCTCTTTACAGGATGGCTCCGCTAGAGCTGAAGGAGTTAAGGAAACAGCTGAAGGAGTTACTCGAGAAAGGTTTTATACGTCCGAGTATTTCTCCTTGGGGCGCACCAGTGCTTTTTGTGAAGAAGAAAGATGGTAGTTTACGATTGTGCATAGACTACCGTCAGCTGAACAAAATCACAATCAAGAACAAGTATCCCTTACCGAGGATAGAGGACTTGCTTGATCAGTTAAGGGGTGCTACAGTATTTTCAAAGATTGACCTTCGATCGGGATACTGGCAGTTGAGGATAGCAGAGAATTCAATACCGAAGACAGCTTTTCGTACTCGGTATGGACACTATGAGTTTACAGTTATGCCTTTTGGGTTGACGAATGCACCTGCAGCATTCATGGCGTTGATGAACTCGATCTTCCAACCTTATCTAGATCAGTTTGTCGTGGTCTTCATTGATGATATATTGATATATTCCCGAGATCCAGATACTCATAGAGAACATTTGAGACGTATCTTAGGGATTCTGAGGGAGAGACAGTTGTACGCGAAGTTCAGCAAGCGCGAGTTTTGGACGGATCAGATTGCCTTTCTAGGGCATGTGATATCACGAGATGGTATACAACCTGATCCATCCAAGATCAAGGCTATTACAGAATGGGAAATTCCGAAGAGCATTATAGAGATTCGCAGCTTCTTAGGACTTGCGGGTTATTACAGGCGGTTTGTAAAGAACTTTTCGATTATCGCGCGTCCATTGACTAACTTGCTAAAGAAGAATCAGCAGTTTATATGGGATAACAGTTGTCAAGAGAGCTTTGAAGAACTTAAGAAAAGATTGACTACGTTCCCTATTCTGGTTGTACCCTCAGATAAGGGTAACTTTGTGGTTTACACCGACGCATCTGGGAGTGGCTTAGGAGGAGTTTTAATGCAGGAAGGGAAGGTAATAGCGTATACATCTAGACAGGTGAGACCTCATGAGCAGAACTATCCTACACACGACCTAGAGCTTGTTGCTATAGTTCATGCTCTTAAGACCTGGGGGCACTATCTTTATGGTGATACATTTCCAGTGTTTACCGACCATGAAAGCCTGAAGTATATTCCCACTCAGAGGGATCTAAATTGAGGCAGAGAAGATGGATGGAGTTACTCAAGGATTATGATTGCACTATAGAGTACCATCCAGGAAAGGTGAATGTGGTAGCTGACGCTCTCAGCAGAAAGAGCAGTGACCAAGGCGGTAAGGTCAACTACAAAGTTGAGCATCTATTAGCTCTCAGAGTTATGAGAGTAGAGATGGATGTAAGAGGATCTGAGTTGATAGCGAACATTCAAGTAAGACCGTTGATTCTTGACGAGATTTCAATTAGACAAGATGATGATGATACACTGAAGAAGTTGAAAGCTAAAGTGGGAGATGCTACCACTACACACTTCCAGTTGTCTGATCAGGGAGTGTTATACAGAGGTGCACGGATATGCGTGCCAAACACTGAGGAGTTAAAGAAGAAGCTACTTGAAGAGGCACATTCCTCGAGGTATTCCATGCATCCTGGGAGTACGAAGATGTTTAATGACCTGAGGAAGATCTATTGGTGGCCCAGGATGAGACGAGAGGTAGCTGATTTTGTGGCTCGATGTCTAGTGTGTCAGCAAGTGAAGGCTGAACACCAAGCACCAGCAGGGAAGTTACAATCTTTATCAGTTCCTGAGTGGAAGTGGGAGCGGATTACAATGAATTTTGTGGTTGGACTTCCTAGGACTTTCAGAAAGAATGACACGGTATGGGTGATTGTAGACAGATTGACGAAATCTGCCCACTTCTTACCGATGAGACAAGATAACTCCTTGGATGAGCTGGCAGAGTTGTATGTGAGAGAGATTGTTCGACTGCACGGAGTCCATGTATCGATTGTATCTGATAGAGATCCGAGGTTTACATCCCATTTCTGGGGTAGTCTGCAAACTGCCTTAGGTACAAGATTGCATTTCAGTACAGCATTTCATCCTCAGACAGACGGACAATCAGAGAGAACGATTCAGACCTTGGAGGAGATGTTGAGATCTTGTGTTTTGGAGCTTAAAGGTAACTGGGATTCTAACCTGCCATTGCTCGAATTTGCGTATAATAACAGTTTCCATTCGAGTATTGGTATGGCCCCTTACGAGGCCTTGTATGGAAGGAAGTGTCGCACACCTGTATGTTGGGATTTTGAGGGCATGCGACAGATAGAGGGTCCTGAACTTGTACAACAGACAATAGAGAAAGTACAAGTAGTAAAGCAGTGCTTGAAGGCAGCACAAGATCGTCAAAAGAGCTACTTTGATCGCCATAGACGAGAGATGACATATGAGATAGGCGATAGAGTGTTTTTGAAGGTATATCCTTGGAGGGGAGTTATGAGATTTGGTAGGCATGGGAAGTTAGCACCGAGATACATTGGTCCATATGAGATCTTAGAGAAGATCGGACCACTTGCGTATAGGTTGACGTTACCACCAGAGTTATCAAGATTGCATGACGTCTTTCATGTATCGGTGCTACAGAGGTATAGGTCAGATCCTAGTCATATCATTCCCGAACCTGAGATAGAAGTATCTGAGAACTTGTTCTACCCAGAAGAACCAGTTGAGGTTTTAGGCAGGCAAGTTCGAAGATTGAGAAACAAGGAGATTCCGATGGTGAAGGTCAGATGGGGACATCATTCAGCTCGAGAGGCTACATGAGAAACCGAGCGAGATATGAGAGCTAGATACCCATATCTTTTTTAGTAAAAACCTCGAGAAATTATGATCCGGTTGTGCATCCTTTTGATATATCTACGAGTTTGGTTCTACGTCCTTTCTTAAATTTCGGGACGAAATTTCTTAAAGTGGGAGATATTTGTAACAGTCAAAAATCGAAGATGACCCAATCGAGAATTTTAAGGAATTAAATCCGTTTTAACACGAGATACCTATCGAGGTAGCCTCCTCCTAGATGATATTACACCCAAGTGTTATTTGGAGCATTTAGGAACTTCAATTAATAAAAATGCAGTTGAGAGAAATGATCAGGACATCGGACATGTCCTAGATATGAAAAAATATAGAAAGGCAAAACGGCCAAAAGATCGCTATTTCGTTTCTTAGCGGCTAAGAAAGACGGCTTAGGAATACGCTTTTTTCGAGACAATTGCGGAATAATTATCCATACAATATTCCAGATTTATTATTCCAATTTCGAGAAGTTTGGAGAAAGGGGCTTACACCGCTTTCGGATCGGTGAAAGGATAATTATCAACTCCGCTAAAGGATAATTATCGTCTTCGCTATAAATAGCGGAAATAACGTTTATTAATTCATTTCCTTTCACGTTTTCTCGTAAAAGCTCTGATTTCTCTCAATCTTCAAACTCAGATCTACTCTCCGTTTCTAATCCGATTTCAAATCCGTTTGAGTTTTTGGATTCCTCTCTTCATTCTCTTCATTTTGGTACCGAGTTTCTACATTTCCGTGCAAGAGAAGGCCTGGTCGAGCATATATGATACTAGGGAGGTTCCGTCGCTCATATTCCGGTGAATTTGATGGTGTCCGAGCGTAGCCTGCGTCGTTGTGATTCCGAATCTTCTTTCGGATCGTCAATCGGGTTAGTAACGAATAAGTTATGAATTTATTCGTTTTCCTTATTGCGATTTAGCCTAAATTGACCTTAGGCTTGTCAAAATGGATAATTGGAAATTCCATTATGCTCGTTACTTTATTCTGGTGATTATGGGCAGTTTGTTTGATAAGATTTGATGACGTACAGGTGGGTTCAGAAATTGCCTGCGGGCAAAACGTTGTTCTGGCGAAATTTAATTAATTAATTAAAGGTTAATTAATTAAATTGGGATTCTAGAAAATGCTATAAGCTAATTAAATCAAAGGAATGAATTTAACTAGTGTTTGAACCGAGAAGTTTAATACGAGGAATATGATATTCATTACAGGTGTTGTTGAAGGTTTTGGTTAACTATAGCTTAGTTCTTTGTGAGCGTATCCAAGCACGATAAAGGAAGATAGTCCGAGTGGGAAACGGACTCAATAGTTGGTTTGCGAGGTTTTATTGTTCTTACCTGCGAGGTAAGTGTATATGAATTACACTTGCTTAATATATGTTATGTATTTAATATGCTATGATTTTATGCATGCTTGAGTGTATATATATGTTTGTTATGATTGTATGCATGCTTATATGTATATGAGTGGAATGACGATGATGACTTGATATGATTTATGAATGCATGCATGAGGTACATGAGATGATAATGGAAAGAATATGATGGAAGAATATGATGAAAGCATGAAATTGAGTTATGAGATGGAAGTGATAATATAGGATGGTAATTGATTAATTAGCCCAACTGGGTCCCGCACGGGTTTCCGGGGGACGAGGTCGCTACCTGATCTACAGGGGGCCTCAGAGGTCGCTACCTGATCTACAGGGGGCCTCAAGATAAGAAAAACATCCAGGGGTCGCTACCTGATCTACAGGGGGCCTCAAGATAAGAAAAATAGTCCAAGATCGCAACCTGATCTACAGGGGGTCTTAGGACAAGATGGCCGAGGTCGCTACCTGATCTACAGGGGCCTATGACGCTATCGGGTTGGCCAACCGAAAGAAAAAAAAGAAAGAAAGAAAAGAAATACGAAAGCACATGAGAAAATATATCGTACGATCAGTTGGGGCTAGTTAGTTAATTATCACCTATGCATCGATGCGATCGAGTCTAGCATGTTATATGTTATGTTATGATTATTTATATGTGTTGAGATGATATGAGATGTTTATATGAGATGATATGTTTATATGTGATGTGTGATAACATGCTTGAATGTTTATGTGAAATGTGATGTGAATGGTTGTGGAATTATATGTGAATGTGGATATGTATGCATTGATCGACTTTGGAATGTGAGGAAGGGTATAGAGTGTCCTTTGGGGACGGGATATTAGATACTTATATATATTGGGAGATTGCGATTTGTATACCCTTACTGAGCGTGTGGCTCATTGTTGTTATATCCACATATTTTTCAGCTACTCAGACTCGGCCTGATCAAGGCAAGGACATTGGACCCAACACCTGGATTTGAGATCATATCAGGTGGGCTGTTATGGGATGCTGCCGCCTAGGATGTTTTGTGTGGTTTTAAACCGTTGTGTTTTGCTAAATAGAGTTTTATGACGTATGTTAGTATGTATATATGTTGTGAATATGGTTGTAAGATAAAGTTTTAAAAATTTACGTTTTCCGCTTTTCCGCTTATTCTTTTAAACAGGATTAATTAACTGGTAATCAACTAGAAATGAAATAGGTGTGTCACAATAAATGTAATTTTTTTTATGGGTTAAAATGTGACTTTAAACTCTATAAATACCTTTGTACACCATTATGAAGAGATAACTTCTAATTTTTGTTCTACCTTAGGCTTAAGATTCTCTCTTTTTGCTAGAGGAAGCTAGCAAAAACCTATATTTTTGAATCTTCCACCTAGATTTTAGATCAAATACTTTACTTTTTCAAGAACACCAAGAACAACTTTATGAGTTGTAATTTCCGATTTTCATATTTCTTATTGCATATTTTTGTTTCAATGTTTATATATCTTTCAAGTTGTTTAAATATGACACATGCTTTAGATTTAATTGCAATCTTTACCATGAGTAGCTAAATCCCTCATCTAGGATTTGGGTGAAAGCTCTTGATAGCATGAATTATTGTCTATATTTCGGGCCTGGTTTTGTTGTTTTATCATCATAATTTTGTATGCATGTATACGTATTTGTAGCGTTTATGTCATTATTCGGTTACTTTGCAAGAATCGAGGTCTATACCACGTTTCGTTGTATTTATAGGGAATATGACACGTTTTGGGTGGAAATGGAGCATAAAGAGCAAAGGAAGCTATGAAGCTACATTTAGGAGCATTAGGAAGGACAAAGAGAAGGACAAGAACCAAGTTGGAAGGAAGGAAAGAAGAAAGATCCAAACGAAAATATGATTTCATGCACGTTGATCACTACTGATCTCGGATGGACACATCCAAGCATTTCGACTGAGATGGCCCACTGGGCCTGGATCGAAGTTGACGTCCGACAACCCAAGAAGACAAGACATATTTTTGACCTAAAATTCTTCTATAAGAATGGAAGGTGACGGCTGGATTTAGGAGGTTGGACGCTCGAGATTGACACGTCATAAAGGTTTTCTTTGGAAGATTGATTTAAAGAATTGAAGGAAGGGAAGAAGATTGAGGAATGATTGCTTAGGGTTTGAGTAACCCTAGATTGTGAGGATTTTTTGGGGATTTCTAGTGAGTTGTTATCATCCTTTTTGGAACAGATCATTGATACTATTGCTTTGTTGTTTGCTTTGATAATTGAGATACCTTTGTTGTTTGCTTTATTCCCTTTTTTTGATATTCTTGATATAATTGATATTGCTTTGATTATGATGATTGTTGGCTAAGCACCCTGCGATTCTAGGGTGATTAGTTGAAGGTTGTGGTAGAGACGATGACAGAATAGACATTTATCCAAGTGGACCCTGAAAGCGTGAGTTAACCCTAATCCGATACCCGTCTCGGGCTGTTCGTTGAGTATCTCGACCGAGATCGATATAGAAGAACGAGATTGCCCACTTCTTTGCATATCCTGAGTTTAGGCTATAATTTGCCAAATCCTATCCTTGTTACACCTTTCCTGGTTTATACGCAAGCCTAGGATGAGACTTACCCGGTGATTCATTTACATGTATACCGATGACGATGAGTTTAGGTAATAGAGGTTTATCTTTTATTAGGGTTTGAGTGTTCCTTTATCCTATCTTTGAGAGTTAATCTGAGACTTACCCGGTGATGGTTAGTTCTTTACCCTTAGATGAGTGATGTTGGTTTGAGCGTCTTTACCTTTCCCTAGTTTCTTGAGACTTACCCGATGATAGGAGCTTTGGTTTGGAAAAGTGGGTAGTGAGACTTACCCGGATCTATCCCATAGCAGCAACACCTTCCTTTAGCAAGCCTCAGCTTTGTCCATGTTATCCGAAGAGATCTTGAGTCGAAACCACAACTGGATATTATGATCTTTAGAAGCTGCATTTCCCCATCTTGATTCATACATCTTGTCTTTTACTCTTGATCAATATTATTGCATGCTTTCGATATTGGATTGCTTTTATTGTGATTGTTCTCACCGATTCCTGAGATCGACTCCGGAATATAAGCCCTTGCTACGATTGATCCGTACACTGCGGGTTCGCTTATCGTTAGGTTTATTATTCGGATTATAAATTTAAAGTGTTGTCTTCACACACCTTTTGAAGCGAACAATTCCATTTTTTGATTGATTTGCAATGACTTGAGTGTATATATGTTGGAACGCCCCTTGCATACATAATTAGCCATCTTCCTAGATGAGTATAAACTTAGGGTTTGAATGCTAAACTTTGTTGGATCGCTTGTGAACGAAATTGTAAAAATGACGTGTCATCTCCTTTATAGGGCATAAGAATAATCATAGCTTTAGTAGATGTAATCCTTAAGATTATCTACAACTTTCCGTTTTATGTTTCTTTGATTTGTACGCGTGCTTATGTCGAATCTCTTGTGAACTAGATGGTAAAAGTGATGTGTCATCTCCTTCATAGGGCATAGAATGAACTTGGTTAGGTGAGGAGATTTTTTTATCATGTCCCCGCTTTTGAATGTTGGTAGATTGCATTAACATAAATCAAAAGTGAGTGATCGTAGAAGCAAGCGGCGACAGGATTGAAGTGCTTGCGTGGACGGCTAAATGTGGTCGGAGGCTCGCCATACTGAGATGTTGAAGACTCGAAGGTTTCGTAAGAGAATAAAATAATCTAGGAAGGGGATGAGGGGTTAAGGGCTGCAACTCTTTGGGTAAGTGAAGGACAAATGTCAAAAAACTAGTATAAATTATATGGTTTTAGTGATTTTTTAAAAGTAATTTACGAACGGGCGGGTGGGTGACGTTTAGGTGTTGGATGGTTGTACCCCCAAACTCCACCCATACCTGTCCACCACCCGTCAATTTCACCCATCAACCGCCCACCACCCAAAAATCATCAGGTGTTCACGGTTCGGTTGATCGGTTGAGTCGGATGGTTGTGCACCCATTTTCATTCCTAATTATGCGTCAAGTGTTGCTTCAAGCTCTACTTTTAATATATAGTATAAATATATCTTAATTTTAAAAATAAAAACAATAATATTTGTATTGTTAGGATATGAGTTGTTGTAAATGTAATTATAATTGCTAAAGGGAGAATTTGACATACTAGGCTTTTTTGAGTTTTTGTTTAAGAAAGTGTACCCCAAATTTTTTACCACTTTCATTTAATAGTAGGTAAAAATTATTAACCCTTCTATTTAGAAAGAAAGAATAAATGATGTTTGTTATTTGTTATATAAGTATAAGTTTTAAAATTTAATTACTGAATTTGTTTTCTTTTATTATTTTTCTTGCTTTTTTTATTTATTTTTATTTATTTTTTATTTTCTGGACTGAATTTCTCATACCGGAATTTCTCATACCAGAATTTTCTTACCAGAAATTTTCATACCAAAAATTTCATACCAGAAATTTCATACCAGAATTTCTCATACCAGAAATTATTTTCATACCAGAATTTTGTCATACCAGAACTTGTCATACCAGAAATTGTCATACCATAATTTAAATACTAGAAATTTCATATCAGAAGTTTCATACCATAAAATTACATACCATAAAATTACATTTTATCATACCAGAATTTTGTACACTAGATTTTCATACCATAAAATTCCATACCATAAAACTACATACCATAAAGTTACATACCATAAAATTACATTGTGTCATACCAGAATTTTGTTACACCGGATTTTCATACCATAAAATTACATACCATAAAACTGCATACCATAAAACTACATACCAGAAATTTTTCATACCAAAAAACTCATAACAAAATTTTAATTCTGGTATGAGTTTTTTGGTATGAATTTCATACCAGAAATTCGTACTAGAAAATGAAGACAATTATAGGATCTGAGGCAAATTAAACTAGTCCACCCACATCAAAAACCAAAAGGGCAATAATATGGCCACTTGTACAAATTCTAGGTATTCTCAACTTCCTATTCAGTTCTCATCAAGAGTAAACACATCAGTTGACTGAATTCAATATAATAAAGCACCAAAAGGGCAAAATAATAAAAAAATCCATGATCAGTAACCTCTTACCTCGATACCAGGCTGAGGATCAGAATTAATACTAATGTCGGGAATATCGCGAACAGTAGAAGGCTGAAGATTCTCCCGGTAGGCCCTCCAACTGGCAGCCAGATCAAACGGGGAGACCCGATCAGCCTTGATGAAAACAGGGCAGTCCAGCACTTCATCAACATTCAACTTAAATACAGCGTGCATTGCATTTCCTTGAATTGCACCCTTCATTAAAACCCTATTTGGACCTTCTTCTATAACGCACGGCATATTTGCGTCCTTGGGCCTCAACAAGAACTTGAAGTCCAATGTTTCTATAAATCAACTACCGAAAATCAAGACCATTCCAAATTCAAAATTCCCTAAATCCCACGCAGCCGAACAATCAATGTCAGTGAAAAGCTAGAATTACCGTGATTAGGTGGAACTACAAAGCTCAACTCCCACGTTGAAGCCGTGGTGTATCAGCAGCAGCAACAATCTCTCCCACGTTGAAGCCGTGGTGTATCAGCAGCAGCAACAATCTAGATCTGAATATAGATCTAGATCTGGATCTAGATCTATATTCAGATCTAGATCTATATTAAGATCTAGATCCAAATCTAGATTAAGATCTATACAATTGAATCTTCCATATCTTCAAGTTGGAACTTCACTAGTTCGTATTCAACAGCAAGGCTGATATTTGTAATCATGAGATTGAACAACCAATCTCGATCTTCAACATGGTGGCTGTCCAATAGGACTCTCATCTGCTTGATATCGAAGGTAAAGAGCTCCGAATCGGAGAGCTGGGGAGGCGAATAGAGATGAGAAAGTGGAAAGCGAAGGAGGCGAAAGAGAAATGGGAAAGGGAAAAGGGCCAGAATTAGGTTTTCACGGTAAAAAAATATTTGGGGTCTATTTACTTAACTAAAAAACCAAAAAAGCCTACTTAGTAAATGTATTCTTAAAAAGGCCTATTAACCAAAATAGCCCATTGCTAAATTGGTTAAATATATCTTAATTTAGAATATTAGTATAACATTTTAACTTAATACATGAATATTATTAGGTTTTTTGTTTGACCAAATCTAAATAAAATGGGTAAAGTTTTATTGTGTAGATTAAAATATAGCCAACTAATTAAATTGCGACAATAGGACGAAGATTGTTTAATAAAACTGCGACACATGGTGATATGATGAGATGTCTTCACAAATAAGCTACGCGTGCGATTTCAATGATGTGATTGCATGGTACTACGTCAAGTGTCGACTCAATCTCTGATTCGGTATATAATATAAATAATATACGGAGTATGTAGTTATATTTATTTTATTAGTAAAAAATGGTATTGTCATACGGGTTCAACCTGTCTCAAAAAAACTCTCTCAATTTGTTAACATTATAATAACATTTTAAGTTTTAAATATATAACATATATATGAACAAAAAAAAAACATATATAATGTGTATACTACTCATTTTGAATGACTTAATAACTAATGCATGAATACTTTATATAATACGTAGAGACGATATATGTGATCGAACATACAAAGTAGTGTAAGTTGAAATGTACTTACAATTGACCGATAGATTAGAAACGGTGAGGGGTCGGTGGAGGCCTTGTGAACCGGAAGAGGGTGTGGGTGTTGTGGGGTCAAATCAATAAATACAAACAACAATATAACCCATAAAACTTGTGATGAAGATTAGAATTTTAAAGATAAAACATTTAGATAATATATTTAAGATGCTAACGACAACTCGTCATGATTAATTTAACCAAAAACGATAAAAGCTAAAAAACGATACGATTCGATTTAGGTATAAAGTAAAATTAGGTAGGGAGTTACAAAGCATTTTTCATTGTTGATATACTTGATCTAACTGTCTAGATTAATCCACGTCATTTAATGATTTTTGACAGCGGTGACATTTTGTAATCATATGAAGTTTATCGCCAATTTTTTTCTTTAGAAAATATATTTTAAAAGGTTTAACGCGGTGGAAATTTTGTAATTTTTAAAAGGTGTAGTGAGAATCTGTTTTGTTTTTGTTAAATTAATCAGTTTGTTCTAACGATTCATATTTCTGTTCAATTAGTTCAAACAGTTCATATTTTTGTTCAAATAGTTCAAACAATTTGTTATTCTAATAGTTCTTCTTTTTAACTCTTTTTTTCAAAAATTTTATACATTTTTCGTTCAAACAGTTTTGAATTAATAGTATAAAATTTTAAACCTTTTTATTCTAGGTTTCCCCTATCTTATTCTTATTCTAACGGACACTTTTTCGTTTAATTTTTTTTTGTAGACTTCGTTAAAATTTATTATTATTAGTTCAGATTATATTGTACTAATAACTCATACATTTTTATAAGCTTTGTTCATAAGTTCAATATAAAACAAGAACTAATAATATAAATATTTGAACTAATTGAACACTCATTAAAATAACCATAACTATAAAAATATGAACTTTTATAATAATAGTTCAAAATTTGGGTATCATTAGTTTCAATATTTTGTATTGTTAGTTCAAACATTGTGTTTTATCAGTTCAATCATGTACAAGTAACAAAGTGCATAAAACAATAAGAGATAATTGATGTATAAAAGCTTTCTTTTTATCTAAGATACAAAATAAGCCCCTAATATTTAACAATTTTTACAAAAATCTAAATTAGATATTAAGATGATCTTTATTAGCCAGTTACCGATTTTAAGGAGTGATAATTAACTATTAGAATATATTAATTACGTTAAAAAGGTAAATTAGATATTAAGATGATCTTTATTAGGTAGTTACCGATTTTAATGAGAGATAATTAATTATTAGAATATATTAGTTATGCTAAAAGTACATTAGACATTAAGATTATCTTTATTAGGCAGTTACCGATTTTATGGAGAGATAATTAAATATTAGAATATATTATGCTAAAAATAAGGAAACTGGTTAACAAAATTTTAGTAACCCCTATAAAATCACCCCAATCTCCTAGTTAAGGTTTTTGACAGTCGGTCGTCTCGCCAAAAAGTTGTTTGCTTCTCGATTGGAAGAAACCGCTCGGAACCGTATGAAACCGTCTGGTCGGAGAAGACAACTAGATCGAAGAAAGGTGCGTGCACGAAGAGACCGTCATTGATGAAGACGGCTGCAAGGTTTCAATTGAGTGTAGATGTAGTAAGGTTTCTCTTTCGATTTTGTGCTTCTTCTCTTTTCGCTTATGTGTGTGGTTCGTCTTTTGTGTGTCGTCGAGTGAATGGAGATCTGGTAAGGTTCTCTTTCGAGGACCGCCCAACCCCGCCATTGTTGAAGGTTGCGAGGATATGCGAGGATCTGCTTAAAGTGCGAGCCTACAAGCGTCGAAGAAGACAACTCTGGAAACCCTCGCCGGAACCGCCGCAACCATCGTCTATAACCGTCGGAACCACCTACAACTCTATATCGTTGGGAGAAGGTACTACGCACACGAAGAGGAGTCGGAGGGAGGTCAGAGGTTCAAGGCTTTGATGAGAGACTTGTGTAAATGACGGACTTGTAGGACGATCTAATGTAAATGACAGACTTGTGTAACCAAATCTCGTGTAAATGACGGACTTATGTAATCAAACCATGTGTAAATAGACGGACTTGTGTAACCAAATCTTGTGTTAATGACAGACTTGTGTAGCCAAACCTTGTGCAAATAACAGACTTGTGTACATGACATAGACAAACGGAACTTGTCTAATTGAAAAAACGACCGAATGTGTTAACTACATAAAGTGACATAACAAATGAAATTGTGTAATTTAAATTATGTATTACTTTTGTGCAATTGAAATTGTGTATGAACATTGTGTAATTGATATTGTATTTGAAATTGTGTATTAATATTGTGCATCATCAAAATTAAATATAATAAAGAGGAGAGAGAAGAATAACTTATTACCCTAATTAACAAAATTAAATATAATTAATAGGAGAGAGAAAAATCTTCTAGTTTATCTTCGTAGATACACACTGCCTGTTATTTTTACATTGATTTATTAACGGCCTACATGTCCATTTTTCTCAAAACATAACTACCAAATTAATAAAATAATACGTGAACTAACTACGAAAATATTATAATTGATAGTGTATACTTTTGAATGAATTGAACTAAAATAATGAACTGAGATAATAACTGTTATAGTTTTCTCATAAAAATTACAAAAATATCACCGCGTCACCTCTTTTAAAAAACAAATTTTCAAAAGGACAAATTTACCCTCGTACCTTCTAAAAATTGTAAAATTGTCACCACACATCTCTTAAATCACTAAATGACGTGGATAAATGTAGCTCATTAGATCAACTAATCAACGGTTCATATTACTCCGTAATGTTGAACTGTATCACCCTTTGTATATGAACTATCCCCAAAAAAGATAAACGGAATAAGTTATCCAATTTTACCCAGTTTCTCTACTTGCTCATTTCCTTTCGTTGAGTCCGTTTAAATTTCAATTTTTTTAATAAATTTGAATTGGTGTTTGTTAAGATACTTATAATATTTTGTGGATTTTATAAGATCGTAATTATTTAACTTTTGTACAAATAGGTAGTTTATAAAAGATTTTTATCGCCTTGGGTGTGTTTGTTAAGAGATGGATGTTATTTTGAAGATTAATCTAGATGGAATTTAAAAGGGGTTAAATTTTATATAGGATTTATTAGGGATTATTTGATATAAAATAATTTACGTTGAGTTGTTTGGTTGAAGATCTTTTAATAGATTTAATTGATATTGATTTACAAATTTACTCTTATTTTAGCCTTAAATAGGGGATATGAGTGGAATCCTAATTGATATTTAAAAATTAATCTCCTTTAACCTTGGTAATATAAGGTTATTTTTTTGGCCCTTTTTAATCCCAATTAATCCTTCTATAATTTTTTGCATAATCTCCACCTTCATCCAAACACTTACACAAATTTAATCTCCTAAATTTAATCTAAATGAACCTTTTTTAATCTCCAACCAAACACACCCTTAATTATATTGGTCTAGTGATGACAAATTAAACTTCCGATGAAAGTTTAGTAGGTAAAATATGATTTTATTAAATAAAATATAAATTATCAATTAAATTGTGTTAATAGTAGTTAAATAAGATTATGCTAACTATATTTTAGTTTTGATAGATAATAATAAGTCCGAGCAAAATTGACCCAAACAAAATCTAAATAAATCGGTTAAATAAAATATACTCAATCAATTAAACTACGATGAAAGAGCGGGAATGTGACTTAACAAAATTGCGACATCTGACGACACAATTAGGTGATTTCATAAAAACCGACATGTATGATTTAACTGACGTGGTTAAACGATTTCACACTTCAATATATAGTATACGTAAGATTGTGTCCATTGTGATCAAAAAGTTTTAAAATAAGTTGTTCATATTATATCAACCTATACAAGACTAGTTATTCGTTAAAATAAAAGTGAGAAAAGGAAATGGAGAGAGGAAAGAACTTAAATAAAAAAAAATAAATTTAAAAATAAACACATTAATCCTAAAATATATATATTTTAAGAACATTATCTTAATAACTTAAGGAAGGATTCGTATCACATTTGTTAGCGAATTTGGCATTTGTAGTGACTTTATTTAGAATTTTGGTATTATTGTGAAAATTTCAAAGCCTGAACCTTCCTCTCAATTCTCCGTTGGCTTTCTTCTTCCCATGGCGCTGGCTGTTTGGAAGTTGGAATAAGCCTGTGTGGAAGTGGGGTCCATACCCTCTCTCTCTCCATCATTCATTCCTTCAAAGTCAAGCACAGAATAAACTGAGCAATCCAAAACTTGCTTCTCTGTCTTTTCACACTCCGAAATCAATTAGCCAGGTATCTATCTGCCTTTCCTCTAACCAATTTCAGATCCCAATTTCACAAATAAAAATCCTACTTCAAAGTAGACGAGCAATGGTGAGAGCAATCGATGATTTCGACATGCCCAACCCCTTCGGCGAACTCGGGGCTTCCATTTCCGATTCGGAGCTCCGGGAATCCGCCTACGAGATCTTGATCGGTGCCTGTCGCACCTCAGGCTCAAAGAAGCCTCTCACCTTCATCTCCCAGTCGGACAAGCTCGCCGATAAGTCCTCCTCCTCGGCCTTGCTTCTCTCATCGTCTGCTTCGGGATCGCTGCAGAGGTCTTTGACGTCGGCGGCGGCCAGCAAGGTCAAGAAGGCGTTGGGCTTGAAGAAGTCGAATTCGAAGCTGTCGGAAGGCGGGGATGGTGAGAGGAATAAGGGGAGGAGAACGGCCACTGTTGGGGAACTCATTAGGGTTCAGATGAGGGTTTCAGAGCAGACCGATTCTAGGGTTCGTAGGGCGCTTTTGCGGATTGCCGCTGGCCAGGTTTTCTTCAATCTCTGTCCTTTGGTGTCGATAAATCTAATTGACTGTAGCTGTTCTATAGTTGATTTCTAAAGCTTGGTTGCGCTTCAAAGTGTGCAAATTTTAGATTGTTTGTTAGCTTGTAGGTAGAATATAGGGCTGTACGTTGTTAACAGCTTGATAATTTGTCCGCCTTCCCTTTTTTCTTTCTTTTTTGTTTCTTTGTCCTGTTGCTATACGCCCAAAATACTTGCATTTGATATTCCTAAATTTGAATGATAACTCTAAGTTTCTAAGGGTTTCCAATCGATTAGATTCAGTAACTGATATAGTTTGAAGGAAAATGGGGGATATAAATGGACAGTGACAAACTGACAACTGACCTGTATTTTGATAAGAGATGCTTCATAGACTCTATAGAATGTGTAATAGTGTGTGAATTGATATGCAAAAGCGCTACAATCCAGTTAATTATTGAATATTTTGTCACTGATTTGCATTTACCAGCTTGGGAGAAAATTGGAGGCTATTGTACTGCCACTGGAGCTGTTGCAGCAATTTAAGCCTTCTGATTTTCCTGATCAACAAGAATTCGAATCCTGGCAGAGGAGGAACTTGAAGATGCTTGAACTCGGACTCCTTCTCCATCCCCATGTGCTGTTGAGTCGGTCAGACACTTCAGCACAGCAGCTGAGGCAGATACTTCGTTCAGCCCGAGACAAACCTTTAGAAACTGGAAGGAATAGTGAGTCTGTGCAAGCGCTCCGTACTGTTGTAATGTCTCTTGCCTTCAGATCACTTGACGGATCTGCTTCTGATACATGCCACTGGGCAGATGGGTTCCCACTTAATCTTCACCTGTATCAGATGCTTCTGGAAGCATGCTTTGAATTGAATGATCAGACAGCTGTAATTGAGGATATTGATGAGCTTCTAGAGCTTATCAAGAAGACATGGGTCATTCTTGGGATTAACCAGATGTTGCATAATCTCTGCTTTGCCTGGGTGTTGTTTCATCGTTATGTGGAAACCGGCCAACTAGAGAATGACTTGCTGTTTGCTGCTAGCAATCTTTTGACAGAAATGGAGAGGGATTCAGTGGAAACTGTAGATCCTGAGTATGTGAAGGTTTTAAGTTCTACCTTGAGTACAATGTTGAGTTGGGCAGAAAAGAGGCTTCTTACTTACCATGATACTTTCAATAGTGGGAATTCCGACCTGATGCAAAGTGTTGCATCTATAGCTGTAACTGCAGCCAAGCTATTGGTGGTGGATCTCTCGCGCGATTATAAGAAGAAGAGAAGAGAAGTTGATGTGGCTCGTGATAGAGTTGACTCTTACATCAGATCATCGGTTCGTTGTGCTTTTGCACAGGTATGTATTTCAAATGGGGCATCAGATCATAGTTTCATGATTTTTGGACCAGATGTTCTCGGTCAGCATTCTGTCTATCTTTATGAAACGTATAATGATTTGAACATGTCCTACATTACATGCCCCTAACGGCAAGTTAGAGCATTGATTTCTATGTTTCTGCTTACCTTGTATCTTGAAATGATTTAATTGGATACCTTTTTCTCCCTTTTCTTTAAGTCAGAAAATGGAGAAAGTGAACTTGGTAAAGCGATCAGCTAAAAACCAACGTGACTCAATACCCCTCCTCTGTGTCCTTGCACAAGAAGTTACCGAAATAGCTGCTAATGAAAAGGAAATATACAGTCCAATACTGAAGACATGGCATCCTCTTGCAGCTGGTGCAGCGGTTGCCACTCTTCACAAATGCTATGGGAATGAGCTCAAGCAGTTTGTCTCTGGGATCAGTGAGCTAACACCTGATGCTGTCCAAGTGTTAATATCTGCAGACAAGTTGGAAAAACAACTTGTACAAACTGCAGTGGACGATGCAGTGGAAAGTGAAGATGGTGGTAAAGACATTATAAAAGAGATGCCTCCTTATGAGGCAGAATCTCTTATTGCTACTCTGGTGAAGTCATGGATTACAACAAGAGTGGATAGAATGAAAGAGTGGGTTGATAGGTGTATGCAACATGAGGTATGCTTCCCTTATCATGTATAATGTAGTTCGCACAATAAAGAATAATGGACTATTAAGTTGCTTTTTATGTAATCATATGGCACATGCGCGATTTTAGTTGGGTATATGCAATCTGCACCCGTGGAGCTGGTCTGGAATCTATAAAAAATAATCAAACAAAACAATTGTTCATACTATACATAACATATTCCTGAAAGTAAGTTATCCGTTGTTTCTGCAGGCATGGAGTCTGCAAGCAAACAAAGAGCAAGTTGCTCCTTCTGCTATTGATGTTCTACGAACCATTGACGAGTACTTGGAAGCGTTTTTTCTGTTACCAATACCTATAGAGGGTGCACTGGTGGCGGATCTGATGGCTGGTCTTGACAGATGCTTGCAGCAGTATATAATGAAGGCAATTTCAGGCTGTGGTAAATACTTCAAAGCAGAAATACATTTCCTATCCTTTTTCCTCTAAAGTTGTCACCTTGGGCCATATAACAACATAAATTCTTATTTGTTTTGCAGGGACACGAAATACTTATGTCCCAAGTATGCCAGCATTAACAAGGTGCTCCGCTGGTTCCAAGTTCTTCAAGAAGAAAGACAAGTCTCAAACGGCTCTCAAAAGGAATTCTCAGGTAGGGAGCATGAATGGGGATGACCCTTTTGGAATTCCACAGCTTTGTGTTCGGATCAATACTGTCCACCACCTCCGTAGTGGGGCTGGTTACTTAGAGAAGAAAACCATAACCTATATGAAGAAATCTGGGTCATCAGAAGTGGATGGCTTCATGAATGGGACTGGGGTGAAGTTTGAGCTTTCGGTTTCAGCTTGCTCTGAGGCTATTCAACAACTTTGTGAGGCAACAGCGTATAAGATCATCTTCCATGAGTTGAGTCATGTGCTTTGGGATGGTTTATATTCTGGAGAAGTATGTTCTTCTAGAATCGAGCCTTTCCTGCTAGAGCTTGATCAGTATCTGGGAATCATAGCAACCAGTGTCCATGACAGGGTCAGGACCCGAGTTATTACTGAGGTTATGAAGGCTTCGTTTGATGGGTTTTTAATGGTTTTACTAGCTGGGGGCCCATCTCGCGCTTTTGCCCGCCAAGATTCTTCCATAGTAGAGGAGGATTTCAAGCTTCTTTGTGACCTTTTCTGGTCCAATGGAGATGGGTTACCTAATGAAGTGATCGATAGGTTCTCCACAACCACAAAGTCTATCCTCCCCCTTTTGGAGAGGGACACAGAGCCCTTGATTGAGCTGTTCCGACAAGCAATTGTAGATGCGTATGACTCCTCTGCCAAGTCCAGGCTCCCGGTGCCACCAACCACAGGTCACTGGGGCCATAATGACCCAAATACGCTCCTTCGAGTCCTTTGTCACAGGAACGATGAGGTGGCAGCGAAGTTTCTCAAGAAAACCTACAACTTGCCTAAGAAATTATGACCATTTCAACCCAGTAAATAAGAGCTTTCCGAGGTTTGCATTCTCTATACTTCCCGGCTTTGGTTGTTCACTTCTTCCCACACGTCATCTTAGAAGGCATTGTTAGATTTGAGAATACGGGTTTTCCTCCGGCTTGAGGAGGACGCTTTGCCTTGTATATAAGTTCAATTGGGCCATAGATTCACTTGGAAGTTGTGGTTAATAATTCAAGGGAGGATTTCCTTGCAGGGTTCATCACAAAGTACCACCATTAATGCTTACTAGCTATCTTAAAAGTTTTTCGTAAGTTTGTTAGCTCTCATGTATCATATAATTACAGTTGAAGTTCATTCTTTTGATTTTTGGGTTTTGGAGTGACAATGGTGTATATCATTATATGCTTTCTAATGCAGGTTTGCTGTTGTTCATTGATCTTTCTTATTTAGTATATGAGAAATTTTGTTTTTGAGTTATTGTCTTTGAAAATATGCGCGAAAATCCTACTTGGAAATTAGGACATTTTTGTAGTTCTAATATGATGTTGCAATTTGTCTGCCATCTGATCATATAAATGGTTGCTGCATTGAGTTACGTTTTGGTTAGTATAACACCAACTATATGTTACAATCTATTTTCAAGAGTGTTTGGATGAGCTGCAAAGCCAGTTCGAGGAAGCTAGAAACAAGCTGCAAAAGGAGATTAATGAAGAAAACGAATCAAAAGAACGTCTCTTGTCAGAGCTCACCAATGCAATAGAAATCGAATGTGAAGATCTCAAAAAGGAGCAAGAACTTAAGCTTCGTCAAAATGTACCCACCGTTTTAGTTGAGCAGAAGATAAAGAAACTAAAATATTTGAATATCAGGAGGTGAGAATGTTGTCAAATTCTTCAACCAAAATGCCATTACTTTTTCGGGGAATTATCGAAAACCACCCGTTATATAGGGTTATTTGCAACTAATAACCCGTTCTTTTCATAACTACCAAAACCCACTCTTAATAACTGCGCTGTAACCAAAAGACCACATTTTCTCTTATTCCGTCTAAATTTTTGTTTTACAATATTTTAATACTTTCTTTCTATGAACCATAAAACAATCAAATCATTTGCAATCTTTTTCCTTTATTCTTTCACATGCTTCCATTTTATCGATTGAATGTTTGTCCAAATGCAAGTGCTTCTATGAACTTGATTGTATACACTCGTTAATTGTATTAGTATTTGTTTGCACCACTCCTTGAGCTTGTCATCGGTGACAAAATTGTCATCGCAATTATATACCTTCATCACCCATTCTTCTAAGTTTATTTCCAACGCAAGTCACTATTTGTTTTCTATGTTGAATGGTGAATAAATTATTTTGGTTTTCCACCATGATTTTCCAAAGTTGGTAGCATAAAACCATACACATATCCTTTTGCAGTTTTCACTGCAGATACCGGATCCAATACACTTGAATGTTCTAGTTACTAGTTCGAAGCCCTAAATGAAAGGTTTCATATGTCCATACTTGATTGATTCTTCTTTTTTTTTTAACCGCGTTTTGAATTCGAAGAGATGAAATAACTATTTTTCTTTTTGAATTGAGTAGAATGAACTTAGAAAATGGAGAAATCTCTTGAATTTGAAAGAAATTACTGAAAAGTTGAACAAGTTTAAAGGGATTTGATTTCGGGAAAAAAGAGAGCATTTTTTTGTGTGTTTTTGGTGAGAAGAGATAACTTTTTTAAACTTATGCTATTTATACTAGTTATTTTGCAAAACTAAAAAGTTTGATGGTTACTTTTGCAATATCCAAATTTCTATAGGTCATTTACAAAAAAAAAATTCCCTTTAACATATCAATTTAATTACGGAAATTGTTGATTACACAGAAATAGGTTAAAATAGAACATATACTATCTTATTATATAAAAATATTATATAAACTCCTGTTATAAAAAAATATTGTCTATAATTGATCAGTTCCGGAGGCGTTTACTATTACACAGTAATACCGGTGGTTCGAATTCCTCATCGGCGTTCAAGCGAACTCGGTTCTACTCCAGTTCAGATCACATCACATATCGATGTTTGTACTCTAGTAGGATTTCAACAAACCTGTTCTCACGC
The DNA here is from genome assembly GCA_033239045.1 of Fagopyrum esculentum. Classification (NCBI taxonomy): domain Eukaryota; kingdom Viridiplantae; phylum Streptophyta; class Magnoliopsida; order Caryophyllales; family Polygonaceae; genus Fagopyrum; species Fagopyrum esculentum. Next base: position 117,282,882 of record BSUD01000005.1, read on the forward strand.
AACCACGATGTTTAGTGATACGTTTTTTTAAGCCCTCATTATTAAGTATGTGATCAACGTCTTAAATCATAATCACGTTAGATTTAACATTACGAATTACAACTTATGTGTTATAAAATTAAACATAATTAAATTTACATTGAGAAGATGAATTTCCTATATATTTGAACCGGTCGTCTCAGATTTGACCTTATGAGCACATGGAAATATTGTATGTTGATATGTGTTCGACCATAAGTTATATAAAATGTTTCATTTAAGATTTCAAATGTACTTTGTATAAAATAATGAAAGAAAAGTGGTACAAGAGATAATAAAAAGTAAAATTGAGGGATAGAATAATATAAATTTGAATTGTCAACTTAAAGTAAGTTGATGGGATAAAAATATTTAATTCTAATAATATAAATGTGAAAGTTATTGATAAAGACATGGTTTCCATTTATTAGGTGTAGCAACAAACTATCAAGTTAGTCAACATTTGGTAGGTGATATGATTTTGCTGAATGCAACTTTTAAAATTTTTATTCCAAAATATTATTTTATTTTTCCCTTTCATTGGATGTTTTAGAGTTGATAAAGTCATATTGATTTGAAAATTTTAGTTAAATAGATTTTTTTTTTTATTGTCATTAAGCTGGTGTATTTCTTTTAATTTTTACCATTTTTATTAAATTGAAATTGAAAGGTAAGAAGATTTGATTAGTGGTACATATACAAAATATATTTATACCATGAACCTATTTACTAGAGATAAATTTCAAAAAGGTTTACTTACCCAATTTGACCGTTTGATTTTATAATAAAATAATATTATTAATTTTTAAGAAAACAATATAATTTTATTTTGTAGTTGCGTTTACATCTTCATTACGGATGTGTAACATATTAAAGTATAGTATTCCGGGATCTATGTGGAGTGGCCTAATGGTAAAAATAAGTTGTGTTCTTATCTATGTGACAACTACTCGAGTCTCTAGTACGGGCTTTCAAGAAGTGTTAAGGACGGGGTTAAATCATTTGGGCCTTTAGTTCAATCTCAAGGGTTCGAGTTTTTCTCTTTGTGTCTCTGAATTTAAATTGTGACAAAGCTAAGCATGATTTAACCACACCAGATTATATCTTTTCCACGTGTGAAAAGGAAATGAAGTTTGCAAAAGTATTAGAGTGAGTAGATTTAAGTCTTACAAAGTGATAAATGCAATGCTAAAAGGGTGTGAAGCGAAACAAGTAGATTTTGCGAGAAACCGGCCATGGCTCTCGTGACCAGGGGAAGATTCCGAGCCACCACATTCCAACGTCTAACGTGACCCATTTTCACACCCAGATCACGGAAGTGATTGATAAGGTTTAAGACCGTGAACCTTAAATCTCGCATGTTAACTATATGATTCAATTGCAGTATAATATAACTTCAGGATTTAACATATAATACAAACATCACTCTGCAATTCTCACGTCTTATAGACAATACATGCAATAGGATATCTGGACTAGCCTCTGCCTACCAATAAGACGTTTGTTTTACTACAATCAATGATTGATTCGATTGACACTACAAGCCGACTCAACCAATCGGTGTTTTTCCCATTCAATCCACCTGGTAACTTGTATGGTATATCTTGCTAATTTCTTTCTATTGGGGTGTAGAGAGCCCAAATTTACATCATGAATTGATGATGTTCATGGCCAAATTATGCCTCTTGCTTATAAATTTTTTATATGTTATCGTAGTTCATGGGATTATTTGTTACAAAATATGATAGTTGTCGCAGATAGTTATCATATTTTACTTTTGCTTAAAAATTGTTGTTTGCAAGATAAAAACTACGTGAATATATGTCTCATTTTCTACAAGATTCATCTCTAGTTGACAAATCGATCTCGGCCTTCCTCGTCCCAATCAACTCAACTATCTTATTCAGTTGACTCTGGCTTCTTTTGTAGAGCTGATCCAAGGATGGTACTGTGATACGATCTAGTGCTATCCTTACTAAGATACAACACCAATTGGATCAGATACATCACAAACTTAAAGATACTGAGGCTAGAGAAAGAAAGAGTCATTGATGTTGTTGAGATCACAATAACTTTTCTCGATGACGCAGGACGTGTTAACGAGAGAAATAATCCTACTACTTTTGGTGCCTACATGATGTGTATTGAGCCTAACCCCACGGGTGGAGTTGTAAATTCTGAATTAACAATTCGTAACATTGAACTGAAGATTTAATATGGGTTGATCCATACTTCTTCGATCAAATCAATGAGCCTTAACACACTTGAATAGAAATAGAAAGTTGACACAAACATAAATAAATCAAACTTTTATAAAAGACAGAGATGGTGCAAGAATGAAGAAGAAACAAGTGATGAAGTAGATGAAGATAGAATTGAAAGGAAAACGATCCATATAAACCAATACTCAGTTGGTCTAGTGGGATGTGGTGCTAGACTCCTTAAGTGGTTAGTCTGGAGATTTGAGTTCGAATCCTCCTAACGGCATGTATGGAAAAAACTGATATTGGGAGGGTATGTCCCAGCAATGGGCCACGACTTATTCCCGTCCCGGATGTAGAGCGGCGAAACCAATCGAATCGGGAGTTACTTATCAACCTTTCAAAAAAAAAAAACAATCCATATAACCCTTGATCACGTATCAAGAACCCAAATTAACACATCACACGACCTTTCCTAGTACAACTCCACACAACTCAATAATGGAGCTTGGGAAGCACGAATAGCATACCTATGGAGCCTAGAAGTACCAATCTTCAATAAGATTGACACAATCAAGAAAATCTAAGCTGGAAATGAAACGATACACGATTCTCACCCAAAAGCTCTCTTTGGATTGAAAACACGTAAAAACTCAATTAGCAATGTCTGATATGAAATGCAACTAAATAGAGAAGCTTTTATATGTCCTAAAAGCTTTCTACAATAAAATAAACTAATTTAGAAAAAATAAAACAACATAAACTCTTTAAAAGCCTAAATAAGATTTTAAAAGCTTTATGCATCTAAACAACTTAAAACATACTAAGATGTCATATAAAACCAAGTCATAAATCAAAATACATTAAGAGATGGCCTCATGGGTCATCTTCTACGTATGTGTGGGGAGGTCTTCACTTGTGCAAGTGTACTTAGACATCAACATGGTGTCTTCACTTCTTTCCATGGCTAATATGGTCACTAAAGTCCTCATGGAGGCAACAATGGTCATGGTTGGTTCCATAGAAATAAAGACAATAATTTTGGTTCGCAACTCTTGGTGAAGCTCTCTAGCTTGAGACCTTGTAATGAACATTCATGGTTGGGGTCTAGAGGACATGGAGAAAGTGGTGGTGATGCTCCTACATCAATCTCTTCCCTTCTTGAAAATAATTCGTCTAGAAATCTTCTTCAACTTCTCCATACTCATCCGGTAGCTCATGGACATAAGCCTTGTGGTTCCCTTTCATCGTGATAATCTTAACCTGAATTTTTACATTGAAACTCACTTTCTCGGTTATAGGAAACGGTGTAAGTTTTCTAGCTTGAGTCCTTGTAATGGCACCTTCACTGTTGGGGTGTAGACGACATAGAGAAAGTGGCAGTGATGCTCCTACATCAATCTTCCCTTCTGAAAAGGATTCTTCTATAAATATTCCTCAACTTCTCCATACTCATCCGGTAGCTCGTGGACATAAGCCTCGTGCTTCCCTTTCATCTTGATGATCCTAACCTGAATTCCTACATTATATCTCATTCACCCGGTTATAGGAAATGGTGTAAGCTCTCTAGCTTGAGTCCTTGTAATGACACGTTCATGGTTGGGGTCTAAAGGACGTGGAGAAAGTGATGGTGATGCTCCTACATCAATCTTGCCTTCTTGAAATGATCCCTCTAAGAATCTACCGTAACTTCTCTATAGTCATCTGATAGCTCATGGACATAAGCATTGTGGTTCGCTTTCATCTTGATGATCTCGACCTGCATTCCTACATTAAAACTCACTCGCTCCATCATAGGCAATGTGGTAAGACTACAACCTCAAATATAGGAGATCTCCTTCTAAACTTGATAAATCCATAAAGAAGCCATGTTATAGTCTTTCCAAGGGATTGTTAGACTCTCTAAAAGCTTGCACCTATAGGGTATGACCCTAAAAGTAGTCAAAATACTCTTAAACATCTTTTAGACATTTTACCTCTCCAAATGTCCCATTACAACAACTATATAGGTCTTGTCCTTAATTAAAATCCTAAGGTAACACCGAAGAATGAACAAATGATCAAGTTTAACTAAGAACTTTATTAACAAGTAAAACTCATTCCTAGAGTCTTCTAGCACATAATGTATTTTTTTTTGTGAAAAGGAATAGTACTCCTCCGCGCAAGGCGCAAAATTGAAAAAGAACGAGCTAACAAGGAATAAAACGAGGTAAAGCAAGACCCCTAATATTGTTCGTAATATGAGGAAGAACCTCCTCGGGTGGGGGGTGGCTCTAAAATATGAGTACCCACAAGAAAAAGGAAGGCATAGTTAGCTAAGTAGTCCGCAACGACGTTGGCCTCGTGGTAGACATGTCGGAATCAAAAAAGATAGTTCCTACGAATGAAGCCTTGGCAGCGGGCTACCAAACTATAGAGGGGTGTGTACGGGTGATGCCTTTCCGAACCAATTCAACAATGAGAACAAAATCTGTTTCAAACTCGACTTGGCAGAATCCCAACCTCCAACACGTTTCAAGTCCAAGCATAATTCCCACAACTCAGCTTCCGGCACTGAGCACACGCCGATATGGTGCAAACCCCCTTGTAACCACTGTCCGTTCTCATCCTGAAGGACTCTTCCAGCCACTGCCTCCCCACTCCATTGTTTGACTACACCATCAGAGTTCAATTTCACCCACCCGTAAGGAGGTCTCAACTAGTTTATGCATTATTCAGTCCTGCGTGTTGCTAAACCATGGTGCTTAGTTCGATCCAACACTCTTTTGTACTCTAAAGTTTGTCCAAGGATAAAAAGATCCTTCCTAACAAGATGATTGTTGTTGCCGAAGGACCGATTATAACGCCATTTCTAGATCCACCATATGGAACAAGAGAAGATCATATTCCAAGGGAGACCATCTGCACTTTGTCGAGTGCATGTGATGTTCAACAAGAACCAATCTGGCTCTTGTAACTGACTGAAACCATTAGGTTTGAGGGATTTGTCGTAATGCTCCTAGAGATCCCTTTCAATGGGGTAGTCCCGACCAATGTAAAGTAAGGTGTCCATCTGGTCGGGGCACCGTTCGCAAAATGGAGAGGTCGGCGAAATCTTTCGGCATTGGTTAGTGTTTTAAGCGCCACTAACCACAAGAAAGTCTTTACTCTTTCCGCAATGTTAAGGTGCCAGATGTCCAAGTAGACGGATTTTGAGGGGAGTGTGACATTAACATACCTCAATAGGTGATAACCCGTTTTTTGAGAATAGGAACCATTACTATTCCGAGGCCAACAAGGTGAGTCTTCCATGTCCAGGTCATCAAAGACCCTCACTACAACTAATTTCAACAAGATTGTTGCAGGTAAATAAGAGTCTAAAACTGACCAGTTCTAACCTTGATCTTCTAACTAGAAATCCCGTACTTTAGCCTTAGTGAAGGCCTCCCTAAGGTTCTGTAGAGCCAAATTCTGCAACGTAGTATCCACAAGCCATTTCTATGTCTAAAAGGCCATTGACCTTCCATCGTGAACCCTCCATGCAAACCCCGGATAAATTACCTCATTGAGTCCCCATACAATGCTCATGAAAGTCACCGATCCCTTCTTTCAACGTGCAATGCCTAGAACATCTGAAACCCCTCCATGTCTATACTTCGCAACAACAACCGCCACCTAGAGTATGTTCCTCTTCATGACTAATCTCCATCCTAGCTTACCCAAGGTGACAATGTTACAATCCTTGAGATCTCTCAATCTAGCTCCTCCCAAAACTTTCGGACGACACAAGGACTCTCAATCCACCAAGTGCACGCGTCTTCCACCATCAAATCCATTCTAGATGAAACTGCGACAAATCTTTTCAAACTTCTGGATGAAGGAGGAAGGGAGTTTGACAGTTTTCATGATGTAGCTAGGGAGTGCAAAAAGGACTGATCTGGTAAGGACAAGTCTTCTACTTAGGCTGAGAGTTTTACCTTTCCAACTCGCAAGCTTCGTCTAGGCCCTCTGAAGTATGTTGTCGAAGTCTGATGCTACTGCTCTTCTATTCAAAATTGGCATACCCAAGTAGGTGCCAAAATCCTCTTTGATGGTTAACCCACTGATACGCTCCAATCTTGCCCTCAAACGAGTATCAACATTTGGTGGGACAAATAGGCTAGATTTATTGAGACTAACCTTTTGCACGGTTGCACCACAAAAGTTCTCGATGCACTCTTTAATCACTTTCATCTGAGTGTTGGAGGCTTCGGCAAAAAGGACAATGTTGTCTACAAAGAATAGGTGTGAGAGGGATGGTCATTTCTTGCAAGTTTGATAGGTTTCCACCTACCTTCATCAACCGCCTTGTTGAAAGTCACCACAATCAACATGTATAGTGATTTCATGTTTTCATGTGAGTCTTTAGGGGCATATTTAGGGTAGTGTTCGCTCCAAAAGGTGTGTGCACGCTTTAATATTTATAACCCAAGAAGTATGCTTGAACAATATGCGAACCCGCAGTGTACGGATCAATTGTAATAAAAGCAAGAATTTCAGGGGTCGATCACAAGGACTATGGTGAAACAAAGTTCGGTAAATAAGGGTGTCAATCAACAAATCACGCAACAAATCAAAGATGATGTAAAAGTCAAGTAAAGGGAATGCGAATTCTAGAGATTAAAGCATCCAGTTGTGGTTCCGACTCAAGATCTCAAAAGATAACATGGACAAAGCTGAGGTTTGCAAAGGGAAGGTGTTTCTAAGGTGGGAATATATCACCGGGTAAGTCTCACTACTCACTATCCCCAACCAAAGATCCTATCACCGGGTAAGTCTCAAGGTACCAAGGAAAGGAACTATAATCTCAAACCAACACACCACCCAAGGGAATGTAATCAACCTTTACCGGGTAAGTCTCAGGCTACCTCACAAAGATGGAATGAAGGCACACTCAAACCCCAATAAAGGATAAACCTTTATTACCTACACTCATGATATTGGGTATACAAACAAAGGAATCACCGGGTAAGTCTTATTGTAGGCTTGCATTGAACCAGGAAAGGTGTAATAAGAATAGGATTTGGCAAACTTAAATCTTAACTCATATAAGGTTCAGAAAAGGCTCACCTCGTTCAGTTATATTCCATCCCGGCCGAGATGTTCAATGACTGACCGAGGTGTTCCACGGTTAAGGTAAAGACTCGAGCTCTCAGGGTCCTGCTGGGATTAAGATCATTCTATCATCGTCTTTCCCACAACTTTCAGCCAATCACCCTAGAATCGCATAAAGAACTTAGCCAACAATCATCATGATAACAATAATCAAATTTATAAGAAAAGAATCAATATTCAAACAAGAAAACCTTAACACAAAGGTCTCAATAACTGAATTAAACAAACAACAAATCAGCGTTCCTCAATCACAAATCAGAAAGGACAACAAAACAAAAAGCCAAACTAAGAAGATCTTACAAACTCCTTAAAAGCCACTTCAACTAGAGTCCTTCCTTCCTTGAACTTCAACCTTCAAAACTTCCTTCAACTCTTCCTTCAAACTCTTAAGAAAATCCTCCAAAAAATACTTGATCCGAAGATGGCTGAATTGTAGAAAATCAGCCCATATATAGGAGAATTATCTTCCAAAGATAATAATATCTTAAAAATATAATTTCCTAGAATATATATCCATATCTCTCAAAATAAATCAGCCAAATATAATATCTTCCTTCTAGAAATCCAGCCAAAAATATGTGATATTCTCTTTCCGAAAATAGAAGATCTCAGCCAAAAATAAAGATCTTGTCGGTGGTAAGGTGTTCGCCTCGGTCGGGACGCTCCTCAAGATCACCTCGGTCGAGGTGGTACTGTAGCTGACCGAGGTGAGTCTCAACTGAATGTAAATCATCTCGAATATGGTCCAAAATCAATCCTCTAAATCATTTCCATGCTTCCTGAGATCTTCTTAAAGCTCCAAAATGTAGCTCCAATGACTCCTTAGCTTCCTTAGCTCTATTTTAGTCCAAAACGTTCCATTTTACCTACGATTACAACGAAACTAGGTGTAGACCTCGATTCTCGCAAAGGTAGACAAAACAACAATATAATCAAAGAATATACATCCATACATGCAAATTTATGAAGATAAAACGTCTAAACCAATCCCAAAATATAGACTATAATACATGCTATCATGTAGTTAGTGTAGTTTTGTATGGTTAAGACACCCATACTTGAGCCTTTGAGCACATTTTTCTATGTAGATGTCTCTGGCCTTTGAGTTTGTAGGTATTTGAGGTCACTTTAAGTTTTAGATATATATGCCCTCATCCATGATATGAAGTGAAGAAGGATGCCTCCTTGTGTGTCTATAACTCCCATGACGATCATCAAGGATGCCACTGACGGTTTTCTCTCCCTATGATCCAAATGAAGTCTCCCTTAAATCCAAACCATCCCCTAAAGATCCAACTAAAGTCCCCAAAGATCTAAAACAAGAACCCTAAGATGCACCAAGAAGGATCATTTCACCCCACACAAGCAAGGAAACAAGGCTAATAGAGACCAACCAAGAAAGCATTGGACCAACTTGTGGTGCCCATGCATGTGCCGGCGGGCGCACTTATGTGTGCTTGTTTAACTTTACCTTCTTTTGAGGACTTTAATATAATTTTCTATGGTCATGCCGTACGGCTTACAAGACACCCATTATCATGTCACCGTTTAGGCTTGTATATGGCAAAGCTTGCCATCTACCCATGGAGCTAGAGCATAAGGTTTGATGGGCGGTGAATAAGTGCAACATTCAAATCAACAAGGTGAGTTTAGGAAGTTGCAATTGCATGAATTAGAAGAGATACGCCTTGATGCCTATGACAATGCCACAACATACAAGGAGAAAAAAAAGTTTGGCATGATCGGAACATCCTCCGAAAGGGTTTCCAACCAGGTAACATGGTTCTTCTTTTCCAATGTTGACTAAAGCTCATTATAGGAAAACTCTGTTCCCGATGGACAGGTGTGTACGTCATTGCCAAGGTGTATCCCTACGGTGTTGTGGATATATATGATCCACAAGCACACAAGGTCTTCAAGGTCAATGGATAAAGACTCAAGATGTTCCATGAAGGAGTTTCCAATTATTCAATTGATGAGATGGTTCTGAAGAAGAAAATACACAGTGAACAAGGTTCTACGTCGAGCCAACGATGTAAAACATGACGCTGCTCGGAAGGCAACCCGAGGAAGTAGAAGTAGAAGTTTTTGTCATTTGGCCGCCCCCGCGCCTTTGAAAAGCCACGCCCGCGGAGATCCTAGAAAATGTTGCCCCCGCGGTCTACAATTCCGCGACTACAACCAATCAAGGAGACCATATACCCGCGGAAAGGAGGAGCCGCGACCGCGGCAACCATGACGACATGTAAGTAAAAAAAAACGTTTCTAACCCTAACCTTACCCCATCTCCCTCACTCGTCTCTCTCACTCCTCAACCTCACACACCTTAGCCCTCTCCCACGCTCGGAAGCCTCCATCCCCCGCGACCGCCACCTCTCGCTACCGTAACCGCCAAGCAACTCCCACTCACCGTTCGCTACCACCGCTGCTCCAATGCCTCCATCCAACTTAACCACCACTCCTCAAACTCTCACCTCTCCCACTCTAAACCTTAATAAACTACCCCACCACCACTCACTACCTGCTCGCACCACATCAACCTACTACGACTCGTCACCACCACTGCACTGCTCCACTCAAAAGGCCTCCGACAACAACGTCCCTTCTCCTAGAGTTGTTCGTTCGTGTTCACAATTGGCAAGTTGTCTTCTCCCGCGGCCGTTGTTACGTTAGAAATGTATAGCACAAAAGTCTGACAATTTATAACTCGATATAATTTCCTAACTCCTAGCGAACCCACAGTGTATGGGTCGTTTTGTAGCATGAATAGTATTCTGAGGTCGAACACGAAGACTAAGGTGAAATCAAATCAAACAAGTGATCATGGATAGTGTAAATCTAGTCTAAGAAAAGAGAAGGAAATAAAAAAATGAAAATCATGATATTTTTGGGTTTGGTTTTTGTGGTGATTAAACAAAGATCACAAATCATGCAAGATTATAAATAAAAAAAACGACTCAAGCTAACAACACAAACTAGCAACGCAAACACAAGATATGTAATCAAAGAGAGAAAAGCGGATTCTAGGGGTTAAGACTTTCGGTTATGGCATTGGACTCAAGCTTCTAATCAACCTTGGACAAGATTCGGTATGTTGGGAAAAGGGTGTTTCTCAAATGGGATCAATCACCGAGTAGGTCTCATGGTCCACTAATCTCGCACCTAAAGTCCTATTACCGGGTAAGTCTCTAGGAACCTAAGGTTGAGAATTCTACACAATCCGGATTGCTATCTAGGGGTCAAACCTCTCCTTACCGGGTAAGTCTCAAGAAGGCAAGTCCTAAGCATCAATCCTAGCACACTCAGTCCAATAGCGGCTTGTGAGGCTCACTACTAACTAGAGTTCATCATCTTTGGTATCTAAGATCAAGAATTACCGGGTAGGTCTCTTCTCTCACTTAGTTTGCTAGCATTAGGTCATCCTTGGCTAGATTATGCTTAACAAACACTAGGATTTCAACAATCTAACATCCTAACATTCAGATTTGTTCGCTCCAAATGGTGTGTGCAAGCTTTAAATTTATATCCCAAGAAATATGCTTAAACAAGGATGCGAACCCGCAGTGTATGGATCAATTATAGTAAAATCAAGAATTCCGGGGTGTCGATCTCAGGGACTTAGGTGAAACAAAGCAAGTATAGGTAGTCAATGTAACTAATAACCACAAAAGCGATTAAAGCAATCAAAGAGATGATAATAAGGTCAATTAAAGGAAATATGCAAATTCTAGGGATTAAAGTATCTAGTTGTGGTTCCAACTCAAGATCTCAAGATAAAGCGAACAAAGCTGAGATTTTGCAAAGGGAAGGCGTTTCTAAAAAGGAATAGATCACCGGGTAAGTCTCACTACTCACAATCCCAAACCAAAGTTCCTATCACCGGGTAAGTCTCAAGGTACTAAAGAAAGGAACTATAATCTCAAACAAACACACCACCTAAGGGAATAAAATCAACCTTTACCGGGTAAGTCTCAGGCTAACTCACAAAGATGGGATGACGGCACACTCAAACCCCAATAAAGGATAAACCTTTATTACCTACACTTATGATCTTGGGTAAACAAACAAAGGAATTACCGAGTAAGTCTCATCCTAGGCTTGCATTGAACCAGGAAAGGTGTAATAAGAATAGGATTTGACAAACTCTAACACTTAACTCTCAGTTACGGATAAGAAAAGGCCTCCAGCACTGAATCTTCCCTCTAAGGCTTCATTCGACTTATTAAAGAATTGCTGCTCTAAGGCTTTTTGTGCCTTCGAAAATGAAGTCATGGACGTCTTCATAGCATTGAGCTTGATCAAGATGGCCTCCAGCACTGAATCTTTCTTCGCTGGCTGGGATGAGCTTGATCTAGGCTCCTGGCTCTTCAATGGAGTAGAGGAAGAAGAAATGAAAGGATTAGAAGAATTATTCGAATTGGAGTTAGAGTAAGGGATACCCGGATTTTGATTGTTGGATCTCCGATTGTTGTTGTTGGAGCCTCTATTGTTGTTGTACTTGTTGTTCCGGGAACCTTGATTGTCGTTCCTTGACCCTTGATATCTTCCCTCTTCCTTTTTGGTGTGAGCAACCAAAAGGTCCTTCAATTGCTTCACATCATTCTTGAGGGAGGTGAGTTGATTATCATTTAATGGAGTTTCCTGGAAATTAACCCTCTTAACTCCATTTTCAGCTCCTTGGTGGGAGTATTTCTCCATGTGCAAAGCTTGTTTCTCAATGAACTCCCAAGCTTCATCAATCGGCATGTCCATAAATGTGCCGGCGGATAGTAGTTGAAGGTTGAATTGGGTAGCTCCATCCAATCCCTTGAAGTAAATCTCCATCAACTCTATCTTTGGAATCCCATGATGTGGGCAATCCAAAAGAACATCTTTAAATCTCTCTCATGACTTGGACAAACTCTCCTTGTCCTTCATGATGAATGCATTGGTCTTCCCTCTCATTTCAGCGGCTTTGGAGGGGGGAAAGAATTTAGTTAAGAACTCCGTCGTTATCTCCTCCCAAGTGTTGATCTTTCCGGGAGGAAGAGACTGATACCAAGTAAGCGCCCTGTCTTTCAAAGAAAAGTAAAAAGGCCTTAGCTTGTAATTATTATTTTCCAGCCTTGAAGGTCTCAAGGTCTCCATCAAAATCTCATAGTTTTGCAAATGTTGATGCGGAGACTCCCTCTCTAAACCTCCAAACTGGCATTGGCGGATCATGGAAAGAATTTGCGGTCGAAGTTCGTAATCATGCTCCGCTGGATCACCTAGGTTGACTCTTGGACGCCTCACTTGCTGGTTTGGGTCCATCCTATGCCCTAGGGTATGTGGAATACCTGCAAAAAGAACATCTCGGACTGGCATCCGAGGTGGAAGTATCTCGGCCGGGGCAACTAGACCGGGGTCCTGCCTCGGTCGAGGGTTTGGTCGATGCAAAATCTGAGCTCGTAACTCAGCCATATCTGCTTCAATCTCTGCAGCTCTGGTGCAATTTTGCTCCCTCTCGCGCTGTAGTTCTTCCCTATGTAGGCGCAGCTGTTACACCGCCTCCCTCAACTCGGCCTCCAGATCGCGATCGTCTCGGTTGGCCATTTTCGCTTCTTTCAAGCGTCGTTTGTATGTCTTTTCTGGTTCGGGATCGTAAGGAACGATTTCCTTCGCAGCACGGGTTCTTCGTATAAACCTAAGAAAAAGAACCTGCGAAAGTCACTCAAGCAGAGTGGTTAGTAGCAACAGGGGCAATCACCCCGAAAGACAACCGCAACCGGCTCGGTCTAGACCAAGTCCCCGGCAACGGCGCCAAAAACTTGTTCGCTCCAAATGGTGTGTGCAAGCTTTAAATTTATATCCCAAGAAATATGCTTAAACAAGGATGCGAACCCGCAGTGTACGGATCAATTATAGTAAAAGAAAGAATTCCGGGGTGTCGATCTCAGGGACTTAGGTGAAACAAAGCAAGTATAGGTAGTCAATGTAACTAATAACCACAAAAGCAATTAAAGTAATCAAAGAGATGATAATAAGGTCAATTAAAGGAAATATGCAAATTCTAGGGATTAAAGTATCTAGTTGTGGTTCCAACTCAAGATCTCAAGATAAAGCGAACAAAGCTGAGATTTTGCAAAGGGAAGGCGTTTCTAAAGTGGAATAGATCACCGGGTAAGTCTCACTACTCACAATCCCAAACCAAAGTTCCTATCACCGGGTAAGTCTCAAGGTACTAAAGAAAGGAACTATAATCTCAAACAAACACACCACCTAAGGGAATAAAATCAACCTTTACCGGGTAAGTCTCAGGCTAACTCACAAAGATGGGATGACGACACACTCAAACCCCAATAAAGGATAAACCTTTATTACCTACACTTATGATCTTGGGTAAACAAACAAAGGAATTACCGGGTAAGTCTCATCCTAGGCTTGCATGAACCAGGAAAGGTGTAATAAGAATAGGATTTGACAAACTCTAACACTTAACTCTCAGTTACGGATAAGAAAAGGCCTCCAGCACTGAATCTTCCTTCTAAGGCTTCATTCGACTTATTAAAGAATTGTTTCTCTAAGGCTTTTTGTGCCTTCAAAAATGAAGTCATGGACGTCTTCATAGCATTGAGCTTGATCAAGATGGCCTCCAGCACTGAATCTTTCTTCGCTGGCTGGGATGAGCTTGATCTAGGCTCCTGGCTCTTCAATGGAGTAGAGGAAGAAGAAATGAAAGGATTAGAAGAATTATTCGAATTGGAGTTAGAGTAAGGGATACCCGGATTTTGATTGTTGGATCTCCAATTGTTGTTGTTGGAGCCTCTATTGTTGTTGTAGTTGTTGTTCCGGGAACCTTGATTGTCGTTCCTTGACCCTTGATATCTTTCCTCTTCCTTTTTGGTGTGAGCAACCAAAAGGTCCTTCAATTGCTTCACATCATTCTTGAGGGAGGTGAGTTGATTATCATTTGATGGAGTTTCCTGGAAATTAACCCTCTTAACTCCATTTTCAGCTCCTTGGTGGGAGTATTTCTCCATGTGCAAAGCTTGTTTCTCAATGAACTCCCAAGCTTCATCAATCGGCATGTCCATAAATGTGCCGGCGGATAGTAGTTGAAGGTTGAATTGGGTAGCTCCATCCAATCCCTTGAAGTAAATCTCCATCAACTCTATCTTTGGAATCCCATGATGTGGGCAATCCAAAAGAACATCTTTAAATCTCTCTCATGACTTGGACAAACTCTCCTTGTCCTTCATGATGAATGCATTGGTCTTCCCTCTCATTTCAGCGGTTTTGGAGGGGGGAAAGAATTTAGTTAAGAACTCCGTCGTTATCTCCTCCCAAGTGTTGATCTTTCCGGGAGGAAGAGACTGATACCAAGTAAGCGCCCTGTCTTTCAAAGAAAAGTAAAAAGGCCTTAGCTTGTAATTATTATTTTCCAGCCTTGAAGGTCTCAAGGTCTCCATCAAAATCTCATAGTTTTGCAAATGTTGATGCGGAGACTCCCTCTCTAAACCTCCAAACTGGCATTGGCGGATCATAGAAAGAACTTGCGGTCGAAGTTCGTAATCATGCTCCGCTGGATCACCTAGGTTGACTCTTGGACGCCTCACTTGCTGGTTTGGGTCCATCCTATGCCCTAGGGTATGTGGAATACCTGCAAAAAGAACATCTCGGACTGGCATCCGAGGTGGAAGTATCTCGGCCGGGGCAACTAGAGCGGGGTCCTGCCTCGGTCGAGGGTTTGGTCGATGCAAAATCTGAGCTCGTAACTCAGCCATATCTGCTTCAATCTCTGCAGCTCTGGTGCGATTTTGCTCCCTCTCGCGCTGCAGTTCTTCCCTATTGAGGCGCAGCTGTTACACCGCCTCCCTCAACTCGGCCTCCAGATCGCGATCGTCTCGGTTGGCCATTTTCGCTTCTTTCAAGCGTCGTTTGTATGTCTTTTCTGGTTCGGGATCGTAAGGAACGATTTCCTTCGCAGCACGGGTTCTTCATATAAACCTAAGAAAAAGAACCTGCGAAAGTCACTCAAGCAGAGTGGTTAGTAGCAACAGGGGCAATCACCCCGAAAGACAACCGCAACCGGCTCGGTCTAGACCAAGTCCCCGGCAACGGCGCCAAAAACTTGTTCGCTCCAAATGGTGTGTGCAAGCTTTAAATTTATATCCCAAGAAATATGCTTAAACAAGGATGCGAACCCGCAGTGTACGGATCAATTATAGTAAAATAAAGAATTCCGGGGTGTCGATCTCAGGGACTTAGGTGAAACAAAGCAAGTATAGGTACTCAATGTAACTAATAACCACAAAAGCGATTAAAGCAATCAAAGAGATGATAATAAGGTCAATTAAAGGAAATATGCAAATTCTAGGGATTAAAGCATCTAGTTGTGGTTCCAACTCAAGATCTCAAGATAAAGCGGACAAAGCTGAGATTTTGCAAAGGGAAGGTGTTTCTAAAGTGGAATAGATCACCGGGTAAGTCTCATTACTCACAATCCCAAACCAAAGTTCCTATCACCGGGTAAGTCTCAAGGTACTAAGGAAATGAACTATAATCTCAAACCAACACACCACCTAAGGGAATAGAATCAACCTTTACCGGGTAAGTCTCAGGCTAACTCACAAAGATGGGATGAAGGCACACTCAAACCCCAATAAAGGATAAACCTTTATTACCTACACTTATGATCTTGGGTAAACAAACAAAGGAATTACCGGGTAAGTCTCATACTAGGCTTGCATTTAACCAGGAAAGGTTTAATAAGAATAGGATTTGGCAAACTCTAACACTTAACTCTCAGTTACGGATCAGAAAAGGTCACCTCGGTCAGTCAAGTTCCACCCCGGCCGAGATATTCATCGACTGAACGAGATGTTCTAGGGTTAAGGATAAAGACTCGAGCTTTCAGGGCCTCACTGGGATTAAGATTATTCTATCATCGTCTTTCCCACAACTTTCAGCCAATCACCCTAGAATTGCACAAAGAAATTAGCCACTCATCATTATGAAAGCAATAATCAAATATATGGGAAGAGAATGAATATTTGAACACAAAAACCTTAAGAACAAGGCTTCAATAACTGAATCAAATATCAAACAAATCAGCGTTCCTTGGATCACAAATCCAACAAGACAATCAAACAAAAAGGGAATCTAAGAAAGTCTTACAAATCCCCTCAAAAGCAATAACAAAGCTATGAACTTCCTTCCTTCAATCTTCCTTTAAACTTCCAAAAATCCTTCCTAACTACAGCTTCTTCAATCTCCAAGTACTACGATGGTAGGGGGTTGCTCAATTTGTGAAAAATCCAACCCTTTATATAGGAGAATTATCTTTCAAAGATAATAATATCTTAAAAAGATAATTTCCTAATAAAATATATCTTATCTCCAAAATAGATCTCCCAAATATGATCTTCCTTCCAGAAATCCAGCCCAAAAATATAAGATCTCTCCTTCCAAAAATAAAAGATCTCAGCCAAATAAAATATATCTCGCCGCGTCAGGATATTGGCCTCGGTCGGGGTGCTCCTCTAGATTACCTCGGTCGAGGTGACATTGTAGCTGACCGAGGTGAATCTCAGCTGAATTTGAAATCTCTCAAATCTGGTCCAAAGTAAATCTTCTTTGTTAATTCCTTGCTTCCTGGGTTCTCTTTTAATCTCCTGAATGTAGCTCATATGACTCCTTTGCTCCTTAGCTCCATTTCGATGCAAAATGTGCCATTTTACCTACGATTACAACGAAACTTGGTGTAGACCTCGATTTCCGTAAAGGTAGATGAAACGACAGTATTATCACATAATATACATTCAAACATGCAGATTATTGAACATAAACGTCTAAACAAGTCCCAAAATATAGACTATAATACATGCTATCAAGATTCATCAATACAAACACAACAGAGAAAACCACAGGCTGATCATACAGAACCACGGTCGAGATTCTGCAAGAACATACCGTGATTTTGGGTCTGGGTCAAGATTCGAACAAGCAAACCATCCAATAGTACATTCAAGTCTATTCTATCATAGTCCAAGCCATAAACATCATTCCATCACCCTAGAATCACAACTATTTAGCCAACAACATGCATTTTAAGATTCAAACTCAACAAGCAAACATTCATGGCTTCCATAGCAAGTAAATGAAATGAAAATGAAAAGAAACAAGTAGTCTTAGCTTAATATAAGATGAAACAAGACTTACAACCCTTCAAACACAGCTCCAAAAACGTTCCTTACAATCTTTCCAAATGTTCTCAACAAAAGTCACTCAAAACTCATTCAAAAGTTCACTCTAAATCTCTATCTTGGTGTGTTGTTCTTCCTCCAAAATGAGAGTGTTTCTCTTCCCCTCCAAGAATCCCCAATGTGGACAATGATAATGTGTGAGAGAATGTGGGAGGATCCCCTAGCAACAACCTACATGACCACTTATATTCTCCACCAAGAGCAAGGGTCGGGCAAGGAGATCGTGGGACAGTTGTCACAGCTGTCTAGAGAAAACAACAGCCAAAACCACGGGCGTGGTTCTAGCCTCTGGGCCGTGGAATTACATGAACAGCTCCGTTTGGATCATTAAACCATGAGTTGGTGCAAGACATGCACCAACAAGGTCCTATGTGTTCTCCTTTGCTCCTAGCTTGCTCCTTAATGAGTCCGGAAGTGTGCCATCACGAGGAGCGATCCTCGAATGTATCGATTAGGCTCCAAAAGCTCCCAAAATACCTACAAAACCGACAAGAGTTCGTGTAGACGTCTATTTTGACAATATGCATGAATAAAGCATAAACGTCATGAACTAATGCCAAACCATGCATGAATAACGGGAAAACCTATCTAAATGAATGCCTAAACTAACATCATAAATCACGTCATCAACCGCGGCCATGATTTATCCACGGCCGCACCCTCACATTTTCACCGCGACCGTGGCTAAAAAGTCTCCGCGCCCGCAACATTCTAGCTTGTAAACACGCGACCGCGTCTACAGCTCCCCGCCCCGCGGTTCTTCAACAAAAAGGTCATCTATTTTTCCTTCATTCGTTTATGCTTCAAATTGCGAAATTATTTTGCTACTAGTGGATAGAGGAAGGAAAACTAGGATGAATACCAAGGATTAGAAGAGATATGACATTGTAGAGAACAAGGATGTGCTTGCAACCAAATTTATGCTTGTTCCTACATTAGAGAAGCTAGGGATGTAGGAGCGTATATGACAGTGTCTCGAGCATGCTGGGCTTGGGAATTTTTTTGGGAAGCAGGTTGTTGTTTATCCTGAGCTAGTTAGGCGGTTCATTGCCACATGTCAAGATGAATCGGAAGACCATGTATTGATTGCTTTGACATTTAAGTTTGAGAATAGACAATATACCATTGATTTGGAGTAGTTGAGAGCTGTGTTTTGGGTCACCAAGGACCCCACTAAGGATTGGAAAGACGGTTCCCCAACCGGTGATTTCTTTGCCTTTTGGTCTGATGCTACTATATCTAACTTTTGTGTAGGTGGTGATTACAAAAACAAGCTCACTCACCCTTGCTCGAGGCTCTTGTGTAAGGTGATCATGAGTATCTTTTGTAGCCACAAGGAGGACAACAAGGTTGCTCTCAAGGACTTGGACTACCTTTATGCATACATTGAAGATTGTGATGTCGTTCCAGATTGGATCCAATTGTTCTTGGCCGCTCTTAAACGGATCAAGAGAGGAGATCCGAGAGACATAGTAGGAGAAGGGTTCATTACCCTCATTGTTGCTCAGGTTATGGACATCTCAGTCTTGGAGGACCCTTTATCGGTTCATTTCTTCACCGTTCCCCTCCTTCGGCGTTGCAAGATGCTAAAGACTGAGGGTGAGCACCACTTCTGTATGTCTTTTCATCACCAGAGTCATGTTACCTATTTGCCCCGTCCATTGACATATGGAACATGTTTGGCAGACTTCTACATTTGTGCCGACCTGGTTGATAGCATGAATTATAGTCTATATTTTAGGGTTTGTTTGGACGTTTTATCTTTCATAATCTGCATGTTTGTATGTACATTATGTGATTTTACTACCATTTCATCTACCTTTGCGAGAATCGAGGTCTACACCTAGTTTCGTTGTAATTGCAGGTAATATGGTACGTTTTGCATTAAAAAGGAGCAAAAGAAGTCAAGAGTCATTTGGAGCTACATCCAGGAAGCACAGCCATGGATTGAAGATTTACTTTGGAGCTGATTCGAGAGATTTCACATTCTGTCGTGAGATCACCTCGGTTGACCAGAGGTTCACCTCGACCGAGGCGATCCAGAGACACCGACTCGACCGAGGCGAATACCTAGGACGCGGCGAGAATATTTTATTCTTGGAAGAGATCTTTTAAATTTGGAAAGTGATCTTATATTTTTGGGCTGAGCTTCTGGAAGGAAGGAGATATGCAGAATCATATATTTTACCTATATTTATGAGATAATATCTTCTTAAGATTTATTATCTTTGGAGGTTTATTTTTCCTATAAAAAGGGTTGGATTTCCACAAATCCAACATCACGCTATACCGTCGATCAGGGTTTATACGACGTAGCAGCCGCAGTATACTCCAAGTTGGGAGTTGTTGAAGAACCTTTTTGAAGGGTTTTGTAAGATTGTCTTCAATTCCTTCCTTGATTGTCTTGTCTTGTTGGGTTGCTATCCAAGGAACGCTTTGTTTGTGATATTTGATTCAGTTATTGAAGTCTTTTCATTAAATTCTTCTTTGTTCAAATATTCACCTTCTTCCCATATATTTAATACTTTCATAATGATGATGAGTGGCTAATTTCCTTGTGTGATTCTAGGGTGATTGGCTGAAGGTTGTGGGAAAAACAATGATAGAATAATATTAGATTCCAGTAGGATCCTGAAAGTTCGAGTCTTTAACCTTAACCCTAAGCATCTCGTTCGGTTGATGAACATCTCGGCCGGGGTGGAATTCTTCTGACCGAGGTGACTTATCCGACCTAAAACAGAAAGTTAAGTGTTAGAGTTTGCTAAATCCTATTCTTATTACACCTTCCTGGTTCAATGCAAGCTTAGGATGAGACTTACCCGGTGATTCCTTAGTTTGTGTACCAACGATCATAAGTGTAGGTAATAAAGGTTTATCCTTTATTGGGGTTTGAGTGTGCTTCCATCCCATCTTTGTGAGTTAGCCTGAGACTTACCCGGTAAAGGTTGATTCTAATCCCTTAGATGGTATGTTAGTTTGAGGTTATAATTCTTTATCTTGATTCCTTGAGACTTACCCGGTAATAGGAGTTACGGTTTAGGATTAGTGTGTAGTGAGACTTACCCGGTGATCTACTCCACTTTAGCAACGCCTTCCCCACGCAAAAATCTCAGCTTTGTCCGCTTATCTATAGATCTTGAGTTGGAACCACAACTAGATGCTTTAATCCCTAGAATTGCATGTTTGCTTATTTGACATCTTATTCATCTTTGATTGTGTTAATCGCTCTTGTGGTTAGAATTAACGTAGCATACCGTGTTGACTTTGTTTCACTAAGTCCCTGTGATCGACCCCTGGAATTTTCTTGCTTTTACTACGATTGACCCGTACACTGCGGGTTCGCATCCTTGTTTTAAGCTTAAGTCTAGGGTTATAAATTTAAAGCTTGCACACACCGTTTGGAGCGAACAAGTTTTTGGCGCCGTTGCCGGGGACTTGGTCTAGACCGAGCCGGTACGGTTTGCTCTTGGGGCATTTGCCCCGTTTCATCTTACCACTCTACTTGAGTGACTTTTGCAGGTTCTTTCTTAGGTATATGCGAAGAACCCGCGCTGGGAAGGAAATCGTTCCTTACGATCCCGAACCGGAAAAGACATACAAGCGACGCTTAAGAGAAGCGAAAATGGCCCAACAAGACGATCACGATCTTGCGGCCCAATTGAGAGAGACGCAGGAGCTGCTACGTCTCAGTAAAGAAGAGCTAAGGCAAGAGAAAGAAGAGAATCATGCAAGGACTGCAGCAATCGAAGCTGAGATTGCAGCCATTCGGAACCAGATTCTACTTCGACCGATGCAGGATCCGGTAGTTGATCCTTGACCGATGCAGGATCCGGTAGTTGATCCTCGACCGAGGCAGATTCCAGTACCCGACGCCCCGGTCGATGTACATCCACGTCGGATACCAGTCCGAGATGTTCTTCCTGCAGGAATCCCGCAAACCCTAGGTCAAAGGATGGACCCTAATCAGCAGCTGAGGCGTCCAGGGGTGAACCTAGGAGATCCAGCGGATCATGACTACGAGCTTCGACCGCAAGTTCTAGCCATGATTCGCCAATGTCAATTCGGAGGGCTAGAGAAGGAGTCGCCGCATCAACATCTTCAAAACTACGAGATCTTGATGGAGACCTTGCGGCCTTCTAGAATTGAAAATAACAACTACAAGCTAAGACCTTTTTACTTTTCTTTAAAAGATAGAGCTCTTACTTGGTATCAATCTCTTCCTCCAGGAAAAATTAGCACATGGGAGGAGATGACTACAGAATTCCTGACCAAATTCTTTCCACCCTCAAAGACTGCTGAAATGAGGGGGAAGATCAATGCTTTCATCATGAAGGACAAGGAGAGCTTGTCCAAATCTTGGGAGCGGTTCAAGGATATTCTTTTGGATTGCCCACATCATGGGATTCCAAAAATCGAGTTGTTGGAGATCTACTTCAAGGGGCTGGACGGAAACACCCAGTTCAACCTCCAACTACTCTCCGCCGGTACCTTCATGGACATGGCGGTTGATGATGCATGGGACTTCATTGAGAAGCAAGCCTTGCACATGGAGAAGTATACCCACCAAGGAGCCGAAGGTGGAGTTAAAAGAGTCAACTTTCAAGAGACTCAACCCAACAACAATCAACTCTCGTCATTGAAGAATGACGTGAAGGAATTAAAAGAGCTTTTGATGGCTCAAACTAAGAGGGAAGAGCAAGGGCAAAGGAACAACAACAACAACAACGGGTACCGTAACAACAATAACGGTCCCCGAAACAACAACTACAACAACAATAGAGGATCCAACAGCAACAACTGGAGGGCGAATAACCAAAACAACGGTAACAATTATTCAAACTCCAATTCTAATGATTCCTCTAATCCTTTCCTCTCTTCCCCTTCTTCTTCTTCTACTCCATTAAAAAGCCAAGGGCAAGGATCAAGTTCGTCTCAACCGGAAAAGAAGGACGCAGTTCTGGAGGCAATCTTGATCAAGCTTGGCGCTATGGAGAATTCTATGACTTCATTTTCGAGGGCCCAAAAGTCCCTTGAACAACAACTTGCTAATAGGGCGAATGAAGCGCCAAGAGATCCAGGGAAGCTTCCAGCAAAGACGGAAACTAACCCTAAGGGCCAGTGTATGGCCATAACGACGAGGAGTGGACTCAAAACTGCCGATCCAGTACCTCGCTCGACGCAGACCACCTCGGTCCAGATCCAGTCGAAGAACACCTCGACCGAGATGCCAACCGAGGCGGCGCAACAGAAAGCAGGAGGAACGACAGAAACTTATGTTCCACCTCCTGCATATAAACCACCACTTCCATTCCCTCAGTCCAGAGCCAGAGCACATCTAGACAAGCACTTCGGTAAGTTTCTTGACTTGATGAATAAGCTACATATTAACATTCCTTTCCTTGATGCTATTCTAGGTATGCCCGCCTATGGGAAGTTCTTAAAAGAAATCTTATCAAGGAAGAGGAAGCTGGAGGATGTTGGTGAAGTTAGGATGACATCTAAATCTTCGGAACTCATAAAGATCATGAAGGAGAAGATGCCACCTAAATTGAGAGATCCCGGCTCATTTTGCATTCCCATTCAAGTTGGGGATGTCACTTGTGAAGCCCTTTGCGATCTAGGAGCCAGCGTGAGCATCATCCCGCTGGAGCTATGCACTAAGATCGGTCTTGGAGAGCCCAAGCCGGTCAAGATTCGACTCTACATGGCGGATCGCTCCATCACCCACCCCGTAGGCATTTTGGAGGACGTTCCGGTCAAGTTAGGTAACTTCTATCTACCTATAGATTTTGTCGTACTTGACATTCCCGCAGATTATCCTGTTCCCATCATTCTCGGGAGGCCATTTCTAGCAACTTCGGGTTGCAATGTGGATTGCAAGAACGCCAAGTTGAAATTCAACGTTGGTGGCGATGAGGTGGAGTTCGCACTACTTGCAGCCATGAAAGGGGAGCAACTAACTGATGATATCTTCAACATCTACGATGAAGAAGAATCAAGAGAATTGGTGAGCTCTATCCTTATTAACGATCCACTCGAAAGAGTTATTAGCTTCAGTTTAATGGAGGAAGGTATAGATGCTTCTTGT
This sequence comes from Fagopyrum esculentum, assembly GCA_033239045.1. Classification (NCBI taxonomy): domain Eukaryota; kingdom Viridiplantae; phylum Streptophyta; class Magnoliopsida; order Caryophyllales; family Polygonaceae; genus Fagopyrum; species Fagopyrum esculentum. The sequence continues at coordinate 117,306,548 of BSUD01000005.1, forward strand.
GATGCAGATATACAGAGCTTGAGGGCACTGGAAGAGGATCCAGGAGCTAAAACTGAGAAGCTAGTCCAGGAAACGAAGATTTCCAGCCTCGGATCCAGTAGCAGTACCTCGACCGAGGCACCTTCTGGACAGAACGAGGCGTCTGAAGAACACCTCGGTCAACGCCTTTGTACCTCGACCGAGATCGACAGCGAGACGATTCAAACTTAGACTGCATCTAGTCCAGTTTCTGACACCACTCCACTGGAAAGAGGAAGCACAGATCCCTCTCAGAAAGCACCCCCAGTTGTGGAGCTTAAACAACTCCCTAGTCACTTGAGGTATATCTTTCTTGGGCCGGATTCTACTTATCCCGTTATTGTTAGTGCTTCCCTTTCCGATTCTGAATTAACTAAGCTAATGCATGTCCTGAGAAAGCATCGAAAAGCCATAGGTTACACCACGGATGATCTTATTGGCATTAAACCTTCTTTCTGCATGCATAGAATTCTAATGGAGGATAATCATAAGACTTCACGAGAACCTCAAAGACGGTTAAATCCGATCATGAAAGAGGTTGTGAAGAAGGAAGTTCTTAAGTTGTTGGATGCAGGTATTATTTATCCTATCTCGGACAGCAAGTGGGTTAGCCCGGTGCATGTCGTTCCGAAGAAAGGAGGGATGACCGTTGTGACGAATAAAAACAACGAGTTGATCCCAACAAGGACCGTTACGGGCTGGAGAGTTTGCATCGACTATAGGAAGCTGAACACGGCTACTCGGAAGGATCATTTTCCGCTTCCCTTCATTGATCAAATGCTCGAACGGTTGGCCCAGCATTCACACTTTTGCTACTTGGACGGCTATAGTGGATTCTTCCAGATTCCTATCCATCCGGATGATCAGGAGAAGACCACTTTCACTTGTCCATGGGGGACGTTTGCCTATCGGAGGATGCCATTTGGATTGTGCAATGCACCAGCTACCTTCCAGCGATGCATGATGGCTATCTTTTCCGAGTACATAGAGGAGATCATGGAGGTATTTATGGATGATTTTTCTGTATATGGTTCCTCTTTTGATGATTGCCTATCTAACCTTTCTCTAGTGCTTACAAGATGTGAAGACACTAACCTTGTTTTGAATTGGGAGAAGTGTCATTTTATGGTTAACGAAGGCATTGTGCTAGGACACTGATAGCATGAATTATAGTCTATATTTTGGGGTTTGTTTGGACGTTTTATCTTTCATAATCTGCATGTTTGTATGTACATTATGTGATTTTACTACCATTTCATCTACCTTTGCGAGAATCGAGGTCTACACCTAGTTTCGTTGTAATTGCAGGTAATATGGTACGTATTGCATCAAAAAGGAGCAAAAGGAGTCAAGAGTCATTTGGAGCTACATTCAGGAAGCACAACCATGGATTAAAGATTTACTTTGGACCAGTTTTGAGAGATTCTACACTCAGTTATGATCACCTCGGTTGACCAGAGATTCATCTCGACCGAGGCGATCCAGAGACGCCGACTCGACCGAGGCGAACACCTAGGACGCGGCGAGAATATTTTATTCTTGGCTGAGATCTTTTAAAATTGGAAAGTGATCTTATATTTTTGGGCTGAGCTTCTAGAAGGAAGGAGATATGCAGAATCATATATTTTACCTATTTTTATGGGAATATATCTTCTTAAGATTTATTATCTTTGGAGGTTTATTTTTCCTATAAAAAGGGTTGGATTTCCACAATTCGAGAAGCCCGCTTACACCGAAATACAGGCTGCATACACCCGCTATCAGCGCAGCAGCCGCATCATACTCCAATTTGGGAGAGAGTTGAAGAACCTTTTTGAAGGTTGAAGGAAGATTTGAAGAGTATAGCTTTATAGCTTTTTGGAGGGTTTTGTAAGATTGTCTTCAATTCCTTTCCTTGTTGTCTTGTCTTGTTGGATCATTATCCAAGGAACGATTTTGTGTGATATTTGATTCAGTTATTGGAGTGTTTTCATTAAATTCTTCTTTGTTCAAATATTCACTTTCTTCCCATATATTTAATACTTTCATTATGATGATGAGTGGCTAATTTCCTTGTGTGATTCTAGGGTGATTGGCTGAAGGTTGTGGGAAAAACAATGATAGAATGATCTTAATCACAGTAGGATCCTGAAAGTTCGAGTCTTTAACCTTAACCCTAAGCATCTCGTTCAGTCGATGAACATCTCGGCCGGGGTGGAAACTGGCTGACCGAGGTGGCTTACCCGATCCTTAACTGAGAGTTAATGTGTTAGAGTTTGCCAAATCCTATTCTTATTATACCTTTCTGGTTCAAAGCAAGCTTAGGATGAGACTTACCCGGTAAAGGTTGATTCTATTCCCTTAGATGGTGTGTTAGTTTGAGGTTATAGTTCTTTATCTTAATTCCTTGAGACTTACCCGGTAATAGGAGTTACGGTTTGGGATTAGTGTGTAGTGAGACTTACCCGGTGATCTACTCCACTTTAGTAACACCTTCCCCATGCAAAAATCTCAGCTTTGTCCGCTTATCTATAGATCTTGAGTTGGAACCACAACTAGATGCTTTAATCCCTAGAATTGCATGTTTGCTTTATTGACTTCTTATTCATCTTTGATTGTGTTAAATTGCTCTTGTGGTTAGTATTGACATTAGCATACCGTATTGACTCTGTTTCACCGAGTCCCTGTGATCGACCCCTGTAATTTTCTTGCTTTTACTACGATTGACCCGTACACTGCGGGTTCGCATCCTTGTTTTAAGCTTAAGTCTAGGGTTATAAATTTAAAGCTTGCACACACCGTTTGGAGCGAACAAGTTTTTGGCGCCGTTGCCGGGGATCGAACCCGGGTCACCCGCGTGACAGGCGGGAATACTTACCACTATACTACAACGACAATAGAGGATCCAACAGCAACAACTGGAGGGCGAATAACCAAAACAACGGTAACAATTATTCAAACTCCAATTCTAATGATTCCTCTAATCCTTTCCTCTCTTCTCCTTCTTCTTCTTCTACTCCATTGAAGAGCCAAGGGCAAGGATCAAGTTCGTCTCAGCCGGAAAAGAAGGACGCAGTCCTGGAGGCAATCTTGATCAAGCTTGGCGCTATGGAGAATTCTATGACTTCATTTTCGAGGGCCCAAAAGTCCCTTGAACAACAACTTGCTAATAGGGCGAATGAAGCGCCAAGAGATCCAGGGAAGCTTCCAGCAAAGACAGAAGCTAACCCTAAGGGCCAGTGTATGGCCATCACGACGAGGAGTGGACTCAAAACTGCTGATCCAGTACCTCGCTCGACGCAGACCACCTCGGTCCAGATCCAGTCGAAGAACACCTCGACCGAGATGCCAACCGAGGCGGCGCAACAGAAAGCAGGAGGAACGACAGAAACTTATGTTCCACCTCCTGCATATAAACCACCACTTCCATTCCCTCAGTCCAGAGCCAGAGCACATCTAGACAAGCACTTCGGTAAGTTTCTTGACTTGATGAATAAGCTACATATTAACATTCCTTTCCTTGATGCTATTCTAGGTATGCCCGCCTATGGGAAGTTCTTAAAAGAAATCTTATCAAGGAAGAGGAAGCTGGAGGATGTTGGTGAAGTTAGGATGACATCTAAATCTTCGGAACTCATAAAGATCATGAAGGAGAAGATGCCACCTAAATTGAGAGATCCCGGCTCATTTTGCATTCCCATTCAAGTTGGGGATGTCACTTGTGAAGCCCTTTGCGATCTAGGAGCCAGCGTGAGCATCATCCCGCTGGAGCTATGCACTAAGATCGGTCTTGGAGAGCCCAAGCCGGTCAAGATTCGACTCTACATGGCGGATCGCTCCATCACCCACCCCGTAGGCATTTTGGAGGACGTTCCGGTCAAGTTAGGTAACTTCTATCTACCTATAGATTTTGTCGTACTTGACATTCCCGCAGATTATCCTGTTCCCATCATTCTCGGGAGGCCATTTCTAGCAACTTCGGGTTGCAATGTGGATTGCAAGAACGCCAAGTTGAAATTCAACGTTGGTGGCGATGAGGTGGAGTTCGCACTACTTGCAGCCATGAAAGGGGAGCAACTAACTGATGATATCTTCAACATCTACGATGAAGAAGAATCAAGAGAATTGGTGAGCTCTATCCTTATTAACGATCCACTCGAAAGAGTTATTAGCTTCAGTTTAATGGAGGAAGGTATAGATGCTTCTTGTGATGCAGATATACAGAGCTTGAGGGCACTGGAAGAGGATCCAGGAGCTAAAACTGAGAAGCTAGTCCAGGAAACGAAGATTTCCAGCCTCGGATCCAGTAGCAGTACCTCGACCGAGGCACCTTCTGGACAGAACGAGGCGTCTGAAGAACACCTCGGTCAACGCCTTTGTACCTCGACCGAGATCGACAGCGAGACGATATCAACTGAGATTGCCGAGAATAACAATTTTTCTACTCCCTTCTCTGACATTCACCCACAGTTGGCGGATCATTCCCTCCACCAACTTTCTGATAATAAAGGTCCTTGGTATGCTGATATTGTGAATTATCTTGTTTGCCAGGAAATACCACCCGGATTGACGTACTCTCAAAAGAAAAGATTCTTCAAGGAAGTACGACATTACTACTGGGATGAACCGCTGCTATTCAAGCGCGGACCGGATGGGATGCTTCGGAGGTGCATTCCGGAAGATGAAGTTAATAGCGTCATAAGGCATTGCCATTCACTTCCTTGCGGAGGGCATGCTAGCACCGATAAAACATGCGCTAAGGTATTGCGTTCCGGTTTCTTTTGGCCTACATTATTTAAGGATGTGCAATCTTTTGTTGTTTCTTGTGATGCATGCCAAAGAACAGGGAACTTATCAAGGAGGAACGAAATGCCACTTAACAACATCCAAGAAGTGGAAATCTTTGATGTATGGGGGATTGACTTCATGGGACCTTTCCATCCTCCGGAGGAAACCTCTACATTCTCCTTGCAGTTGACTACGTCTCTAGATGGGTTGAAGCCATTGCTTCTCCCACTAACGACGCCAAGGTGGTTGTGAAGTTCTTGAATAGAACTATCTTTCCACGATTTGGAACTCCACGCATCATCATCAGCGATGGAGGAACGCATTTCATCAACCGGAAGTTTAAGGCACTTCTATCGAAGTATGGGGTAACCCACAAGGTATCAACCGCTTATCACCCTCAAACTAGTGGACAGGTCGAGATCTCGAACAGAGAAATCAAGGCGATTTTGGAGAAGACCGTCTCTAGAACGAGGAAGGATTGGTCCATGAAATTAGACGATGCTCTTTTGGCGTACAGGACCGCATTCAAGACTCCCATAGGTACCACCCCTTATAATTTGGTATATGGGAAGTCTTGCCACTTGCCCGTTGAGTTGGAGCACAAAGCGTATTGGGCTATCAAATGGTTGAACTTTGACATTAAAGATGCTGGCGAGAAGCGACTATTGGAACTTAACGAGCTGGAGGAGCTGCGTTTGAACGCCTATGAGAATGCCAAAATCTACAAGGAAAGGACGAAGAGATGGCATGACAAGCGTATCGTTCCAAAGGAGCTTAACGAGGGAGATTTAAATCTACTCTTTAACTCCCGCCTCCGTCTTTTTCCAGGTAAGTTGAAATCTAGATGGACCGGACCTTACGTTGTGAAACATGTTTTCCCTCATGGTGCAGTTGAGATATGGGGCGAAACTAGCGGAAGCTTCAAGGTCAACGGTCATAGACTTAAGAAGTACCAACCGGAAACGCCGGTTGAGGAGGTTGCACCGATTTACCTCCTTTGAGACGCATTATGGTCCAGCTAGCGACCTTAAATCAAGCGCTTCTTGGGAGGCAACCCAAGGTATTGCTCTTCTTTCCCGTTTTCTAGTCTAGCTTAGATAGTTTTTGTTTTTGCTTTGCTTTGCTTTGTTTTTGGCATTCTGGACAGACAACAGGAAGGAGCACATCTGGAAGGACAGAAGTTCGAGAATCTGAGAAGACAGAAGCACCTCGGTCACTGTCAGAGCATCTCGACCGAGTTGATTCTTGAGGCAACCGAGGCGACTAGGGTTTCTGCAGAACCGCCTCGGTCCATACCACCTCGGGCCAGTCGAGACCATCTCGACCGAGGTGACAGCAGATCAGTAACAGTATAAAAAGGAAAAAAAATTACAGTTTCGTTTTTTTTTTACCCTCCTCGACCGCGGCGACAGCTATACCTCGTTCTCCTCCGTTTCTCGCTCGTTTTCGAAGATTTCTGCTTCCAAAACGCGATTAAAGAGTAGAAGAATCGATTGCTACCACGGATCTGCAGGAAATTTGAACGTTTCGACCGAAACGAGGTAAAAACGTTCGAAAACCCTAACTCGCTCGTTTACTGCGTATTGGGCTTTGGTTGCCCTTGATTCTGTTGAGGAAATCCATAAGTACCCCTTAGGAAGCATTTGTAGTGATTTTAGGGGGAAAAGAACTGAAAATCAGAGAGTGGAAATCGAACTGTCTTCGCCTCGGTCCAGTCGCTCTGCACCTCGGTCGAGGTGATTCTTGGTATTTGTCAGTCGACCGAGGTAGTCTGACAGTGTGCATTAGAGATGAGTTCTGACAGATTGCTAGCCCTTAGAGATAGATCCTCTCCTTCCCCTTCTCCTTCCTCATCCCGTCCCTACCGCCCGGTTATCCACGAGAGATGCCGGGTAGACTATAAGAGGATAGCTGGGCGTCCAGTCATCGCACCGCGATTTCTGGATGTATCAGCTTTTGACTGCCTAGGGTTAGATGCTGACCTTAGGAGGATGATTGCTACCGTCGGGCTGGATCAGTTTACTGAGATCCGAGCCCCAGCTTACATAGAGCCGACACTCGAGTTTGTTAGCTCCTTCTCCTACCTTCCCACAGACCGTTCTGTGAAGTACCGGTTGATGAACCGGAACTTCATAGTTCCTTTAGAGATTTGGAGAGAGATCTTTGGCTTTCCTGACCCCACCGCTGTAGACTTCCCCTCCCGATCCGTAGCTAGGGAGTTCTGGGGACAGATAGCCCACATTACTACACATGCAGACAGATAGCGCCCCGGTGATTCCAGGGAGAAGGTCATCTTTCACCCGGCCTTCAGACTTGCCCACAGGATCTTCAGTGAGATGCTTCTGGCGCGTACTGAGACGCCCCAGAAGATCAGACAGGGGGAGCTCTTTTCGCTTTACTGCATGGTTACAGGAGGCTTCCCGGACTTTGGCTTGCTCCTAGCAGAGGATCTGCATAGGATCAAGGCCAAGGCGAAGGGAGATATCTGCGGTGGAGGTCTAGTCACCCACATCGCCACTTACCATGGGATGGACCTCAGCGTGTGCACATTGGCGGCGGCTCCGAAGCCGCTGGGATTGCAGGAGATGATTACACGGAGGATCCTAGTTCCCCGTGGGCTGACTACACCCTACGTTGCCATGCCTTGGGAGCGGACTGCACCTCAGGGCATCAGATGGTCTGCACAGTTCTCTGTCTCCGATCCGCATTTCTGGCAGACAGCATGGGCTCCACTTATGGAGGATTACAGAGAGGGAGCAGCTGCACCTGCAGAGGAGGCTGAGGAGGCTGAGGATGAGGATGACGACGATGAGACAGTTGATGAGAGAGGAGGCGGCGTCCCGATGGACACAGGGACAGATACTGCTGGGACGAGCGCGCCTCCCATTATTGATTTAGATGAGGATGAGGAGGATACTGAGCCGGCGCCAGCGGAGACTTCTCCAGTCAGGCCCGCTAGGCGCAGGAGGCGGGGAGTTAGGGACAGAGCTGCACACCGACAGATCGATGACCTGACGGATCAGGTTATCGACTCATATGCTGCACTTTCATTGGACATCCGCGAGATGCAGGAGCGGCAACATCATCAGCACATGATGGCTCAGCTACAGTTCCAGCTTGTCATGGGCTATCCCTATGATCCTACTCAGTTCCCCTACATACCACCACCACCACCGGATCGAGACTACTGAGGAGCTGCAGGGTTTTATTTATTATATTTTTATGCAGTTCGGCTCTTTATCCGGTGAGTCCTCTTTCATTTAGACTTTTATTATACCCACTGGGACAGTGTGTCTCAAGTATGGGGTATTTGATGTATTATTTGACTACGTGACTACTTGATGTATTCGATACTTTTGATGTATTATATTCATCGGATACTTTCATATTTATGCTTCACTTGCCTTTATATGATTATCTGATATTACATGCATACCTACAGATTATTTGATTGAGAAAAACGTCGAAACCGAACCGAAAAGAAAAAAATTGGTTTTAAAAAAAAAAAAAAAAAAAAAAATTGACCTCGACCGGGGAGATTCTGGCGAAACGAGGTGTTTCACCTCGGTTGAACCAAGAACACCTCGACCGAGGCGGCGTAACAGAAAGTTTTCGAAAACGATTTTTGTGTTACTTATCTGGATATGATCTCAGTGAAGACCTTGTTTACCTACTGTTTTTAAATTCTTTGTGTGTTTGAAAGGTTTTATAATATGTTTAAGTTGCTAAATGCTTTGTTTGAAATTATTAGCATGTTTAATACTTTGTTTTTATCCAAATTATGTTGAATTTGAAGGTTGACACCGCAGGTTAAGTTCTCTCACATTCTTCTTGGAAAGACCAAGGCAATTCATTCTCTTCTTTCTTCTTCTTCTTGATCATGCTTAGCCCCTCATAAACATTTTGCCTCCCTTTACCTATCCGGGAATTTGGAAGCAAGCAAAGTGGTGAAAGCAAGTTAAAGTTGAAGGTGGCTGGAAGTGAAAGTGTTAGAAAGTAATTTTAGGTTTGGGGAAGTCAATCATGAAGATGAGTAACTCGGCACCATTCACATAGCCGGGTGTTTGTGTCTTGCCAAAGTCGGATTGAGCGATATTCCTAACGGGTCATGGTATGTGCATCAAGGGTTTGATGCATCTCGAGAAATTGATGATTGCAGATTTCCTAGGCTTCGGTTATTGTGCACCTCTGTCCATGCATCCCAAAAAGTAAAGTAAAAAAAATAAAAAAAAAAAGTGTGAAATAAGCAAAGCTTATTGGTGGAAGGTGTTGCAAGTCAAAGTGGAAGTGAAGTTCATCCTTTTCCCGGATTCTAGCACCACATTACCTTACATACATCCCTACCCTACACGTTTCTTGACCCTTTCTTTTGAGAAGACCTTGAGACCTTGAGCTTGTTGATTGACTTAGCGGTTTAAATCGGATTATACATGATTAATTTTGATAATTATGATTTATTATGCATTCTATGATTTTATGCAAAGATGAACAACTTTCTTATATTTATAAAATGTTTTGAGCATATTGAGTTTTTAAATTCCAGGAAGTACTCTCTTAGAGTGATCTATGATAGTTGCACATCATAAAATATTTTTGAAAGACTTTTTCATTGATTTTCTTGACTTATAATCCATTCTATCTTGTCTTTTATATGAGGAACTTGCTTGGGGACAAGCAAGGGCTAAGTATGGGGTATTTTGATAGCATGAATTATAGTCTATATTTTGGGATTTGTTTGGACGTTTTATCTTTCATATTCTGCATGTTTGTATGTACATTATGTGATTTTACTACCATTTCATCTACCTTTGCGAGAATCGAGGTCTACACCTAGTTTCGTTGTAATTGCAGGTAATATGGTACGTTTTGCATCGAAAAGGAGCAAAAGAAGTCAAGAGTCATTTGGAGCTACATCCAGGAAGCACAGCCATGGATTGAAGATTTACTTTGGAGCTGATTCGAGAGATTTCACATTCTGTCGTGAGATCACCTCGGTTGACCAGAGGTTCACCTCGACCGAGGCGATCCAGAGACACCGACTCGACCGAGGCGAATACCTAGGACGCGGCGAGAATATTTTATTCTTGGGAGAGATCTTTTAAATTTGGAAAGTGATCTTATATTTTTGGGCTGAGCTTCTGGAAGGAAGGAGATATGCAGAATCATATATTTTACCTATATTTATGGGATAATATCTTCTTAAGATTTATTATCTTTGGAGGTTTATTTTTCCTATAAAAAGGGTTGGATTTCCACAAATCCAACATCACGCTATACCGTCGATCAGGGTTTATACGACGCAGCAGCCGCAGTATACTCCAAGTTGGGAGTTGTTGAAGAACCTTTTTGAAGGTTGAAGGAAGGTTGAAGATCATAGCTTTTTATAGCTTTTTGAAGGGTTTTGTAAGATTGTCTTCAATTCCTTCCTTGATTGTCTTGTCTTGTTGGATTGCTATCCAAGGAACGCTTTGTTTGTGATATTTGATTCAGTTATTGAAGTCTTTTCATTAAATTCTTCTTTGTTCAAATATTCACCTTCTTCCCATATATTTAATACTTTCATAATGATGATGAGTGGCTAATTTCCTTGTGTGATTCTAGGGTGATTGGCTGAAGGTTGTGGGAAAAACAATGATAGAATAATCTTAGATTCCAGTAGGATCCTGAAAGTTCGAGTCTTTAACCTTAACCCTAAGCATCTCGTTCGGTTGATGAACATCTCGGCCGGGGTGGAATTCTTCTGACCGAGGTGACTTATCCGACCTAAAACAGAAAGTTAAGTGTTAGAGTTTGCTAAATCCTATTCTTATTACACCTTCCTGGTTCAATGCAAGCTTAGGATGAGACTTACCCGGTAATTCCTTAGTTTGTGTACCAACGATCATAAGTATAGGTAATAAAGGTTTATCCTTTATTGGGGTTTGAGTGTGCTTCCATCCCATCTTTGTGAGTTAGCCTGAGACTTACCCGGTAAAGGTTGATTCTATTCCCTTAGATGGTATGTTAGTTTGAGGTTATAGTTCTTTATCTTGATTCCTTGAGACTTACCCGGTAATAGGAGTTACGGTTTAGGATTAGTGTGTAGTGAGACTTACCCGGTGATCTACTCCACTTTAGTAACACCTTCCCCATGCAAAAATCTCAGCTTTGTCCGCTTATCTATAGATCTTGAGTTGGAACCACAACTAGATGCTTTAATCCCTAGAATTGCATGTTTGCTTATTTGACATCTTATTCATCTTTGATTGTGTTAATCGCTCTTGTGGTTAGAATTAACGTAGCATACCGTGTTGACTTTGTTTCACTAAGTCCCTGTGATCGACCCCTGGAATTTTCTTGCTTTTACTACGATTGACCCGTACACTGCGGGTTCGCATCCTTGTTTTAAGCTTAAGTCTAGGGTTATAAATTTAAAGCTTGCACACACCGTTTGGAGCGAACAAGTTTTTGGCGCCGTTGCCGGGGACAGTTCTGATATGTTTAAGTTGCTAAATGCTTTGTTTAAGTTGCTAAATACTTACAGGTTATTTGATTGAGAAAAACGTCGAAACCGAAAAAAAAAAAAAACGGTTTTAAAAAAAAAAATTTTTCGACCTCGACCGGGGAGATTCTGGCGAAACGAGGTGTTTCACCTCGGTTGAACCAAGAACACCTCGACCGAGGTAGCGTAACAGAAAGTTTTCGAAAACGATTTTGTGCTACTTATCTGGATATGATCTCAGTGAAGATCTTGTTTACCTACTGGTTTTAAATTCTTTATGTGTTTGAAATGTTTTATGATATGTTTAAGTTGCTAAATGCTTTGTTTAAAATTATTGGCATGTTTAATACTTTGTTTTTATCCAAATTATGTTGAATTTGAAGGTTGACACCGCAGGATAAGTTCTCTCACATTCTTCTTGGAAAGACCAAGGCAATTCATTCTCTTCTTTCTTCTTCTTCTTGATCATGCTTAGCCCCTCATAAACATTTTGCCTCCCTTTACCTATCCGGGAATTTGGAAGCAAGCGAAGTGGTGAAAGCAAGTTAAAGTTGAGAAGTGGGCTGGAAGTGAAAGTGCTAGAAAGTAATTTTAGGTTTGGGGAAGTCAATCATGAAGATGAGTAACTCGGCACCATTCACATAGCCGGGTGTTTGTGTCTTGCCAAAGTCGGATTGAGCGATATTCCTAACGGGTCATGGTATGTGCATCAAGGGTTTGATGCATCTCGAGAAATTGATGATTGCAGATTTCCTAGGCTTCGGTTATTGTGCACCTCTGTCCATGCATCCCAAAAAGTAAAGTAAAAAAAAAAAAAAAGAAAAAGTGTGAAATAAGCAAAGCTTATTGGTGGAAGGTGTTGCAAGTCAAAGTGGAAGTGAAGTTCATCCTTTTCCCGGATTCTAGCACCACATTACCTTACATACATCCCTACCCTACACGTTTCTTGACCTTTTCTTTTGAGAAGACCTTGAGACCTTGAGCTTGTTGATTGACTTAGCGGTTTAAATCGGATTATACATGATTAATTTTGATAATTATGATTTATTATGCATTCTATGATTTTATGCAAAGATGAACAACTTTCTTATATTTATAAAATGTTTTGAGCATATTGAGTTTTTAATTCCAGGAAGTATTCTCTTAGAGTGATCTATGATAGTTGCACATCATAAAATATTTTTGAAAGGCTTTTCATTGATTTTCTTGACTTATAATCCATTCTATCTTGTCTTCTATATGAGGAACTTGCTTGGGGACAAGCAAGGGCTAAGTATGGGGTATTTTGATAGCATGAATTATAGTCTATATTTTAGGGTTTGTTTGGACGTTTTATCTTTCATAATCTGCATGTTTGTATGTACATTATGTGATTTTACTACCATTTCATCTACCTTTGCGAGAATCGAGGTCTACACCTAGTTTCGTTGTAATTGCAGGTAATATGGTACGTTTTGCATTAAAAAGGAGCAAAAGAAGTCAAGAGTCATTTGGAGCTACATCCAGGAAGCACAGCCATGGATTGAAGATTTACTTTGGAGCTGATTCGAGAGATTTCACATTCTGTCGTGAGATCACCTCGGTTGACTAGAGGTTCACCTCGACCGAGGCGATCCAGAGACACCGACTCGACCGAGGCGAATACCTAGGACGCGGCGAGAATATTTTATTCTTGGAAGAGATCTTTTAAATTTGGAAAGTGATCTTATATTTTTGGGCTGAGCTTCTGGAAGGAAGGAGATATGCAGAATCATATATTTTACCTATATTTATGAGATAATATCTTCTTAAGATTTATTATCTTTGGAGGTTTATTTTTCCTATAAAAAGGGTTGGATTTCCACAAATCCAACATCACGCTATACCGTCGATCAGGGTTTATACGACG
>BSUD01000005.1:117319711-117340623 GCA_033239045.1 Fagopyrum esculentum
ATCCAAGGAACGCTTTGTTTGTGATATTTGATTCAGTTATTGAAGTCTTTTCATTAAATTCTTCTTTGTTCAAATATTCACCTTCTTCCCATATATTTAATACTTTCATAATGATGATGAGTGGCTAATTTCCTTGTGTGATTCTAGGGTGATTGGCTGAAGGTTGTGGGAAAAACAATGATAGAATAATATTAGATTCCAGTAGGATCCTGAAAGTTCGAGTCTTTAACCTTAACCCTAAGCATCTCGTTCGGTTGATGAACATCTCGGCCGGGGTGGAATTCTTCTGACCGAGGTGACTTATCCGACCTAAAACAGAAAGTTAAGTGTTAGAGTTTGCTAAATCCTATTCTTATTACACCTTCCTGGTTCAATGCAAGCTTAGGATGAGACTTACCCGGTGATTCCTTAGTTTGTGTACCAACGATCATAAGTGTAGGTAATAAAGATTTATCCTTTATTGGGGTTTGAGTGTGCTTCCATCCCATCTTTGTGAGTTAGCCTGAGACTTACCCGGTAAAGGTTGATTCTAATCCCTTAGATGGTATGTTAGTTTGAGGTTATAATTCTTTATCTTGATTCCTTGAGACTTACCCGGTAATAGGAGTTACGGTTTAGGATTAGTGTGTAGTGAGACTTACCCGGTGATCTACTCCACTTTAGCAACGCCTTCCCCACGCAAAAATCTCAGCTTTGTCCGCTTATCTATAGATCTTGAGTTGGAACCACAACTAGATGCTTTAATCCCTAGAATTGCATGTTTGCTTATTTGACATCTTATTCATCTTTGATTGTGTTAATCGCTCTTGTGGTTAGAATTAACGTAGCATACCGTGTTGACTTTGTTTCACTAAGTCCCTGTGATCGACCCCTGGAATTTTCTTGCTTTTACTACGATTGACCCGTACACTGCGGGTTCGCATCCTTGTTTTAAGCTTAAGTCTAGGGTTATAAATTTAAAGCTTGCACACACCGTTTGGAGCGAACACTGGTCATTCCGATGCCGAGACGCGTCTCTGTCATTAAGCGGTATGTTGCGAGCTCGAGTGGAGCTCCCACTCAGTCTATGAGCCTATTCTTGATGATGAGGAGGAGATGCCTTGTTGAGTTAGACCCATTCCAAGAGCAAATGATAGCCTATATGAGAGCTTTGTCCTCTCAGCAGGACACCGGACAAAGAGGTTTCGATGAGAGAGTGTTCACTTCTCTCGCTCTCCATTATGAGGAGTGATAGTCAGGCTATGAGCAAAGGATGTGTGCTCACATGGACTAGCAACAAGAGGAGTGACATATAGGTTATGAGGCGAGGATGAGCTCTCACTTTGATGAGCTAAGCTGATAGATCTTTGAGCGTATGGATGCACAAAGTCGGCAGATTACCGAGATCCATCAGAGGCAAGAGCATTTCTTCTCACACTTCCTGTACCTAGCGGAGCACCCATATGGTCCACCCGGACCATCTCATTAATGAGCAGTTTCTTTCTCTTTCTCCCTATTTAATACATATTTGCCTTCATTTTTACACTTTGAGGGTAAAGTGTTCTTCAAGAATGGGGGAGGAATCTTATCTTGCAGTTTATATCATTGATCATGTTGGTACAATTTTAGAATCATGTTTAAGAATTTTGTAAAGTTTAAATTCTGTTACAAAAAAAGAGGAAAAACCAAAACTCGAAATAAGGCAAAGAAAAATCCTAGGATAAGTCGAAAACCAAAAAGAGCGGCTGAGGTAAAAAGCAGGTAGTGTAACACCCATGTCTTTTAGGAGATCTCGCGTCCGCGTCTTCCTTCACCCGCAGGCGCACCATTGCGGGTGCGGATCTGCTGGGCCGCAGTTGCGGCATAACAAATGAAGCGGCCGTCTTTTTTGCCGACTTCCTTTCCGCTTTCTTCCTCCTTAAGTATCTCCGTTTCCATTCATTCCAAGGGTTTCCACATCTCTCTCCCGATCTTCTTCTTCTCCCTCATTCACGTACAAACTATCTTCTCTCTTTCTCTTGTTCCTTGATCTTCTTTGGATCTTCTTCAAAGATTGGTCATGATGATGATGATATGTGTCTTATTGCTGTGAGAAGCTGGCAAGATTGCAACTGCTGTTCTTCATCTGTACATCTATAGAGGAGTGGTGAGCCCTCCTCTCTTTCCTTTCTTCTTCTTCTTCTTCTTCTTCTTCTTTGAAAATCCAACAAGTTTGACCTTGTTGTGTTGTGTTTTGAATGTATGGATGCATTGTGCATATGTATGGATAGAGGTTGTTGTTCCTTGGTTGCTCCCAATTGAGGAGTGAAGTATTGAACGATGAATATACCATTCATCAACTCCATGAACACAACGGGCGCATTCGTGAGCCCAAATGGCATCACTACAAACTCGTAGTGGCCATACCGGGTCCGAAATGCCGTTTTGGGTATATCCTGATCTCTCACCCTCAACTAGTAATAACCTAACTTCAAGTCAATCTTGGAGAATATTGTCGCTCCATGCAACTGGTCAAGCAAGCCATCTATACGAGGCAATGAATACTTATTCTTGACGGTCTTCTTATTCCGCTCTCTATAGTCGATACACAATCTCATCGACCCGTCCTTCTTCCTTACAAATAGCACAGGCTCACCCCATAGAGACACACTAGGAAAGATGAAGCCCTTCACCGCTAAATTCTCCTACTTTTTCTTCAAAATCATCATCTCGATAGGCGCCATACGGTTAAGTGCCTTCCAGATCGATCTCGTTCCAGGCTCCAACTCAATACTAAAATTGACGCTCTTATACGGGGGTAAGCCTGGTGGCTTGTCAAACACATCGGTGTACTCACATACCACCGAAATTGTAACACCCCGAATCCGCGGGACTCGGGATGTCACATTGGGCTAGGATCTCACAATGGATCCTGACCCTAGCCTGACAACAAGTTCACTGGACCTTACAACATGGCACTGACAGATATAAAACAAACACATAAAACAATATAAACTGTACGACCCAAAGTAAACAACAACATAGCCGAGTATATAAAACGACATCCTCATATAGGAGGTACAAAAGATCATCCTCACGCAGGAGGGGAAACACAACAACCCCAAACCAACCACCTAATGTACGAGAGTCCTCGGCCTGTCACCCTGCCAGATCACCCAGTAGCGCCTAACCTGTAAACATCTACAACACGGTATGAAACCGTTAGCTAACCATACATATATGAGGTAATGCATAAGCACAAGCACAATCATGAAAGATAAACACATCAGCATGATATCACACATTTACCCATTTATTATCTTTATATAATAACCATTCACACAAAAACCGTATATATATATATATATATATATATATATATATATATATATATATATATATATATATATATATATATATATATATATATATATATATATATATATATATATAGATAGATGAAAGTATGTGACACGAGGACCGATACATCCCCGCCTCTGAGTACAATGTCCAGCTGTACGAGTATCGGTCACACAATCCGTGTACCCTATGGGAGTGGATTGCGCCCTTCCTGTAAACCAGTCTGGCCTGACATCAGAGAACCTCCCAGACTCCACGGCGGGATGAAAGGGAAAGGTTATCACAGCCACGCAGTGGGGCAGCCAATAGAACATAGGTCGATAAAAACGACAACTCATGCTATCATAGCAAACATATAAAGCACACACCACTCATGCAAACACCCAATATAGGGATGGTAGCTAAGTAAGTCCTACGGACTTACCTCAACCTCGTACAAAATCAACCACGATCACCTCTACACTGGAGGGACGACACGGCCTATAAAAAGGCATAAAGAGATATATCAACCTCTATTCATCAAAGGGGTCACACCTATACCCAAAGGGATCCATAAGGATCATACTCAATCTATGAGCCTCACAACCAACTAAACCTCAATATCTCAACATAGCTCACAATTCCTCAAATCTCAAGGTAGTATCTAATCAACATTCCTCAATCTCAATTTTAATACTAATTTAATTAATTAACCTTTAATTAATTAATTAGATTTCGCTAGAATAACGTTTTGCCCACAGGCAATTTCTAAACCCCCTGTCATCAGATTTCATCAAACAAGAACCCATAATCACCAGAATAATATAACGACCATAATGGAATTTCTAATTGTCCATTTTGACAAGCCTAAAGTCAATTTAGGCCAAATCGCAGTACGGAACACGAATAAATTCATAACTTATTCGTTACTAACCCGATTGACGATCTGAAAGAAGATTCGGAAACACAGCGACGCAGGCTACGCATGGACAACATCAAATTCACCGGAATCTGAGCGACGGAACCGTCCTGGTGACATATATGCTCGACCAGCCCTCCATATACTCGGAAATGCAAAAACTCGGTACCGTTATGAAGAGAATGAAGAGAGGAATCCAGAAACTCAAACGGAATTGAAATCGGATTAGAAACGGAGAGTAGATCTGAGTTTGAAGGTTGAGAGAAATCAGAGCTTTTACGAGAAAACGTGAAAGGAAATGAATTAATAAAGGATTTTCCGCTATTTATAGTGAAGACGATAATTATCCTTTAGTAAAGTCGATAATTATCCATTAACCGATCAAAAGGCGGGTCGAACCTCTTTCTCCAAACTTCTCGAGTTTGGAACATTAAATATGAAATATTGTAGGGATAATTATTCCACAAGTGCCTCGGAAAACGTGTATTCCTAAGCCGTCTTTCTTAGCCGTTAAGAAACGAAATAGCGACTCTTTTGGCCGTTTTGCCTCTCCATGTTATTTCATATCTAGGACATATCCGATGTCCTGATCATTTCTCTCAACTGCATTTTTATTAATTGGAGCTCCCAAATGCTCCAAATAACACCGGAGGGTAAAAATAATTACCCGGGGGAAAAAGTAAAAATTTCCCCAAAAGTCCAAAATTACGCCAGGAACATAACGGTGGAACTCTTACTCATCACTTGCGAAATCTTCGCGAGTTATATGTCAATTACTATCAACGATTACGTTAATCAACATTAATTAGAATTCGGAAATCCTAGCTATTACATTATTGTAACAAAAAAAACTCATTAAGTATCTATGACTAGCAAGCAGAATATTTCAATTTTACTAGAAAAGACAAGAATAGAAACACATAGATGTTACTTGTGGATCATACACCGACCTTAGCTATCTTCACTAATTGATCATAGTTGTCGTGTCCATAGAAAAATGGCTCCATCCGATATATTATTGTAACAAAAAAAACTCATTAAGTATCTATGATTAGCAAGCAGAATATTTCAGTTTTAACTGGAAAAGACAAGAACAGAAACACATAGATGTTACTTGTGGATCATACACCGACCTTAGCTATCTTCACCAATTGATCATGGTTGTCGTGTCCATAGAAAAATGGCTCGTTCCGATATATTATTGTAACAAAAAAAACTCATTAAGTATCTATGACTAGCAAGCAGAATATTTCAATTTCTACTAGAAAAGACAAGAACAGAAACACATAGATGTTACTTGTAGATCATACACCGACCTTAGCTATCTTCACCAATTGATCATGGTTGTCGTGTCCATAGAAAAATGGCTCGTTCCGATATATTATTGTAACAAAAAAAACTCATTAAGTATCTATGACTAGCAAGCAGAATATTTCAATTTTTACTAGAAAAGACAAGAACAGAAACACATAGATGTTACTTGTGGATCATACACCGACCTTAGCTATCTTCACCAATTGATCATGGTTGTCGTGTCCATAGAAAAATGGCTCGTTCCGATATTTTATTGTAACAAAAAAAACTCATTAAGTATCTATGACTAGCAAGCAGAATATTTCAATTTTTACTGGAAAAGACAATAACAGAAACACATAGATGTTACTTGTGGATCATACACCGACCTTAGCTATCTTCACCAATTGATCATGGTTGTCGTGTCCATAGAAAAATGTCTCGTTCCGATATTTTATTGTAACAAAAAAAACTCATTAAGTATCAATGACTAGTGTAACACCCCGAATCCGCGGGACTCGGGATGTCACATTGGGCTAGGATCTCACAATGGATCCTGACCCTAGCCTGACAACAAGTTCACTGGACCTTACAACATGGCACTGACAGATATAAAACAAATACATAAAACAGTATAAATTGTACAACCCAAAGTAAACAACAACATAGCCGAGTATATAAAACGACAACCTCACACAGGAGGTACAAAAGAACATCCTCACGAAGGAGGGGAACACAACAAACCCAAACCAACCACCTAATGTACGAGAGTCCTCGGCCTGTCACCCTGCCAGATCACCCAGTAGCGCCTAACCTGTAAACATCTACAACACGGTATGAAACCGTTAGCTAACCATACATATATGAGGTAATGCATAAGCACAAGCACAATCATGAAAGATAAACACATCAGCATGATATCACACATTTACCCATTTATTATCTTTATATAATAACCATTCACACAAAAACCGTATATATATATATATATATATATATATATATATATATATATAGATAGATGAAAGTATGTGACACGAGGACCGATACATCCCCGCCTCTGAGTACAATGTCCAGCTGTACGAGTATCGGTCACACAATCCGTGTACCCTATGGGAGTGGATTGCGCCCTTCCTGTAAACCAGTCTGGCCTGACATCAGAGAACCTCCCAGACTCCACGGCGGGATGAAAGGGAAAGGTTATCACAGCCACGCAGTGGGGCAGCCAATAGAACATAGGTCGATAAAAACGACAACTCATGCTATCATAGCAAACATATAAAGCACACACCACTCATGCAAACACCCAATATAGGGATGATAGCTAAGTAAGTCCTACGGACTTACCTCAACCTCGTACAAAATCAACCACGATCACCTCTACACTGGAGGGACGACACGGCCTATAAAAAGGCATAAAGAGATATATCAACCTCTATTCATCAAAGGGGTCACACCTATACCCAAAGGGATCCATAAGGATCATACTCAATCTATGAGCCTCACAACCAACTAAACCTCAATATCTCAACATAGCTCACAATTCCTCAAATCTCAAGGTAGTATCTAATCAACATTCCTCAATCTCAATTTTAATCCTAATTTAATTAATTAACCTTTAATTAATTAATTAGATTTCGCTAGAATAACGTTTTGCCCACAGGCAATTTCTAAACCCCCTGTCATCAGATTTCATCAAACAAGAACCCATAATCACCAGAATAATATAACGACCATAATGGAATTTCTAATTGTCCATTTTGACAAGCCTAAAGTCAATTTAGGCCAAATCGCAGTACGGAACACGAATAAATTCATAACTTATTCGTTACTAACCCGATTGACGATCTGAAAGAAGATTCGGAAACACAGCGACGCAGGCTACGCATGGACAACATCAAATTCACCGGAATCTGAGCGACGGAACCGTCCTGGTGACATATATGCTCGACCAGCCCTCCATATACTCGGAAATGCAAAAACTCGGTACCGTTATGAAGAGAATGAAGAGAGGAATCCAGAAACTCAAACGGAATTGAAATCGGATTAGAAACGGAGAGTAGATATGAGTTTGAAGGTTGAGAGAAATCAGAGCTTTTACGAGAAAACGTGAAAGGAAATGAATTAATAAAGGATTTTCCGCTATTTATAGTGAAGACGATAATTATCCTTTAGTAAAGTCGATAATTATCCATTAACCGATCAAAAGGCGGGTCGAACCTCTTTCTCCAAACTTCTCGAGTTTGGAACATTAAATATGAAATATTGTAGGGATAATTATTCCACAAGTGCCTCGGAAAACGTGTATTCCTAAGCCGTCTTTCTTAGCCGTTAAGAAACGAAATAGCGACTCTTTTGGCCGTTTTGCCTCTCCATGTTATTTCATATCTAGGACATATCCGATGTCCTGATCATTTCTCTCAACTGCATTTTTATTAATTGGAGCTCCCAAATGCTCCAAATAACACCGGAGGGTAAAAATAATTACCCGGGGGAAAAAGTAAAAATTTCCCCAAAAGTCCAAAATTACGCCAGGAACATAACGGTGGAACTCTTACTCATCACTTGCGAAATCTTCGCGAGTTATATGTCAATTACTATCAACGATTACGTTAATCAACATTAATTAGAATTCGGAAATCCTAGCTATTACATCACACACCCCTAAAAAAAAGTTTCGTCCCGAAACTTGAACAATTCCCAAATCCTCTCGGACCCATACGCCGAGGTATAACTCTCACTCTTTCTATCGGAGGTATCACATCTCCGTTCAAAAGATCACAACCTATAACAATCTATAACCTCAAGTATAAACATGGAGGAATCATCACTCCAGGAAACAGGGCCATAACGCTACCCAAAGGCGTAGAGGAATCACGTCTCTCGCCATACCACATCACAAGGCATAGAGGAAGCACATCTCTAGCCAAAACATATCACATGCATAGAGGAAATACGTCTCTAGCCAACCCATAAACATATATATCGCATGGAGGAATCACATCTCCACTGAACTATGTCCATCAAGGTAGCATGGAGGAAAGAACCATCTCCAGCCGAATCCTAATCCCACTCAAATAGCGTGGAGGAAAGAACCATCTCCAGCTATAAATATGATCATACTCGGGTAGTGTGGAGGAAGTAATCATCTCCAGCTATAGCATACATCACGCTAGCACATCAAGATCTACTAAGATCATAAATCACATCACAACTAGAATGGAATAACATATCAAGGCATATAAGCACATAAGCACAACATTCATCAAGATAGCACTAAGATATACTCGTGCTCCCACAAATGGGTATGTCCTAACATATACTCTGGATAGTCCCTCAGGGCACTATCCTCAGTCTCTCATATAGCCTCTTCAGGTCTTCATCTCGACCATCATATCCTCAATATGGGAATGTCTTTCGAATGCAAGCGTTTCATATCTCATTCCAAGAATGTAATCGAATGCTCAACAAAAGTATGGTTGGACTCAACCATCAATCATCGTAACTCACAAGGTGTCTCGAGTCTAGTATACACTTCCTCAGTTGAGACATATGAAACACTGGGTGGATATCCTCTAATCTCATAGGCAAAGCTAAACATCATGCTACCTTCTCCGTACTGGTCGATCTCAAATAAACCATCATATTGGAAACTCAGTTCCCTTTCCATATTAACACGTCTAACGTCTCGCAGCTGAGATACTTACAGCCGGACATGAACTCTCGCTTGAACTTTAGAGGTTAACGCCTCTTGTCTACATATAATATCTGGCGACTCTGTACAACCAGCATTCTTCCTTCAATCAACGTTACTTGAACTATAAAATCCTGAATCTAGTAAGGTGTTATTCCACTACTACTGTTAGATCACTTCTAGCATAAGGATATACGACATCTATGTCTATATATATTGCCTCATAGGGCCATCCCAGAAAGATGCACGTCTTTCATTGTTATATAATAAACTCATTAATGGAAGGTAATATAACCATCCACGTTTCCCATCCGACTTACAACTTATAATAGATCTTTAAGATCTAGAAGATCCTCTCTAACTGACCATCTGTCAGGGGGTGAAGTGTAGTCATGAGGTACAAACTCGTCCCCAAAGCAGTCTGAATCTGCTGCCCCAAAATCTCAAAGTAAAAACATCCATCTCAATCAGAAATGATCGTTCTCGGTATATCATGGAGTTTCACTATCTGTCTAGTGTACTCCTCAACCAATTCATTCACTAGCCACGTCCTTCTGATGAAACGTACCGGTTTCATTAATTTGTTACCAACAATCCAGATAACATAAATCTTCTACTGGGTCACAATCCCATAAAAAAAAGTCCATAGAGATGTCCTCCCAAATTCTACTACTGCACTGGTAGTGGGTGGGGCTTATCTCTAGATCGGAAATACTCTATCTGGACCTGCTGACAGGTCGTACACTGTATCACAAATCAGGTTATATCGGCTTCATACAATATAATCGTCTCATCTCGTGGTACATCTTACTCGTACCTGAATGTACTGAATAAGGCGTACAATGGGTATACCGTAATATTCTATGTCTCCCTCTACATCAGCAGGTACACAAAAACGGTCATGACTCTTCATCAGTCCATCTACTCCCATGGAGAACTATGGTGCCTCAGTACGAGACATCCTTTCTCTAAACCTTGTCAAGGCCGGGCAAGTCTTCTGCTTCTGTTGGACCTCATCTAACAGACCAGTTAGAACCTCTGAGGTATAACTGGGTATCCTCATCAAGGAACTGATTGTCCAACTCTAGCCAAGCTAGATCTCTCTTAAGCTGAGGCTGAACTATCAGTCTCACAATCATCTTCTCTTGGAGCGTCTTTCCATTCAAGGTATCGGCGACAACGTTCAACTTCTCTGAATGATATGGAATCTTCAAGTCAAAGTCTTGATCAACTTAAGCTCTTAACACTGGACGTTATCAACCCCTATTGCATAAAATATACTTCAGATTTCTATGATCTTAAGAAAACCGATATGAAGATAACACCAGTACGGTCTTCAAAACTTAAAGGCTTGAACTACCACTGCTAACTCTAAATCATGAGTCAGGTAGTTCTCATCATACGTTCTCAGCTGTAAACACACATATCAATAACCCTACTCCTTTGTAGTAATACACATCTCAAACTTAGCTGGGATGTATCACCGTAAATCACGGGATCCCAAAAATCTTCTAACTACAACAGAATGGAAGCAGAGGTCAAATGCCTCCTCAACTCTTCAGAACATAGACACACTGCTTTCATCACGTAGTTATGGTGGTCTTCTCAAAAGACTCGCAAATTAATACGTAATCATATAAAATCCTTCGTCAAAGCATTGGTAGCAATCGGCTGAGCCGAGAAAACTACGTATTCCTTAATGTTCATTAGTATCTCCCATGTTACAAAATACTTAATTCTCGCCAGGTCAACCATGATCCCACTGGTGGAGACAACATGGCCTAAAAAAGCTACCACTGGCATCTCAACTTACACTTAGAGAGCGTAGCATACAACCCTCTATCTCTCGAAATCGGTAGAACGGTCCTCAGACGATCGGTCTACTATTCTCTGCTATGAGAGTATACCGACATGTCATCCATGGAGTCCACCACCAACTAATCAAGGAAGTCGATGAAGATACTATTCATCAAATCCATAAAAACTACTAAAACATTCGTCAACCCAAATGACATCACTACAAACTCGTAGTGTCCATAACGGGTATGGGATGCTATCTCATACACATGCTGCTCTCTCATCCATGACTAGGGATAATCTTGAGCACAAAGGAATCCTGAAAACACAATTTCTTCTTGAAGCTAACTCGTTAGGTCGTCAATACGGAACATGGAACCCATTAGGGTAAACCCGTTTCAGTAAACTTTTCAAGTTATCAGTACAATATCTCAACAAGCACCATATAGTGTGGCTTTCCCATTCAATCTTGTATCATACTACAACTCGATAACAATGTCCACACTCCGCTGAGGTGGCAACTAGACGGTTCAGTAACACGTCTATAAACTCATAAACAACTGGAATACCTTCCATTGTTGGACTATCTCGCTCCTTCATGGTATAACACTAGAAGGCGTCACATCCTTGTGCTATCAGCTCACTGCTCGTACAGTCCTAATGACAAACTCGTCTCTTCAAAGGTCTTAACCTTAGAAGTCCTCTATTTACCATCTCAGTAAAGACTATAATAGCCTTACTATTAATATCTAACACCGCATGATATCTATTCATCCAATCCATACACATAATGACTTTCTCATGCACCTACGACATGACAAAGAAGTCTATAACCATACACGGGTCCCTGAAATAAGGGAATAAACACGCATCTCACGGGTATCTCAGACCCAAAAAGGTAATCTTGTAAAGGAAAATCCACCTTCTACTATATACAAAAAGTCAACCATTAACGCATGCATCGAAAGACATGAAGTGCATAACACTCACAACAAGCAAAACTCCACCAGGTAAACCATTAACGAGAATGGTACCTATAACAACTAACACTCGTAGCTCCTCTACATATCATCACTCAATGTCAGATCCATGCTCCTCAGGTATCACTGAGGTTATTACTATAGCCTCCACTTCCACTCTTTCTGCACCGGAAAGAGGAAGGTCTTGCTGGGAAGAAACACCACCGTGCTGACAAAAAGGGCCAGATGGCCTAGCTCACCACAAGTGAAACAAGCTATCAGTGCCAATGGGCACTCAAAACGCAAATGATCTGGATAGCCACAATTGTAACATAATCTTCTCATTCTTGCAACCTGTGCAACTGAAGGGTAACTCGATCTTCGTCGTCCACCTTGAATGATCTTATTCCGAGAGGGAACTTGTAAAGGCAACGCCTTGCCCTGTCGATAAAACTTCGCTCTATGCCCTGCTTTACCACACGTAAAACATATTATGGGCGCCTTTGGGCACACAGCTCGTCGGTGTCCAAACTTCCTGCAATTAAAACACTGTAGTTCCGTGCCAGTCGTTTTCATGGCCAAAGGACCACTTGGTTGTCCTGGTATCTGACTTGGTTCACCATTCATCATCTTTGCTTCTCCACTAACTAATTCAATCTGTTGCTTCTTCTCTGATCCAAAAGCTTCAGTTGATCTCTCAATTGTTGGTAAATCTGGTGTGGATCTACCCGCTATCATCGCTTCATATACTTGTTACATATATTCTTGAAACTCGGATCTACTAATGGAGACACGATCAGCCTCTTCAAACTCGTTCTCTGCCATAGGCGAAACAACAGCGGAAACTGGTCCCTTACTTATCACCACTGGAGGAAGAGGGGGTGTGCCCCTACCTCATCCCACTACAGATACTACTCTAGTCTGAGTCATCTGTAGGATATACGCACCTAATCTTATAAGGCTATATATATGCCATAGGTATCGATATGTATATAATAAATCCACATAATCCATAGTACACACAAATATATATACATATCTACGCTGCAGAGATCCATGGCAGAGGTGACGACTTCTCGTACATTCTATCCCAAAACCACACTTAAAACCAAAACTTTTGAAAACGTCAGTGGGCTCTGTTTATTTTACCTATCAAACCTCATTGCAGGTAGCAAGTGCCATTGTTGTCAACCTGGGCTCTGATACCAACTCTGTAACACCCCGAATCCGCGGGACTCGGGATGTCACATTGGGCTAGGATCTCATAATGGATCCTGACCCTAGCCTGACAACAAGTTCACTGGACCTTACAACATGGCACTAACAGATATAAAACAAATACATAAAACAATATAAACCGTACGACCCAAAGTAAACAACAACATAGCCGAGTATATAAAACGACATCATCATATAGGAGGTACAAAAGATCATCCTCACGCAGGAGGGGAAACACAACAACCCCAAACCAACCACCTAATGTACGAGAGTCCTCGGCCTGTCACCCTGCCAGATCACCCAGTAGCGCCTAACCTGTAAACATCTACAACACGGTATGAAACCGTTAGCTAACCATACATATATGAGGTAATGCATAAGCACAAGCACAATCATGAAAGATAAACACATCAGCATGATATCACACATTTACCCATTTATTATCTTTATATAATAACCATTCACACAAAAACCGTATATATATATATATATATATATATATATATATATATATATATATATATATATATATATATATATATATATATATATAGATAGATGAAAGTATGTAACACGAGGACCGATACATCCCCGCCTCTGAGTACAATGTCCAGCTGTACGAGTATCGGTCACACAATCCGTGTACCCTATGGGAGTGGATTGCGCCTTCCTGTAAACCAGTCTGGCCTGACATCAGAGAACCTCCCAGACTCCACGGCGGGATGAAAGGGAAAGGTTATCACAGCCACGCAGTGGGGCAGTCAATAGAACATAGGTCGATAAAAACGCAACTCATGCTATCATAGCAAACATATAAAGCACACACCACTCATGCAAACACGCAATATAGGGATGGTAGCTAAGTAAGTCCTACGGACTTACCTCAACCTCGTACAAAATCAACCACGATCACCTCTACACTGGAGGGACGACACGGCCTATAAAAAGGCATAAAGAGATATATCAACCTCTATTCATCAAAGGGGTCACACCTAGACCCAAAGGGATCCATAAGGATCATACTCAATCTATGAGCCTCACAACCAACTAAACCTCAATATCTCAACATAGCTCACAATTCCTCAAATCTCAAGGTAGTATCTAATCAACATTCCTCAGTCTCAATTTTAATCCTAATTTAATTAATTAACCTTTAATTAATTAATTAGATTTCGCCAGAATAACGTTTTGCCCGCAGGCAATTTCTAAACCCCCTGTCATCAGATTTCATCAAACAAGAACCCATAATCACCAGAATAATATAACGACCATAATGGAATTTCTACTTGTCCATTTTGACAAGCCTAAAGTCAATTTAGGCCAAATCGTAGTACGGAAAACGAATAAATTCATAACTTATTCGTTACTAACCCGATTGACGATCTGAAAGAAGATTCGGAAACACAGCGACACAGGCTACGCATGGACAACATCAAATTCACCGGAATCTGAGCGACGGAACCGTCCTGGTGACATATATGCTCGACCAGCCCTCCATATACTCGGAAATGCAGAAACTCGGTACCGTTATGGAGAGAATGAAGAGAGGAATCCAGAAACTCAAACGGAATTGAAATCGGATTAGAAACGGAGAGTAGATCTGAGTTTGAAGGTTGAGAGAAATCAGAGCTTTTACGAGAAAACGTGAAAGGAAATGAATTAATAAAGGATTTTCCGCTATTTATAGTGAAGACGATAATTATCCTTTAGTAAAGTCGATAATTATCCATTAACCGATCAAAAGGCGGGTCGAACCTCTTTCTCCAAACTTCTCGAGTTTGGAACATTAAATCTGAAATATTGTAGGGATAATTATTCCACAAGTTCCTCGGAAAACGTGTATTCCTAAGCCGTCTTTCTTAGCCGTTAAGAAACGAAATAGCGACTCTTTTGGCCGTTTTGCCTCTCCATGTTATTTCATATCTAGGACATATCCGATGTCCTGATCATTTCTCTCAACTGCATTTTTATTAATTGGAGCTCCCAAATGCTCCAAATAACACCGGAGGGTAAAAATAATTACCCGGGGGAAAAAGTAAAAATTTCCCCAAAAGTCCAAAATTACGCCAGGAACATAACGGTGGAACTCTTACTCATCACTTGCGAAATCTTCGCGAGTTATATGTCAATTACTATCAACGATTAAGTTAATCAACATTAATTAGAATTCGGAAATCCTAGCTATTACATCACACACCCCTAAAAAAAAGTTTCGTCCCGAAACTTGAACAATTCCCAAATCCTCTCGGACCCATACGCCGAGGTATAACTCTCACTCTTTCTATCGGAGGTATCACATCTCCGTTCAAAAGATCACAACCTATAACAATCTATAACCTCAAGTATAAACATGGAGGAATCATCACTCCAGGAAACAGGGCCATAACGCTACCCAAAGGCGTAGAGGAATCACGTCTCTCGCCATACCACATCACAAGGCATAGAGGAAGCACATCTCTAGCCAAAACATATCACATGCATAGAGGAAATACGTCTCTAGCCAACCCATAAACATATATATCGCATGGAGGAATCACATCTCCACTGAACTATGTCCATCAAGGTAGCATGGAGGAAAGAACCATCTCCAGCTGAATCCTAATCCCACTCAAATAGCGTGGAGGAAAGAACCATACTCGGGTAGTGTGGAGGAAGTAATCATCTCCAGCTATAGCATACATCACGCTAGCACATCAAGATCTACTAAGATCATAAATCACATCACAACTAGCATGGAATAACATATCAAGGCATATAAGCACATAAGCACAACATTCATCAAGATAGCACTAAGATATACTCGTGCTCCCACAAATGGGTATGTCCTAACATATACTCTGGATAGTCCCTCAGGGCACTATCCTCAGTCTCTCATATAGCCTCTTCAGGTCTTCATCTCGACCATCATATCCTCAATATGGGAATGTCTTTCGAATGCAAGCGTTTCATATCTCATTCCAAGAATGTAATCGAATGCTCAACAAAAGTATGGTTGGACTCAACCATCAATCATCGTAACTCACAAGGTGTCTCGAGTCTAGTATACACTTCCTCAGTTGAGACATATGAAACACTGGGTGGATATCCTCTAATCTCATAGGCAAAGCTAAACATCATGCTACCTTCTCCGTACTGGTCGATCTCAAATAAACCATCATATTGGAAACTCAGTTCCCTTTCCATATTAACACGTCTAACGTCTCGCAGCTGAGATACTTACAGCCGGACATGAACTCTCGCTTGAACTTTAGAGGTTAACGCCTCTTGTCTACATATAATATCTGGCGACTCTGTACAACCAGCATTCTTCCTTCAATCAACGTTACTTGAACTATAAAATCCTGAATCTGGTAAGGTGTTATTCCACTACTACTGTTAGATCACTTCTAGCATAAGGATATACGACATCTATGTCTATATATATTGCCTCATAGGGCCATCCCAGAAAGATGCACGTCCTTCATTGTTATATAATAAACTCATTAATGGAAGGTAATATAACCATCCACGTTTCCCATTCAACTTACAACTTATAATAGATCTTTAAGATCTAGATGATCCTCTCTAACTGACCATTTGTCAACCCAAATGACATCACTACAAACTCGTAGTGTCCATAACGGGTATGGGATGCTATCTCATACACATGCTGCTCTCTCATCCATGACTAGGGATAATCTTGAGCACAAAGGAATCCTGAAAACACAATTTCTTCTTGAAGCTAACTCGTTAGGTCGTCAATACGGAACATGGAACCCATTAGGGTAAACCCGTTTCAGTAAACTTTTCAAGTTATCAGTACAATATCTCAACAAGCACCATATAGTGTGGCTTTCCCATTCAATCTTGTATCATACTACAACTCGATAACAATGTCCACACTCCGCTGAGGTGGCAACTAGACGGTTCAGTAACACGTCTATAAACTCATAAACAACTGGAATACCTTCCATTGTTGGACTATCTCGCTCCTTCATGGTATAACACTAGAAGGCGTCACATCCTTGTGCTATCAGCTCACTGCTCGTACAGTCCTAATGACAAACTCGTCTCTTCAAAGGTCTTAACCTTAGAAGTCCTCTATTTACCATCTCAGTAAAGACTATAATAGCCTTACTATTAATATCTAACACCGCATGATATCTATTCATCCAATCCATACACATAATGACTTTCTCATGCACCTACGACATGACAAAGAAGTCTATAACCATACACGGGTCCCTGAAATAAGGGAATAAACACGCATCTCACGGGTATCTCAGACCCAAAAAGGTAATCTTGTAAAGGAAAATCCACCTTCTACTATATACAAAAAGTCAACCATTAACGCATGCATCGAAAGACATGAAGTGCATAACACTCACAACAAGCAAAACTCCACCAGGTAAACCATTAACGAGAATGGTACCTATAACAACTAACACTCGTAGCTCCTCTACATATCATCACTCAATGTCAGATCCATGCTCCTCAGGTATCACTGAGGTTATTACTATAGCCTCCACTTCCACTCTTTCTGCACCGGAAAGAGGAAGGTCTTGCTGGGAAGAAACACCACCGTGCTGACAAAAAGGGCCAGATGGCCTAGCTCACCACAAGTGAAACAAGCTATCAGTGCCAATGGGCACTCAAAACGCAAATGATCTGGATAGCCACAATTGTAACATAATCTTCTCATTCTTGCAACCTGTGCAACTGAAGGGTAACTCGATCTTCGTCGTCCACCTTGAATGATCTTATTCCGAGAGGGAACTTGTAAAGGCAACGCCTTGCCCTGTCGATAAAACTTCGCTCTATGCCCTGCTTTACCACACGTAAAACATATTATGGGCGCCTTTGGGCACACAGCTCGTCGGTGTCCAAACTTCCTGCAATTAAAACACTGTAGTTCCGTGCCAGTCGTTTTCATGGCCAAAGGACCACTTGGTTGTCCTGGTATCTGACTTGGTTCACCATTCATCATCTTTGCTTCTCCACTAACTAATTCAATCTGTTGCTTCTTCTCTGATCCAAAAGCTTCAGTTGATCTCTCAATTGTTGGTAAATCTGGTGTGGATCTACCCGCTATCATCGCTTCATATACTTGTTACATATATTCTTGAAACTCGGATCTACTAATGGAGACACGATCAGCCTCTTCAAACTCGTTCTCTGCCATAGGCGAAACAACAGCGGAAACTGGTCCCTTACTTATCACCACTGGAGGAAGAGGGGGTGTGCCCCTACCTCATCCCACTACAGATACTACTCTAGTCTGAGTCATCTGTAGGATATACGCACCTAATCTTATAAGGCTATATATATGCCATAGGTATCGATATGTATATAATAAATCCACATAATCCATAGTACACACAAATATATATACATATCTACGCTGCAGAGATCCATGGCAGAGGTGACGACTTCTCGTACATTCTATCCCAAAACCACACTTAAAACCAAAACTTTTGAAAACGTCAGTGGGCTCTGTTTATTTTACCTATCAAACCTCATTGCAGGTAGCAAGTGCCATTGTTGTCAACCTGGGCTCTGATACCAACTCTGTAACACCCCGAATCCGCGGGACTCGGGATGTCACATTGGGCTAGGATCTCATAATGGATCCTGACCCTAGCCTGACAACAAGTTCACTGGACCTTACAACATGGCACTAACAGATATAAAACAAATACATAAAACAATATAAACCGTACGACCCAAAGTAAACAACAACATAGCCGAGTATATAAAACGACATCATCATATAGGAGGTACAAAAGATCATCCTCACGCAGGAGGGGAAACACAACAACCCCAAACCAACCACCTAATGTACGAGAGTCCTCGGCCTGTCACCCTGCCAGATCACCCAGTAGCGCCTAACCTGTAAACATCTACAACACGGTATGAAACCGTTAGCTAACCATACATATATGAGGTAATGCATAAGCACAAGCACAATCATGAAAGATAAACACATCAGCATGATATCACACATTTACCCATTTATTATCTTTATATAATAACCATTCACACAAAAACCGTATATATATAGATAGATGAAAGTATGTAACACGAGGACCGATACATCCCCGCCTCTGAGTACAATGTCCAGCTGTACGAGTATCGGTCACACAATCCGTGTACCCTATGGGAGTGGATTGCGCCTTCCTGTAAACCAGTCTGGCCTGACATCAGAGAACCTCCCAGACTCCACGGCGGGATGAAAGGGAAAGGTTATCACAGCCACGCAGTGGGGCAGTCAATAGAACATAGGTCGATAAAAACGCAACTCATGCTATCATAGCAAACATATAAAGCACACACCACTCATGCAAACACGCAATATAGGGATGGTAGCTAAGTAAGTCCTACGGACTTACCTCAACCTCGTACAAAATCAACCACGATCACCTCTACACTGGAGGGACGACACGGCCTATAAAAAGGCATAAAGAGATATATCAACCTCTATTCATCAAAGGGGTCACACCTAGACCCAAAGGGATCCATAAGGATCATACTCAATCTATGAGCCTCACAACCAACTAAACCTCAATATCTCAACATAGCTCACAATTCCTCAAATCTCAAGGTAGTATCTAATCAACATTCCTCAGTCTCAATTTTAATCCTAATTTAATTAATTAACCTTTAATTAATTAATTAGATTTCGCCAGAATAACGTTTTGCCCGCAGGCAATTTCTAAACCCCCTGTCATCAGATTTCATCAAACAAGAACCCATAATCACCAGAATAATATAACGACCATAATGGAATTTCTACTTGTCCATTTTGACAAGCCTAAAGTCAATTTAGGCCAAATCGTAGTACGGAAAACGAATAAATTCATAACTTATTCGTTACTAACCCGATTGACGATCTGAAAGAAGATTCGGAAACACAGCGACACAGGCTACGCATGGACAACATCAAATTCACCGGAATCTGAGCGACGGAACCGTCCTGGTGACATATATGCTCGACCAGCCCTCCATATACTCGGAAATGCAGAAACTCGGTACCGTTATGGAGAGAATGAAGAGAGGAATCCAGAAACTCAAACGGAATTGAAATCGGATTAGAAACGGAGAGTAGATCTGAGTTTGAAGGTTGAGAGAAATCAGAGCTTTTACGAGAAAACGTGAAAGGAAATGAATTAATAAAGGATTTTCCGCTATTTATAGTGAAGACGATAATTATCCTTTAGTAAAGTCGATAATTATCCTTTAACCGATCCAAAGGCGGGTCGAACCTCTTTCTCCAAACTTCTCGAGATTGAAACATTAAATCTGGAATATTGTAGGGATAATTATTCCACAACTGCCTCGAAAAATGTGTATTCCTAAACCGTCTTTCTTAGCCATTAAGAAACGAAATAGCGACTCTTTTGGCCGTTTTGCCTCTCCATGTTATTTCATATCTAGGACATATCCGATGTCCTGATCATTTCTCTCAACTGCATTTTTATTAATTGGAGCTCCCAAATGCTCCAAATAACACCGGAGGGTAAAAATAATTACCCGGGGGAAAAAGTAAAAATTTCCCCAAAAGTCCAAAATTACGCCAGGAACATAACGGTGGAACTCTTACTCATCACTTGCGAAATCTTCGCGAGTTATATGTCAATTACTATCAACGATTAAGTTAATCAACATTAATTAGAATTCGGAAATCCTAGCTATTACAGAAATCTCCTCTAATGTTGGACCCTTACTCTCCTTCATGGCATAACACCAAAAGGTCTCA
>BSUD01000005.1:117340647-117464227 GCA_033239045.1 Fagopyrum esculentum
GAAATGAATTAATAAAGGATTTTCCGCTATTTATAGTGAAGACGATAATTATCCTTTAGTAAAGTCGATAATTATCCATTAACCGATCAAAAGGCGGGTCGAACCTCTTTCTCCAAACTTCTCGAGTTTGGAACATTAAATCTGAAATATTGTAGGGATAATTATTCCACAAGTTCCTCGGAAAACGTGTATTCCTAAGCCGTCTTTCTTAGCCGTTAAGAAACGAAATAGCGACTCTTTTGGCCGTTTTGCCTCTCCATGTTATTTCATATCTAGGACATATCCGATGTCCTGATCATTTCTCTCAACTGCATTTTTATTAATTGGAGCTCCCAAATGCTCCAAATAACACCGGAGGGTAAAAATAATTACCCGGGGGAAAAAGTAAAAATTTCCCCAAAAGTCCAAAATTACGCCAGGAACATAACGGTGGAACTCTTACTCATCACTTGCGAAATCTTCGCGAGTTATATGTCAATTACTATCAACGATTAAGTTAATCAACATTAATTAGAATTCGGAAATCCTAGCTATTACAGAAATCTCCTCTAATGTTGGACCCTTACTCTCCTTCATGGCATAACACCAAAAGGTCTCATAACCTTGTCCAATCAGTTTGGCTGCTCTCACTGAACTGATGACCGTACCAGCCTTTTAGAGGTTCCAACCTCGGAATATCTCTACATGACCTGACTCGGAAGTGACCGTTATGGTCCTCCTACCAATTTCTAATATTACCCCGTGTCTATCCATCCAACCCATTCCCAATATGATTTCCTCATGTACCAAATACATGACGAAGAGGTCCCACTAACCAATCACGATTTCCACGAACGGAACAATCGTGAATCTCCCTGGTACCTCTCACCCTACCCCCGTCGGGTAATCATATAGTGAAAGGTCGATCGTATCTAAAGACAATCTCTCTACACATCCATCAGAAATGAAAGAATGTGTAGCACCAATATCAAACAATACTCTAATAGGTGAATCTTTAATCAAAATAGTACTTTTAGTCGCTGGTGCGGCTGGCTCAGTAGCGCTCCTCAGCTCGAACACCCGAGCCTAAGCCCCTCTCGTATCAACGGTGCCACTACCACGCCCTCTGTCCCGACCCTATCCTTGTGCAGAGCCTTGTGGAGAAGGATGACCTGGAGCCCGATACTAGTGTTTACCCTGGTACTGTGGTTGTCTCGGTCTACCTTCTGGAGCGCTTGCTGGGGAAGAACCTTGTTGTGGTGGAGCCCTGCCCTGACGATAGAAAGTAGCCCTGTGCCTTGGTCTACCGCAAGTGAAACACGTCACTAGAGGCTTCCTACACTCAGTTCGCATATGCCCATAGCCTCCGAAGTTATGACATTGTCGTCCCTTGTTGGAACTCTGAGCTGTAGGCTGATAACTCAGTCGTCCCTAAGTCTGACCTCTCCCAAAACATGAAACTCCAGCACGAGTACTAGCATATCCCACTATCTGCCGCTTCTCCGGACCTCCTAACTGAACCGCTCTCCTCGTACCGGGCCAGTCTCACTCATAAGCCGAGGCCCGATCCTGGTAATCCACTAATAACTCACAACGAAAACCCGCAAGATAAGAACGGGTACTCTCTCTCAGTCTCCTCAAGAAGAGGTACACATGCTGATTCATTGGAGGTGCAGCTGGACCCAATAAGGCTAACTCCTCTCGAAACTTCCGGATTGCGTCAGCAACCGGAATATCCTCGAATCCTACCTCTAAGAAATCCTGTAACCTCTGTTGAGGAAACCGCACCCGCGCCTTGCTTGTGCCGTCCCTGTGCCTTCAGGCGTGTCACCACCCCCGCACATGCGTTCAGCCGCAGTCGCGGTGTCGGATCCTTGTCATTGCGCTTGTGTCTCTTCTTGTCCGCGCCCACGACTTCTTCAGAACTTACCAAGTTCTTTGGTATGTTCATCCTTCCTTTTTTCCTTTGGGTTTTGGTTTAGAAGCATGTTAGGTTAGACTGTGTGGAGTTTGAGGATGATGTTATATTATGGATGAATGCCTTTGGAGGCTTAGAATGTGTGAGAGCATCGTTCCTGAGGCTAGGAACATGATGACAACTTGATAGAGAGCCCAACCAGTACGGTCTAATGATACGGATCACGTTTCGATGAGAAGACTTGAGTTCCGAGCGTACATCCGTCAGGTTGAGGAGGTTGTCAAGGCAGGTAGGCATGCCCTAGATCCACCAGCACCTATGAGATCATCTGAGATATCACAAGGAGTGATGCAAGTGCCAGTTGTTCGCTCCAAAAGTTGTGTGCAAACAAAGCTTTAAATTTATATTTCGAATAATAAACCTAACGATAAGCAAACCCGCAGTGTACGGATCAATCGTAGTAAGGGCTTATATTCCGGAGTCGATCTCAGGGAATCGGTGAGAATATTCACAGTAAAGCAATCTAAATTCAGAAGAATGCAATAATATTGATCAAAAGCAAAAGACAAGATTCATAACAAGATGGGGAAATGCATATTCTAACGATCATAGTATCCAATTGTGCTTTCAACTCAAGATTTATAAAGGTAACGTGGACAAATCTGAGGTCTGCTGAGGGAAGGTGTTTCGGCTATGGGATAGATCACCGGGTAAGTCTCACTACCCACTTTCCCAAACCAAACCTCCTATCACCAGGTAAGTCTCAAGGAACTAAGGAAAGGTAAAAGCGCTCAAACCAACATCACTCACCTAAGGGTACATAACTAACCATCACCAGATAAGTCTCAGGTTAACTCTCAAAGGTATGATGAAGGCACACTCAAACCATAATAAAAGATAAACCTTTATTACCTAACACTCATCATCATCGGTATACAAGAAAGGAATCACCGGGCAAGTCTCATCCTAGACTTGTGTATAAACCAGGAAAGGTGCAACAAGGAAAGGATTTGGCAAACTATAACCTAAACTCGAGATGGGTACTGCAGTGGGCGATCTCGTTCTGTTCTATATCGATCTCGGTCGAGATGCTCAACGAACAGCCCGTGACGGGTTTCAGATTAGGGTAAACTCAAGCTTTCAAGGTCCACTCAGGTAAAGGTTCATTCTTTCATCGTCTACACCAGAACCTTCAACTAATCACCCTAGAATTGCAAGGTTATTTAGCCAACAATCATCATAATCAATGTAATGTCAAATATATCAAGAATATCAAGAAAATGTGAATAATTAATCAACAAAGACGTTCCAATAATCAAAGCAAACAAACCAACAAAATTATCAATAATGTGTTCGAAAAGGTATGATAACAACTCACTAGCAATCCCCAAAGAAATACTCACAATCTAGGGTTTCTTGAACCCTAAGCAATCCTTCCTTCAAATCTTCTTCCCTTCAATCCTTCCATTCAGCCGTCTAGAGAATTCCTTGACGGCTCAGCGTGTCTAACTCAATGTTCACCTTCCATTCTTATAGAAGAATTTCAGGACAAAATTATATCTTATTTCCTCGGGCTGTTGGCCATCGACCTCGATCCAGGCCCAGTGGGCCATCTCGGCCGAGATGCATCACTGTGTTCATCCGAGTTCAGCAGTGATCTACGCGCATGCCATCGTATCTTCATCTGGATCTTTCTTTCTTCCTTTCAGCCTGGTTCTTGCCTTTCTTCTCATTCTTCCTAATGCTCCTAAATGTAGCTCCATAGCTTCCTTAGCTCCGTATGATCCATTTCCACCCAAAATGTGCCATATTCCCTACAATTACAATAAAACATGGTGTAGACCTCGATTCTTCCAAAGTAACCGAATAATGACATAAACACTACAAATACATGTACATGCGTGCGAAATTATGATGAGAAAGCGACAAAACCATGCCCGAAATATAGACAATAATTCATGCTATCACTAGTCATACCGGCATGAGCCGAGAGCACCGCGATTGGATTCTTGGTTGAAGACTTTTCACTAGATGGGAGTATCCCCTTTTTGTTGGAAAGATGGGCCTAGAGGTTGAGCTTTGGATTGGGTATGTGGACTCAACCCTAGAGTTGATCAGATGCCCTAAGAATAGACGAGTAGAGTTGGTGTAGACTCTATTTTGGAACTTAGCACAACATTGATGGATGACCATGCGGAGTTGGGTCACTGGGTACGACTAGATGAAGAGTCTCATCATAAAGCATTTCTACCCTATCTCATTGAGAGGGAGAAACTGTAGGATTTCGTGGAGGTTGGTTTTGAGGACGTTCCTATATCTGAGGCCATCAGGAGGTTCCAGGAGGAGTTGGCATTACTAGGCCCAGCTGCACCTCCAAAGGACCATCATGTATACATGTTCTCCCGTAGAATAAGGGAGAGTACCCGAGCCTATATGGCAGGTTTTCACTACGATTCCTTGATAGATTATTAGGATCGAGCTTCGGCGTATGTGAGGGAGCGAGTTGGTCATAGGAGAGCTTCTCAGACTGGAGGATGTGAAAAGAGACAGAGGATGAGTCAGACTAGTACTGGTGTTGGAGCTTCAGGGTTCGGGCGAAGCCAGACTCAAGGCCACTCGAGTTATCATCGTCTACACAGACATTTGAGAGGGGACGACAATGTTTCAACTGCGGCAGTCCTGGACATATTAGACCTGATTTCCCGAGGGACTAGTGACTTGCTACTCTTGTGGCAAGCCAAGACATCAATCTTCTTTTAGTCGACAAGGCAAGGCTTCTTCACAACAGAGATCTTCCCCTGCTAGTGCAACATGAGGTGGGCGGAGACCGCCTCAATATCAGACACAAGGACAATAGGGGGTCTCAGGTCATCTTGCTACTCAAGGTTCCACACCAGGACCAAGCAGGGGCAAAGGTTGTGGTGGAGGTACAACTGATACTAGAGGAGGTCAGGGCCAAGTTTTTGAGTTGAGGAGTGACGAGGAACCGACAGCGCCAACCACTACAGGTACCATTCAAATTAATGGTTTACCTTTTAGAGTACTTTTTGATACGGGTGCTACACACTCATTTATTTCTGATGCATGCGTAGGGGATAACTTTATTATAGGGTTACCCGATGGTGGTATACCTGCGAGATCCACGATCGTCCCATATGTTTGGGAAATCGTGATTGGCTTGTATACTTCTTCATGTCCTATGTACATGAAGAAGTCATTTTAGAGATGGATTGGATGGATTGTCATGGTGCGGTTTTAGATATCTGTTACGCTAAAAAGTGTGCACGCAATAAGCCTTAAATTTATACTCGTTATAATTATCCTAACTTCTAGCGCACCCGCAGTGTACGGGACGTATGTAGCAAGATAAGTATTCCGAGGTCGAACACAAAGACTAAGGTGAAATTGATTTAAGTTGTGATTGAATTTAGCAAGATCTAGTTCTAAAGAAAAGGAGAAAATAAGGGAAGAAAGTATCAATTGTTTTGGTTGGTTTTAGGTGATCACATCAAAGATCACAATTCATGCAAGCGATCAATCAAACTAAACCAAAAATCAGCACAAATAAACAAATCAAACAAGATATTGATCAAGGAAAAGGAAAGACGGATTCTAGGGGTTAGAAATTCCGGTTATGGCATAGAACTCAAGTTATCTATTCATTCTTTGGATTGATTTTGATATGTTGGGATTAAGTGTTTCTAAATTGGGATCAATTACCGGGTAGGTCTCATGGTCTAACTAGTCCACACCTAAGGTCTCATTACCGGGTAAGTCTCTAAGAACCTAAGGTTAGGAATTCTACACAAACCGGAATTGTTAATTAGGAATCTAACCTATCCTTACCGGGTAAGTCTCGGAATGGGAAGTCCTAATCAACATTCCTAGCACATCTAATCCAATGGCGGCTTATTAGGCTCACCACTACCTAAGGTCTTACTATTTTAAATTCTAAGGGCAAGGATTACCGGGTAAGTCTCTCCTAACACTTAGTCTCTACTCTAGGATACTCTAGGGTAGGTTAAACTTAGCAAGAACTTAGGGTTTCAACATTTATATAGATCTAAGGTAAGATCCTTCGAACCAGAGAAAATCACGGTTTGTTCTACAGGAACCACGGCCGTGGTTCTACAAGAACTACCCGTGATTTCTAACAGAAACTACGTTCATAAACAAAATCGTCCAAAGGTAAATCTAAGTCCGTCCTATCATAGTTCTAGCCAAAACCATCTTTTCCTTACCCTAGAATCACATCAATCTAGCCTACAACATTCATGATGGAAATCAAAGCAAGCAAACATAAAATCATAACCCCCATTGTAAGATAATGAAAGGAAAGAAGATGAACAAGTGAATTTCAACACAAACCAAATATTAAGATCGAATTAGAACAACTTACAACCCTTCCAAAAGAAGGTTCAAGGGTTCACAAATCTCTAGAAATAAATCCGAAATACAAGGAGCTAAGTGTGTGTTCTTCTCTCTTCTTCAATGGCACCTTTCTTCTTCTCTTTGGCACTTTCCTTCCTAGAAAAAATCTTCTTCTTTTGAGAATATATTTGTTAGAGAAATGGAGAATGGATGAGCTGCTCCCAAACTACCCCAGCTGCCTCAAACAACCCATCAAGGACCACTTTTATAACAAATTGTGCATGAGCTGGCCATGAGAGTCGTGGCACAGCTGTCACGAGAATCTGGCAAAATCCACGGTCATTTCCACGGCCGTGGTTCTTCAGAGAACCGTGATTCTGTGCAGAAACTTCGTTTTGGATCATTAGGCTGTGGTTTGGTGCATGGCTTGTGTTGGCAAGGTTCCATGAGTCCTCCTCAGCCCTTGGCTTGCGTCCCAATGAGTTCGGAAGTGTGTCATCTAAACGAGCAACCCTCAAACGCATCGTTTTAGCTCAAAACTTCCCGAAATACCTACAAAACGCACACAAGTCCGCGTAGACGTCTATCTCGACAAAATACATGTTTTGAGTGCAAAACGTATTGGACTAGTGCTAGATCATGCATGATTGAGCGAGAATCTTATCTAAATGTACACCTAAAACTATGCTATAAATCGTGTTATCAAAATACCCCATACTTAAGGTTTGCTCGTCCCCGAGCAAATTCCCAACTATAGACTAAGAGATGACATGATTTATGTATGCAGAAAAATGGCAAAAATCTTTTTGGGTTTTGTGCTTCTACTATTGGATCACCTTCATAGTCATGATCAATGGCAACTTGATAAGCAATTATGTATCAAACAATAAGGGCATGGAAAGACAATTGTACTTAACTCAAAAGCATGCATGAGATGGGAGGACGAAGATGTCAAGAAGATCAAGAGTTTATCCAATCTAGATTACTAAGTCTTACAAACATGCAAGTAGGTCATAAGGGCTTGTGACATAAAAGGCTAAGAAACGTTGTAATTTGGGAGGGGAATTTTCTAGGCATGTGATGCTAATCCGGGAATGGAACTAACTTCACTTCCTTGTCCTCGATCAACTTCCCCCAAGTGTATATTTTTCCCTATCTTGCTTTCTTTTTTTTTTTCTTTTTCTTCAACTCATTTTTGAGACAATGGCATTGGTGTACAATAGCCGAGACCTCGGTGATTAGCCATCCTCGGGCTTTTTCTCTTTTTCGAGGTGCATTCACACCGGGCACACATACCAAAGCTCGTTAGGGCTATTGGCTCATTTGATTTTGGCAAGGCACCAACACCCGATTATGTGAAGTGTACCGAGTTACTTATCATTTAAACCAACGCCCCCAAACCTATTTTGGCTACACTTCCACAATAATTTCAGCATTCCATTCACGACATTCTTTTCATTACATTTTCACCCCGCACTTGCTTTTACACATTCAAACACACTAGCATGCTCCTATTCCCGGATGGGTTTCAAAGGAGGTTGAATTTATATCAAGTGAGGTGCTCAAGCAATCATGATCAAGATGAGAAGTAGAGAAAAATGAAATGCCTCATTCATTCCTAGATGGTATGCAAGAACTATCATGTAATTTCGACTTTCAATACTCAATCCATTCTAGGCAATCATCATGATCTCAAGTCATACATGGAATTTAAGAGAAGTAGTTCGAGTCCACATATGCATTTATCAATTCAAGACATAAGGCCATTCATAGCCAATCACAAGACAAGTTTCATCATTAGGATCATATCCAAGCCTAGAAAGCACAAAAATTTTTAAAATTTTCTGATTTTTATGGGATTTTCGATTTAAGTATGTATAATGCAAGACACATGCAAATATTAACCTATCCTAGATGCTCATCATGCAAAGGATCATGCGAACCCCACCCCATACTTAGAAACACATTGTCCCCAATGTGGTATACAAGTAAAGAGAGTGAAAGAAGGTTCTCACAATGTAAAATGGTTTGCTATGGTATTTGGGAATTCTCAAGTGAATTGATGTTGGATGATCCTTTCAACCATGGTAGAGA
This sequence comes from Fagopyrum esculentum, assembly GCA_033239045.1. NCBI lineage: Eukaryota > Viridiplantae > Streptophyta > Magnoliopsida > Caryophyllales > Polygonaceae > Fagopyrum > Fagopyrum esculentum. Next base: position 117,349,010 of record BSUD01000005.1, read on the forward strand.
GCTCTAAGCATCTTTCAAGCTTTGAAACCCGCGCTAGGCACCGCTAGCCGTCCAAGTTCCGCGTCCGCTCCACCCATAATTTGTGAGGGTTTCATCATCATCATTTCCGAGGGAGGCTTCCAACGCCATTAATGCTTCTAGCATACACATGAAGTAGACAAAACACACAAAGCACACAAAAACAGAAAAATCTAAGCAAAAATGAAGGAAAAATGTTACCGATGGGTTGCCTCCCACCAAGCGCTTCTTTAAGGTCATTAGCTTGACCAAACTCGGGAGCGTCTATTCAAGGTGAAGCGGGGAAATCATGTCTATCGGGGCTCCCGGAATATACTTCTTCAAGCGATGCCCATTCACTTTGAAATCTCCACAATGCTCCCCTCCTATCTCAATAGCTCCATGGGGAAAGATCTTCTTCACCACATATGGCCCGGTCCATCTTGATTTGAGCTTTCCGGGGAAAAGTCTTAGCCTCGAGTTGAAGAGAAGGACAAGATCTCCTTCACTCAACTCCTTTGGAATAATCCTCTTGTCATGCCATCTTTTGGTTCTCTCCTTGTAGATCCGGGCATTCTCATAGGCTTCCAACCGGAGCTCCTCAAGGGCATTAATATCAAGCAATCTCTTCTCTCCCGCCTCCTTGAGGTCAAAATTTAGCCACTTAATGGCCCAATAAGCTCTATGCTCCATTTCCACCGGAAGGTGGCAAGACTTGCCATAGACCAACTTGTAGGGGGTGGTGCCAATAGGTGTCTTGAAGGCGGTTCTATACGCCCATAGTGCGTCATTGAGCTTCATAGCTCAATCCTTCCTTGTCCTAGACACCGTCTTCTCGAGGATGGCCTTGATCTCTCGGTTGGAGATCTCCACTTGACCACTAGTTTGGGGATGGTAGGGTGTTGCCACCTTATGAGTCACCCCATACTTAGCCAAAAGTGCTCCAAAATTCCTATTTGTGAAGTGCTTCCCCCCATCACTAATGATCACCCTTGGTGTTCCAAACCTAGGGAAAATCACTCGGTTGAAGAACCGCACTACTACCTTGGCATCATTTGTAGGAGAGGCGATGGCCTCTACCCATCTTGACACATAGTCCACCGTCAACAGGATGTAGAGATTGCCACATGAGGAAGGGAATGGTCCCATGAAGTCTACACCCCACACATCAAAAATCTCAACTTCTTGGATGTTGTTCAAGGGCATTTCATTCCTCCTTGAGATGTTCCCCGTTCTTTGGCAAGCATCACATGCCGCTACAAAACCTTGCACATCTCTAAACAAGTTAGGCCAATAAAAACCGGATTGCAATACCTTCGCACACGTTTTGTGTGAGCTAGCATGGCCTCCACATGGTAAGGAGTGACAATGCCGGATCACACTCTCCATTTCATCTTCCGGTATGCATCTTCTAAGCACCCCATTCGGGCCTCTCTTGAATAGAAGTGGCTCACTCCAATAGTAATGCCTTACATCGTTGAAGAACTTCTTCCTTTATGTTAATCCGGGAGGCACTTCCTCACACACCAAGTAATTCACAATGTCGGCATACCATGGCTCACTTCCTCTAGCCACTTGGAACAAGCATTCCTCCACCATTTGCAATTGTTCATCCCGGAACGAGTCATCTATCGGGATGTTGTCTTTCTCAAGCTCCAATGGTGGGAGTCTACTAAGGTTATCCGCCACGGAGTTCTCGGATCCCTTCTTATCTCGTATCTCCAAATCAAACTCTTGAAGAAGAAGGATCCACCGAATCAACCTTGGTTTGGCATCCTTCTTTGTAAGTAGATAACGAATCGCCGCATGATCCGTGTAAACTATGACCTTCGCTCCAACAAGGTACGAGCGGAACTTCTCAAATGCATATACCACCACCAACAACTCCTTCTCGGTAGTAGCATAATTGAGTTGGGCATCATCTAGCGTCTTGCTGGCATAATAAATAGCATGAGTGCGCCCTTCTTTCCATTGCCCCAAAACGGCCCCAACGGCCACATCACTTGCATCGCACATGATTTCAAATGGTAGACTCCAATCCGGAGGTTGCATGATAGGAGCGGAGATCAAGGCGTTCTTCAACCTACAAAACGCTTCAAGACAATCTTTGGAAAAGACAAAATCAACATCTTTCATTAGTAGGTTAGTGAGAGGCTTAGAAATTTTAGAGAAATCTTGAATGAACCTCCGGTAAAAACCGGCATGCCCTAAGAAACTCCTTACCCCCTTCACCGAGGTAGGTGGCGGCAACTTCTCTATCGTTTCAATTTTAGCTCTATCAACCTCAATGTCCCGGTTAGACACCAAGTGTCCTAACACAATCCCTTCACTTACCATGAAGTGGCATTTTTCCCAATTTAAGACAAGATTTGTTTCCTCACATCTTTGCAACACTAATGACAGGTTAGCCAAGCAATTATCGAAAGAAGAACCATAAACAGAGAAATCATCCATGAATACTTCCATGATATTTTCTATGTATTCCGAAAAGATAGCCATCATGCACCTTTGAAAGGTGGCGGCTGCATTACACAGCCCAAATGACATTCTCCTATATGCAAAGGTACCCCATGGACATGTAAAAGTTGTTTTCTCTTGGTCATCGGGGTGGATAGGGATTTGGAAGAATCCACTATATCCATCTAGATAGCAAAAGTGAGAGTGTTGAGCTAATCTTTCTAGCATTTGGTCAATGAAGGGGAGGGGAAAGTGATCTTTCCTAGAGGCCATGTTCAATTTCCTATAATCTATACACATTCTCCATCCCGTGACCGTCCTAGTTGGTATTAGTTCATTGTTCTCATTAGTTACTACCGTCATTCCACCCTTCTTAGGTACTACATGAACGGGGCTAACCCACTTACTATCCGAGATAGGGTAGATAATTCCCGCATCTAGCAACTTAATGATTTCCTTTTTGACCACCTCTTTCATTATAGGATTCAATCTCCTTTGATGTTCAATAGAGGGTTTGTGGTTATCTTCCATCATTATTTTATGAATGCACAAAGATGGCTTAATGCCAACCAAATCATCAATAGTATAACCAATGGCTTTCCTATGCAATCTTAGTTCATGCAGCAATTTAGCAAGTTCATCATCACTCAAGCATGCATTAACAATCACAGGATATGTAGAATTTTCACCAAGAAATGCATACTTCAAATGAGAGGGGAGAGGTTTGAGTTCAAGTGAGGGAGGACCTTTGTTGGTTGAAGATGATCCAAATAAGGTTGGATGAGATGAATCCAAAGCAAATGAAGACTTCTCATGGCTCCTAGAAGCTTGATCATCATCAAGAGCTGATTCAGGGAAAACCACGGTTGGAAACACGGGTTGCTCATCTTCCACGGCCGTGGTTCTTGCCAAGCTTGCTTCTCGGAGTTGTCCAGAGAGTTTGACGGCCGTGGAACCTAAATCTCGACCGTGGAACTTGCAGCTGTTCACAATTTCTTCGTGGCTCTCAAATCCAACTCTTGGCTCCTCTTCCAAGGCCTCCAAGGCTTTGATCTCTTTATTGCATTCCTTTTCAATGTCTTCCTCCATCATACTCAAGGTAAGAACCTTCTTCAAGGGGTCCTTGATCAAGATCGAGCTTACAACTTCTCTAGATTCTTCTTGCTCGACTATGTTGAAGATATCTTCATCAAGGGTTGGCCCTTTCATCATTGTGGACAGCTTGAACTTGATGTTCTCTTCTCCAATGTTGAAGGAGAGAGTCCCGTTCTTGCAATCCACTAAACATCCGGAGGTGGCTAGGAAAGGTCTTCCTAGGATGATGGAAACCGGATAATCCGCCGGAATGTCCAACACTACAAAGTCAATAGGCACGTAAAATCCTCCCAATTGCACCGGAATGTCCTCTAGAATCCCAACTGGATGAGTGATAGAACGGTCCGCCATATAGAGGGTCATCTTGACCGGCTTTGGCTCTCCTAGCCCGACCTTGTTGCTAAGTGCAAGCGGTATGATGCTTACACTCGCCCCAAGATCACAAAGGGCCTCGTATTTCACATCTCCCACTCCTATTGGGACGCAAAAAGAGCCCGGATCCCTTAGCTTGGGAGGCATTGCCTCCTTCATTGTTTGGATCAACTCCGAGGATCTCTTGGTCATCCTAATCTCCCCATACTCCTCCAACTTCCTTTTGTTGGAGAGTATTTCCTTCAAGAACTTTCCGTATGCCGGCATTCCTAAGATGGCATCCATGAACGGAATGTTAATATGTAACTTGGACATTAGTTCAAGGAACTTACCAAAGTGATTGTCCAAACGAGCTCTTGCTCTTGATTGTGGGAACGGTAGTGGTGGCTTGTATGGAGGCGGTGCCACATAAGTTGGCTCTACATCTTTGCTCTTCCCTCCATCTTCATGCTTTCTTCCCTCTTCTACCACTACTTGATTCCCCTTAGCTTGGTCCTTGGGCAAAGGATCCTTCATACTCAACCCACTCCTCGTTGTGATAGCCAAAACTTGGCCTCTTGGGTTGTCTTCGGTTCTTCCGGGAAGCTTCCCCGGATCTCTATGTGCTTCACCCGCCTTTTGAAAGACTTGTGCTTCCAAGACCTTTTGAGCCTTAGAAATTGAAGTGACGGTGCTCTCAAGTCCACTCAATCTTCCTAGCAATTGTTCAAACATGACTTCGGTTCTATCCTTTGAAGGTTGAGTAAAGCCGGGTGGAGGTTCTTGTGAAGCTCTTTGTGGTGGAGTTGTGCTTGTGGAGGTGGGAGGGTTCAAGGCTCCATCCGGGTTAGAGTAAGAAAACCCGGGATGGTTGTGGTTTGGCCGGTAATTGTTGAATTGCCGGTTGTTGTTGAAATTTCTTGGGCCTTGGTAATTGTTGAAATTGCCCCTTCCCATATAATTCACATCTTCCTCTTTGGAAGACAAGTTAGCTTGTGGAGGCGCTTGAGGAGTTGCTTGGCTCTTCAAGGTGGTAGTACATAACTCTCTCAAGGACTTCAACTCATTGTTGATGGCGTCAAGCTTGAAATTACTCATGGTGACTTCGCTCACCTCATATGCTCCCGCCTTTCTTCCTTCGCTCTTCCTATGAGAGTACTTTTCAATCACTAGAGCTTGCTTCTCCACAAACTCCCAAGCATCATCTACATGTTTCTCCATAAATGTCCCACCGGAAAGAGATTGAAGCTTGAATTGGCTATCTTCATCAAGTCCTTTGAAGTAGATCTCCAATAGCTCAATTTTCGGTATGCCATGGTGTGGACAGTCTAGGAGAAGGTCTTTGAATCTCTCCCAAGACTTGAACAAACTTTCTCTATCCCTCATCACAAAGGCATTGATCTTCCCTCTTAATTCGGTAGTCTTGGAAGGTGGAAAGAACTTGGTCAAGAACTCGGTTGTCATCTTTTCCCAAGTACCAACTCGCCCTTGTGGAATAGATTGATACCAAGCCAAGGCTTTGTCCTTAAGAGAGAAGGAAAAGGCCCTTAGCTTATGGTTGTTGCTCTCCAATCTTGGTGGTCTAAGAGTCTCCATCAAAATCTCGTAGTTCATCAAATGTTGGTGAGGAGATTCTCCTTCCATCCCTCCAAATTGATTATGCCAGATCATTTGAAGAACTTGAGGGCGGAGTTCATAGTTGTGGGTTGCGGGATCTCCTAGATTCACACCCGGTCGGTGTGCTCTTTGTGCCGGATCCATACGTCTCCCTAGGGTTTGTGGCTCCTCAATAGCAATGGGTACAACCCTCACATTAGCCGCCGGTTGCTGTTGTGGTGGAGGTGGTGGAGGTTGTCGGCGATTAAGCTCTCCTTGAACAAGGGCTTGCCTAATCTCCTCAATCTCCCTCGTTTCCTCTTGCCTCTCATTGGCAAGTCTCCTCTCTTCCTCCAAGAGCTCATCTCTTAGCCTTATTTGCTCTAAGGCTTCATCCAATTCAGCTTGAAGATTTCTACCGGCCATCTCTTTCTCCTTTCGGATGTTCTTAGATCTAGATCGAAGGGTTTTCTCCGGTTCGGGATCGAATGGAGCTAAATCCTTGCCACGAGATCTTCGCATACACCTATAGAGAAATAGATGTCCTGAAAAGCAAAGACACAAACCAAAAAGAGATCAAAAGAAACAAGAAAGATCTACACTAGAAACAATCACAAAATAGACTCAATCTAGACCTAGTCCCCGGCAACGGCGCCAAAAACTTGTTACGCTAAAAAGTGTGCACGCAATAAGCCTTAAATTTATACTCGTTATAATTATCCTAACTTCTAGCGCACCCGCAGTGTACGGGACGTATGTAGCAAGATAAGTATTCCGAGGTCGAACACAAATACTAAGGTGAAATTGATTTAAGTTGTGATTGAATTTAGCAAGATCTAGTTCTAAAGAAAAGGAGAAAATAAGGGAAGAAAGTCTCAATTGTTTTGGTTGGTTTTAGGTGATCACATCAAAGATCACAATTCATGCAAGCGATCAATCAAACTAAACCAAAAATCAGCACAAATAAACAAATCAAACAAGATATTGATCAAGGAAAAGGAAAGACGGATTCTAGGGGTTAGAAATTCCGGTTATGGCATAGAACTCAAGTTATCTATTCATTCTTTGGATTGATTTTGATATGTTGGGATTAAGTGTTTCTAAATTGGGATCAATTACCGGGTAGGTCTCATGGTCCAACTAGTCCACACCTAAGGTCTCATTACCGGGTAAGTCTCTAAGAACCTAAGGTTAGGAATTCTACACAAACCGGAATTGTTAATTAGGAATCTAACCTATCCTTACCGGGTAAGTCTCGGAATGGGAAGTCCTAATCAACATTCCTAGCACATCTAATCCAATGGCGGCTTATTAGGCTCACCACTACCTAAGGTCTTACTATTTTAAACTCTAAGGGCAAGGATTACCGGGTAAGTCTCTCCTAACACTTAGTCTCTACTCTAGGATACTCTAGGGTAGGTTAAACTTAGCAAGAACTTAGGGTTTCAACATTTATATAGATCTAAGGTAAGATCCTTCGAACCAGAGAAAATCACGGTTTGTTCTACAGGAACCACGGCCGTGGTTCTACAAGAACTACCCGTGATTTCTAACAGAAACTACGTTCATAAACAAAATCGTCCAAAGGTAAATCTAAGTCCGTCCTATCATAGTTCTAGCCAAAACCATCTTTTCCTTACCCTAGAATCACATCAATCTAGCCTACAACATTCATGATGGAAATCAAAGCAAGCAAACATAAAATCATAACCCCCATTGCAAGATAATGAAAGGAAAGAAGATGAACAAGTGAATTTCAACACAAACCAAATCTTAAGATCGAATTAGAACAACTTACAACCCTTCCAAAAGAAGGTTCAAGGGTTCACAAATCTCTAGAAATAAATCCGAAATACAAGGAGCTAAGTGTGTGTTCTTCTCTCTTCTTAAATGGCACCTTTCTTCTTCTCTTTGGCACTTTCCTTCCTAGAAAAAATCTTCTTCTTTTGAGAATATATTTGTTAGAAAAATGGAGAATGGATGAGCTGCTCCCAAACTACCCAAGCTGCCTCAAACAACCCATCAAGGACCACTTTTATAACAAATTGTGCATGAGCTGGCCATGAGAGTCGTGGCACAGCTGTCACGAGAATCTGGCAAAATCCACGGTCATTTCCACGGCCGTGGTTCTTCAGAGAACCGTGATTCTGTGCAGAAACTTCGTTTTGGATCATTAGGCTGTGGTTTGGTGCATGGCTTGTGTTGGCAAGGTTCCATGAGTCCTCCTCAGCCCTTGGCTTGCGTCCCAATGAGTTCGGAAGTGTGTCATCTAAATGAGCGACCCTCAAACGCATCGTTTTAGCTCAAAACTTCCCGAAATACCTACAAAACGCACACAAGTCTGCGTAGACGTCAATCTCGACAAAATACATGTTTTGAGTGCAAAACGTATTGGACCAGTGCTAGATCATGCATGATTGAGCGAGAATCTTATCTAAATGTACACCTAAAACTATGCTATAAATCGTGTTATCAATATCGGTAGGCGGACAATGTCGGTCACTACCGAGGCAGTTCAGATTGAGATTTTCCGTGGTTAGGAACTTTGAAAGACCGGTACTATCATCATCGTAGTCCGAGCGACAAGGTTGATTGGGTAGGATATTCTCGTCGTATGCGACGAGGCTGATTGGGCAGGATATTCTCGTCCGAGCGACGAGGCTGATTGTGAGGTCTTCTAGTTTTACGCCATGAAGGAGGGTGAGAGTCCGACACTATAGGATATTCTCTTCGTATGCGAGTTCATTGACGTGTTTGACGAGCCATCGAACTTACAACCGCAGAGGAGCGTGGATTTCGGCATCTAGTTGGAGTCGGGGGCGAGAACGATCTCGAAGGCACCATACCGTATGGTGCCTATCGAGTTGTTTTAGATGAAGAGGCAACTCGAGGAGTTAGCAAAGAAGGGTTTCATACACCCTAGCGTTTTCCCTTGGGGTGCGCCGTTAATTTTTGTACGGAAGAAGAACGGATCGATATGATTGTGCATCGATTACCGAGAGCTGAACAAGATGACCATCAAGAACAAGTACCCGCTACCCTGTATTGACCACTTGTTGGATCAGCTTGAAGGAGCTTCGGTGTTTTCCCGTATAGATCTAAGGTCCGGATTTCACCAGCTGAGAGTGAGAGAGCGGGATATTCCCAAGACGGCATTTCAGACTCGATATGGCCACTACGAGTTTGTAGTGTTGCCATTCGGGCTCACAAATGCCCCCGCCGTCTTTATGGAGTTGATAAATGGCATCTTCATCGACTTCCTGGATCAGTTTGTCGTGGTCGTCATTGATGACATCCTGGTGTACTCTCGGAGCATAGAGGAACACGCAGAACATTTGAGGACGGTGTTACGAGTTTTGCATGATAGAGAGCTATACGGCAAACTCTCTAAGTGCGAGTTCTAGATGCCTGAGGTGGCCTTCCTGGGTCACATAGTGTCCGTCGAGGGGATAAAGGTTGATCCAGTGAAGATCAAGTCAGTAGCAGCTTGGACGACTCCGAAGATTGTCAAGGAACTACGCAGCTTAGTTGAATATTACCGTCGATTTGTTGAAGAGTTTTTTGTGATTGCCCGACCACTTACCAGTTTGTTGAAGACGACTACCCGATTTGTATGGTCTGAGTCGTGTACTCAGAGTTTTGAGGAGCTGAAGAGGAGATTGACTTCCGCTCCCATCTTAGCACAACCAGAGGGCACAAATGACTTTGTGGTTCATAGTGACGCATCCAAGCTAGGCTTGGGATGTGTTCTCATGTAGAGTAGTAGGGTCATCGATTATGCGTCTAGATAATTGAAGGCATATGAGGAGAACTACCCCACTCACGATCTCGAGTTGGCTGTAGTGATACACGCTTGAAAGATCTGGCGGCATTACCTGTATGGAGTTTCATGCTAGATCTTCACAAACCATAAGTGTTTGAAGTATATTTTCACTTATTGGAAATTAAACGTTTTGGCATAAAGGTGAAGTTGAGTCCCCGATATGTCGGACCTTTTGAGATTCTGAAGCGGGTTGGAGAGGTGGCATACCGACTTGCGTTGCCACCCAAATTAGAGGGTGTTCACCCAACTTTTCATGTGTCTCAACTGAGAGAGTATATACTAGATCCGTGACACATTATCAGTTATGAGGATTTAGTGGTTGAGTCGGACCACACGTTTATTGAGCATCTAGTAGTGGTCCTAGAGTGGGGTATGAGACGCTTATGCTCGAAGGACATTCCGGTGATGAGGATACAGTGGTCCAGACGGGGACCCGATGAGGCCACATGGGAGACGGAGGATAGTACCCGAAGGAACTGTTCCGATTTTTATGCAAAGATAGCTGATCTGGAGGTTGATGAGAGAGTTGTAGTTATATCTTAGTGAGTTATGTGATGATGTGATATTATGTGTTATTATTTTCGTGCTAGCTTGTGATGTGTGATCTTGTTAGATCTTGCTATGACAGCATGAGTTGTGATTATGGTTTTGCTGGAGATGGTTTTACCTCCATGCTATCGAGTCTAGATTATAGTTGATGGAGATGTTATGCCTCCAAGATGTTGAGTCTATATACCTCGGTGTTTTAGGTCGAGAGGATTTAAGGTTATTCAAGTTTCGGGACGAAACTTGTTTTAGGAGGGATATGATGTAACACCCATGTCTTTTATGAGATCTCACGACCGCGTCTTCCTTCGCCCGTATGCGCGCCACCGCGGGTGCGGCTCTACTGGGCCACGGTCACGGCATAGCAGATGAAGCGGCCGTCTTTTTGGCCGACTTCCTATCCTCTTTCTTCCTCCTTAAGTATCTTCGTTTCCATTCATTCCAAGGGTTTCCACATCTCTCTCCCGAGCTTCTTCTTCTTCCCCTTCACGTACGAACTCTCTTATCTCTTTCTTTTATGCCTTATCTTCTTTGGATCTTCTTGAAAGATTGGTGGTGATGATGATGATGATGATGATGATATATGTCTTAATGTTGTGAGAAGGTGGCAAGATTACAACTGTGCTTCTTGATCTGGACATCTACAGAGGAGTGGTAAGCCCTCATCTCTTTCCTTTCTTCCTCTTCTTCTTTCTTGTTTGGAAATCCAACAAGTTTGACCTTGTTGTGTTTTGAATGTTTGGATGTATTGTGCATATATATGGATAGAGAATGATGTGCCTTGGTTGCTCCCAGTTGAGGAGTTAAGTGATGAACGAGAAATCTTTCGAAGAGCGCATTAGAGTTGTGCTATGTTGAGGAAACCGCACCCACGCCTTGCTTGTGTTGCCCCCGCGCCTTCAGGCGTGTCGCCTCCCCCGCACATGCGTTCATCCGTAGTCGCGGCGTCGGATCCTTGTCACCGCGCCCGTGTCTCTTCTTGTCCGCGTCTGCGCCTTCTTCACAACTTACCAAGTTCTTTGGTAAGTTTATCCTTCCTTTTGTCCTCTGAGTTTTGGTTTAGAAGCATGCTAGGTTAGAATGTGTGGCGTTTGAGGATGATGTTATATTATGGATCAATGCCTTTGGAGGCTTTGAGGTTGGTTATGAATGTAAAGATTATGGTTTATAGATGTTGTGTAAGATCATATGAGGGTCTTAGAGGCTAGAAGTAGAGTCTTCTAGCATTATGTTCCGATTATTGAATATGTATGCCTTGTGTATCAGGTGGTGTATATTCCTATGGGAATTTGGAGAGTTGATCGATTGTTGAGGTTATTTGGATACAAGTAAGTCCGTAGGACTTACTTAGTTGCATTCCTATATTGGATGTATGCATGAGTGGTGTTTGTTATATGCTTTATAGCATGCAATATTGATTATTACCGACGTGTGATTGGCCCCCTTGTAACGGGCGGTGATAGCTTTCTCAATATTCCTTAGGGAAGTTGTGGGGTTTTTTGGGACTAGGCTAGTGCTGGTATACGAGAAGGGTATTGCACCACTCCTTATGGTATACGGGAGGTACGCCTGACCACTCAAATGGTAAAGGAAATAGAGGCGAATGATATACTTCTCGTATCACAACCATAAATATGGTTCTGAGTGTATAACATTATAAAGATAATAAAACTAGAAATGTGTGATAACATGCTTGGTGTTTATTGTAATTCTGATGTGTGTATGTACTTCTGCATGATCTTATATATGAATTGATAGCTAACGGTTTATACCGTAATGTAGATGTTTTGCAAGATAGAAGGACTGCAGGGTGATCTGGCAACAGTGATCAGCCAAGGGCTTCCGTACATGTAGGATGGGTTTTTGGGTTGTTCATGTATGGATACATGTCTTGTATAGTTTTGATACTCGGTTGTGGGGTTTTGTATGTACTTTGGTGTATGATCTTTTGGTTTTATCGATATTGGTTTTATATTTATTTGTGTCTTGTTGTAAGATCCAATGAACTTGTTGTCAGGCTAAGGTCAGGACCCATTGTGAGGTCCTAGCCCGTAGCACTCCGAATCCTATGGATTTGGGGTGTTATAAGTAGTCCGACCAACATTAGGTTGGTGCAAAAGTGAACTTGAGTGATGTGAGAAATGGTGAGACTATCATAGAAAAAAGAAGAGTGGAAAGATGAAAACCCGAAAGGGCGCCTTGGCAAAAAGAGTGACAAATCCGAGTGATTAGGTTCATTCTTTTGACATTGACGACATAAGAAGAGGAGTTATAAGGAGGAATTCGGGTTGGCCACTCTTGAAGGAATAAGAAGATAGTTGGTAGTGCTCTTTTCACGTCACTTGGTAGGATTTTGTTTTTGCTCTTTTCATGATTTTGATTGATTTTTTGTTTCACCATGCTTTCTGAGGCTTTTGTTGAACATTTGATAGAATTTAGTTTACTTGGGATGAGTAAGAGTCTAAGCATGGGGGAATTTTATAGGTGATGAAATCATTATCTTATTTAGGTAGTTTAAGCATGTCTTTAGAGTCAATTGGTTGTATTTTGGTGTCAACTGTGTAAATTCAACTGAAGAAGTGAACAATGAAGAAACACAAGGATTTAGCAACGGTTGGAAGAAGAAGGGAAGAAAAGAGAAGTCTAAGACGAAGTCTCTGTTGGAGAACCACACCCGCGGTGACCAGCGCCCCAATGTTATTGCCCGCGGGCTTGCCAGCGCCCTCAAGCCCCTTGTCACCGCGGCCGCGGCAGCATTAGGCCGCGCCCGCGGTGACCTCATGCCTAGACCCTTGATCAGCGCCCCCACGCCTTGTGACCAGCGGCTCCAAGCCCTTGTCACCGCGGCCGCAGCGGCATTTGACCTCGTCCGCAGTGACACCCCGCATCTGCGCCTTCATAACTTTGTCTTGGCGACCTTTTGGATTCCCGCCCTCACGGCCTCATTTCTAAAGAGGCCAACTCTTTACTTTCCCGCACCCATGACATCCACCAAGCCGCACTCATGCCTCAATGATAGAAAGTGAAGAGCCACAAACATTTTCATTTGCTGAGAAGACCTTGCGACCGCGGTCAAGCCATGCCCGTGGCCAGAATGAAGATGAAGCATTTTCTGTTGAATTTCACTAAACCGCGCCCGCGGCTCCCAGAGGCCGCACATGCGGATGTGCAACAATCGTATAAACTCGATTATTTACACCTTCACTTTATGCCATTTAAAGTGACGGTTTAGGTTGTCTCTTTACTGCAATTTAGTACCTAGAGTAGTATAAATAGAGGTTCTAGGTTGTGTTAGAATGATCTTTTTCATATCCAAAAACCTCTCTTTTGTTATTTGCTTTCAAAGTCTTGTATGTAGTGCTAAGGTCTTCTAGCTACATTTGGTTGATTGAAGTTTTCATACAAAGCTGGTTGTAAGTTTTCTATGATGGAAGTTTATATTCAAGTCATTTGTGTTATATTCTTGGTTTCTAACGTTGTTTGTATCTTACTCTCTACCTAGCTTGATCATCTAAGTAGTTTAGTTCTATACAAAGTGTTAAGGTTTGTTGGTTCCTGGTTCGGGTCACTAATCTAGTAGCACACATAATAGGCATAAGTAGATTGCAAGTGTCTTTGTGAAAGGAGTATAACCATATTATAAGACTAACGGGTTGTTTGTCTTCTATATGCCTCTTTATACTTGTTTGAATGCTAACATTCTATTTGATCTTGTAGGTTTACGGATTGGATATTTGTTAAGTTATTTTAAGGCTGGTTGAAATATATATGTATGATCGGGATGAGGACAAATACTTGAATGCTTCAAAGAGAACTAGGATAAACTAATTTGTATTGAAAGTGGATAGCCAACCAAGTGCAGTGTTTTCTCTAAATTGATAATCATCAACTTTATTATATTGCATGCTTTTGTGTTGTTTTAACAATGATACCCCCCCCCCCTTTACATATATTTGATAGTTTAATCATAATTGTCTTTTATTTGCTCTCTTCTCTCTTGAGTTCGACCCTTAATTGCTTGTTATATATACTTGTTTTAGTATTTTTAGTTGGGATTTAACTTTGATAAGGATTAACGACCGTCGGGAAATACCTTTGTCACACATCTTGGTGACTAAAAATACTACAGATAAGCAAATCTTTCGACTTATTATGAGAAATTTTCGCACTCATGCTTCATTTACTTTGAATATGATACATGTGAGAAACTTTACTCATTATGGAGCGACTAAACTTTCTGTTGAATGTTGCATGTGCTCATGGATGCAAGAAGGTTCGTTGTTCATGTATATAAATCGAAGAACCAATAAAAAAACAAGGAAAAATACTCCGACCTTTAGTCCATAGATAAACCGAAAAGAAATCAAGACATGGACAATTACTCACCATCCATTAAAAAACCTATAACCAGAGATACTCGGACATCTAAAAACAAATTAAGCAATATATCACTCGAGAAAGCATCAAAAAAGGAAGAAAAAAACAATCAAAACCAACTTTATGGTTGGAACTACGGGCCTCTACCATTTTTATAAATGAAGATGGCTTTTTGGAATTGTAGGGATATCCGAAAAAAGAACTTTTGGACGGATATAAATTTAAAATGTAAAAATGAACACATTTAAATGATAATGCTAGGGAAACAAAATCAAGTATAGAACCTGATGAAACTCAATGGAAAAACGCAAGCTTTGATAGAATATATTTCATCTCGGATATGGGATTATTTGGAGGAATGTGTTTACTATGGAAGGAATACCAACTGAAGAGGGAAAAAATTGAGATAACAAAAACAAACAAGAGATTTTTAACTAATCAATATACAGAACTCGCAACAACCTTTGAAACAACGATCTTCTTCATCTACGCACCACCAAACGAGCAAAATAAAAAAGAGTTTTGGCTCCAACCGACAACTGAAGTGACATCAACGAGCAAACCAACTTTAGTTATTGGTGATTATAATGAACTATTAGAACCCGCGGACAAGAAAAGGGGAGCTCCACTTCCAACTAACAAACTAGATAGATCACAATATTTTGCTCAACATTGTAATCTCATAGACCTTCTTGCCAAAGGAAATGAGTTCACATGGAAAATGAAAAAGGAAGGAAATAATAACACGTATGAAAAACATGATAGAATTATGACTTCTTTTGAAATCATCCAAAGATATCCCCAAATCCATACTAGAAATCATGCATTTACATCTTCAAGTGATCTCCGTTAATATAGAAAACACAATCAATAAATTTAAGAATAAACCATTCAAAATTGAATCTATGTGGATGCAACTTCAAGAATGTGAAAATCTTATAAAGCAAACTTGGAGAACTCAATATCTGGGAACTCATATGTTCAATCTGGTTAAACATATTAGTCTCCTTAAATAAAAGTTCAAACAATGGAGTTGTGATAAGTTTGGGAACATTAATAAAAAAATAAAGATTAGTTGATGAAGAAATCGAATCTCTACAAAAACATACATTTCAAAGATTTCATCAGTTGAAAATGACAAGATTAATAGACTTATCACAAAACGAGAATGCCTAATTGACTATCAACACAAGTATTGGGTGCAACGAGCTAAAACCAATTATTTAAGACTTGGTGATAAAAACACGAAATTTCACCACAGAAAAGCTATTGGACGAAGAAATAGAAAGATTATTGCCACAATCACTAAAACCAATGGAACAATCCTATAAAAAGAAGACGACATCAACGAAGAGTTTTTGAACGATTTTCATTGTCGTTTTAAAGCTTCGGTAATAGATAATCACAACCTTAAAAAAAACTAGAAATATTCCAGCCTTAAATAAGTGAAAATGAGTACTATGAAGTAATCAAACCTTTCTCTTCGAGAGAAATTAAAAGCACTGTCTTTGACATCGGGTGTGAGAAATCAACAAGCCCGGATGGCATGACGGGTGGTTGCTACTAGAGGTATTGACATATTATTGGATCAGCAGTAAATAAGGCGATAAAAAGTTTATATAGAACTGGAAAGATCCTTAAACAAACTTAGCACAATTATAGCTCTTATCCCAAAAATAGACAACCCAACCACTACATCCCACTATAGACCAATTACCCTATGCTCGACAGTATATAAAATACTAGCAAAGAGGCTAAGCCAGTCCTCCCAAAACTAATCCACCCACTACATGGCGTTTTTACTCAAAACAGAGTGATACATGACAATGTCCTCACTACCCATGAAATCTTTCACGGTTTTTAGAACTAAGAAAGGAAAATAAGGCTTTATGGTAATCAAACTAGACATAGAAAATGCCTATGACAAAGTAGAATGGTGGTTTCTAAAGGCGGTTCTAGAAAAATTCAGTTTTGGACAAAGATTTAGAAAATGGATTGACGAGTGGATCTCCACAGTCTCCTATTTAACCTAATTAATGACTCCCCAACAACAATATTCTCCTCGCAAAGAGATCTACGACAAGGAGACCCTTTGTCTCCCCTCCTTTTTAATCTATGAGCAGAGGTATTGACTAGAAACATACAAAATATGAATAATGAAAACCCAAAATCTATTGGCTTCCTGATCACAAGAAGCGGAACAATGATTCCATTTTTAGCTTTTGTAGATGAAATCATCATCTTCACAAGCTTCTGCAGATGCAAGCAAAATATTAGCCATCCTAACAGACTATTGTGCATTATTTGGTCAAGTAGTTAACTATCACAAATCAACTTTCCAAACAACTAAAAATGTAGATTCTACCAACAAAAGAAGAATCCAAACGCAAGTAGGCATCATGGCCTCAAGAAACTTAGAACAATATCTCGGATGCCCAATAATCAACGAAAGAGTGAATAAAGATGTCTTTAATACTGTTATTCAAAAATCAAAACAACAACTTACAAAGTGAAAAGTCTCATCTTTATCACAAGAGGGAAGAACAACCTTAATTAAGGCCAATCTAAATGCAAAATCAAGCTACCTAATGCAAGATTATATGCTACCAACAAGTATCCAAAAAGAACTAGACCTGATTAATGATAAAAATTCTTTTGGAATAAAGGACCTAATTTTCACCCACTTATTAGTTCGGACAAAATATGTAAGCATAGGTCACTTGTGGGAACCAGAATACAAAATATGAATAATGAAAACCCAAAATCTATTGGCTTCCTGATCACAAGAAGCGGAACAATGATTCCATTTTTAGCTTTTGTAGATGAAATCATCATCTTCACAAGCTTCTGCAGATGCAAGCAAAATATTAGCCATCCTAACAGACTATTGTGCATTATTTGGTCAAGTAGTTAACTATCACAAATCAACTTTCCAAACAACTACAAATGTAGATTCTACCAACAAAAGAAGAATCCAAACGCAAGTAGGCATCATGGCCTCAAGAAACTTAGAACAATATCTCGGATGTCCAATAATCAACGAAAGAGTGAATAAAGATGTCTTTAATACTGTTATTCAAAAATCAAAACAACAACTTACAAAGTGAAAAGTCTCATCTTTATCACAAGAGGGAAGAACAACCTTAATTAAGGCCAATCTAAATGCAAAATCAAGCTACCTAATGCAAGATTATATGCTACCAACAAGTATCCAAAAAGAACTAGACCTGATTAATGATAAAAATTCTTTTGGAATAAAGGACCTAATTTTCACCCACTTATTAGTTCGGACAAAATATGTAAGCATAGGTCACTTGTGGGAACCAGAATAAGAAAAGCAGAAGATATGAACAAAGCTCTTTAAATGAAACTATTATGGAAAATAATGGCGGAGCCACACAACATATGGGTTAAAGTCATTGTAGAAAAGTACCTGAAAGGCTCGTGCCTTTGGAATTATAAACGTGGAAAAGCTACTTCCTGGCAATGAAAAAAATTAATGAAACTAAAAGAAGAATTTGATACGGGTGTCAGATGATGCGTGAGTGATGGTAATGCAATTAGATTCCGGAATGATCGATGGATTATTGACCAACCACTGCAAGACATAATGAATAACAAAACTTTGATAGATAACACAACCCTGATTGCTAGTTATATCACAAACAAAAATGGAACTACCAACTCCTAAATCAACTACATACAATTCTGCCAAATAACATTATTGAAAAAATAAAGAACTATAACCTACCTAGAAATGAATTACAAGACAAAATATATCGGGTTACTGATGAGAAAGGATGGTTCTCTACCAAATCTACTCTAGAGATGGTCCGAAAACGTAATATCGGTGTAACCCGTGACAAAACAAGGATTTAGTATATTAATATAATGCCCAAAATCAAAAACTTTCTATGGAAACTATCGCTTGATGGGATACCAACAAAAAAACCTAGAGAAACAAAAAGTACTAGTAGTAATGCACTGTGAATTTTGTAACCACCATACAGAAAGCACGAAACACCTCTTCTTTAAATGCTCACATACTCTTCAATATATTGACAATGATAAATTATATTGTGCATTCAAAATAACGATATAGCAGATCAAAATATAATTGACATTATAATGGAAATAAAAGGAAAAACTTCACCAAAAGAACTAAGGGGTCGTTTGGTATTGATATACCAATTAAAGGTATCAGATATCGATATCGGATATGGGTATAAAGATATGAGTATCAGATTGATAGCCATATCCCTGTTTGATAGATTACATATATCATATATCAGCAATGTCAAACCACAATTACTTCAATGGAGGCCCATTTTTACCTTCAGTAATGTCAAACCAGATTCCATGGAGGCTTCAAGCATCCAAAGCCACCTTATCCCATTTTTTACTTCCAGTTCTTCTTCCATCATCCTTACCCCCTTCCAATTCGATTGACCTAGACTGTTCCAAATTTGTTCAGTAGCAGTAGGCTTATGGTCTGGTCGACATTATCAAATGGCTTGGCGTTGGCAAAAGGAGGGAGAAGCGAAGGCTCGGCGGTGGCCGGAGGAAGGAGAAGCGAAGTCTCGGAGGTGAAGGAGGGAGAAGGAGAAGCGAAGTCTCGGTGGTGAAGGAGAAACGAAGAGTCTCGGTGGTGAAGGGAGAGGAGAAGCGAACTGATAAAAAATCATACCTCCCAAAAATTAGGTATATCAGACTTGGGGTTTTAGAGGTATCAGGTATCAAAATGATACCGATATCCTAAAATACCAAACATAAATATGGGTATCGGTGATACCCATACCCATATCTTTAATTTTGATATGGATACCAAACGAGGGCTAAGACAATTGGTGGTAACTTGGTGGCAAGTATGACTTATTAGAAATCTAGTAATTTTTAACAAACAGAAGGCGCCTAGCGACCTGAAACATATAGTATGTAAGCAAATAAAGGAATGGGAAAAGACCAGTTCAGACTTGCCTAGTAATAACACAAAACCATTGAACCATAGAAGGAAAACTAAAAACATCAAATGACAAAGACCGATTGGAAACTTGGTCAAAGTCAATTTTGACGCCTCAAAGAAGTCGTCTGATCAATTTGTTTTTGGTTTCATCATCGGAAATAATCTTGCAAGGACTCTTTTTGTTGGTAATGGCAGATGCAAAGCCAATTTTGTCTTCGAAGCAGAAGCTTTTGCTCTTCGGGAGGACGTCCAAAAGACCGCTAGACTTGGGATTTCAGCTATTGAGATGAAGGGTGACAACTTGGTACTCATCAATTCGATCAACCACGTTTGGAAACCTCCTTGATATGCGGATCATCTCGGACATCTCTCTCTTGTTCTCTAGCTTCATCATTGCAGTGTTCACCGTATCTTTAGGGAAATCAACATTGTCGTTGACTGGCTGCCGCTGCTTGGACACATTCCGGGCATTTGCGTTGATCTGTTGTCACACGACGTTGAAGACCTCATCCAAAATGATACTTTAGGGCGGTCAGTCTCGAGAGGTTGACCTTCCTTTTCTCTTACCTTCGTATAAAAAAAAGAGTCGTTTTTAACAAGTTAAAATGTTAAAAAGAGAAAAAGACGAATTAGAATATATTCCAATGTACGATGACGGATTCAAAATAGTAAGATAACAATTGTATAGGTCAATATTAATTTTATTAGACATTATATATATTATATAACGTAATCACGTTTCGTATACCACGTAGTACTTATTACTTGATTATTATTATAGACATAATTTGTTTAGGGCAATATTATAAAGTAAAAATACGTGTTCTTTAAATATACTGTCCGTACAATCATGATTATTTATTAATTAGTTGAAATGAACGTGATCATCCTCCATAATGCATGGAGTAGTTACGAGTTAATGAATAAATTATAGTTAAACGAGTTACTTATTAATAATGAAAGATATTATTAAATGTGTTTATAATGGTCAATAAATGATCGAGGTTAATTAATTAATTAGGGATTGATCGTTTTGGGTCGTTGAGATACAAGTGTCTCCCGTTTGGGTTGACCAAAACTTACGTGTGGGGCTTAAATATAAACATATCATTTTAGAAGGTCAATTTGCATTATTATAGAGGATCTCGTTGTTTCACTATCATATTTATTTTATAGTTCGATTGGCAAATATTAATAAGTATTTTCCCCTGCTTGTGTTGGGTGCGTAGTTCATACTACAACATCACCACGTTTTATTTCCACAAGGGAAAATCAATTACTTACTATTTATATATATTAGTGTTTTTTTAGAGTTTAAATATATATATGAAAAAACACAAAACGGAATTTTTAAAAAAAATGTAAGGACTGTTCATATTATATTAGCTCATTGCTTGGTAATTCCCTATTAAAAGGAATGAATTTGCTTGAATAACTTATGTATAAATGAAAGTATATTGAAGTGTAAGGTGGGTCAAAGAAATATAAGCCATCGTCATTTTAATTACATTAATCTAATACTCCTGATACAAAAATTTGTTTTAGCAATTTACCTAATTATTAAAAAAATAATTCAACAACATTAATTTTATAAAAAAAAATTTTCCTCAATTTTACCACTTGCTAAATGTTCACCACTCTTCTATACCAATTGGTGAATATTTTATTATAAAAATAATTAAAAACAACAATTTTTAAAAATTAGTCTCACAACTCTCTTTTAATTAATAACCTTGAAAATATAAAACGATACTTAAACTTGATCAATATATATATAGATGTTAGAAAATCATTTATATATAAACAGATGAATAATTATTAAACTACATATAATTACTTATAAAATCAATTATATTATAAACTTATAATTTCAAATAAAAATGAAAATATTTCTTATAGTTACGAGAATCTCTAAGAACCCTCGTATAAAGAATTGAAGGTTTAAGATTTTGCACCATTTTCTAGGGGATCTCGTTATCTCGTTAAACGCAAGTTAACGAACTTGAGTTTAGCGATCATTAATGATCATTTAACAAGCCTATTTAACAACCGTTATACCCGATTAACGAACGTTACAAGCTTTTTTTCTCGATCACTAAATGACTCTAACGATCGTTTAACGATTTTTAAGTTACGTTTAACGATCATTTCACGATCGAAAAAAAATTCCATAACGTTCGTTAATCAGGTTTGACGATCGTTAAACCCGATTAACGATCGTTAAACATGCTTAATTTTTTTGTGTGACCATCAAAGTTGTTAGCCTATGTAAAAAAAACAAATGCAACGATCGTTAAGCAAGCTTAACTAGCGTTTGCTATAAAACAAACAAAAATTCATATAATAAGTTGAGAGGTCCTATGTAAAATCTAAAGAGTTCTAACTTGTCAAAATGATAATAAGTTGAGAGACCCTATTAATCAGAGTTCAAAACTCTATAGCGGTGTTCAATAACTATTTCAATATTAGCATATACAACGATTAATTTTAGTCGTTCATACAAAAAGATCATACGGTTAGTATATGGTCTTACTCCGTACTTTAAGAAAGGTTCTTACGATGATTGTGATTTGTTAACAATTGTCATATTGACAAAGAATGTAGTTGAACAATTGAACATATAAAAATATGTACATAATAGTTGAACAATTTTGAATATAGTTGAACAATTGATCATATAGTTGAATAATCCTGAATATAGTCAAACAATGGACATATTTGAACAATTATGAATATAGTTGGACAAATACATATTATATTTGAACAATTATTATTTTATTTAATGACTGTAGATCCTTTCAACGTTTGACCTTTAAGAGCCCTTTCCACTTTAACTCGTCTATATAATTATTTTTCTTATTTAAAATTTTAAATTTATTTAAAAAAAAACCTTTAAATAATAATATTTAAAGTTAATATTATCTATTTCGATATATGATATATAGAAGAAATATTAGAGGCGTTTATTCAATTATATTTAGCGTAGAAAGGGATGTATATGGGCGGCTCAGTTCCGATTTACAGCCCAATCTACGCCTTGATTTGTTTAAACTATTCAACCCACAGCACCAGATCTTTTGTGTGTCATTATCACACAACAAAAATTAGTTTAATAACATGGACCATAGAATTTCGTAACACGTTATATATTACACCAGTTAATCAATTGCATATGATTCTGAGAAATCCTACGCAATTTTATGTAATATTAGTACTCCGTATTATTTACTCTGTTTTATTTTTATACTATTTTTTTTTTCCGTTCACAAATCATTCTTATGAAAGTTGGAATTGATGTTTATATTAAATGTACAGTATACATATTTAGTGTCTGACCACTTAGACTCTCCTACACCTAATCTCGGAATTTAAGCGTCATCAATATAAATACTTTAGATTGGATTACATTTTGTGTCGAAAAATAGGTATAATCTCAATCGACAAATATATAAAAGTAATCAATTTGATTTTAGTTTTCACAACCCAAATACATTTGATTCATTCATTCCATATATTCCAAGAAAGATAATTAATCACTCTTGAAAACCAACGCCCTTAATTGCGTTTAGGAAAAAAAATCAATAATGTTGCCAAAGAAGAGTCTCCAATTCAACGCCGGTGGGGGTGGTGGCAGTGGCGGCCCCCACAAAATCGTCTTCAAGATAGCCGTACCCAACACCAACAGCAGACTGCATCCACGGCGGACTCATCAGCCGATCCTCATACAACCACCACTCGTCCGCCGAGTAGGCCAACTCGTTCGACTCGACGCACCCCAGACTCGGCAGTTTCACTATCTCCCCAAGCTCATCCTCTTCGGTCAACGTCGATGACGAAGTCGAAGCTGAAGCGTTGGAAGGAGAAGTAGCGGCGATGGGGAAGTCCATCGCAGCCGCTTTCGACGCGGCGATCTGGACATCACGTGGAGAGGAGGAGGCGGGGCGGGGAAGTACCGAGGCCAGCTCGGGGAAGTTAAGTACTGCAGATTCGCCTTTGACGGTGATTGCGGCTGCGTCGTGTGCCCGTGCAGCCATCTCCGGCGTCGAGAATGTTCCTAGCCAAATGCGAGACTTCTTCCTGGGCTCTCTGATTTCGGATACCCATTTTCCCCATGCTCTCATCCGGACTCCTCGGTACACCGGGTCCTTCCTGGGTCTCTTCTGGCATCCGGTTCGGATAGTGCTCGGGACGTCGGACATTGGAATGCTGCTACTGTTTGATTGAGTAAAACGACGAGTTTTGATGTACGTGCAGAGGAACTGCTTATGGAGGATAGAGAGGGGAATGGGGTATATATACAAGAGAATGTCTGTCTGTGCCTTTCGTGGGAGGGGATCATTTTAAAAATAAAAGTAAATATTAATCATAAATAAAAAAAAAAAAAAAAAGTTTATAATAACCTGGAATTGGATGGATTCCAATCAACAGTCCTAATTCCAAAATTTTGGGTAAGATCACTCACCCATTAGACAGCCAAGTATACACCAATCCAAGAGTATATACATTGTAAATTGGTTCAAATATGGCAAGATACCAAGTTTGCAAATTCTTGTAAATATAAATATACAACTGTTGATTAATTATAACCTCATCTTATTATAATTAATAATTTGATTCAATTTAGCAACTGTACTCATTTAAGTAGTTTGGTACAATTCTCGTGCAATTAACGATTAGTATCATAATGAGTCATACCAGAGGTGGAAACAAATCCCGCAAATTCCGGTCTCATTCTGATTTGGAGGGATTTCTTCAAAAATAGCAATTCTATCCTGAACCTTTGCCTCAAAAAAACTATATGGGACGGGATAAGACCCAAGTACAATTTTAATTTAAGATATAAATGAATTTTAATCCCTAAGCTCAAAACATTAGAGAGAGAGAGAGAGAGAGAGAGAGAGAGAGAGAGAGAGAGAGAGAGAGAGAGAGAGAGAGAGGGTTCCCATGAGAACAGGCTTCTCGTGTAATCATGAGAACAATTTTAGACTATCGGATGATGAGTATTAAAGGTCGAGATTTAGAGTAGATATCATAATTAATAATAACTACGAATAATACACTCAACCAACAATAACTACGAATAATACATTAAACAATATGACACATTCGTAACAAAAGTAATAATAATTACGAATCTGTTCTCATGATTACACGATAAGCCTTTTCTCATATGATCTATACTATATATATATATATATAATTAGGAAATAGCTAAATGTCCAAAATAGATCTTGGATTTGTTTGGGTTTCAACTTTTATTCTGGATATTAAAACAAAAGATAATTATAATTTGAGGAGATTATATAATGTGTTATGACAAATTAATGAAAAATTTAATATCTTTTGTTTTAGGTATGATATACACGAATAACTCACACTACAATGAATGTTGTAAAACCGAGTAGGGGATAGAATAAGGATAAAGATACCTACCTTGCTTTGTCCTTAATCTTTGGTTAAAGATTGCTTAAACCCTAGCCTTGTTGAACCTTTCTAACCTATATCCGAGTGTGGGAAGAGACTTACCCGGTTATTTCCGTTCTTGGTTACCAACGATTACAAGATCTAGGTAATAGAGGATTCAAAACCCTCTATTAAGGTTGAGTGTGCCAAAGCCTTTACCTTTGGGAGTTGATCTGATTCCCTTGGGTTTTGTGTTTGGTTTGAGAGTATAATCCTTCCCTTAGAACCTCTATCTTATCGAGACTCACATCCTTTATTTAGAGCCTTTGAGTTGAGATAAGTGGGTAGTGGAACTTCACCGTCCATTATCCCGTCTTCGAACATATACCTTGCAATCCCAGCTCTGCCCATATAATCTTTAGAAGTCTTGAATCGAGAACCACAAGTGTATACTTTGATCTCTAGAATCCTTTTTCCCAATTATTAGACAAGTCTTTGCTTTTATTATCAATAGTTGCATAATTTCCTTTGCTAGATTGCTTTTGCTAATTTTGATTTCACCAAATCCATGTGACTGACCCTAAAATATTTGCTATTGCTGCAATTGAACTGTACACTGCGGGTTCGCTTTTGCTTTTATTTTCTCGATTATAAATTTAAAGTTTTTTGCACACACCTTTTGGAGCGAACAGATCATACTGAGAATAGATAAACTATGTCGATGAAGAAAGCTAGGAATGTTCACTATGTAAGCGCTATCTTCTTCATCACTTGCTTGATTCTTTTATAAGATCTTTTGTGGAGTAGAGTCGAACGTTGAGTTTTCGACCGTTGGGCTGTTAGATACCTCTCCACAAGATCTTCAACAAATCTTGGCTATTTTGAAGTTGAACGTCTTCCACAAGATCTTCAACAACTTCGCACAATATATTCAAACAAGATCTTCAACGATTTGTGCACGCAATCTTCGACGCAATCTTTGCTTCACTCTATCCGTTAAGCAAGAACTTTCGGTTACCAAATATGCACAAATCATGTAACAAACAAGACAAGAAATCTACACACACACACACACACATATATATATTTGTTAGTTGTAACTACATCTTTGTAATGTCTTCCATCATCCTTGTAAATATAACACTACTTATCAAAGTTGAGTTATCAATCTCCCCCTTGATGGAAGACAAACAAATATTGTACATGCATCAATATAAGAATAATATAATGCAATGTGCAAAATGCAAAATATGTCGGATCAACACATAATTCTCCCCCTTTTTGTCTTTCGACAAGGAAAAGAGCAGAGTAAAAAGTTGGAGATTTAAAGTTATTACAGACCCAGAAAATTATTTTAAAAGCATATAAAAGACAATTTCAAGGCCTTGAGAAGCAAAAGCAAAGAAAGTTAAAAAGAAATGTCATGGCCTTGACATCCAGTTTCAAGACCTTGAAATCAGATTTCAAGACCTTGAAATTAGGCCGGATACCACTGGCTGTTCTTCCTCACGCGGACTTCGTTCTCACACTTGGCCTTCCATCTCCTATGGGCATCAGCGAAAGTCATGTTCTTCAAAGCCTTATCAAGCTGACGTTTCTTCTCAACATCCTTGTACTTTTTCATGACCCCAAATTCTTACACAATAAGGATTGTTGGCTCCTGATGAGTGGGTCAAAGAATCGGTTGATTTTTCACACTCTTGTAACAATTTAGCAACACATTGTAGCTTTCTCCCTGATATGTTTAGTTGCATCTTCGGTTAAAGTGATATACCGTACGGATCAATCACAATACTAGCAAGTTGTTTATATGAGAGAAAATAGTCTTAAATTTATACCAAGAATAAAGCAAAATAAGCGAATCCGTTGTGTACGGATCAATCACAATACTAGCAAGTATGTTAAAGTCTAACACAAGGACAATGACACACCTCAAACTCGTAAGTCATCTCCACATAGGCCAGCTCCCTAATGGCTACCAACTCCTCTAGTCAGACGGTAGAAATCATGCTACGCAGATCATCAACAACATATAGACAAGCAAAATACTCCACATCTAGATATCTAGGAGCGATAATAGGGCGAGCACAAATACGATCGTACCCCATTCGGTGACGATCCTAGATAACCGGTACCTGTGGAGATGGTGGGGTGAAGGAGAAGCTTGAAATGTGCCAGCACGACCACGAACCACGATTGCTCACTTGGAACGACGCAAATTTTCCATTGCAGTAGGGAATCTCGGGCTGTTCTTGGGTGGATCTCGGCCGAGATTACAAGAAGTGACCAAGATTGTTGTGTGGTTGATCAAAGTGGCGAATATGTAAAGATCTCGTCCTAAAAACACTTCAAAAAGATTCTAACAGGTATTTCGGCCTGTTTCCAGTACAACAAAACAACTATCTTGCCCAAAATCAACTAAAATCGAAGCAAAGAAGGTATCAGGGCTTTGGAGCAAAATTACCCGATTTTTGTCGATTCTGGTGGATTGATGTTCCGATTGCTGCTGGAGAAGAGTATATGATGCCTTCCTCATCGATTTTGGTCCGAGAACGAGCAAAAATGAGCAAGGAACGATAATTTGGGGGAAGAGGCGATTTCGGTCGAGGGAGGAGAGGAAGTTAGGGTTTGTGAGGGGAGAGATTATCTTTCCCTTTTTATACCCCGCAGAATTTCAAACCAAATCTCGGCCGAGATTTTTCGGCAACCGAGATGGTCAATCGAGGTCACTCCTTGTTGTGTTCATCTTGGTTGGGGGAGAATGATCTCGGTCGAGATTCATGTAGATCAACCAAGATTTTTCCAGTTTTTGACAGTTCTTAAATTCTCGAACCTTTAGCTATTTCCATGTATTTCCTTGAGTTATTCTCTTCTAATTGTACCTAGCTCCTGTCATCACATACACAAAAAACGCAAAAACTAACTACACTAATCTAGAAAGCAAAAAGAAAGAAATGCCTTGGGTTGTCTCCCAAGAAGCGCTTATTTTAAGGTCGCTAGCTTGACTGTACTCCGGTATGATCAAGTGAGTTGCAAAGGAGCAATCCACTCAACCGGAACTTCCGGGGTGTACTTCTCCAGTCGATGTCCGTTCACTTTGAAATTTCTCAAAATGTTCACCCCATACTTCAACTGCATCAGGAGGGAAAACATGTTTCACAATATAAGGTCTCGTCCATCTAGATTTCAACTTACCGGGAAAGAGGCGAAGATTAGAATTGAAGAGAAGGACAAGGTCTCCTTCTTTGAGATCCTTTGGAATGATATGCTTTTCATTCCATCTTTTTGTTCTCTCCTTGTATATCTTTGCATTCTCATAAGCATTCAAGAGAATTTCCTTCAATTCATTTATGTATAAGAGCCTTTTGTCTCCAACTTCCTTGATATCGAAATTCAGACTTTTGATCGCCCAATAAGCTTTATGTTCAAGCTCAACCGGAAGATAACAAGACTTCTAATAAACCAAGTTGTATGGAGTAGTTCCTATGGGAGTCTTGAATGAGTCCTATACGCCCAAAGAGCGCCATCCAACTTCATTGACCAGTCCTTCCTCGTTCTAGAGACAATTTTCTCCAAAATTCCTTTGATCTCTCTATTTGATATCACAACTTGTCTACTAGTTTGAGGATGGTAAAGAGTTGCTACCTTATGAGTGATCCCATACTTCGATAGAAGTGCTTCAAACTTCCGGGCGGTGAAGTGTTTCCCTCCGTCACTAATGATGATTCGAGGCGTCCCAAATCGTGGGAAAATAGTCCGGTTGAAAAACTTCACTACCACCGTGGTGTCATTAGTGGGAGAAGCAATGACTTCCACCCATCTTGAAACATAATTGACCGCCAAAAGTATGTATAAATTCCATGCAGATGATGTGAATGGTCCCATGAAGTCAACTCCCCATACATTGAAAATCTCGACTTCCGGAATGTTATTGAGAGGCATCTCGTTCCTTCTAGATATGTTCCCTTTTCTTTGGCATGCATCACAGTAAACAACAAACGTTTGCACATTTTTAAATAATGTAGGCCAAAAGAAACCGGAACGAAGTACCATAGCGCAAGTCTTGTGGGCACTAGCATGTCCTCCACAAGGCAGCGAGTGACAATGTATAATTACATTTTCTGCTTAATCCTCCGGAATACATCTCCTTAACATCCCATCCGGACCTCTTTTAAAGAGAAGATGTTCATTCCAATAGTAGTGATGCACGTCCTTAAGGAGTTTCTTCCTTTGTGTGTATGAAAATCTTGGAGGTAGTTCCTGGCAAACGAGATAGTTACAATGTCAGCATACCAAGGTTCATTACCTTCATAAATTTGGTGAAGATAATGCTCCATCCAATGCAACTGCTCATCCGGAAAGGAATCATCGATGGCCAGGTCTTCCCTCTGCAATGCAATGGGAGGTAACCGACTAAGGTGATCCGCTACATAATTTCCGGATCCCTTCTTATCGCGGATCTCCAAGTCAAATTCTTGAAGTAGGAGAATCCATCGAATAAGACGTGGTTTCGCGTCTTTCTTAGTGAGCAAATACTAGATAGCGGCGTGGTCGGTGTAGACAATGACTTTCGCCCCTACAAGGTAGGAACAAAACTTCTCAAAGGCATTAACTACCGCCAAAAGCTCCATTTCAGTTGTGGCGTAATTCAATTGAGCTTCATCTAGCGTCTTGCTAGCATAATAGATGGCATTGGTGCGTCCATCTTTCTTCTGTCCAAGAACGGCTCCTACGGCCACATCACTAGTTTCACACATGACTTCAAAGGGAAAGTTCCAATCAAAGATTGAACGATGGGATCGGATATCAACGCTTCCATCAACCTGTAAAAAGCGTCTAGACAATCCTGCAAAAATTCGAAAACCACATCCTTATTCAGTAGGTTAGTTAATGGTTTAGATATTTTAGAAAAGTCCTTAATGAACCTCCGATAGAAACCTACATGCCCTAGGAAACTCTGTACCCCCTTAACAGAACAAGGTGGAGGAAGTTTCTCAATAGTCTCGATCTTATCTCGATCAACTTCAATTCCTCGGTTTGATATGAGGTGACCTAAAACAATACCTTCACTAACCATAAAATGACACTATTCCCAAATCAAGATGAGATTAGTGTCTTCACATCATTGCAACACTAGAGAAAGGTTAGCTAAGCAATTATCAAAGGATGAACCATAAAAAAAATCATTCATGAATACCTCCATGATCTCATCGATATACTCGGAGAAGATAGCCATCATGTAGCGTTGGAATGTGTCCGGTGTGTTACACAATCCAAATGGCATTCTCGATAAGCAAACGCACCCCAAGGGCACGTGAAAGTTGCTACATTCAATCTTCTATAATCAATGCACATTCTCCAGCCCGTAACGGTTCTTGTAGGAATCAACTCGTTGTTTTTATTGGTTACAACGGTCATTCCTCCTTTCTTGGATACCACATGCACGGGGCTCACCCATTTGCTATCCGAGATTGGAAAGATAATTCCCGCATCATGAAATTTAAGCACTTCTTTCTTTACAACCTCTTTCATGATCAGGTTTAACCGTCGTTGAGGTTCTCGTGAAGGCTTATGATCATCTTCCATAAGAATTTTATTCATGCAAAGAGAGGGTTTAATTCCAACAAGATCATCAATAGTATACCCTAAAGCCTTTCTATGCAATTTTAACTCATGCATCAGCTTGCATAGTTCATCATCAGTAAGGTTAGCACTAAATATGGCCGGATAAGTAGAATTCGGTCCAAGGGTGTACCTTAGGTAGAGTGAAAGAGGTTTTAGATCTAATATAGGAGGTTCCTTAGGTGTACGTTCAGCACCTCCAAGATCATCTTGCGAAGCTTCGGGGGAGGTATGATTGAGGCTAGAAACGCTCGTAACTGACGTACGAAGAAGTGTCGAAGTCTCAAGAACCTCGATCGAGATGTGGGTCGAGGTCACTCCTTGTTGTGTTCATCTTGGATGCCCCCAATGTCATCTATACCGAGATTCCTGAGATCAATGCAGTTTTTCTCCCTTCGTTCGAGCTTTTCAAATACAGCCTTTGGATCCTTTTTCAAGGCTTCTAAAATTCATATTTCTGCATCACAAATTGCATCTACACCTTCCTCCATAATACTAAAACTTAAGACCTTTTCAAGAGGATCTTTGATTAAGATTGAACTTACCAATTCCATTAATTCTTCTTCGTCGTAGATGTTGAAAATTTCTTCCCCTATAACTTGACCTTTCATCATTCTTGAGAGCATGAACTCGACGCGATCCTTTCCAATATTGAAGGATAGTGTGGCGTTCTTGCAATCAACCATGCAACCGGAAGTTGCAAGGAATGATTGTCCAAGAATGATCGGAAAGTGATAATCTGCAGGGATATCCAACACCACAAAATCTATAGGAATGTAGAACTTACCCAATTTTACAGGAATGTCTTCCAAGATCCCCACCGGACGTGTGATGGATCTATCCGCCATGTATAAAGTCATCTTCACCGGTTTAGGTTCTCCCAATCCGATTTTTTCGCACAAAGAAAGGGGAATGTTACTCACGCTTGCTTCTAGATCACATAATGCATCATAGGTTACCTCTCCAATGTCAATAGAGATACAAAAATATCCAAGACCTCATAGTTTTGGAGGCATCTTTTCTTTCATAATCTTGATGAGTTCGCATGATCTAGAAGTCATCTTCACTTCTCCAAAATCCTCTAGCTTCCTTTTGTTAGTGAGAATCTCCTTCAGGAACTTCCCATAAGCGTACATACCTACAATTGCATCAATAAAAGGTATATTAGTTTGAAGATTACTCATAAGGTCAAGAAACTTACCAAAATGTTTATCTAGGCGGGCTCTAGCTCTAGATTGTGGAACGGTAGTGGAGGTTTATATGTTAAAGAAGGTAAATAAGCTGTGTTCGCTCCAAATGGTGTGTGCAAGCTTTAAATTTATAACCCTAGATGTAAGCTTAAAACAAGGATGCGAACCCGCAGTGTACGGGTCAATCGTAGTAAAAAGCAAGAAATTCCAGGGGTCGAGCACATGGACTTAGTGAAACAAAGTCGGAATAGGTAAGCTATGTAATTACTAACCACGAAGCAATTAAAACAATAAAAGATGATAAAAAGTCAATTAAGGAAATATGCAATTCTAGGGATTAAAGCCTCTAGTTGTGGTTCCAACTCAAGATCTAAAGATAAACGGACAAAGCTGAGATTTTGCATTGGGAAGGTGTTACTAAAGTGGAATAGATCACCGGGTAAGTCTCACTACTCACTAATCCAAAACCGTAACTCCTATTACCGGGTAAGTCTCAAGGAATTAAGGAAAAGAACTATAACCTCAAACTAACACTCCAACTAAGGGAATAGAATCAACCTTTACCGGGTAAGTCTCAGGCTAACTCACAAAGATGGAATGAAAGCACACTCAAACCCCAATAAAGGATAAACCTTTATTACCTACACTTATGATCTTAGGTAAACAAACAAAGGAATTACCGGGTAAGTCTCATCCTAGGCTTGCATTGAACCAGGAAAGGTGTAATAAGAATTGGATTTGGCAAACTCTAACACTTAACTCTCAGTTTCGGATCAGATAAGTCACATCGGTCAGAAGAATTCCACCCCGGCCGAGATATTCATCGACTGAGCGAGATGCTTAGGGTTAAGGATAAAGACTCGAACTTTCAGGGTCCTACTGGAATTTAAGATTATTCTATCATTGTTTTTCCCACAACCTTCAGCCAATCACCCTAGAATCACACAAGGAAATTAGCCACTCATCATCATTAAAGTAATAATCAAATATATGGGAAGAAAGAGAATAATTGAACAAGAAAACCTTAAGAGAAAGACTTCAATAACTGAATCAATTATCAAACAACAAGCGTTCCTTGGATTAAAATCCAACAAGACAAACAACAATGAAGGGAATCTAAAGGAATCTTACAAAACCCTTCACAAAGCTATAAAAGCTATAAACTTCCTTCCTTCAACCTTCAAAAAGGTCCTTTAAACCTCACAACTAGAGTGTATGCGGGGTGTTCTTCGGTGTAAGCAGGATATCGATTTATGGAAAATCCAACCCTTTTTATAGGAAAATTACCCTCCAAAGATAAGATATCTTAGAAAGATCTCTTCCCATAGAAATAAGTAAAATATATGGGCTAACTTATCTTCTTCCTTCCAGAAATCCAGCCTGAAAAGATAAGATCCTCCTTCCAAAAATAAAAGATCTCAGCCAAGAATAAAATATCCTTGCCGCGTCCAAGGTGTTCGCCTCGGTCGAGTCGGCTCCTCTGGATCACCTCGGTCGAGGTGACTCTGTAGTCAACCGAGGTGAATCACAACTGAATGTGAAATCTCTCAAATCTAGTCCAAAGTGAATCTATAATCCAATTCCATGATTCCTGGACTCTTCCTTAAGCTCCTAAATGTAGCTCCATTGACTCCTTAGCTCCTTTTGCTCCTTTTTGATGCAAAACGTGCCATTTTACCTACGATTACAACGAAACTTGGTGTAGACCTCGATTCCCGCAAAGGTAGATGAAACGACAATATAATCACATAATATATGTACAAACATGCAGATTATTGAAGATAAAACGTCTAAACAGGCCCCAAAATATAGACAATAATTCATGCTATCAAAATACCCCATACTTAGCCCTTGCTTGTCCCCAAGCAAGGTCCGAATATAAAATACAAGATACAATGGATTATTAGTCATGAAGATTAATGAAAAAGTCTTTCAAAACATTTTAATGGTGTGCTACAATCATAGATCACTCTAAGAGAATACTTCATGGAATTTAAAATCAAAATATGCTTAAAACATTTTATAAATATAAGAAAGTTGTTCATCTTTGCATAAAATCATAGAATGCATAATAAATCATAATTATCGAAATTAATCATGTATAATCCAGTTTAAACTACTAAGTTAATCAACAAGTTCGAGGTCTCAAGGGCTTCCCAAAAGAAAGGTCAATAAACGTGTAGGGTAGGGATGTATAGAAGGTAATGTGGTGCTAGAATCCGGGAAAAAGGATATCACTTCACTTTTACTTGACTTTCAACATCATCCAGCAATAAGCTTTGCTTATTTCACACTTTTCCTTTTTTACTTTACTTTTTGGGATGCATGGACAGAGGTGCACAATAACCGAAGTCTAGGAAATCAGCAATCATCAATTTCTTGAGATACATCAAACCCTTGATGCACATACCATGACCCCTTAGGAATATCGCTCAATCCGACTTTGGCAAGACACAAACACCCGGCTATGTGAATGGTACCGAGTTACTCATCATCATGATTGACTTCCCCAAACCTATTTATTACTTTCTAACACTTTCACTTGCAGCCAACTTCTCAACTTTTCTTTCACCTGCTTTTCACTTTCTTGCTTCCAAATTCCCGGATAGGTAAAGGGAGGCATATATGTATATGAGGCGCTAAGCATGATCAAGAAGAAGAAGAGAAAAGAATGAATTGCCTTGGTCTTTCCAAGAAGAAAGTGAGAGTACTCATAATGTGGTGTCAACCTTCAAATTCAACATAATTTGGATAAAAACAAAACATTAAACATGCCACAAATTTCAAACAAAGCATTTAGCAACTTAAACATATTATAAAACCTTTCAAACGTATAAAGATTTCAAAACCAGTCAGCAAACAATTTCTTCACTGAGATCATATCCAGATAAGAAGCACAAAAATCGTTTCGAAAACCGTTCCACTAAAAACGCCTCGGTCGAGATGTTCTAAGTCAACCGAGGTGAAGTACCTCGTTTGGACAGAATCACTT
The DNA here is from genome assembly GCA_033239045.1 of Fagopyrum esculentum. Taxonomy (NCBI): domain Eukaryota; kingdom Viridiplantae; phylum Streptophyta; class Magnoliopsida; order Caryophyllales; family Polygonaceae; genus Fagopyrum; species Fagopyrum esculentum. Next base: position 117,383,422 of record BSUD01000005.1, read on the forward strand.
CGGTCGAGGTCAAAATTTTTTTTATTTAAACCAGTTTTTGACGTTTTTCTCAACCAATTAACCTGTATGCATGCATGCAGTCTCAGATAAGCACATAGAGCGGAATAAAATACATATATCCGATAGAGTCAAGTCATACATCATAAAAGTTGAATAATACATCAATACCCCATACTTGGGACACATTGTCCCAATGGGTCAAAATAAGTCTAGAGGAATAAAGTACTCACCGGACATAGCTGAGCTGCATAATAAATAAAGAAAGAAAATCCTACAGCTCTCAATAATCACGATCCGGTGGTGGTGGTGATGGCACTTACGGATACTGGGATGGGTCAAATGGATATCCCATGGCGTGCTCAAACTGGATCTCCGCCATCCGTCGCTGATAGTGCTGGCCCTCTAGCATCTGATGAGTCCAGCTCTCGATCTCTCGGCGCTGGTCGTCAAATCTCTCCTGGATGTCCACAGTTAGGGTAGCATAGGAGTCTATCATCTGCTCGGTGAGGTCATCTATCCGACGGTAAGCATCTGGATCCCTCTGCCGGCGTACCCTACGCCTAGCGGGACGTGCTGGTGCTGCAGCCGGCTCGGTCTCAGTCTCGTCATCATCCAAATCGATGACCGGCGCACTAGTCCCAACAGTGTCCGTGCCTGTATCCATAGGAACACCACCATCCTAATCATCATCAGCCTCCTCAGCCTCATCCTCCTCAGCTGGTGCAGCTGCCGCCTCTCTAGCATCCTCTATAAATGGGATCCACACAGTCTGCCAGTAATGTTGATTAAACACAGAGAACTGAGCTAACCATCTGATCCCCTGCGGTGCTGTCGACTCCCATGGCATCGCTACATACGGCGTAGTAAGTCCTTGGGGAACCAGTATCCTCCGAGTAATCATCTCCTGAAATCCAAGCGGCTTGGCAGCCGCCACCATGGTCCAAGCGCTGAGGTCCATATCCATGTAACTCGCTATATGAGTCACAATACCTCCAAAACAAATGTCGCCCTTCCCCTTCGCATTGATCTTATGCAGATCCTCTGTCAGCATCAAACCAAAATCTGGGATCCCTCCCGTCACCATGCAGTATAAGCTCAGAAGCTCTCCTTGTCTAACCTTCTGGGGCGTCTCAATATGCGTCAGAAGGGTCTCACTGAATATCCTGTGGGCCAATCTGAATGCAAGATGGAATATAATCCTCTCCCTGGAATCTCCAGGTCTCCATCTGTCAGCATGCTCAACCACGTGAGCTATCTGTACCCAAAACTCCCTAGCTACAGCTCGGGAGGGAAAATCAGCAACTGTCGGAGTCGGAAAGCCGAAGATATCCCGCCAGTGATCTAAGGGAACCAAGTAAATCCGGTTCATCAACCGGTACTTCACTGCGCGCTCGGTAGGCAGGTAGGTAAAGGAGCTGACAAACTCTAGTGTAGGCTCTAAATAGGCCGGAGCTCTGATCTCTGTGAACTGCTCTAGCCCCACAACAGAAATCATACGCCTCAAATCATCGTCGACATAGAGTCAGTCAAAAGCTGAAATGTCCAGGAAGCGAGGTGCAATCACTAGACGGGCCGCTATGTAGTCATAATCAACCTCGTGTCTCTCGTGGATCACCGGTCTAGTACGTAGAGAAGAACAAGAAGGAGAAGGGGAAGATCTGTCCCTCAAGACCAACTGTCTCTCAGAACTCATCTCTCTGTAATCTGTCAGGTCACCTCGGTTGCTCTGACAACCCTGTAGAACACCTCGGCCGAGGCGCAGGCCGACTGGACCGAGGCGAAGAGCTGTTCGATCGATTCCCTCAAAAATCCTGTTCTTTTCCCCCAAAACCACTACCACAGGTTCCTATGGGGTACTTAATCTGTTTCTCAGCAAATGTAGGGGCAACCAAAGCCCAGACGAGGGAAAACAGTGAGAAATAGAAGGTTAGGGTTTTTTCGATTTTTACCCCGATTCGGTCGATTTGGCTCGTTGTTTCGCCAGATTGGTGCTTGCAACGTGATCCTCTACCCTTTCCTTGCAGTTTGGAAGCGAGAATCGTCGAAAACGAGCAAAGAACGGAGGAGCGAGGCGAGAAGTGTGCCGCGGTCGAGGAGAAGGTAAAGAGAGGAGAGAGAATTCTTCAACCCCTTTTATACCCTTTTCTGGAACTGTTGTCACCTCGGTCGAGGTGGTCTCGACTGGACCGAGGTGGTACGGACCGAGGTGGATCTTCAGAAACCCTAGTCGCCTCGGTTGCTCAAGAATCATCTCGGTCGAGGTGCTGTGACAGCAACCGAGATGTGCCTCAGTCAAACTCCGTCTTCTCAAATTCTCAAACTTCTATTCTTCCAGTTGTGCTCCTGGGTTGTATTCCTTGCTTAGATGTCACCTGTTGTCTGTCTAGGACGCCAAAAACAAAACAAAGCAAAGCAAAAGCAAACTATCTAAGCTAGACTAGAAAAAGGGAAAAGAAAGTAATACCTTGGGTTGCCTCCCAAGAAGCGCTTGATTTAAGGTCGCTAGCTGGACCATACGGCATCTCTATGCGTGATGGGAGGTGCCCTCACCCCATACTTCACCTTCATCATGGGGTGAGATAAGTAAGTCTATCAAACGCTCCAACAAGTGCAAGTGCTCATCGGGGAATGAATCGTCTATGGGTGGGTCGTCCGTCTCGCGTGAAGATGGAGGTAGCCGGTTGAGGTGATCCGCAACAGAATTTTCTGATCCCTTCTTATCGCGGATCTCTAGGTCAAACTCTTGAAGCAAGAGAATCCATCGAATAAGGCGTGGCTTGGCATCTTTCTTAGCAAGCAAGTAACATATGGCTGCATGGTCGGTGTAGACAATGACTTTCGCTCCTACTAAGTAAGAACGAAACTTCTCGAAAGCATATACAACCGCCAATAGCTCCTTCTCGGTGGTAGCGTAGTTGCGCTGGGCTTCATCTAGCGTCTTGCTAGCATAGTAAATGGCGGTGGTCCGGCCATCCTTCTTTTGTCCAAGCACCGCTCCTACTGCTACATCACTAGCGTCACACATGATCTCAAAGGGCAAGGTCCAATCCGGAGGTTGGATAATGGGAGCGGAGATCAACGCTTCCTTAATCCTGTAAAATGCATCAAGACACTCCTGCGAAAACTCAAAAATAACATCTTTATTCAAGAGGTTAGTTAGAGGTTTAGAAATCTTAGAGAAGTCCTTGATGAATCTCCTGTAAAAACCTGCATGCCCGAGAAAACTCCTCACACCTTTAACAGAACAAGGGGGAGGGAGTTTCTCAATAGTCTCGATCTTTGCGCGATCGACCTCAATACCTCGATTAGAAACGAGGTGTCCTAGCACAATGCCTTCATTAACCATAAAATGACACTTCTCCCAATTCAAGACAAGATTAGTGTCTTCACATCTTTGTAGCACTAGAGAAAGGTTAGATAGGCAATCATCAAAAGAGGAACCATATACTGAAAAATCATCCATAAATACCTCCATGATCTCCCTCTATATACTCGGAAAAGATGGCCATCCTGCATCGCTGGAAGGTAGCGGGTGCATTGCATAATCCAAATGGCATCCTCCTATAAGTGAATGTCCCCCATGGACAAGTGAAAGTGGTCTTCTCCTGATCATCCGGATGGATAGGAATCTGGAAGAAACCACTATAGCCGTCTAAATAGCAGAAGTGTGAATGCTAGGCCAACCGTTCGAGCATTTGATCAATGAAGGGAAGTGGAAAATGGTCCTTCCGAGTGGCCGTGTTCAACTTCCTATAATCGATACAAACCCTCCAGTCCGTGACGGTCCTAGTCGGGATCAACTCGTTGTTCTTATTCGTCACAACGGTCATCCCTCCTTTCTTCGGAACTACATGTACTGGGCTAACCCATTTGCTGTCCGAGATAGGATATATGATACCTGCATCTAACAACTTAAGAATTTCTTTCTTCACAACCTCTTTCATGATCGGATTTAACCGTCTTTGAGGTTCCCGTGAAGTCTTATGATCATCCTCCATTAGAATTCTATGCATGCAGAAAGAAGACTTAATGCCAATAAGATCATCTATAGTATAACCCAAAGCCTTTTGATGCTTTCTCAGGACATGCATTAGTTTAGATAATTCAGATTCGGAGAGGGAAGCACTCACAATAACGGGATAAGTAGAATCCGGTCCAAGAAAGACATACCTCAAGTGACTAGGGAGTTGTTTAAGCTCCACAACTGGGGGTGCTTTCTGAGGGGGATCCTTGCTTCCTCCTTCCAGTGGAGTAGATCTAGAAACTGGACTTTCGGAAGTCTCAGTTAAAATCATCTCACCTTCGACCTCGGTCGAGGCGCAGAGGCGTTGACCGAGACGTTTTTCAGTCGCCTCGCTTGGTCCAGAAAGTGCCTCGGTCGAGGTACTATAACTGGAACCGAAACTGGAGATCTTCGTCTCCTGGATTAGTTTCTCAGTTTTAGCTCCTAGATCTTCTTCCAGCGCCTTTAAGCTCCGTATATCTACATCACAAGAAGCATCTATACCTTCCTCCATTAAGCTAAAACTAATAACTCTTTCAAGTGGATCATTAATAAGGATAGAGCTCACCAATTCTCTTGATTCTTCTTCATCATAGATGTTGAAGATATCATCTCCTAGTTGCTCTCCCTTCATGGCCGCAAGTAATGCGAATTCTACTTCATCTCCGCCAATATTGAATTTCAGCTTGGCGTTCTTACAATCCACATTGTAACCCGAAGTTGCTAGAAATGGGCTCCCGAGAATGATAGGAACAGGATAATCTGCGGGAATATCAAGCACAACAAAGTCTATAGGTAAATAGAAGTTACCTAACTTAACCGGAATGTCTTCCAAAATGCCCACGGGATGGGTAATGGAGCGGTCCGCCATATATAACCATATCTTAACCGGCTTGGGCTCTCCAAGTCCGATCTTAACACATAGCTCCACCGGAATGATGCTCACGCTGGCTTCTAGATCACATAAGGCTTCACAAGTGACATCCCCAACTTGAATGGGAATGCAAAATGAGCCGGGATCTCTCAACTTGGGTGGCATCTTCTCCTTCATGATTTGAATAAGCTCCGAGGATTTAGATGTCATCCTTACTTCACCAAAGTCTTCCAGCTTCCTCTTCCTTGATAGGATCTCTTTCAAGAACTTCCCATAGGCGGACATCCCTAGAATAGCATCAAGGAAAGGAATATTAATGTGTAGTTTATTCATCAAGTCAAGGAACTTACCAAAATGCTTGTCTAGATGTGCTCTGGCCCTTGACTGGGGGAATGGAAGTGGTGGTTTATATGCAGGAGGTGGAATATAAACTTCAGTTTTCTCCTCCGCTTTTTGTGGCTCCACCTCGGTTGGCATCTCGGCCGAAGTGTTCTTCGACTGCACCTGGACCGAGGTGGTCTTCGTCTGTACTGGCATCGACCGAGGTACTGGATCTACAGTCTTCAGCCCACTCCTCGTCGTTATGGCCATAATCTGGCCCTTAGGGTTGCTTTCTGTTCTTGCTCGAAGCTTCCCTGGATCTCTTGGCGTTTCATTCGCCTTACTAGCAATTTGTTGTTCAAAGGCTTTTTGTGCCTTCGAAAATGAAGTCATGGATGTCTCCATAGCACTAAGCTTGATCAAGATAGCCTCCAATACCGCATCTTTCTTCTCCGGCTGGGATGAGCTTGATCCAGTCTCCTGGCTCTTTAATGGAGTAGAAGAAGAAGAGGAAGAGAGGAAAGGATTAGAGGAATCGTTCGAATTGGAGTTAGAATGATTGTTACCCGAATTTTGGTTGTTTGCCCTCCAGTTATTGTTGTTGGATCCTCTATTGTTGTTGTAGTTGTTGTTCCGGGAACCGTTGTTGTTGTTACGGTATCCATTGTTGTTCCTTCATCCTTGATCTTCCTTCTTGGTTTGAGCAACTAAGAGTTCCTTCAATTGCTTCACGTCATTCTTCAAAGACGTGAGTTGATTGTTGTTAGGCGGAGCATCTTGAAAGTTGACTCTTTTAACTCCACCTTCAGCACCTTGGTGGGAGTATTTTTCCATGTGCAAAGCTTGCTTTTCTATGAACTTCCAAGCTTCGTCAATCGGCATGTCCATGAACGTGCCGGCATATAGTAGTTGAAGGTTGAACTGGGTGCTTCCGTCCAGTCCCTTGAAGTATATCTCCAACAACTCTATCTTTGGAATCCCATGATATGGGCAATCCAAAAGAATGTCTTTAAACCTCTCCCATGACTTGGACAAGCTCTCCTTGTCCTTCATAATGAGTGCATTAATCTTCCCTCTCATTTAAACGGTTTTAGAGGGGGAAAAAAATTTAGTCAAGAATTCCGCCGTCATCTCCTCCCAAGTACTAATTTTTCCTGGAGGAAGAGATTGATACCAAGTAAGAGCTCTATCTTTCAAAGAGAAGTAGAAAGGTCTTAGCTTGTAGTTGTTGTTTTCCAGCCTTGAAGGTCTCAAGGTCTCCATCAAGATCTCATAGTTTTGTAGGTGTTGATGCGGAGATTCCCTCTCTATAGCCCTCCAAACTGGCATTGGCGAATCATGGAAAGAACTTGCGGTCGAAGCTCATAATCATGGTCCGCTGGATCACCTAGGTCGACTCCTGGATGCCTCAGTTGTTGATTGGGGTCCATCCTCTGTCCTAGGGTTTGTGGAATACCTGCAAAAGGAGCGTCTCGGACTGGCATCCGAGGTGGAAGTATATCGGCCGGGGCAACAGGTACTGGGACCTGCCTCGGTCGAGGGTCTGGAGCAGGGTCTTGCCTCGGTCGAGGTAGATACTAGTCTCGTAAGGCTGCCATATCTGCTTCGATTGCTTCAGTCCTTGCGCGAGTTTCCTCTCTCTCTAGTCTCAGTTCTTCCTTGCTGAGGCGTAGCTGTTCTAATGCCTCCTTCAATTCGGCCTCAAGATCGCGATTGTCTTGGTCGGCCATCTTCGCTTCTCTCAAGCGTCGTTTGTATGTCTTTTCTGTTTCGGGATCGTAAGGAACGATTTCCTTCCCAGCGCGGGTTCTTCGCATAAACCTAAGAAAAAGAACCTGCGAAAGTCACTCAAGTAGAGTGGTTAGTAGAAACGGGGGGCAAGTGCCCCAAAAGCGTACCGCAACCGGCTCGGTCTAGACCAAGTCCCCGGCAACGGCGCCAAAAACTTGTTCGCTCCAAATGGTGTGTGCAAGCTTTAAATTTATAACCCTAGATGTAAGCTTAAAACAAGGATGCGAACCCGTAGTGTACGGGTCAATCGTAGTAAAAAGCAAGAAATTCCAGGGGTCGATCACAGGGACTTAGTGAAACAAAGTCGGAATAGGTAAGCTATGTAATTACTAACCACGAAGCAATTAAAACAATCAAAGATGATAAAAAGTCAATTAAGGAAATATGCAATTCTAGGGATTAAAGCCTCTAGTTGTGGTTCCAACTCAAGATCTAAAGATAAGCGACAAAGCTGAGATTTTGCATAGGAAAGGTGTTACTAAAGTGGAATAGATCACCGGGTAAGTCTCACTACTCACTAATCCAAAACCGTAACTCCTATTACCAGGTAAGTCTCAAGGAATTAAGGAAAAGAACTATAACCTCAAACTAACACTCCAACTAAGGGAATAAAATCAACCTTTACCGGGTAAGTCTCAGGCTAACTCACAAAGATGGAATGAAAGCACACTCAAACCCCAATAAAGGATAAACCTTTATTACCTACACTTATGATCTTAGGTAAACAAATAAAGGAATTACCGGGTAAGTCTCATCCTAGGCTTGCATTGAACCAGAAAAGGTGTAATAAGAATAGGATTTGGCAAACTCTAACACTTAACTCTCAGTTTCAGATCAGATAAGTCACCTCGGTCAGAAGAATTCCACCCCGGCCGAGATGTTCATCGACTGAGCGAGATGCTTAGGGTTAAGGATAAAGACTCGAACTTTCAAGGTCCTACTGGAATTTAAGATTATTCTATCATTGTTTTTCCCACAACCTTCAGCCAATCACCCTAGAATCACACAAGGAAATTAGCCACTCATCATCATGAAAGTAATAATCAAATATATGGGAAGAAAGAGAATAATTGAACAAGAAAACCTTAAGAGAAAGACTTCAATAACTGAATCAATTATCAAACAACAAGCGTTCCTTGGATTAAAATCCAACAAGACAAACAACAATGAAGGGAATCTAAAGGAATCTTACAAGACCCTTCACAAAGCTATAAAAGCTATAAACTTCCTTCCTTCAACCTTCAAAAAGGTCCTTCAAACCTCCCAACTAGAGTGTATACGGGGTGTTCTTCGGTGTAAGCATGATATCGATTTATGGAAAATCCAACCCTTTTTATAGGAAAATTACCCTCCAAAGATAAGATATCTTAGAAAGATCTCTTCCCATAAAAATAGGTAAAATATATGGTTTAACTTATCTTCTTCCTTCTAGAAATCCAGCCTGAAAAGATAAGATCCTCCTTCCAAAAATAAAAGATCTCAGCCAAGAGTAAAATATCCTTGCCGCGTCCAAGGTGTTCGCCTCGGTCGAGTCGGCTCCTCTAGATCACCTCGGTCGAGGTGACTCTGTAGTCAACCGAGGTGAATCACAACTGAATGTGAAATCTCTCAAATCTGGTCCAAAGTGAATCTATAATCCAATTCCATGATTCCTGGACTCTTCCTTAAGCTCTTGAATGTAGCTCCATTGACTCCTTATCTCCTTTTGCTCCTTTTTGATGCAAAACGTGCCATTTTACCTACGATTACAACGAAACTTGATGTAGACCTCGATTCCCGCAAAGGTAGATGAAACAACAGTATAATCACATAATATATATACAAACATGCAGATTATTGAAGATAAAACGTCTAAACAGGCCCCAAAATATAGACAATAATTCATGCTATCAAGTTGCTTCTTTCTTCTTCTCCTCCTCCTCGACTCGGACTGGGATTTCGTCCAACAAAGGTTGTTTCCCTTTGTCAACGTCCTTAGGTAGCGGTTCATTGATCTTCAAACTGCTTCTAGTAGCGATAGCCATGACTTGACCTTTGGGATTATTCTCCGTCCTTCTCAGAGGTTTTCCTAGATCTCTAGGAATTTCCCCAACCTTACTAAACACTTGATTTTCCAAAGCTTTTTGAGCCTTAGAAATAGAGGTCACCAAACTTTCCAAGCTACTCAACTTTCCCATCATTTGTTCAAGCATAGCTTCCATCTTGTCTTTGGGTGGCTGATTTGAACCATGAGGAGATTCTTGACTCTTTAGTGGAGTATAACTAGATGAAGCGGGTAAGTTGGGAGTGCCATCGGAATTCGAGTAAGGATTACCGGGATTATTGTGATTAGAGCGCCAATTGTTGTAATTCCTTTTTTGTTGTTGTTGTTGTTGTTGTTGTTGTTGTTGTTGTTGTTGTTGTTCCTTGGCCCTTGATAATTCCCTCTTCCCATGTAGTTAACGTCTTGCTCCTTTGGTGGCACTCTAGTTTGCATTTGTGACTTTAATAACTCCTTCAAAGCTTTAACTTCATTGTGGAGAATATTGAGTTGAGCACTACTAGAAGTAGTAAGATTTAGATCTTGGAATCCGGATCTTTGACTTCTATCATCAACCCTCCGATGAGAATACTTCTCAATAACTAGAGCTTTCTTCTCCACAAACTCCCATGCATCATCAACAAGCTTCTCCATGAACGTCCATCCAGAAAGGGATTGAAGCTTGAATTGAGTTTCCTCATCCAAACCCTTGAAGTAAATATCGAGCAACTTGATCTTTGGAATTCCGTGATAAGGTATATCCAACAAAAGGTCCTTCAACCTTTCCCATGATTTGAACAAACTTTCTCTATCTTTCATCATAAAAGTATATATCTTAGCCCTCAACTCCGTTGTCTTTGATGGTGGGAAGAATTTTGTGAGAACTTCTATAGTCATCTCCTCCCATGTACTAACCCTTCTGAACGGTAGTGATTGATACCATGCAAGAGCTTTCTCCTTCAAGTTGAAAGAGAAACCCCTCAACTTGTGATTATTATTTTTCAATCTTGGAGGCCTCAAAGCCTCCATAAGAATCTCATAGCTCTGCAAGTGTTGATGTGGAGATTCTCCCTCTAATCCTCCAAACTGATTTTGTTGTATCATCTGAAGAACTTGAGGGCGAAGCTCATGTGCTGCTGGATCTCCTAGATTCACGCCCGGACGGGTATCTGTTGAACATGATCCATCCTCTGACAAAGCATTTGCGGCTCTCCCACAATTGGATTAATCCTCTCATTCATCGTCGGATAGCGAGGTGCAGGTGGTGGTACAACAACGGGTGGATCCACCTCGATCCTGGCATTAACTGTTTTGTCAAGGAGCAAATGCCTCATAGTAGCTTGCATTTCTGCCAAATCAGCTCAAATTCCTTCCTTCCTTTTGCGTGCAACGGCTCTTTCTTCAGCTAGAGCATCATCTCGAAGTTTCAGTTGTTCTAAAGCATCATCCAGTTCAGCTTGGAGATCTCTATCGTCAATCAAAGCCATTTTAGCTTCCTTTAACCTTCTTTTATAAGTCTTTTCTGGTTTTGGATCGTAGGGAACGATTTCCTTACCAGCTCGAGACCTATGCATAAACCTACAAAAAGGTCCTGCAAGATCACTCAAGTAGAATGATCAGTAGCAAAGGGAAAGTAGCACCCAAGACAACCAAATACCGGCTTGGTCTAAACCAATCCCCGACAACGGCACCAAAAACTTGTTCGCTCCAAAACGAGTGTTTATATAAGAGAAAATAGTCTTAAATTTATACCAAGAATAAAGCAAAATAAGTGAACCCGCAGTATACGGATCAATCGCAATACTAGCAAGTCTTTCAGGGTCGAACACAAGGATAATGCTGAAATCAAGATACGACATATCACTTTAGGTTATATGAAATCTCAAGAAACAAGAACAAGATATATGATAATCAAATAAGGGAATGCAGATTCTTGAGATCAAAAGTATCTAGTTGTGGTTTCGATTCAAGACTTCAAAAGATAAGCGCGGACAAAGTTGGGAATGCTAAGGGAAGGTGTTACTAAGATGGGATAGATCACGGGGAGGTCTCACTATCCACTATCCCAAACCAAAGATCCTATCACCGGGTAAGTCTCAAGGATCTAGGGAAAGGAACTATCAACTCAAACCAACACACTACCTAAGGGAATAGAACTAACCATTACCGGGTAAGTCTCAGGTTAACTCACAAAGGTAAGGTGAAGGCACACTCAATCCTAACAAAGGATAAACCTTTGTTACTTAACACTCATCATCATAGGTAAACAAGCAAAGAATCACCGGGTAAGTCTATTCCTAGGCTTGGATATAAACCACGAAAGGTACAAAAAGGTTAGGGTTTGGAAAACTATAACCTAAGTTTCAAGATTAGTCGATCACATCAAATCTCGTTCTGTTCTTGCCCAATCTCGTTCGAGATTTCTGAAGAAGAATCCGAAATCAGCAACTGCATAGGTTAAACTCAACTTTTAGGGTCCACTTGAGGTAAAAGATCTAGTCTTTCATCATCTATACCACAACCTTTAACTAATCACCCTAGAATCACAAGATTTTAGCCAACAGTCATCATGTTCAAAGCCTTCAAGAAATATTCAATCGAACTATCAAGAAAAGGGAACGAAATACTTAGCCAACGGTCTTCAATTATCAAAGGGGAAAAACAATCCAACAAAGTATCAATCTTGTATTCTAAAAAGGTGATAACATACAACTAAGTATTTCTCGAAGAAAACCTTACAAAGTGTCTTAAAATCTTCTTCTGCTTAACCATGATCTTGATCTTCACAAGCTTTCCAATCAACCAATCCTTCGGATGCACTTCACTGAGCAATAGCCGCCAAAAAAGAGAGCAGAACTTGCAACAGCCAACCGTCCTTAGATTAATATCCACCTTCCATTTTCATACAAATACTTAGGGTAAAATAACTTATGGGCCATGGGCTGTTGATCTCGATCGAGCCCAGTGAAAGCATCTCGATCGAGATAGAATTTGCCTTCATCCGAGATTTGCTTCAGTTACGTACTTTTCTTCGATTCTTCTCTTGATTCCTTCTTGCATCCATCTTCTAAGATCCTTGCTCTCCTTCTTGCAGTCCAAGATGTTCCATAATGCCGTTCTCTAGACTCTTTATGCTTCCATACTCCTTTGGATCCAAAATGTTCCCTATTTCCTATAAATACAACCAAACTAGGCATATACCTCGATTCCTGCAAAGTAGGAAAATAATAGCATAATCAATATGAATATATGTCCATGCATGCAAAATAATGGAGAGAAACCGTCAAAACATATGACATTACTTAGACCATAATTCATGTTATCAGTTAACGACATGATACTCCTTGTAGCAGTGAAGGTGAGAGCATTGAGATAGAACATTTGATTCACCTTTGCATGCAATATAGACATAAGCTGGTGATGTAACACCCCAAATCTGCGGGACTCGGGGCGCTACGGGCTAGGATCTCACAATGGATCCCAACTCTATCCTGACGACAAGTTCACTGGATCTTACAACAAGACACAAATAAATATAAATCAAATTCATAAAACTGTATAATCATATATCAAGCATATACAAAACCACAGCCGAGTACAAAATGGAATCAACATACAAATGATACATCAACATCCCCAAAACCCATACACATCCTAATGTACGGAAGCCCTCGACTGATCACCCCACTAGATCACTCTGATGTCCTTCTATCCTGAAAAGCATCTACACACGGTATGAAACAGTTAGCTAACAATTCTTGAATAAGAATAATGGCAATAACACATATAAACACATAATCAAATCATAACATGCAATGCTCACATCATATCCGTATATTATTTTCATTACGTTATACCATTACTAATTCATTCGGTCTGATACAAGGAGTAAAACTACCTCGCCTCTGTCCCCTTTCACCACGCAGGTTTGGAATCTGTGCCAATCATCAACACCTGGTGGAATGTTCGCAGAGAACCCCCTAGCTGGCCCATTTTAAGCTAGACAAGTTATCTTCGCCGTTATTATACAATTGGGCCAATCAAATATACAAATATGGTTGTCGTAGCCCAATTAGGTTATCAATGCAACATTCATATGCACAAACACCACTATCATGATCACTCAAACCCATAAACGCCAACTAAGTAAGTCCAAAGGACTTACCTATCACAAGGTAGTCCTATACAACCGTGGTCACAATTTCCCCTCGAGGAAACAATCAGTGCTTGCATAAGCAAGGCACACAACATCAAACATTATCAAGGCTAAGAGATTCCACCTCCTAGAGCCCAAGATCATACCAGATCTGATGCGGGGATAAGCCGCAGTTCCTGATCTGGATTGAATATCCTTAAACGGGATAAAAATCGAGATGTTCAAGAGAATAAATCGGTCGATTTATATGAAGAACAAGTTGATTTTCTTTGAAACTCATAAAACGGATTAGTGGATGATATGAGAAGATAAGAAGATGAATATGAAATGATAAATGAAATATATATAAGAAGATATAAACTAAGATAGTTCCACAAAAGAACCTTGACCAATGATGTGTCAAAACCCTTAAACGAGAATATTACCTTAACCCGCCCTTCTTTAACCCTACACAAGTCTTCTAAGTAAGACAAGCATAAGGAGGGACTAGAATTGATCAGGAGCACCTAACTTCAATAAGATTAACACACAAGCACAATCTAGCAAGGACTTCACAACAATTCAACCAAAAGCTCTCTTTTTGATTGAATGATTAATGAATAAAATACAAAGTCCGTAAGCAAAGCTGCAAGTCTTACAAAAATGTGGAAAATATCAAATCTAATCTACTAAACAATCTCCCCCACTAAAGCTATTAATAAGTGAGATTAGCCTATGGACAGAGCTTTCATTTCACCACTATGAGATCCAAACCTCAATCCCTTGCTTCTTCAACTGAACACCACAAAAATCTTGACAAACAAAAACTAGGAAAAATATACTTAAAGATAATCTTGCAAAGATATCTTTAAGATATATAAAATATAAAAAACTAAAAACATAAAATCTAAACTAATACCTTAAGATAATTTGAGAGCTTTAAGGAACCAACTAAAGATATAGTTGCGAAAGATAGAAGATCATGGCCGGATATTGCAAACTCATCTCAGTGAAGAAAATCGGACTAGAAAATCGGTCGAAATTCCTACAGGAAAATCGGTCGATTTTTCTGGCATTAGGCATATTTTTACTCTATGAGGCACTTCCTTGCTCTTATCCTTCTTCTTTGTGCTCTGATCCTTCTTCTTTGCTTGGTGGATCTTCTTGGTCATGTCTTGGCTCTTCTATAACAGTTAGTAACGTCACCAAGGAACTCTTGAGAGTGAGGAGAGTTTCCTTGAGCGTACATCTCATGAGTATGTTCGTCACTTCATCTTGAATCTCTTTTGCTCTTGACCTTGTGATCGCTCCATCCATGATTGAATCGAAGAAGGTGAAGGGGTTGCTGGTTTGTCCATCAATGCTTTGGCCTTTGAACGTGTAACTGGTCCTTGTGTTGGAGATGGTCCCATCACACTCCGCTACTTGAAAAGGATTCGTGATAGCATGTATTATAGTCTATACTTTGGGATTGGTTTAGATATTTTATCTTCATAAATTTTCATGCATGGATGTATATTCTTGATCATTATGTTGTTTTATTTACCTTTGCAAGAATCGAGGTCTACACCTAGTTTTGCTGTAATTGTAGGGAAAATAACACGTTTTGGAGCGATATGGAGATAAGGGGTCTAAGGAGTCATTGGAGCTACATTATGGAGCATTGAGGAGCTACAAGAAAGGCTTAGGAACCATTGAAGTTGGACAGAAGATTGATTTTAGACCAGATTAGAGAGATTTACACGTAGTTGAGGATCACCTCGGATGGCTACAGTGTCACCTCGACCGAGGTGATCTTTCCGCAGGACTGGACCGAGGCGAACGACCCACAACCCATAAGATCTTTTATTCTTGGCTGAAGATCTTTTATTTTTGGCAAGTGTTTTTCCTATATATTGGGATGAATTTTTTTGGATGGAAGCATGTCTTAGATCTGGAAGTTGAAGGAAGTTGGTTAGTTTGGAAGATTGAAGATATTCCAAGAAAGGAAGGAAGTTGGCTTTGAAGATAAAGTTGAAGGCTTTGAAGGAAGTTGTAAGGTTTACTTAGATTGTTTGATTGTTTTCTTTTGGTTTGTGATTGAGGAACGCAGTTTGCATGTTTGATTGATTGTTTGATTGAGTTATTGAGACCTTTGTATTAAGATTTTCTTGTTTGAATATTGATTCCCTTTTCATATATTTGCTTATTGTTATCATGATGAATATTGGCAAATTTCTTTTTGCAATTCTAGGATGATGGCTGAAAGTTGTGGGAAAGACAATGAAAGAATGAGCCTTTATCCCAGTGGACCCTAAAAGCTCGAGCCTTACTTTAACCGAACCTCACCTCGGTCAGTTCGTAGAACATCTCAATCGAGATGGAACATGAATTGAACGAGGCGATTCTTTTCCTGATCCTTATCTGAGTTGAGGTTTCAGTTTACCAAATCCTATCCTTGTTACACCTTTCCTAGCCCATACGCAAGCTTAGGATGAGACTTACTAGGTGATTCCTTTGCTTGTATACCCAAGATCATGAGTGTTTGGTAATAAAGGTTTATCCTTTATTAGCGTTTGAGTGTGCCTTCATCCCATCTTTGAGAGTTAGCTTGAGACTTACCCGGTAAAGGTTAGTGCTATTCCCTTGGGTGGTGTGTTGGTTTGAGATTATAGTTCCTTTCCTTAGTAACTTGAGACTTACCCGGTGAGAAGATCTTTGGTTTGGGATAGTGAGTAGTGAGACTTACCCAGTGATCTATTCCCATCTTAGAAACACCTTCTTTTACAAACCTCAGCTTTGTCCACGATATTCTTTGAGATCTTGAGTCGGAACCACAATTGGATACTTCGACCTCTAGAATCTGCATTCTCTTTATCTAATTATTACATCATCTTTGATAACTTTGCTTTGTTGCTTGTTTTTTATTGACAACCCGAATTACCGTGCTTTGTTTCACCATAGTCCACGTGTTCGACCCTGGAGTATTTGCTGTTATTACAATTGATTCGTACACTGTGGGTTCGCATATTGTTTCAAGCTTATATTTTAGGTTATAAATTTAAAGCTATATCGTGCACCATACACACACACACGTCTGAGAGCGAACAATTCGTCCACGAATTATCGGCATGCTCATCTCTAAAATCATAAGGACTTAAAGTCACCAACGTTGAAGATGAGACTTACACCATAGTCAGCTGGAAGCTCCATGATGTAAGCATTGCCACCAACTTTCCTTTTCACTTTGAGAGGCCCGTTTCCTCTTGGAGATAACTTAGACTTCTACTTGTCCAGGAATCGCTGTTTCCTTAGATGCAACCGCACTAGATCTCCGGGTTTGAATAGCATCTCCTTGCGATTTCGATTTGCTTTGGAAGCAACGGATATTCCTTTTTATTCCATCCGTAAGCACATTTTCTCGTGTAATTCCTTTATGAACTCCACCTGTTTTCCTACAATAAAATCTACTCGCTCCTCTAAAGGCAACGGTATAAGATCAAAGGGAGTCAAATGATTCACTCTATAAACACACTCAAACGGCGTTAGGTTAGTAGATGAATGCAAGGTCAATTATATGCAAATTCAACATGTGGTAACACATCATCCAGTGCATTCAAATTATCCTTTAAAACAAATACTCCATGTGTTCGACCCTGGAGTATTTGCTGTTATTACAATTGATCCGTACACATCATCCAATGCATTCAAATCACCTGGTAACAAAGAACGGCGTTAGGTTAGTAGATGAATGCAAGGTCAATTTTATTGACAACCTGAATTACCGTTCTTTGTTACACCATAGTCCATGTGTTCGACCCTGGAGTATTTTCTGTTATTACAATTGATCCGTACACTTCAGGTTTGCATATTGTTTCAGCCTTATAGTTTAGGTTAAAAATTTATAGCTATATCGTTCACCATACACACACGTCTGAGAGCGAACAAGTTTTTGGCGCCGTTGCCGGGGACTTGGTCAAGAACAAGTCGGTTTCGGTTGTCTTGTAGGGATGCTGCCCTTGTTGCTATTGATTACTTTACTTGAGTGATTTCGCAGGATCTGCCTTTAGGTTTATGCGAAGAACTCGTGCTAGAAAGAAAACCGTTCCTTACGATCCCGAACAAGAAAATACATACAAAAGGAGATTGAAAGAAGCTAAGATGGCCGATCAAGATAATCGAGATCTTGAAGCCGAATTGAAGGAGGCATTGGAACAACTTCGCCTCAGTAAAGAAGAATTGAAAAGAGAGAAAGAAGAGACTCGTGCAAGAGATGAAGAGATTCAAGCTGATATGGCCGCTCTACGAGCTCAGATTCAACCTTGACCGGTCCCTATTGCTCGACCGAGGCAGGATCCAGCCCTAGTTACACTGGCCGAGATACACCCACCACCTCAGTTGCCGGCTATGGTTGACGGAGGTGATCTTTTTGTTGGAGCTCCGCAAACCCTAGGTCAAAGGATGGGCCCGAATCAGCAAGTGTGGCATCCAGGAGTTAATCTAGGAGATCCAGTTGAGCATGATTATGAACTTAGACCTCAAGTTCTAACTATGATTTGACAATGTCAATTTAGAGGCATGGAAAGAGAATCTCCACATCAACACATTCAA
This sequence comes from Fagopyrum esculentum, assembly GCA_033239045.1. Taxonomy (NCBI): domain Eukaryota; kingdom Viridiplantae; phylum Streptophyta; class Magnoliopsida; order Caryophyllales; family Polygonaceae; genus Fagopyrum; species Fagopyrum esculentum. The sequence goes on from BSUD01000005.1 coordinate 117,401,156, forward strand.
AACTATGAGATTCTTATGGAGACTTTGAGACCATAAAGAGTGGAGAACAACAACTACAAGCTAAGGCCTTTCTACTTCTCTTTGAAAGACAAGGCGCTAGCTTGGTATCAATTCCTTCTAGTTGGAAGAGTTAACACATGGGAAGAGATGACTACGGAGTTTCCTACTAAGTTCTCTCCCCCATCAAAGACCGCTGAATTGAGGGGTAAGATCAATGCTTTTGTTATGAAGGATAAAAAAAGTTTGTTCAAGTCATGGGAGAGGTTCAAAGACCTTTTATTGGATTGCCCTCACCATGGGATTCCAAAGATCGAGTTGCTAGAAATTTACTTCAAGGGGTTGGATGAGGAAACTCAATTCAAACTCCAATCACTTTCTGCTGCAGCTTTTATGATTACACCGGTTGATAAAGCTTGGGATTTTATTGAGAAGCAAGCTTTACACATGGAGAAATACTCCCATCGAAGAGTTGAAGATGGAGCAAGGCGAGTTAGCTTTCCAGATACAAGTCTTATAAATTCAAGTGCTGCTCTACAATGAAGTCAAGGCATTGAAGGAGCTTTTGTTAGCTCAAACTAAATAGGAGCAAGATGTTGGATATGTAGGAAGAGGAAACTATCAAGGGACGCAGAACAACAACAATTACAACAACAATAATAACAACAACAACAACAACAACAACAGGAATTTCAACAACAGGAATTTCAACAACAATTGGAGATCAAATCAACAAAATCCCGGTAACCCTTATTATCATGCTGAAAATGCTCTTAACCCCCCCCCTCCTTATTCTTCTTCTTCCACTCCATTGAGAAGCCAGGAGCCGTCACCAAGCTCTTCCCAACAACCCAAGGAGAAGCCGGACGCTGTGCTGGAGGCTATTTTGACAAAGCTCAACGCTATGGAGACTTCTATGAACTCGTTTTCAAGCGCACAAAAAGCCTTAGAACAACAAGTTTTCAACAAGGCTAATGAAGCACCAAGAGATCCTGGTAAACTGCCAAGAAGGACAAAGAACAACCCAAAAGGGCAAGTCATGGCGATCACAACACGTAGTGGATTGAAGACTGCATATCCAATACCTCGGTCGGACCACGATCAAACAAGGAACACCTCGGTCGAGGTGCCAACCGAGATGGAGCCCTAGAAAGCGAAAGAAAAAGCTGATGTTTATTTTCCACTACGTGCTTATAAACCACCACTCCCATTCCCTCAGTCTAGGGCGCGAGAACATCTAGACAAGCACTTTAGTAAGTTTCTTGACCTTATGAATAAGCTACATATTAACATCCTTTCATTGATGATATACTAGGAATGTCCGCCTATGGGAAGTTTCTGAAAGAGATCTTGTCAAGGAAGAGAAAACTGGAAGACTTTGGAGAATTACGGATGACCTCTAGATCTTCGGATCTCATTCAAATCATGAAGGAGAAGATGCCACCTAAGTTGAGAGATCCCGGTTCATTTTGCATTCCCATCCAAGTTGGGGATGTGACTTATGATGCGCTTTGCGATCTAGGAGCTAGTGTGAGCATCATTCCTCTAGCACTTTGTGAGAAGATCAGCCTTGGGATTCCCAAGCCCATGAAGATGACGTTATACATGGTGGATCGTTCCAATCATTCTCGGAAGATTATCCCATTCCAATCTTTGTTGTGCTGGACATTCCTGCAGATTATCCCATTCCAATCATTCTCGGAAGACCATTTCTCGCAACATCGGGTTGCACTTTTGGCTACTATGAAGGGAGAGCCTTTGGAAGACGATATTTTCAACATCTATGATGAAGAAGATTCTCGAGAATTGGTGAGCTCTATCCTTATTAAAGATCCTCTTGAGAAAGTTTTGAGTTTTAGTATTATGGAGGAAGATATACATGTTTTATGTGATGCAGATGTACAAAGTTTGGAAGCATTGGAAGCAGATCCAGGAGCTAGATTCGATAAACTGATTCAGGAGAAGAAAAACACATTAGGTTTTGGTCCCAGTTCCAGTACCTCGACCGAGACAGTTTCCGGAGCAGGCGAGGAAATACCTCCCGGATTGACATACGCTCAAAGGAAGAAGTTCTTCAAAGACGTACGTCAATACTATTGAAATGAACCTCTACTCTTCAAGAAAGGTCGGGATGGGATGCTTCGACGATGCGTACCGGAGGATGAAATTGCTAGTGTCATACGGCATTGCCACTCACTCCCTTGTGGAGGACATTCAAGCGCTCACAAAACATGCGCCAAGGTATGACGTTCCGGTTTATTTTGGCCCACATTATATAAGGATGTGCAAGCGTTTATTGTCTCTTGTGATGCATTGATAACATGTATTATAGTCTATATTTTGGGACTAGTTTAGATGTTTTATCTTCAATAATCTGCATGTATGGATGTATAATATGTGATTATATTATTGTTTCATCTACCTTTGCGGGAATCAAGGTCTACACCTAGTTTCGTTGTAATTGTAGGTAAAATGGCACGTTCTGCATTAAAATGGAGCTAAAGAGCTAAGGAGTCATTGGAGCTACATTTTGAAGCTTAAGGAAGACCTCAGGAAGCATAGAAATGATTAAGAAGATTTACTTTGGACCAGATTCGAGAGACTTCACATTCAGTTGAGATTCACCTCGGTCAGCTACAGTGTCACCTCGACCGAGGTGATCTTGAGGAGCATCCCGACCGAGGCGAATGCCCTGTCGCCGGCGAGATCCATATTTTTGGCTGAGATCTTTTATTTTTGGAAAGAAGATATCTTATATTTTTGGGCTGAATTTCTAGAAGGAAGATATGATTTCTGATTGATTTATTTTGAGAGAGAGATATATATTTTATAGGAAAATAATCTTTTAAGATATTTTATCTTTGGAAGATAATATTCCTATATAAAGGGTTGGATTTTTCACAAGTTCAACCATGTTGGGAGCATCCAGCAATTAAGGGATTTTCTGGAGGTTTTGAAGGAAGGTTTGAAGGAAGTATTGAAGATTGAAGTTGAAGGAAGGAAGGAATCATAGTTGGAGATAGCTTTTGAAGGAGTTTGTAAGACTTTCTAGATTGTCTTTTTGGTTGATTGTCTTTGCTGACTTGTGATTGAGGAACGCAGTTTGATTGTTGTTTGATTATGTTATTGAGACCTTTTTCTTAAGGTTTTCGTGTTTGAATATTGATTCCTTTTCCATAAATTTTATTATTGTTATCATGACGATTGTTTGCTAAGTTTCTTATGCGATTATAGGGTGATTGGCTGAAAGTTGTGGGGAAGACGATGATAAAATTATCTTAATCCCAGTAGGACCTTGAAAGCTTGAGTCTTTAACCTTAATCTTAGAACACCTCGCTCAGTCGTTGAACATCTCGGCCGGGGTGGAATCTGACTGAACGAGGTGACCTTTCCTGAACCTTATCTGAGTTAAGTGTTTAAGTTTGCCAAATCCTATCCTTATTACACCTTTCTTGGTTCAATGCAAGCCTAGGATGAGACTTACCCGGTGATTCCTTTGTTTGTTTACCTAAGATCATGAGTGTAGGTAATAAAGGTTTATCCTTTATTGGGGTTTGAGTGTGCCTTCATTCCATCTTTGTGAGTTAGCCTAAGACTTACCCGGTAAAGGTTGATTCTATTCCCTTGGGTGGTGTGTTTGTTTGAGATTATAGTTCCTTTCCTTAGTACCTTGAGACTTACCCGGTGATAGGAGCTTTGGTTTGGGATAGTGAGTAGTGAGACTTACCCGGTGATCTATTCCCACCTTAGAAACACTTTCCCTTTGTAAACCTCAGCTTTGTCCGCGTTATCCTTTGAGATCTTAAGTTGGAACCACAACTAGATGCTTTAATCCCTAGAATCCACATTTTCCCTTTACTTGACTTTATATCATCTTGATTGCTTTAATTGCTTATTTGCAACATTTGACAACCTGATTTTGTGCTTTGTTTCACCTAAATCCCTGTGATCAACCCGTAGAATTCTTGCTTTTATAACAATTGACCCGTACACTACGGGTTCGCATATTTGTTCAAGCATACTTCTTGGGTTATAAATTTAAAGCTTGCACACACCGTTTGGAGTGAACATGCATGCCAAAGAACAAGGAACTTGTCTAGAAGGAATGAGATGCCGCTCAACTATATTCAGGAAGTTAAAATCTTTGATGTGTGGGGAGTCTATTTCATGGGACCTTTCCCATCATCCACGAGGAACCTCTACATCCTTTTAGCTGTTGATTACATTTCTAGATGAGAGGAAGTCATTGCCTCTCCCACTAATGACACCATTGTGGTTGTGAAGTTCTTCAATAGAACTATCTTTCCATGTTTTGGGACACCGCGTATTATCATCAGCGATGAAGGGACACATTTCATTAACCGGAAGTTCAAGGCACTTCTATCGAAGTATGGGGTAACCCACAAGGTAGCAACCCCTTATCACCCTAAAACTAGTGGGTAGGTGGAGATCTCCAATAGAGAAATCAAGGCAATTTTAGAAAAGACTGTTTATAGGACAAGGAAGGATTGATCCATGAAGCTGGATGATGCTCTTTGGGCTTATAGGACCGCATTTAAGACTCTCATTGGTACCACCCCTTACAATTTGGTATATGGAAAGTCTTGTCATCTACCCGTTGATCTGGAGCACAAGGCATTTTGGGCAATCAAGTGGCTGAATTTCGACATCAAGGAAGCTGGAGAGAAAAGACTTTTAGACATTAATGAGCTAGAGGAGTTACGCTTAAACGCTTATGAGAATGCCAAAATCTACAAAGAAAGAACGAAGATATGACATGACAAGCATATCGTTCCTAAGGGGCTTAAAGAAGGAGATCTTGCTCTAGTCTTGAACTCCCGCATCCGCCTTTTTCCAAGTAAGCTGAAATCTCGATGGACAGGACCTTACGTTGTGAAAAATGTTTTTCCCCATGGTGCAGATGAAGTATGGGGTGAAGCTAGTGGAAGCTTTAAGGTCAACGGTCATAGGTTGAAGAAGTATCAACCGGAAGTTCAAGCTGAGGAGATTGCACCCTTACACCTTGTTTGAGGATGACGTACGGTCCAGCTAGCGACCTTAAACCAAGCGCTTCTTGGGAGGCAACCAAGGTATTGCTTTCTTTTCCCTTTTCTAGTTTAGCTTAGATAGCTTGCTTTGTGTTTTGTGTGTCCTCCTAGACAAGAATCAGGTGATATCTAAGAAGAAATTACAACTCAGGAGCTACATGGAAGGACTGACATTCGAGAGATTGAGAAGCGGAGTTTGACTAAGACACATCTCGGGTAATGTCACAGTACCTCGACCGAAGTGTTCTCCGTCAACCGAGGTGCCTAGGTCTGACAACCACCTCGCTCTGACACCTCGGTCCGCCCAAGAACACCTCGACCGAGGTGAAATCAAATTCAGCGAGGGGTATAAAAGGGGTTCGCCATTTCTCTCTCCTCTCACTTCCTCTCTCTTTGCTTTCCTCGACCGCGGCGTCCCTCCTTGCTCAAACTCTCGATTCTTGCTCGTTTTCAAAGACTTTTGGCTCTAAATCCTCAGGAGAAGTACAAGGATCAGTTTCCAAGCAATAAACAACACAAAGATCGATTGGAATCTGCATATTTTGGGGTATAGCTTGCTTCTTTTTCTTCGTTTCTGCATAGATCTGGCTTTGGTTACCACAAAGTGTTGTTGAGAAGAGTATAAGTACACCTTAGGAAGCAATTGGTAGTGATTTTTGGGGGGAAAACTTGCATTTTCTAGATCTAGAGTCGCCTAGTCCTTCGCCTCCGTTGACCCTTCTGCGGCTCGGCCGATATGTTCTTGATCCGACCGAGGTGAATTTCATTTATGAGTAGTTCAAGGAGATATGATCGTCTATTGGCCTTGAGAGATAGGCCTAGGAGTTCACACCACTCTTCTCCTTCTTCTCCATCTCAACCTACCATCCCGGTGATCCACGAGCGATTCCAACGGGACTTTGATATGATATATGGGCGCCCCATTGTTGCCCCACATTTTGTGGATGTTGATGACTTCGAGTGCCTTCACGTGGTACAGGACTTGAAGAAGATGATATCTATGGTTGGCCTTGATGACTTTATGGCCATACGAGCACCGGCTTATCTGGAGCCAACTTTTGAGTTTTTGAGCTCATTTATCTACATGCCGGAGCATAGAGGAGTCAAGTACCGGCTGTTGAACAAGAACTACGTCGTTCCCTTAGATTATTTTAGAGAGATTTTTGGATTCCCGACCCCCACAACGACAAACTTTGCTTCTAGAGCGCAGGCTCAGAGTTTTTGGGGAGAGATAACCCACGTGACTGATCACCGTGATAGATGGTAGCCCGGAGATTCCCGGGAGCGGATCATCTTTCACCTAGCTTTCCGCCTAGCTCACAGGATCTTCAGTGAGATGCTTCTGGTGCGTACTGAGACTCCCCAAAAGGTCCGACAAGGTGAGCTCTTTAGTTTGTTTTGTATGATTACAGGGGGAGTTCCAGACTTTGCTGTCATGTAGGCAGAGGATCTTAACAAGATCAAGGGGAAGACAAAAGGGGATATTTGCTGTTGTGGGTTGGTGACCCACATTGCCACTTATATGGAGTTAGATTTTTCAAGTTGTACATTGGTTGCAGCTCCAAAGTCACTGGGTTTGCAGGAGATGATCAAACGACATATACTCGTTCTCCATGGTCTTGGCACACCTTATGTTGGCATGTCATGGGAAACAAAGTTTCCTCTGGGCATTATCTGGTCTTCACAGTTCTCGGTGTATAATCATCACTACTGGTCAGCTGTCTGGCTCCCATATATGCAGGAGGATGCTGCTAGAGAGGCAGCTGACAGAGACAATGATGAAGATGTCTATGGAGGAGTTGCTGCCATGGATACCGGTGCTGACACCGGCTGCCCTAGTATCCCCACCATTGACCTTGATGATGAGGCCATGGAGGACAAGAGAGAGGCGCCTACACCTCCAGCTGGCATGCCACCACCACCTCAGTAACGAGCCCACCGCCGTAGAGATCCTGAGGCGCATCAGAGGATAGATGATTTGACGAGACAGATGATAGATTCTTACGTCACCTTGAGAGTAGATGTCACCCGGCGTTTTGATGCCCATGCCATATCCATTGAAGGAATGGACGCATGGCATGGAGGAGAGCCATCACTCCACACGACGGATAATGGAGGTGCAGTTCCAGCAGGTTATGGGCTATCCATTCGATCCGTCCCAGTTCCCCTACATTCCACCACCACCACCGCTAGCTGACGAGGATTGAGCTTCATGGATTTATTTTCTATTTATTATGCAGTGCAGCTATGTCCGGTAAGTACTACGTTTCCTACGACTTATATTTGACCCATTGGGACAATGTGTCCCAAGTATGGGGTATTTGTATTATTTGAACTACTTGACCTTACTTGTATGACTCTCTTGTTGGATACTATCGTTATTTGACTTCATGTACTTATGTGTCATTACATGCATTGCATACAGGTTTATGTTTGAGAAAAACGTCAAAAACCAGTTTGAATTTTTTTTTGGCTCGACCGAGACGTTCTTGACCAAACAAGGTCGTAAAACAGAGATACATCTCGGTTGAACACCTCGGATAACATCAGATCACCTCGACCGAGATGGGTTTTTACTTGAAAATATTTTCGAAACTTTTTTGTGCTTCTATTCTGGATATGGCCTCGATGAAGATATCTGTTTGCAGATTGGCTTTGAAATCTTTGTATGCTCAAAAGGTTTTATGATATGTTTAAGTTGCTAAATGCTTTGTTTGAAATTCTAGCATGTTTAATACTTTGTTTTTATCAAAATTATGTTGGATTCGAAGGTTGACACCACATTATGGGTTCTCTCACATTCTTCTTGGGATGATTAAGGCACTTCATTCTCTTCTTCTTCTTGATCATGCTTTAGCCCCTCATATACATATTTGCCTCCCTTTACCTATCCGGGAATTTGGATGCAGCTGATCAAAAGTGTGTGAAGTAAAGTTGAGATCTTGGCTGAAAGTGTTAGAAAAAAATTAGGTTTGGGAACGTTGATATTGATGATGAGTAACTCAGAACCATTCACATAACCAGGTGTTTGTGTCTTGCCAAAGTCGAATTGATCGATAGTCCTAACGGGTCATGGTATGTGTATCAAGAGTTTGAGGCATCTCGAGAAATTGGTGATTGTTGATCTCCTAGGCTTTGGTTATTGTGCACCTCTGTCCATGTTCCCAAAGAGTAAAGTAAAAAGTGAAAATAAGCAAAGCTTATTTGTGGAAGATGTTGTGATTCAAAGAAAGTGAACAACTTTCTTATATTTATAGCACCACAGTACCCTATATACATCCCACCCTAGCACGTTTCTTGACCTGTTTTGGAAGTCCTTGAGACCTTGAGTATGTTGATTGACTTGGTGGTTAACATGATTACGATAACTATGATTTATTATGCATTCTTTGATTTTATGCAAAGATGAACAACTTTCTTATATTTATAAAATGTTTTGACCATGTTTTGATTTTATTTGCCATGAAGCATTCTCTTAGGGTGATCTATGAATGGAGCGCACCACCAAAGGTTTTGAAATGTTTTTCATTGATCTTTTTGATAACTTATAATCCATTCTATCTTGTATCTGAGATTTGAATCTTGCTTGAGGACAAGCAAGGGACAAGTATGGAGTATTTTGATAGCATGTATTATAGTCTATATTTTGGGATTGGTTTAGACGTTTTATCTTCATAAATCTCCATGCATGGATGTATATTCTTGATCATTATGTTGTTTTTTTTACCTTTACAAGAATCGAGATCGACACCTAGTTTTGTTGTAATTGTAGGGAAAATAACACGTTTTGGAGTGATATGGAGCTAAGGGGTCTAAGGAGTCATTGGAGCTACATTGGAGCATTGAGAAGCTACAAGAAAGGCTTAGGAACCATGAAAGTTGGATAGAAGATTGATTTTGGACCAGGATTAGAGAGATTTACACGTAGCTGAGGATCAATTCAGATGGATACAGTGTCACCTCGACCAAGGTGATCTTTCTACTAGGCTGGACGGAGGCGAATGGCCCACAACCCATAAGATCTTTTATTCTTGGTTGAAGATCTTTTATTTTTGGCAAGTGTTTTTCCTATATATTGGGATGGATTTTTTGGATGGAAGCATGTCTTAGATTTGGAAGTTGAAGGAAGTTGGTTAGTTTGAAAGATTGAAGATATTCCAAGGAAGGAAGGAAGTTGGCTTTGAAGATAAAGTTGAAGGCTTTTTAGGAAGTTGTAAGGTTTTCTTAGATTGTTTGATTGTTGTCTTTTGGTTTGTGATTGAGGAACACAGTTTTCATGTTTGATTGATTGTTTGATTGAGTTATTGAGACTTTTGTGTTAAGGTTTTCTTGTTTGAATATTGATTCCCTTTTGATATATTTGCTTATTGTTATCATGATGATTATTTGCTAAGTTCTTTGTGCGATTCTAGGGTGATTGGCTAAAAGTTGTGGGAAAGACGATGAAAGAATGAGCCTTTACCCCAGTGGACCCTGAAAGCTTGAGCCTTACCTTAACCGAACCTCACCTCGGTCAGTTTGTAGAACATCTTGACCGAGATGGAACATGAACTGAACGAGGCGATTCCTTTCCTGATCCTTATCTGAGTTGAGGTTTCAATTTGCCAAATCCTATCATTGTTACACTTTTCCTGGCCCATACGCAAGCCTAGGATGAGACTTACCCGGTGATTCCTTTGCTTTTATACCCAAGATCATGAGTGTTAGGTAATAAAGGTTTATCCTTTATTAGAGTTTGAGTATGCCTTCATCCCATATTTGAGAGTTAGCCTGAGACTTACCCGGTAAATGTTAGTTCTATTCCCTTGGGTGGTGTGTTGGTTTGAGATTATATTCCTTTCCTTAGTACCTTGAGATTTACCCGGTGAGAGGATATTTGGTTTGGGATAGTGAGTAGTGAGACTTACCCGGTGATCTATTCCCATCTTAGAAACACCTTCCCTTTGCAAACCTCAGCTTTCTCCACGATATTCTTTGAGATCTTGAGTCGGAACCACAATTGGATGCTTTGACCTCTAGAATCTGCATTCTCTTTATCTAATTATTACATCATCTTTGATAACTTTGCTTTGTTGCTTGTTTTTTATTGACAACCCGAATTACCGTGCTTTGTTTCACCATAGTCCACGTGTTCGACCCTGGAGTATTTGCTGTTATTACAATTGATTCGTACACTGTGGGTTCGCATATTGTTTCAAGCTTATATTTTAGGTTATAAATTTAAAGCTATATCGTGCACCATACACACACACACGTCTGAGAGCGAACAATTTGTCCACGAATTATCGGCATGCTCATCTCTAAAATCATAAGGACTTAAAGTCACCAACGTTGAAGATGAGACTTACACCATAGTCAGCTGGAAGCTCCATGATGTAAGCATTGCCAACAACTTTCCTTTTCACTTTGAGAGGCCCGTTTTAGACTTCTACTTGTCCAGGAATCGCTCTTTCCTTAGATGCAACCGCACTAGATTTCCGGGTTTGAATAGCATCTCCTTGCGATTTCGATTTGCTTTGGAAGCAACGGATATTCCTTTTTGTTCCAGCCGTAAGCACATTTTCTCGTGTAATTCCTTTATGAACTCCACATGTTTTCCTACAATAAAATCTACTCGCTCCTCTAAAGGCAACGGTATAAGATCAAAGGGAGTCAAATGATTCACTCTATAAACACACTCAAACGGCGTTAGGTTAGTAGATGAATGCAAGGTCAATTATATGCAAATTCAACATGTGGTAACACATCATCCAGTGCATTCAAATTATCCTTTAAAACAAATCGTAAGATAGTAGTCAAAGTTTGATTAGTTACCTCCGTTTGACCATTCGTTTGAGGATGACTAGAAGTTGAAGACAACAACTTTGTTCCCAGCTTTCCCCAAGATCATACCAGATCATACCCCATAAACTTAACCTCGATATCTCATCAAAACTCATAAATGCCTAAGACATTCTTCAACATATAACTTCACCAAACTCACAACACAACACTATAATGATCCAACTCTTAAGCTAGAACCACAAGGAAAGAATAGACACATACCACACTTGGTATGTCTTGGAGAAATCAAACCTGCGGAAAGGCATAGGAGCGGTGACCAGTTGCGACCGCAGTGGCTCACAACCGCAGGAGCAGTGACAGACCTCAGCCGCGGGGGCGGCGCTGTCAAGGCGCGGGGACTGCCAACATAGCATAGAGCGATCTTCTGCTTTCCTTTGATCTCTCGCTCGCTCTCTTCTCTTCTTCTGGTGTCAAAGGCAACCCAACATCATATTCATACATATATACATCATCAATGTTCAAGAATATCACACAGAAGATCAAATCGTGGGAATTCAAATCTAAAGAAGAGAAGAGGAAGGAAGGAAGAAGAAAGAAGAAGAAAGGAAAGAAACCTACCTCTGCAGAACTAGGCAAAGCAAGATACCCTCTCAGCTATAAACTCATACCACAACACAATAACAACATCATCATCTCAGCAATCAATTCACACACAAGGCTTCACTTGAAGATGAACAAAGAAGAATCTAAGGAATGAAACCAAGGAAAGAAGAGGAAAAAAGGAAGAATGTGAGGAGAGGCTGAAAAATGAAGGGGGAAGTCTGGAGCAAACCCTCTCACAGGAGAGAGAAGACGAGACTTATAGGAGAAGAAAGGAAAAAGAAAGGTGGCTAAAAGGCAGCGCCCGGCATGAAAACTGCGGGGGCGGATCATCACTGCCGCGGGGCAGCTCCGCACCTGCGGCCAAGCTGTTGTGCAGGGGCGGGATCCCTAAAAGACTAAGACTCTTACATCAGATCCCCCTAAAAACAAGTTTTGTCCCGAAACTGGAACAAATCCCAAATTCTCTCGGACCCATACGCCGAGGTATAAACACTTTCTTTATCGGAGGTATCACATCTCCGCTCATTAAATATCAACTTATAAAACTCTATAAACTCAAAACACAAGCATGGAGGAATCATCCACTCCAGCAAAATAATCATAAACACTATCCACTGGCATAGAGGAAAATCATCTCCAGCCAGATCATAACCACATAACAAGGGCATGGAGGAAAGTCATCTCCGTACAAACCGTACTCATAACGCCAAGGTGCGGAGGAAAACCATCACCAGCCAAACTATACCCGTCTCACAATAAGATGGAAGAAGAACCATCTCCAACTATATCCACATATCGCGCTAGCACAACAAGATCTAACAAGATCATATAACACATATCACAACTAGCACGGAAACACATCAGAACACATAAGCACATAAGTCACCAAGATAACACTAAGATCTACTCATCGATCCTACAGATGTATCTATCTTGGGATAAAACTCTGGATAGTTCCTCTGGATACTATCCTCTGTCTCCCACGTAGCCTTATCAGGTCCTCATCTCGACCACTGTATCCTCAACATAGGAATGTCCTTCAAACGCAGGGGTCTTACACACCGTTCTAGGACTGCAATTGGATGCTCAACAAACATGTGTTCCTGCTCAACCACTAAATCATCAGGTCCTCATCTCGACCACTGTATCCTCAACATAGGAATGTCCTTCAAACGTGTGGTCATGCAATTGGATGCTCAACAAACGTGTGGTCCTGCTCTCCCTACTCGATCCAAAATCTCAAAAGGTTCAACATATCGAGGGCACAACTTCCTCTTAATGCCAAAATGTCTAACGTCACGCGTCGGAGATACTCTCAGCCAGACGTGAGCTCCAACTTTGAACTCTAGAGGTTGACGCCTCTTGTCTGCATATAACTTCTGGCGACTCTATGCATCCAACATCCGCTCTCTGATTAGTGTCACTCGGGCAATATCATCCTGAATTTGTTCTGGTGCTATATCACTAGAACTGTTAGGCTCATCCTAACATAACGGCTTACGACATCTCCGCCCATACAATGCCTCATATGGGACCATCCTAATCGATTCATGACAACTATTGTTGTACGAAAACTCAACCAATGGGAGGTGATTTGACAACACTTTCCCCCATTCTAACACGCAAGCTCTCAACATATCCTCTAGGGTTTGAATGGTCTTCTATGACTGACCATCTGTCTGAGGATGAAATGCAGTCATAAAATGTAAACTAGTACCTAGGCCAGGATGTATCTGCTGCCAAAACCTCAGGTAAATCTTCCATCTCGATCTAAGACGATCGTCATCGGCACTCCATGGAGTCTCACTATCTGCCTAGTGAACTCCTCAGCCAACCGGCTGACTGACCACATTTCCCAAATAGGGATAAAATGTGCAGTTTTCGCCAGTCTATCAACAACAACAGAGATGGCATCAAAGCACGTACTCGGCCTCAATCTAGTCACAAAGTCCATGGAGATGTCCTCCCACTTCCACCACGGAACTGGTAGTGGATGGAGCTCTCTTCCAGGTCTGTAATGCTCTATCTTGGCATGTTGACAGGTCACACACTGAGCCATAAATCTGGCCACATCGGGCTTCATCCCGCCCCACTAGAATGAATGTCTCACTACCTGATACATCTTACTTGCACCTGGGTGCCCCGAGTAAGGTGTACAGTGAGCCTCCTGTAGAATTCTCTGTTTTAGCTCTGCATCAGCAGGTACAAACACGCGCTTGCAGCGTCTCATCACTCCATCTGCTCTTATGGAAAATTGTGAGGCCTCGCCACGAGATATCCTATCTAGAATCCTCATCAATGTCAGGCAGATCTCTTGTTTTTGTTGGATCTCACCCAAGACATTAGGTAGAATCTCTAAAGTAGACAAATGAACATCCTCATCGGGGAACTGGATGTCCATCTCTAGCCACGCTAGAACTCTCTCCAACTGAGGCTAAACCGTCAGTTGTGCAATCGCCTTCTCTTGAGGCGTCTTCCTGCTAAGGGCATCAGCGACAAGATTTGCCTTCCTTGGATGATACAGAATCTCAAGGTCAAAGTCCTTGATCAACTCAAGCCATCTATGCTGCCGGTTATTCAATTCCCCCTACGTGAAAATATACCTCAGACTCTTATGGTCTGTGAAGATCTGGCATATAGCGCCATACAAGTAATGTCTCCAGATCTTCAACGCATGAACTATTGTAGCCAACTCTAAATCGTGCGTCAGGTAATTCTCCTCATACGTCTTTAGTTGTCTAGACGCATAGGCAATCGCCCTACCCCGTTGCATCAAAACATATCCCAAGCCTAGCTAGGATGTGTCACTATAGACCATAAAGGCGTTTGTGCCCTCCGGCTACCCTAAAATGGGAGCGGAAGTCAAACGCCTCTTCATCTCCTCAAAACTCTGAGTGTCGGGCAATCACAGAGAATCCCTTCACATACCTACGGTAATAGCTAGCTAAGCCAAGAAAGCTGCGTACTTCCTTGATGTTCGTCGGTGTCATCCACACTCCTACAAACTCGATCTTCGTCGGATCCACCTTGATCCCCTCGGCGGAAACAATGTGACACAGAAAGGCTACCTCTGATATCCAGAACTCGCACTTAGAGAACTTGACATACAACTCTCTATCCTACAGAATTCACAACATAGTCCTCAGATGTCCTGTGTGCTCCTCTCTTCTACAAGAGTACACCAGGATATCGTCTATGAAGACCACCATGAACTGATCCAGGAAGTCGATGAATATGCCATTCATCAACTCCATAATGACAGTGGGCGCATTTGCGAGCTCGTATGACATCACTACAAACTCGTAATGACCATATCGAGTCCTAAATGCCATCTTATGCACATCCTGCTCTCTCACCCTTATCTGGTGATATCTAGAGTGCAAGTCAATCCTAAAGAATACATTCGCTCCCTGAAGCTGATCTAACAAGTCATCAACGCGGGGCAAAGGATACTTGTTCTTGATGGTCGCCTTGTTCAACTCTTTGTAATCGATACACAACCACAACGATCCATCATTCTTCCGCACGAACATGACAGGTGCACCTCACGGGGATACGCTAGGGCGTATGAAGCCATTCTCATCCAACTCATCGAGTTGCTTCTTCAACTCTAACAACTCGATAGGCGTCATGCGATATGGGGCCCTTGAGATCGGTCTCGTCCCCGGATCTAAATCTATGCCAAAGTCCACGCTCCTTTGAGGTGGTAAACTAGATGGCTCATCAAACACATCCAAGAACTCGCAAACCACGGGGATATCCTGTAACGCTAGACGCTCTCCTTCCTTCATGGGATAACACCAGAAGGCTTCGCAACCCTTCGCAATCAGCCTCGTTGCTCGGACTGCGTTGATAACCATACCCGTCTTTCCAATGTCCCAACCTCGGAAAATCTCTATCTGACCTGACTCGGTAGAGACCGTCACGGTCCTCCTACCTACATTTAACACGGCACAGTGCTTATCCATCCAATCCATACCCAAAATGATTTCCTCATGCACCAGCGGCATGACAAAGAAGTCCACTAATAAATCGCGGTTTCCTAAATTTATAGGAAAACCATGCACCTCTCGGGTACCTCTCACTTGACTCCCATCGGATAACCCTATAATGAATTGTCTCCCCTCTACCGTATTTAAGATCAGTCTATCAATACATACATCAGAAATAAAGGAGTGGGTAGTACCGTATCAAACAAAACTCTAACAGGTAAACCATTAATCAAAATGGTACTTGTAGCATTTGGAGTTGGCGGCTCCTCAGCGCTCCTCAACTCAAAAACTCGACCTCAAGCTCCTCGGGTATCAGTGATACATCTATGACAACTTCTGCTCTACTTGGTCCTAGAGCAGAACCCTGAGTAGTAAGATGATTTAGGACTCTTTGTTGTCCTTGTACTTGATGCTAAGGCGGCCTCTGCCCACCTCCTGCTACACTAGAAGAGGAAAAACCTTGTTGTGAAGACCCCTTGCCATGACGACAATAAGTAGCTCGATGTTCTGGCTTCCCACAAGAGAAGCAAGTCATTTGTACCCTCAAGCAATCAGATTGCATATGTCAAGGCTCTCCACAGTTGAAGCATTGTCGTCCTCTCTCAAAAGTTTGTGCATACACTAGGTAACTCGAGCGGCCCTGAGTCTGGCCTCTCCCGTACCTTGATGCTCCTACACTAGTATGTCCCGTACACTTCCTCTTCTCAGATCTTCCTGTCTAAGAAGCCCTGCTCTGACTAGCCCGCTCACGCTCGTAAGCCGAGGCTCAATCTTGATAATTTATCAAGGAATAATAGTGGAACCCCGCCATGTAGGAACGGGTACTCTCTCTCAGTCGGCGGGAGAACAGATACACGTGTTGATCCTCTGGAGGTGTAGCTCGACCCAGTAGTGCCAACTCCTCCTGGAATCTCCTAATCACCTCCGCTATCGGTACATCCTTGAAATCGGCCTCAACAAACTCTTGCAGTTTCTCCCTCCTTAGTGAAGCAGGGTAGAAACGCTCCCTAATCAAGCTCCTCATCTCATCATAATTGGTGACTCGTCTCCACTGGGGCCTCCACCAGTGCTGAGCTAAATCGTGGAATAGAGTCTGTACTAAGTCTATCCGTCTATCCTCTAGGCATTTAATAGACTCAAGAGTTGAGTCTACATGCTCTAGCAACCTCAACAGCGCGTACCGGTATGACAGAAACTTGAGTAGCTCCCTGGGACATCTCAGATGATCCCACATGTGCTGGAAGATCCGGGACTCATCTACATGCCCTGGAAGTCTCCTCAACTCTGCGGATATAAACGCGGAACTGTGATCCCATCATCGATACATGATCCGAGTCATCTGATTGGACTCGTTGAGGTCTCTGTCTCGCTGTCATACCGTTCCTAGTCTTAGAAACGACACTCTCATCAACCTCCTCATGTACCTCCTCCGCTGCAGGCGAATCAACGATGGGAACTTGTCCCTGAACTAACACTACTGGAGGAAGAGGGGGTCTACCCTAACCTCTTCCTATTGCAGATGTCACTCTAATCCGAGCCATCTGCAGTATATACATATCTAACCGTATAAGGCTATATAATACCATATATATATATATATATATATATATATATATATATATATATATATATATATATATATATATATATATATATATATATATATATATATATATATATATATATATATATATATATATATATATATATATATATCCAAATTCAAACACACATGCACAATCCAACACACAATATATATATATATATATATACTACCGAGATCCTCATAAGGGGTGATGGCTTCCCGTACATTCTATCCCAAATCAGCTGTATACGCATTTCAAAACCAAAATCCTTTTGAAAAGTCAAACCCCTTTCGGGTTCCGTTTATTTATCTATTCGGCCTTTATCACAGATTGCAAGTGCCATTGTTGTCAACCTAAGCCTCTGATACCAACTTTGTAACACCCCAAATCCGCGAGACTCGGGGCGCTACGGGTTAGAATCTCAAAATGGATCTTGACCCTAGCGGGACAACAAATTCACTGGATCTTACAACAAGGCACAAATAAATATAAAACCAAGTTCATAAAACTATACAATCATATATCAAACATATACAAAACCACAACCAAGTACAAAACGACAACAACATACAAATGTATACATCAACATCCCCAAACCCATACACATCCTAATGTACGAAAGCCCTCGGCTGATCACCCCACCGGATCAGTCTGCAGTCCTCCTGTCCTACAAAATATCTACACACGGTATGGAACCGTAAGATAACAATTCATGAATAAGAAGAAAGGCAACAACACATATAAACACATAATCACATCATAACATGCAATGCACACATCATATTTGTTTATCATCTTCATTACGTTATACCATTACTAATTTATTCGGTATGATACGAGGAGTAGAACTACCTCGCCTTTATCCCCTTTCACCACACAAGTTTGGAATCGGTGCCAATCATCACCACCTGGTGGAATGGTCGCAGAGAACCCCCTAGCTGCCCCATTTTGAGCTAGACAAGTTATCTTTGCCCGTTATAATACACTTGGGCCAATCAAATATACAAATATGGTTGTCCTAGTCCAATTAGGTTATTAATGCAACATTCATATGCACAAACACCACTATCATGATCACTCAAACCCATAAACGCCAACTAAGTAAGCCCAAAGGACTTATCTGTCACAAGGTAGTCCTATACAACCGTGGTCACGATTTCCCCTTGAGGAAACGATCAGTGCCTGCATAAGCAAGGCACACAACATCAAACGCTATCAAGGCTAGGAGATTCCACATCCTAGACCCCAAGATCATAACAGATCATAACCCATAAAATAAACCTCGATATCTCATCAAACTCATAAATTCCTAAGGCATTCCTCAATATATAACATCATCAAACTCACAACATAACACTATCATGATCCCACTCTCAAGCTAGAACCATAAGGAAAGGAAAGGCACATACTACACTTGGTATGTCCTGGACAAAGGCGCACCTTCGGAAACGGAAAGGCGCAGGAGTGGTGACAAGCCGCTACCGCGGTGACTCGCAGCTGCAGGGGCGGTGACAAACCTCAGCCGCAGGGGCGGCGCTGATAGGGCGCGGGGGTAGTCAACACAGTAGAGGGAGATCTTCTGCTTTCCTTTGATCTCTCACTTGATCTCTTCTCTTCTTCTGGTGTCAAAGGCAACCCAACATCATATACATACATATATACATCATGAATGTCCAGGAATATCACACAAGATTAACTTGTGGGAATAATAAGCTAAAGAAGAGAAGAGGAAGGAAGGAAGAAGAAAGAAGAAGAAAGGAAAGAAACCTACCTCTACAGAACCAGGCAAAGCAGGATACCCTCTCAGCTATAAACTCATACCACAACACAACAACAACATCATCATCTCAGCCATCAACTCACACAAGGCTTCACTTGAAGATGATCAAAGAAGAATCCAAGGAATGAAACCAAGGAAAGAAGAGGAAGAAAGGAAGAACGTGAGGAGAGGCTGAAGGATGAAAGGGGAAGTCTGGAGCAAACCCTCTCAGTAAAGAGAGAATACGAGACTTATATGAGAAGAAAGGAAAAAGAAAGACAGCTAAAAAGGCGGTGCCCGACATGAAAATCGCGGGGGCGGATCATCACTGCCGCGGGGGCGGCTCCGCACCTACGGCCAAGTTGAGGCGCAGGGGCGGGATCCCTAAAATACTAAGGCTCTTACACGTGGGTTGCGTCCAATTTGTCTTGCATGTCATCCCGAAAGTCGATCATATCCCTACGCAAAGCATCCAAGCCAAATTCCAAATCCTCCAACCTTTAGCTCTCATCAAAACTTTCATTTGCTTCCATGTTTTGATGTCCGGATCCAATGTTCTTCTTTCTTTGACAAGATGATCCCACCACACTAAGGATAACATTGAAATTCCAATGAAGCTAGTTGGATCTTCCTTTGTTCACTAAAATTATGATAAAACCAAATTTTTTCAATTTTGGTCTCCCATTCCATGAAAGCATCCGGATCACATTTGCCTTCAAAACTTCAAATTTTAACCTTCACTTTTCCAACTCTGTCGTGATCTTGGCGAGGCCTATATGGTTCCAAGTCTCAACCTCTCCTTGGAAGATGGTTACGTCTACGATAATCTCTCCACATGCCCTCTTCATCATCTTTCTCTAATTCCTGAAAATCATCAACAAAATCCGGCATATTAGGTGCATTAAAAATAGGATTTGAATATCTCATACCTTGCCCTTGAGGGGTTCTTTGAAATGACTTGGGGGCTGTAATTTTAGTTGGATGTCATGAGCTACCGTCAACTTCAAACATGGATCTCGGCTGAGATCTCGGTTGAGGATGGGGGCGAGATTCAATGCCGGGGCAAGATTCTAGCGTTTTTATCCTTTCGGTCAAGGTGGAAATTGAGGCCATGAGTTGCTTCAACATGTCCATGGCTTATGGAATTGATTATTCACTCATTTGTGACCTTTTAGGATTATTAGACCTAGACATTTGCACAAGCACACAAAGTAACAACAAACTAGTGAAGTTAGTGAACCAAAAACTCCTCACGTGTGTTTCTCTCACACTCACGCTCTGTTATGATATCTCAAGTTAATTTGATTTAATTTTATTGGATGGATTAAAGATCCTTTAGGAACAATTACCTAGTTTCAACTAGAACACTTCTAGAATTGAATCGAGATGAATCCTTGGCTTGGATGAAGGTTCTTATGTTGAAAGATGGTATAAGGAACCGTTTCTGGAGTTTTCTTTAGACAATTGACACAAAGTGAAAGGAATATATCAAGTTGATTCAACTAGTATGATAGCAAGCAAAGAAAATCAAGCAAACACACTCAAAGAATAGACTCAATGTGTTTAGAGTAGAAAGAGGTAAGAAATAGGCACACAAGAGACTAAGAAGAGAGCGTTACTTACCTTGTGCTTGAACAATTAGAGAGAGAGAGAGATAGCCGGTTGGGTATTGATCTCGACAAGAGAAAATATTGGTCAAAATATCGGCCCGAGATACTCATTGTGGACGAGATTGATGAAAAGGAAAGGTTTGGTTATGGAAATTGGATGGGGAGTTAAGCTTTTTCCTTGTTGCCTTCTTGATACTTTCACGCTTGGATTGTAAAAACTATTGCTTGAATAGCTTCACCAAAACTTTGGTTATAATTTATGATATAAAGTGTATGCGAGAACAAAAGAGAGGATATTTGTGTTTTGGCTTCCTTGTGGTGACATGAGGATCCACATATGCGAGATATAACTGCTAGATAATAGATATATCGAGATTTGGGAGGGAGATTTGGATAAGATTTGATAAGATCTCACCAACTAGATAAGATTTTAAAATAGGATAATTTTGTAATTCTTTTTCCGCCTTTGACGCAGTAGATGGATATTGATAATGATATATTTGATAAAATATGGATCAAATATCTTGACTGATTTGAGTGGATTTCGAGAAAAATAGCAAACTTTCCGGACAAGCAATATCTCGGCCAAATCTTTGAAACTATCGGGGCGAGATTTTGATGCAGTGAAGATCTCGACGCTAGGTTTCCGGCGAGGCTTCAACTCTTGGGTTATGGTTGACTTGTGTTTGTCTATAGTTGTTCTCTCTTCACCAATAAACACAAGAACAAAACAAATTAAACTCAATTAGACTCTTAACAAAAGATGAAACAAAAAAGACTCAAATTTTTTGACAAGACTCAAAGAAGACTCAAAATAAAAATACTCAAACCGTGATGTATGGTTGAGTTGAACTTCAATCGATTAGCTTTGATACCACTTTGATGCGGGGTTGAGGCCGCATGTGATGAATTTGATTGAAAGCCCACAAAAGCTTCAAACTTGACACAATATCTGCAAGCTTTTCTCAGTAGGGTCGAGATTTAACGTATAGCTAGAGAAGATGAATCTTGGTTGAATATCTCGATATGCAAGTTATTGGTAACGCCGAGATCAATAAATCAAAGAGCAAGAACGCGATGGATGGATGACGTGAAAGAGATAAGAAGATGGGGTGAATGATGGATTCTAATATATTAATAAAAGAACCAAGGTATACTTGCAAGAACCTTGATCAATTGGATCAAACCCCTAACAATGAATTATCTTAACCCTTTCTTCTTCAACCTTACACAAGTCTTTAAAATGAGACATGCACAAGGAGGGACTAGAATTGACTAGGAGCACCAACCTTTACGAAGATTAACACACACAAGAACAATCTAGCAAGGACTCACAAGGATTCAATCAAATGCTTTGTTTTTTTATTGAATAGGAATCAATAAAACAAAGTCTTCATGAACTAACAACGAGCCTCTCAATATGAGTTTGAAAATAATCAATAAAATCTACCCTAAAACGTGTACGTAGGGGGTCTTTTATAGTCTTAAAAGCCTTCAAATAAAATAATAAAATAATCCTAAATATAAGATAAAGATACCTTTAGAATGTCTAGAGCTTTAAAGGTATTAAAACAAAATAACTAACTAGAATCTCTTCAAGCTATACTCTTGTCTTCCTTGGACATGTATGACTTTTCCACAATGGACATCAATGTGACTAAGGGTGATTTAGACACAAATAGATCATCAATGGCCTCCTTAGAAGCTAATGATGTCAGCAAGCTAGAAACTTCTTCTTGAATGGTTCTTGTTTTGGATCTAGTAATTGCTCCTTCCATAGTAGGTGATGGTAATGGTTGAGACTCCTTCTCCTTCAATGCTCTTGTTTTTAATCTAGTGATTGGTTCATGAGTATTAAGAGGTGTTGGGGATGGTCCCTCATCACAAATGAATGAAATTAGAGATAAAAAAAAATCCCCCTTAGAAGTAAACAGTTTTGAAAATTCCTTATCAAAGAAAAATTTTCCCATGAGTTGAAACGGTTTACACAACCTTCACTACTTTTTGTTGAACATCAATGAACCACTTGCCTATTAATCAGGCTTATATAATCATGTAATTTCCCCCTTTTTGGAATCATTGAAAAGGATAAAAAAACTCAAGATAACATTCTTCAAGTTAGACAAGTAACATAAATCCATAAAGTATGAAAAAGAGCTAGTGGGTCAAAATCATTGTTATTCAGTAACATACTTAGGAATAGAAATTAAAACTAAACTAGATTATCAACAAGAAAGAAAAAAGAGAAACAATTGATGATGGAGGGCTATGAAGATGGTGTATATCATGATAAGGTGATTTAAGTAGTTTTTCCAAAGTTTCATTCATTAGAATCTTAATTAATGAAGGTTATACACTTGTATTCTTCAATGATAGCAACTTGAATTTTATATCACAATTTTCCAACTGTTTTGAAAAGAATAACATTATTAAGACGCAGAGAATCCTAAATGTAGAACATGTGTGAAGAACCGGTAGGTGAAATAAATAAGATAAATGATACTCTAGAAGGTGGGTTGAATAGAGTATGGGAACTTTTTGCAAACCAAATCTCAAGGCCTTGAAACTTCTTTCAAGGGCCTTGATGTCAATATGTGCTTCTCGTGAAACTTTGATTTCAAGACTTTGAAACTCTTTTCAAGGGCCTTGACTTCTTGCTCCTGCAAAACAAAGTTAGTCATAATAAAGTATATATGATGCGGAATTGAAAAGATTGACACGAAGATATGTTTATTCGGCTCTAAATAGCATACTCTCCATCCCAGGGTATATCCGTAGGATCTAACTATCTATTATCAGCTTCAAAGAGTCCTATATACAAACTAGAAGAAATCCCCTTCTTCTCTCAATGTAGCCAATGCTACGATCTAGCTCCAACTCTTAACCTAGCTATAATAGCCTAGTTACTTCGCAGAGTAACACACACTCTAGTATAACACTATTTAGATCTTCCAATGGAGCTCTAGTGTTTTCTCTGTCTAAGGGGATAAAGCTTTTGCGTGAATGAGAGAAAGAAAAACAACGAATGAAGATGATTGGGTTGCTAGAAGATGTAAAGAGATTTTCTTGTGTGAGCTTTTGTATCTTTCTTCTTCGACCATCCTCTTCATTTATACTCTTCTATGGAAAGGTCTTCTAGCCGTTGTAGAATTGACCGTTTGAAGATGAATCTTCTTTTCCATGAAGATCGTTTCTTGTTTCGAGATAAGGTAGACGTTTTCAAGTCTTTAGCTCCTGAGAACACGTCGAGTCCTTAACTCCTTGATCTTCTCGTTTTCTGTTGAATCGAGAGAGAGAAGATATTTTTGCCGTTTGTTGTTTAGAAAATCTTCTAAAAAATATTCTCTATTCTTCGGTTGAGATCTTTCTTTGTTTATTACGATCTTCTTTCGGTTGATAAGATCTTTGGTTGATTAGATCTTTCTGTTACAGAATATTCCAATAATCTTCAACACATTTTTAATCCTTGTTCCGTGCATCTATAATTCCAAGGCCCTTGATTTCGTCCTTTTGAACTTGTTATGTTCCTTTGTCCTTGAATCCAACTTCAAGGCCCTTGATATTTAGATAAAACCTGCACTGAATTCAAACCAACCAAATATCTAGAAATATCATCAATACATTGTTAGTATATCCAACTACTACATTTGTGTGAAGTCTTTCATCATCAACACCTGTAAACCATTTTAATCAAGGTGGAGTTTTCAATCTCCCCCTTGATGGAAGACAAGACAACACCAATGTTTTATCGTACCTATATTTGTTAGTTTAGCAATGAATAAGAAAATCTCAAAACTAAAAATGCAGAATGCAGTATATCGAAATGTCGGATCATATTTCTCCCCCTTTGTCTTTCAACAAGGGAGAAAAAATAGCCAAAGCACGGAGTCTTAAAAATAAGATTACAGACCAAAAAACAAATGTATTTTCAAACCATAAAATGTTTTTCAAAAACTCATGACAGGCCGAGAGCTTCAGTTTTCCTTTTACCACTTGGAGGAACTTCCTTTCCCATTATAGTCTCGTAAGCACATATCTCTTCATCGATCCTTTGCATCAGCTAGATCGCGTTCTTTGAGAGATAAGTCCGTTCCTCTTTGTGTAGAATCCTTGGCATACTTCTTGACTACTCCAAACTCTTCAATCGTCAAGATATCTAGATCTTCTGGCAATGGTTGACGAATGGGTTTATCCTTGACAACCTTATGACATTGATCCATAACTTTCTCAGCATCCTTATGAGTCTCCTGTCCATCCTTCTCTGTTATGGGCTTAATACTACTAGCAGTTGTTAAAGACATAGCACTTACATGGAACAACTGATTAATTTTCTGATTGAGAATGCCCAGTAAGTCTTGAGTTTTGTCCATCTTATCAGTCATTGAAACTCTAAAATCCACAAAATCAGATCTTAGTGAGGTCAATGACTCCTCCACAAATTCCAGCCGCTGTTGTGTAGAAAAATTCCATTCAGGCCTCCCAAGTTAAACAGGTGATGGTGGGTGGTGATAAGGCATTAGGAAGGAGAAGTTGTTCTTTGGCTAGCCTTAATGTTCTAGTAGGGTTTTAATTTTCTGAAGCATCATAAAGAGGAATTCCAAAGATATCTGCTAAAATTTCAAAAGTGAGGGTAATTTTCTTACCTTTGATAACAATATCTAGAATCCACTCCCCTCTCTCACGTCTTGCCGTCAAGTTGGCATAGAACAATCTGGTCAGT
The DNA here is from genome assembly GCA_033239045.1 of Fagopyrum esculentum. Taxonomy (NCBI): domain Eukaryota; kingdom Viridiplantae; phylum Streptophyta; class Magnoliopsida; order Caryophyllales; family Polygonaceae; genus Fagopyrum; species Fagopyrum esculentum. Next base: position 117,426,255 of record BSUD01000005.1, read on the forward strand.
CGAGGATATGAAGATTCTCCAGGATTCAACATAATCCATATAGAGCTTGCTTGGAGCGCTTCAAAACCCGGCATAGATGAGTAGGTAAACAGTTCGCAATGTACTCCCTCACACATGCACTGATAGCGGTCATCATACTCCATGACCCATTTTTTAGCTGCTGTTGGGTTGATGAACAGCTTGATGGAAACCCTGTTCTAGCAAAAATATCCGCGTCACTTGAGAACCCTGATGAACTCGAACTCGATCAAGAGTCGGAACTTGAGTCAGACGACACTTGGACGACCTTATGTCGTTTTGGAACTGAAGATCTTGCTTCGTTGATTGAAGATCTTTTGGATGCCATTGAGAAAATTTTGAGAAGAAGATGGAGAGGGTTTTGGAAAATCAGAAGAGTAAAGCACCGTTCTTTCAAAGAAAAAGGGAAGCGGAAGAAATAAAGAGGCAAGAGACGAGGTTTTTATGGGAAGAAGTCTAATCCACGTAAGATCAAAAGATTTTTAAGATCTTGGGAGAATCATAGATGATAAAAATTCCTTCCATAAATTTTGGTAACTACTTTTCAAAATCCTCTGAATCTGAAAACAAAACCTTTTGAAATCCTTTTTAAAGAATAAAAATTAGATAATTCAATATCTAAAAGATATGAATTTCTAATTGATTTATTTTATTTATGTACCCTTTGAAATATGTTTCAAGGCCCCTTGAATTTTATTTCAAGGCCCTTGAAAACATCAATTGGGTTGCATGCGTAGGACGATTAAAACTCGTTTACTCCCTCTACGTTAATGCTTCCTTGTTCAACAAACCAATCTCCAATCTAATAAAATTAAATTGTTCCTCAGGAAGAGGCTTGGTAAGGATATCTGCAAGCTGCAAGGTAGTTGAGATAAAAGAAATCGAAACATCACCTTTCTCAACATGATCACATATGAAGTGATGCCTTACATCAATATGCTTAGTCCTTTAATGCTGCACATGATTTTTGGTTATAGAAATAGCACTAGTATTATCACATTTTATAGGATTACCTCTCAAGTCAAAACCAAGGTCACGAAGTTGTTGAGCAATCCAGAGAATTTGAGCACAACAAGCTCCTGCAGCTATATATTCAGCTTCAGCTATGGATAGGGCAACATAATTTTGCTTCTTGGAGTGCCAACTGATTAGGGATGACCCTAAGAATTGACAACATCCAGAAGTACTTTTTCTATCGACCTTATAACCTACAAAGTCTGCATCTGAATAGCCAACCAGATGAAACGAGCTTTGACGTGGGTACCATAACCCTAGATCCTTAGTGCCATTGAGATACCGAAAAATTCTTTTCACAGCTATCAAGTGTGATTCTTTAGGATCAGCTTGAAATCTTGCACACATGCACACGCTTAACATAATTTCAAGATGACTAGCAGTTAGATACAACAATGAACCGATCATACCTCGATACTCCTTTTGTACTACACTTTTGACATTCTTGTCATGATCTAGCGAAAGTGTTGAACTCATAGGAGTCTTTGCAACTTAGATTGATCCATTTTGTACTTTTTAAGCAAGTCTTTAGTATACTTGCTTTGATTGAAGAAAATTCCTTTATTTGCTTGTGTAACTTGAAGTCCAAGAAAGAAATTTAGCTCTCCCATTAAGCTCATCTCAAATTCCCTGCACATAATATCTGAAATTTCCTTACAAAGGGAATCATTAGTAGCACCGAATAATATATCATCAACATAGATTTGTACTACTAAAATGTCGTTGCCTCTAGTTTTGATAAACAATGTTTTATCAATCAAAACTCTTTTGAAATTGTTTTCAAGAAGATATTTAGAAAATCTTTCATACCAAGCTCGAGGGGCTTGCTTAAGACTGTAAAGATCTTTGTCTAATTTAAAAACACGATTTGGAAATTCATCATTCTCAAAACCAGGAGGTTGAGCAACGTAGACTTCTTCTTCTAAGAAGCCGTTTAGAAAAGCATATTTTACATCCATTTGAAAAAGTTTTATGCTCATGAAAGATGCAAATGCAAGTAGCATACGTATGGCTTCTAACCTGGCAACTGGAGCAAATGTCTCCTCATAATCAATACCTTCTTCTTGGTTATAACCTTGTGCTACAAGTTGTGCTTTGTTTTGTATGACTTTGCCACTTTCATCCAATTTGTTTCGAAAGATCCATTTCGTGCCAATAACTTATTGATGCTTTGGTCTTGAAGTAAGAGTCCATACCTTGTTTCTCTCAAATTCATTTAATTCATTTTGCATGGCAATGATCCAGTCTGGTTCTTGAAGAGCTTGAATGTAGTTCTTTGGCTCGACAAGTGATACAAAAACGGAGAAAGCACATAGATTATTCACTTTAGATCTAGTTTGAACTCCAACATTTGGATCTGAGATCACATTCTCTTGTGGATGATACGAGGAGTGTTGAACTTTTCTTCTTTGGACAAATAAAGTAGATCCAGAAGGTTGAGCTGCATATGTTTGACTAGATTCAGGTATCATTTGTATATTACCTGTTGTTCCAATCTCAAGGCCTTGAAGTTGAGTTTTAAGCCCTTGAAGTGGAGTTTTGTTATCACAGTTTCCAGTTTCAAGGTCTTGAAGGTGTGTTTCAAGGTCCTGAGGGTTTTCTTTGGTATCTTGAATCTTTTCCTGCATACTCTTGTCTTGATCTTTAGGATCTTCCTCTTCATCCGAAATGTGATCTTCTCTTTGATTCAGATTTAAATATGCAAAACTCTCACTCAAAGTACCATCATCGCTTTCATCAAAAATCATATGAATGCTTTCCTCAACAACTTTGGTACGTTTGTGATAGGTGATGGAATCACTATCATCTAAGATAGTTTTTAGAGTCTTTTTATTGCACTTGTGTCGGTTTATGCTACTAACTCCTTGGTCCAGAAGAAGAAGAAGACTAAAAGAAGCTAAGGAAGGAGTTATAAGCTCTTAGGAGTGAAGATCGTTCACAAAGCAAAGCTTCTGTTGCCCCACCGCCCCAGCGGAGCCTTGTCACCGCCCCTGTGGGTGACGTCTTACTCCGGAGCGCTCCCTGCGCCTTCCCCAGTGCCAGACATAAAGTGTGTCACCTCCCCAGCGCCACTCCTTGGCGCCCCTGCGGTGACTTGCCCTGAAGAAACGAAGACTAGCGCCCCTGCACCTTCCACTGCGCCTCAGCCTGGGAGCTGGAAGATGAAGAGGATGTGTCACCGCCCCTGCGTTGACATAGGGACGCCCCGGCGGCTTGGCATCAGAAAAGACAGGAAGCTGAAAGGTCATACGTTTGAAGAGCATTGAAGATCCGCCCCTGCGGGATTGCCTAGCCGCCCCGGCGGCCATGAAGAAGATCGAGCGTTTTTGCCTAAACCGCCCATGCGGTTCCTAAAGGCCGCCCCTGTGGTTTAAAGTCATAAGCTTTACTCCGACTGTTTACACCACTTTTATGGCATTCACGGTGGTTGTTTTGGGCCGGCCATTTACTCCTAATTAGTGTCTTTTGTAGTATAAATAGTCCTTGGCTGATTGTTAGAAGGAGCCATGCTTTTCCACATAAAATCCATTTTAGAATTAAGTCTTCCATTGTAATGAGTTGCTAACTCCCTTGCTACATTGGGTTGTTTTGAAGCTGCGTTGTTACTTTGGTTGTAAGTTTTCTTTAATATAAAGTTTTCATTCAATAATGCTTTGTGTTTCCTTGATCTCCATTGACTAATTGCATGCTTTTACTATTACTTGAGATTGATCACCTTAGGTCCTAAAGTGCATGCAAATAACTAGGATTAATAGGTTCCGGGTTCGGGTCTTTAATCTAGTAGTAAACTTTAAGTAATAACGGGTTGTGATTACTTAAAGAAAAGGAACACAAATATAAAGATAAGCTTAACGGTTTTAATCTTTTCTTTATATCCCTTAGTCTTTGTTTGAAAGCTAACTTGTTATTTTGTTCTTGTAGGTTTATGGAACATTAACCTGTTAAGTTGTGTTGATGCCGGTTGGCTCAACACATATATATGATCGAGACGGGAGATTACTTGAAAACTTGAAAAAGGAACTCACCAAAGTAGCAATTGCATGCTTAGAATCAAACTAGTGTAGATCCACCCATCATTGTCTTACTTGTCGCATTAATCGTTTTTCCTAAGTTTTTGTGTGCATCAATTCAACCAAACCCCCCCCCCCCTTGTTACTTGTTACCATAATCGATAATTGCATCTAATAAATTACCTTAACTCTCTTAGTGCTACTAACTCTGGCTTTGCTTCTTTTGATCCAGAAATTGAGAGGACGCACATCCGGCAACAAAGACAACAACAACTTCAACAAGAGATGGCTGACCGTACACTTCGTCAACTCACGCAGCCCACCTTGGATCAAAACCCCCTTTGCGGTCACTATACCGGCATTAGGGGAAGGAGTCAATTTTGAGCTCAAGCCGGGTCTTATTCACTTGCTTCCATCATTTCATGGGCTAAGTGGTGAAGACCCCATCAAACACCTTGGGTAGTTCCATACCGTGTGTATGATCATGAAGCCTGCCAACATTACTGAAGAACAAATCAAGATGAGGGCATTCGGCTTCACACTTAAAGATTTCGTGGATGATTGGTATCACCACCTTCCATCCGGGAACATCGACACTTGGGAAAACCTTCACAAGGCATTTTTGGAGAAATACTTCCCAGCCAAGAAGGCAAACAACTTGAAGAAAGCTATAAGCAACATCGAGCAAGAGGCGAACGAAACTCTCTACGAGTACTTTGAAAGGTTTGCACGCCTCCGATCCAGCTGTCCTTTTCATGGATATTCAACTCAAGATCTAGTCTTGTACTTGTACAATGGCTTGCTAGACAATGAAAGGAGGATCGTCGATGCGGCTTGCGGAGGTAATATTCTTAACTCTACTCCTGACCTTGCTTTGGAAAAGATACAGGAACTAGCGGAAGGAACTCGGAATTTCGGAAGGACCCCGTTCAAGAAAGGAGTTCACGCTGTGAGTTTTGGGAAGAGTGAGATTTCCACCGAGCTCGCGGAGCTGAAGGAAATGGTGAAGAGGCTAACACTTATGGGAACCCCACAGCAGCTAAAAGCTTGTGGAGTGTGTGCTGACCCATATCATCCAACGGACATGTATCCACAAGTCCAGGATGACGATGCTGAGGTGAACGCAATGGGTTACGGACAACCACAACAGCAAAGGCCTAGGAACGATCCCTATGCTCAGAATTTCATGTCAAACTGGCGTGACCAACAGAACTTTCGTTGGAGGGATCAACAAAACCAACAATAGCAGCCCCATCAAGGTAAGTATCAATCAAGTGAAGATATGTTGCAGGTTTTGACTAAACACTTTGCTACTCATGTCCAAACAACAGAATCCAGCATCAAGAACCTTGAAAAATAGGTTGGTCAAATGGAGGAAGCCATTTCAAGGACCGAATCAAGACTTTCCGGAGGATTGCCTTCCCAGACGTTTGTAAGCCCCAAGGAGAATGTTAGTGCCTTAACATTAAGGAGTGGGAAGAAAATTCACCAAAAACCATCAAAAGAACCACAAAGCAAACCTTATGTCGATTTTACCGCACCCACAGCAGCACCTGCGGCTGCAACTACGCCGAGCACAGAGCAAACACCGCCCCTGCGGCTGGATGTCCCCGCCCCTGCGGTGACAGCCCTTGAGCCGCCCCTGCGCGTACAAGCTGACGCCCCTGCGGAAAACTCAACAGAAGGTTCTGCTAAGAAGGATAGTTACATCCGGCCTAACTTTTCACCGCTGTACTCTGAGAAACCACCAGCTCCTTTTCCTGATGGTTTGAAGGAGAGAAGAATCATTGAGGGCAAGGACCTCTTTGATACTTTCTCCAAATACGAGGTAAACATTCCCCTCCTTAAGTTGGTGAAAAGTATTCCTAAGTATGCTCGTTTTTTGAAGGAACTTTGCACTATCAAGAGGAATCAGAAGCTGAAGGGGAAACAAAAAGTGCAAGTAAGTGAGCATGTGTCGGCTGTTTTCCAACGGAGAATGCCCAATAAGTGCAGCGATCCGGGCATGGTAAGTATTCCTTGTGTTATAGGGGAAACCCGCTTTGACAAAGCAATGCTTGATCTCGGTGCTTCTATCAATGTTTTACAATATTCAATTTACAAGTCACTTGGCCTTGGGCCATTAATGGAAACTAGAATTGTAGTACAACTTGTTGATAGATCTAATGTGTACCCGAAAGGGATAATTGAAGATGTATTAGTAATGGTAGACAACCTAATATTTCTTGCTGATTTCTTTGTAATGGATATGGAAAATGATTCACATGTTGCACCCATTCTGTTAGGTAGGCCATTTTTGAAAACTGCTAGGACTAAAATTAATTATGTTAGTGGCAAATTGACCATGGAGTTTGATGGAGAAGTAGTGGAAATTGACATCTATGATGCAATGAGATTTCCTAGTGATGATCATTCTTTATGTGCTATTGACATTGTTGAACCTTTTGTGCAAGATATTTTTGATAACTCTGACGTTGATGAATTGAAAAATGTGATTGAACATGACATTGATGGTTTCAAGTTAGATTAGATATTAACATTCATCATGAAAGAGGTCCTAGCCCAATTAGATAGGCATAAAAGGCTACCTATCTCCAATTTGGCCATTGGGCCCACTTTACTAATCCCAAGCGAGAAGCTTGTCCCGTCTATAGTGCAGGCACCTGAAATAGAATTAAAGGACCTCCCATCACACCTCAAGTACGTCTTCCTTGGAGAACACAATACCTTGCCGGTGATCATCTCCAACAAGTTGACTACCGGTCAAAAAGAAAAAATGGCGAAGGTACTAAAAGAGCACAAGACGGCCTTTGGATGGACCATTGCGGACATCAAAGGGATAATCCCTTCCATTTTCATGCATAGGATCTTACTTGAGGATGAAGCCAAAACCTCTAGGCAACCTCAACGGAGGTTGAATCCGCCAATGATGGATGTGGTCAAAAAGGAAGTGTTAAACCTCCTCCAAGCGGATATGATCTTCCCTATCTCGGACATCACTTGGGTTAGTCCAACCCAAGTAGTTCCAAAGAAGGGAGGCATTACCATGGTGGAAAATCAACATGGAGAGATGGTCCCAAGCAAAACACAAACCGGATGGAGAGTTTGCATTGACTACCGCAAGCTCAACAAGGTAACACGAAAAGACCATTTCCCATTACCTTTTATTGATCAAATGTTGGAACGTCTTGCAGGTCATCAGTACTACTGTTTCCTGGATGGATATTCTGGCTATTTCCAAATAGCCATCGCACCAGAAGATCAAGAAAAGACGACGTTCGCTTGCCCATTTGGCACTTTTGCATACCGCAGAATGCCATTTGGACTTTGCAACGCACCCGGCACTTTCCAACGGTTCATGATAAGTATTTTCTCCGAATACATAGAAAAGTTCATTGAAGTCTTCATGGATGATTTTACCGTCCATGGAGACAGTTTTGACGCATGTTTAGGACATTTGAAACTTGTTCTTGAAAAATGTGTTGAAACCAATTTGATTCTTAATTCGGAAAAATGTCATTTCATGGTCGAACAAGGAATTGTGCCAGGACATGTAATATCCTCAAAAGGGATAGAGGTAGATAGGGCAAAGGTTGATGTAATTCAAAATTTACCTTATCCTACTAATGTTCGGAAAATCCGATCTTTTCTTGGCCATGCAGGTTTCTATCGACGTTTCATCAAAGATTTTTCAAAGATCTCGGCACCCCTATGTGAATTGCTCAAGAAAGACGTCACCTTCATAGTGGATGAGGATTGCAAGAAAGCTTTCGACACTTTGAAGGCATGTCTTACCACCACACCAATCATAGGTTCTCCGCATTGGGAGAAACCTTTCGAAATCATGTGTGACGCCAGTGATTACGCCGTTGGAGCCGTCTTAGGACAGAAAGACGGACGGGCTTCTCATGTGATCCATTATGCGTCTATGACACTCAATGGAGCGCAAAGGAATTACTCCACCACCGAGAAGGAAATGTTGGCGATGGTTTTTGCCCTTGAGAAATTCAGGCAGTACCTACTTGGGGTAAAGGTAATTATCTTCACTGACCATGCAGCTCTTAGGTACCTCATGGCAAAGAAGGAAGCAAAGCCACGGTTGATTCGATGGGTGCTCCTTCTAAGTGAGTTTAACCTAGAGATACGGGACAAGAAGGGAGCCGAGAACCTGGTGGCCGATCATTTGAGCCGGTTGGTGAAAGAAGAGGAGGGCCCAGGAAAAAGAAGGGAGATAGCTGGAAGCTTTCCAGATGATACATTTTACACAACCCTCTGTTGTGTAACCTCCCCCGCGTCTCACACCAGCCGCCCCTGCGGCTCAGTCTAGGCGCCCCTGCGGAATCGTCGACAGAGGTTTGTCTTAAGCTCCAATCTTTTAAACCTTGGTTTGCTGACATTGTGAACTTCATTGTCAGGAAAGAATACCCTCCAGACTTTACAAAAGCACAACGAGAGAAGGTAAAAGCAGAAGCTCGACACTACGTTTGGGACGATCCTTACCTTTGGAAGCATTGTAGTGGCCAAGTGATCCGACGTTGCATTCCAGACAATGAGGTACAATCCGTCCTAACTTTCTGTCATTTTGAAGCATGTGGGGGGCACTCTGGGGCAAACAAAACCGCAAGAAAAGTTTTGGATGCCGGTTTTTTTTGGCCACACATTTTTCGAGACGCTTTTGCGTTTTGCAAAGTGTGTGATAAATGCCAAAGGGTAGGAAACCTTTCAAGCAGACATGATATGCCTCAATCCTCTCTTATATTTTGTGAAATATTTGACGTTTGGGGAATCGATTTCATGGGACCGTTTCCTACTTCATTTGGGAACACATATATTTTGCTTGTGGTGGACTATGTTTCCAAGTGGGTGGAAGCAAAGGCCACCAAAACTGATGATTCAAAAGTAGTTGCAGCTTTTCTCTAGGAAAATATCTTTGCAAGATTTGGAATTCCAAAAGCCTTAATCAGTGATAGAGGTACCCATTTCTGCAACAAGACGATCACGGCTCTCCTTAAGAAGTACCACATCCACCAAAGAGTATCAACAACTTATCATCCACAAACAAACGGCCAAGCTGAGGTATCCAACCGGGAAATAAAGACCATCCTTAAAAAGACAGTTTCTCCCGGACGGAAGGATTGGAGTGCAAGGCTAAATGACGCCCTATGGGAATATCGGACAGCCTACAAAACTCCCATCGGGATGTCTCCTTTTAGGCTCGTGTTTGGGAAAGCTTGTCACCTACCGGTGGAGCTAGAGCACAAGGCTTGGTGGGCGGTAAAAAAGTGCAACATGAACATAGAAGAAGTGGGAGAATTCCGGAAGCTCCAATTGCAAGAGTTGGAGGAATTGAGGCAAGATGCATATGACCATGCTACCACATACAAAGAAAAGACCAAAGCATGGCATGATCGAAACATTCTCCGGAAAGGACTTCAAGGTAGGTAATAAGGTACTTCTCTTTCAGTCACGTTTGAAACTCTTTACAGGTAAGCTGCGTTCGAGATGGACAGGGCCGTTCATAGTAGCCGAAGTATACCCTCATGGAGTTGTGGATCTCTATGATCCCCAAACGCACAAGGTGTTCAAGGTAAACGGACAAAGGCTAAAGCTTTACCTTGAAGGAGTCAAGAACGATCCGATTGACGAGATGGTGCTGGAGGAAGCACAGTCAGAGAAGTAGAGATCTTACGTCGAGCCACCGACGTAAAACAAAGGCGCTTCTCGGGAGGCAACCCGAAGGAATAAGAAGAGGAGCCTCTGTCAAGAAACCGCCCCTGCGGCTCTGTATCACCGCCCTTGCGGTGACACCCATGCCCAGTGCCGCCCCCGGTGCTGGGCCTGCGCCTACGACATGTTTGTCACCGCCCCGGCGCTGACACCCCTACGCCCCTACGGCGGCCATCCTTGACACACATACTCGGCGCCGCCCCCGGTGCTGAGCCTGCATGACCACTCTCCCTTGTCACCACCCCCGCGGCGACAAGCTCCCACCCCTGCGGTTTTACCCAGAAAAGAAAAAAAAGGGGGATCTCGAAAAATATGCCTACACCTACCACACCCCATCCACCCTCCTTCTTCACCAAACACACAAACCATACTCCCTCACACCACACTCACGCTCCTGCGCCCTTTGCTCACCAACCACCTCTTCGACGCCCCTGCGCCGCCTCCGACAACCGGCCACCAAACGCGACGCCCTTGCGCCACCCTCTCCAACTACCTCCTTGCTCTCTCACACTCCTACAACCTTCACCCTCACTCACTTCAAACATTCCAACCCTTGCTACACCGTCGGCGACGACTAAACCACCAAGACAGTAACCGGAGCGGCCTCAACAACACCAATTCCATCACTCCCCAGAAATCGCCTCTGCACTTCTCCCGCACCCGCGCCTGCAAGCACCCGCACCTGCGCCTTACCGCCCCTGCGCCTACTTCAGCCGCCCCTGCGGAAAAGACATCAGAAAGGTCGATTTCTTTTCCCTGTTTTGACATTACTAATCTGTTGCTTCAATCATCTTCAAGAATGGAAGAACCAAGGGAATACAAGATGTCCAAAGTAGAGAGGGAGCGTTACAGGATTGTGCAGAATCGAGTTGTGTATGCAACTCGGTTTTTGCATATTCCTACCTTGGAGAAGCTTAGCATGCTAGAGAGAATGCAATCATTTTTGGCGAATGCTGGGCTCGGAGATTTCCTACAGAGGAGTGCTCTAACATACCCCGAGCTCAGCAGACAGTTCATCTCCACATTCACAATGGAGAAGGAAGACCATGTGTGTATCGGCCTCACCTTCAAGTTCAACAAGGTGAAATACACACTTGATTACAACGATCTACAGGAGGCTTTCGGGGTGACTCTAAACCCCTCTGCAAACTGGTGGGATCCAGTCCCGACCCTAGACCTGTCTGAGTTCTGGCAGGCAGCTATCGGGTCAGAGTTCCATGTTGGGGGTGAGTACTCCAATAAACTCACTCACCCTAGCTTGAGGCTCATCTCCAAGATCCTCATGAGTGTCTTCTGTGGACACAAAGAGGAAAACAAGGTCGCCCTCAAGGACCTCCCTCTACTCTACTCCTGCCTTCCGATGAGCGAGAAGGTGATGGATTGGTCGTACCTCTTCCTTGCCGCTTTGAAGCGGATTAGGAGGAACGAGCCGAGGGACATTGTCGGCGGTGGGGTGATCTCCTTGATCGCCTCACAAGTGATGGACCTTTCCGAGCTAGAGGACGGGCTGGAGGCTCCTCTTTACACTGAGGGGATGCTCAGGAGGTGCAAGCTCCTCCGGCGGGACGGGGAGAACCTATTTTGGATCTCCCTTGCAGATGGGAGCCACCTCACCTACCTACCTCGGCCTTTACCATTAGAGGATGAGCTCTCCGAGCTCTACATTCCAGCAGATCCCTTCGTGCCGAGGCAGCCGCTAGTGGCCATTGTGGAGAGGCATGCTGCCAGCTCCAGCCAGGCTCATCAGGAGGAGCACCTGCCCATCCCAGATGACGAGAAGATGCCCACTACGGCACTAGATGAGGATCCGGCCCTTGCGAGCCTTTAGGCTCAGATGGTGGCTATGACCACCCAGCACCGGACATGGCAGTCCGATTACCAGCGGACTATGTTGGAGCAGCAGCAAAGCTGGAAGACCAGCTTTACCACCTCCATGACCTCCCATTTTGACCAGCGGCAGGAGGCTTGGCAGGCGGCCCAGCAGCAGCTGATGGAGGCTCAGCAGCTGGCTTGGCAAGCCAGCTTTGAGACCTCTTTTGGTCGTCGGATGACAGCTCAGCAAGACCGCATAGATGACATCTACCGCCGGCAGGAGCACTTCTTCCGCCATTTTCCTTACCCACCGGAGGAGGGTCCAAGTGGTCCATCCGGACCATCCCATTGAGGGGTACATTTCTTTCCCTTTTCCCGCATTTATCTTTGCCTCGTTTCCACTTTGAGGACAAAGTGTACTTCAAGTATGGGGGAGGGACATATCATTGCTTGTAAAGTTTCATTGAGTTGTTTTTTTTGAGTTTGTTTTGCATTTGAGTCATAAGTTTTAAAATTCCGCAATTCATTCAGTAAAAAAAAAGAAAAGGCATGAAAAATCCTTGGATAAACCGAAAGCCCGAAAGGGCGGTTTAGGCAAAAAGAAGGTAGTCCGACCAACCTTAGGTTGGTGCAAAATTGGACTTGAGGGATGTGAGTTAAGTGAGAACATCAAAGAAAAGAAGAAGAGTGGCAAGGTAAAAATCCGAAAGGGCGCCTTGGCAAAATGAGCGACACCGAGTGTAGGTTTCCCTCCCGGCGTTTGGCGACATAAGAAGGGGAGTCATAAGGAGGTTGTCCGGGTAGGTCACTCTTGGAGCAATAAGGATGGTAGTATTTCTCTCTTTTTCTCACATTTCCTCTCTTCTCCTTCTTTCTTTCTTGGCTTTTCTCTTGTTTTCATTGTCTTTTCTGCTTGCCCCATGCTTCCTGAGGCCTTTGAGTCTAGTTGCTGTCATTTGCTTTACTCGGGACGAGTAAAAGGTCTAAGTATGGGGAGTTTGATAGGTGATGGAATCACTATTATCTAGGATAGTTTTTAGAGTCTTTTTATTGCATTTGTGTCGGTTTATGCTACTAACTCCTTGGTCCAGAAGAAGAAGACTAAAAGAAGCTAAGGAAGGAGTTATAAGCACTTAGAAGTGAAGATCGTTCACGAAGCAAAGCTTCTGTAGCCCCACCGCCCCTGCAGAGCCTTGTCACCGCCCCTGCGGGTGACGCCTTACTCCGGAGCGCTCCATGCGCCTTCGCCAGCGCCAGAAATAAGGTGTGTCACTGCCCCCAACGCCACTCCTTGGCGCCCCTGCGGTGACTTGCCCAGAAGAAACGAAGACCAGCGCCCCTGCGCCTTCCACTGCGCCTCAACCTGGGAGCTGCAAGATGAAGAGGATGTGTCACCGCCCGTGCGTTGACATAGGGACGCCCCGGCGGCTTGGCATCAGAAACGACAGGAAGCTGAAAGGTCAGACGTTTGAAGAGCATTGAAGATCCGCCCCTGCGGGATTGCCTAGCCGCCCCGGCGGCCATGAAGAAGATCGAGCGTTTTTGCCTAAACCGCCCCTGCAGTTCCTAAAGGCCGCCCTTGCGGTTTAACGTCAGAAGCTTTACTCCGGCTGTTTACACAACCTTTATGGCATTAAAGGTGGCTGTTTTGGGCCGGCCATTTACTCCTAATTAGTGTCTTTTGTAGTATAAATAGTCTTTGGCTGATTGTTAGAAGGAGCCATGCTTTTCGACATAAAATTCATTTTAGAATTAAGTCTTCCATTGTAATGAGTTGTTAACTCCCTTGCTACATTGGGTTGTTTTGAAGCTGCGTTGTTACTTTGGTTGTAAGTTTTCTTTAATATAAAGTTTTCATTCAGTAATGCTTTGTGTTTCCTTGATCTCCATTGACTAATTGCATGCTTTAACTATTACTTGATATTGATCACCTTAGGTCCTAAAGTGCATGCAAATAACTAGGATTAATAGGTTCCGGGTTCGGGTCTTGTTCGCTCCAAGCGGTGTGTGCAAGCTTTAAATTTATAACCCTAGACTTAAGCTTAAAACAAGGATGCGAACCCGCAGTGTACGGGTCAATCGTAGTAAAAGCAAGAAAATTCCAGGGGTCGATCACAGGGACTCGGTGAAACAGAGTCAATACGGTGTGCTAATGTCAATACTAACCACAAGAGCAATTTAACACAATCAAAGATGAATAAGGAGTCAATTAAGCAAACATGCAATTCTAGGGATTAAAGCATCAAGTTGTGGTTCCAACTCAAGATCTATAGATAAGCGGACAAAGCCGAGATTTTTGCGTGGGGAAGGTGTTGCTAAAGTGGAGTAGATCACCGGGTAAGTCTCACTACACACTAATCCTAAACCGTAACTCCTATTACCGGGTAAGTCTCAAGGAATCAAGATAAAGAATTATAACCTCAAACTAACATACCATCTAAGGGAATAGAATCAACCTTTACCGGGTAAGTCTCAGGCTAACTCACAAAAATGGGATGGAAGCACACTCATACCCCAATAAAGGATAAACCTTTATTACCTACACTTATGATCGTTAATACACAAACTAAGGAATTACCGGGTAAGTCTCATCCTAAGCTTGCATTGAACCAGGAAGGTGTAATAAGAATAGGATTTAGCAAACTCTAACACTTAACTTTCTGTTTTAGGTCGGATAAGTCACCTCGGTCAGAAGAATTCCACCCCGGCCGAGATGTTCATCAACCGAACGAGATGCTTAGGGTTAAGGTTAAAAGACTCGAACTTTCAGGATCCTACTGGAATCTAAGATTATTCTATCATTGTTTTTCCCACAACCTTCAACTAATCACCCTAGAATTACACAAGGAAATTAGCCACTCATCATCATAATGAAAGTATTAAAATATATGGGAAGAAGGTGAATATTTGAACAAAGAAGAATTTAATGAAAGACTTCAATAACTGAATCAAATATCACAACAAAGCGTTCCTTGGATAATAATCCAAAAAGACAAGACAACAATTGAGGGAATTGAAGACAATCTTACAAAACCCTTCAAAAAGCTATAAAAGCTATGGTCTTCAATCTTCCTTCAACCTTCAAAAAGGTTCTTCGAAAACTCCCAAATTGGAGTATGCTGCGGCTGCTGCGTGTGTAAACCCTGATCGACGGTATAGCGTGATGTCCAACTGTAAGCGGATGCCGGAATTATGGGAAATCCGACCCTTTTGATAGGAAAATAACCCTCCAAAGATAATAAATCTTAAGAAGATATTATCCCATAAATATAGGTAAAATATATATTCTGCATATTTCCTTCCTTCCAGAAGCCCAGCCCAAAAATATAAGATCACTTTCCAAATTTAAAAGATCTCTTCCAAGAATAAAATATTCTCGCCGCGTCCTAGGTGTTCGCCTCGGTCGAGTCGGCGTCCCTGGATCACCTCGGTCGAGGTGAATCAATGGTCAACCGAGGTGACTCACAATCAGAATGTGAAATTTCTCAAAACTGGTCCAAAGTGAATCTTCAATCCATGGCTATGCTCCCTGGATGTAGCTCCAAATGACTCATGACTCCTTTTGCTCCTTTTTGATGCAAAACGTACCATATTACCTGCAATTACAACGAAACTAGGTGTAGACCTCGATTCTCGCAAAGGTAGATGAAATGGTAGTAAAATCACATAATGTACATACAAACATGCAGATTATGAAAGATAAAACGTCCTAACAAACCCCAAAAACTAGACTATAATTCATGCTATCAAAATACCCCATACTTGGCCCTTGCTTGTCCCCAAGCAAGTTCCTCACATAGAAGACAAGATAGAATGGATTATAAGTCAAGAAAATCAATGAAAAAGTTTTTCAAAAATATTTTATGGTGTGCAACTATCATAGATCACTCTAAGAGTGTACTTCCTGGAATTAAAAACTCAATATGATCAAAACATTTTATAATTATAAGAAAGTTGTTCATCTTTGCATAAAATCATAGAATGCATAATAAATCATAATTATCAAAATTAATCATGTATAATCCAGTTTAAACCGCTAAGTCAATCAACAAGCTCAAGGTCTCAAGGGCTTCCCAAAAGAAAAGTCAAGAAACGTGTAGGGTAGGGATGTATGTAAGGTAATGTGGTGCTAGAATCCGGGAAAAGGATGAACTTCACTTTCACTTCGACTTGCAACATCTTCCACCAATAAGCTTTGCTTATCTCACACTTTTTCTTTTTTACTTTACTTTTTGGGATGCATGGACAGAGGTGCACAATAACCGAAGCCTAGGAAATCAGCAATCATCAATTTCTTGAGATGCATCAAACCCTTGATGCACATACCATGACCCGTTAGGAATATCGCTCAATCCGACTTTGGCAAGACACAAACACCCGGCTATGTGAATGGTGCCGAGTTACTCATCTTCATGATTGACTTCCCCAAACCTAAAATTACCTTCTAACACTTCACTTCCAGCCCACTCTTCAACTTTAACTTGCTTTCACCACTTGCTTGCTTCCTAATTCCCGGATAGGTAAAGGGAGGCAAAATGTATATGAGGGGCTAAGCATGATCAAGAAGAAGAAGAAGAAGAATGAATTGCCTTGGTCTTTCCAAGAAGAAAGTGAGAGAACTTATCCTGCGGTGTCAACCGTCAAATTCAACATAATTTGGATAAAAACAAAGTATTAAACATGCCAATAATTTCAAACAAAGCATTTAGCAACTTAAACATATTATAAAACCTTTCAAACACATAAAGAATTTAAAAACAGTAGGTAAACAAAATCTTCACTGAGATCATATCCAAATAAGTAGCACAAAATCGTTTTCGAAAACTTTCTGTTACGCCACCTCGGTCGAGATGTTCTTGGTTCAACCGAGGTGAAACACCTCGTTTCGCCAGAATCTCCCCGGTCGAGATCAAAAAAATTTTTATTTTATTTTTTTTTTTTAAAACCAATTTTTTTTCGGTTCGGTTTCGACGTTTTTCTCAATCAAATAACCTGTAGGTATGCATGTAATATCAGATAATCATATAAAGGCAAATGAAGCATAAATATGAAAATATCCGATAAATAATACATCATAAGTCAAATAAGTCAGATAATACATCAACTACCCCATACTTGAGACACATTGTCCCAGTGGGTATAATAAAAAGTCTAAACAAAAGAGAACTCACCGGATGAAAGCCGAACTGCATAAAAATATAATAATAAAACCCTGCAGCTCCTCAGTAGTCCTGATCCGGCGGTGGTGGTGGTGGTACGTAAGGATGCTGGCTCGGATCAAACGGATAGCCCATAGTCTGCTGGAACTGTAGCTCCATCATCCTACGCTGATAGTGCTGCCCCTCCAACATCTGCTGAGTCCAGCTGTCAAGGTGTCGGTGCTGGGCGGCAAATCTCTCATGCATGTCCACTGTAAGGGCAGCATATGAGTCTATCATCTGATCTGTCAAGTCGTCGATCCGACGATGAGCCTCTGCATCTCTATGACGGCGTGTCCGACGCCTAGCAGATCTAGCAGGAGGTGCAGCAAGTGCAGGCTCAGTATCCTCCTCATCATCTAAGTCTATAATGGGTGGCGCGCTTGTCCCAGCTGTATCTGTCCCTGTGTCCATCGGGACGCCACCCTCTCTCTCATCTACTGTCTCGTCATCATCGTCATCCTCATCCTCAGCCTCCTCCGCAGCTGCAGCAGGGGCAGCTGCTGCCTCTCTGTGATCCTCTATCAGTGTATCCCAAGCCGTCTGCCAGAAATGCGGATCAAAGACTGTGAACTGCGCAGACCAGCGGATGCCCTGAGGTGCAGTCCGCTCCCAAGGCATGGCGACGTATGGAGTGGTCAACCCACGGGGAACTAGAATCCTCCGTGTGATCATCTCCTGCAATCCCAGCGGCTTCGGAGCCGCCGCCAACGTGCAAACGCTGAGGTCCATCCCGTGGTAGGTAGCGATGTGGGTGACTAGACCTCCGCAGCATATGTCTCCCTTCGCCTTGGCTTTGATCTTGTGCAGATCCTCTGCCAAGAGCAAGCCAAAGTCCGGGAAACCTCCTGTAACCATGCAGTAAAGCGAAAAGAGCTCCCCCTGTCGGACCTTCTGGGGCGTCTCAGTACGCGCCAAAAGCGTCTCGCTGAAAATCCTGTGAGCAAGTCTGAAAGCCGGATGAAAGATGACCTTCTCCTTGGAATCTCCAGGGCGCCATCTGTCTGCGTGCTCAGTAATGTGGGCTATCTGTCCCCAGAACTCCCTAGCTACGGATCGGGAGGGGAAGTCAACAGCTGTGGGGTCGGGAAAGCCAAAAATCTCTCTCCATATCTCTAAAGGAACTATGAAGTTCCGGTTCATCAACCGGTACTTCACAGAACGGTCTGTGGGGAGGTAGGAGAAGGAGCTAACAAACTCGAGTGTCGGCTCTAGGTAGGCTGGGGCTCGGATCTCAGTAAACTGATCCAGCCCGACAGTAGCTATCATCCTCCTAAGGTCAGCATCTAACCCTAGGCAGTCAAAAGCTGACACATCCAGAAATCGTGGTGCGATGACTGGACGGCCAGCTATCCTCTCATAGTCTACCCGGCATCTCTCGTGGATAACCGGGCGGTAGGGACGGGATGAGGAAGGAGAAGGGGAAGGGGAGGATCTATCTCTAAGAGCTAAACGACGATCTGTACTCATTTTTTTTTTTTAAACACACTGTCAGACTACCTCGGTCGGCTGACAAACTCCAAGAATCACCTCGACCGAGGTGCAGAACGACTGGACCGAGGCGAAGGCAGTGCGATTTCAACTCTCAAAAATCCAGTTCTTTTCCCCCAAAAATCACTACCGATGCTTCCTAAGGGGTACTTAAAGGTTTCCTCAACAGAATCAAGGGCAGCCAAAGCCCAAATATCAGTAAACGAACGAGTTTAGGTTTTCGAACGTTTTTACCTCGTTTCGGTCGAAACGCTCAAATTTCTTGCAGATCTGTAGTTGCAATCGACTCCTCTATCCTTCAATCTCGGTTTGGAAGCAGAAATTGTTGAAAACGAGCAAGGAACGAGGTGAGCGAGGTGCTTCTGTCCGCCGCGGTCGAGGAGGGTAAAAAAAATAGTGAAAATGTAATTTCCCCCTTTTATACTGTTACTGGATCTGCTGTCACCTCGGTCGAGATGGTCTCGACTAGACCGAGGTGGTATGGACCGAGGCGGTTCTGCAGAAACCCTAGTCGCCTCGGTTGCTTCAAGAATCAACTCGGTCGAGGTGCTCTGACAGTGACCGAGGTGCTTCTGTCTTCTCAGAATCTCGAACTTCTTTCCTTCCAGATGTGCTTCTTCCTGTTATCTGTCCAGAGCGCCAAAAACAAAGCAAAGCAAAGCAAAAACAAAAACTATCTAAGCTAGACTAGAAAACGGGAAAGAAGAGCAATACCTCGGGTTGCCTCCCAAGAAGCGCTTGATTTAAGATCGCTAGCTGGACCATGATGCGTCTCAAAGGAGGTATATCAGTGCAACCTCCTCAACCGGTGTTTCCGGCTGGTACTTCTTAAGTCTATGACCGTTGACCTTGAAGCTTCCGCTAGTTTCGCCCCATATCTCAACTGCACCATGAGGGAAAACATGTTTCACAACATAAGGTCCGGTCCATCTAGATTTCAACTTACCTGGAAAAAGACGGAGGCGGGAGTTGAAGAGTAGAACTAAGTCTCCTTCGTTAAGCTCCTTTGGAATGATACGCTTGTCATGTCATCTCTTTGTCCTTTCCTTGTAGATTTTGGCATTCTCGTAAGCGTTCAAACGCAGCTCCTCCAGCTCGTTAAGTTCCAATAGTCGCTTTTCACCAGCTTCCTTGATGTCAAAGTTCAACCATTTGATAGCCCAATACGCCTTGTGCTCCAATTCAACGGGCAAATGGCAAGATTTCCCATATACCAAATTATAAGGGGTGGTGCCTATGGGAGTCTTGAATGCGGTCCTGTATGCCCAAAGAGCATCGTCCAATTTCATGGACCAATCCTTCCTCGTTCTAGAGACGGTCTTCTCCAAAATTTCTTTGATTTCTCTATTCGAGATTTCGACCTGTCCACTAGTTTGAGGGTGATAAGCGGTTGATACTTTGTGGGTTACCCCATACTTTGATAGAAGTGCTTTAAACTTCCGGTTGATGAAATGCGTCCCTCCATCGCTAATGATGATGCGTGGAGTTCCAAATCGTGGAAAGATAGTTCTATTCAAGAACTTCACAACCACCTTGGCGTCGTTAGTGGGAGAAGCAATGGCTTCAACCCATCTAGAGATGTAATCAACTGCAAGGAGAATGTAGAGGTTTCCTCCGGAGGATGGGAAAGGTCCCATGAAGTCAATCCCCCATACATCAAAGATTTCCACTTCTTGGATGTTATTAAGTGGCATCTCGTTCCTCCTTGATAAGTTCCCTGTTCTTTGGCATGCATCACAAGAAACAACAAAAGATTGTACGTCCTTAAACAATGTAGGCCAAAAGAAACCAGAACGCAATACCTTAGCGTATGTTTTATCGGTGCTAGCATGCCCCCCACAAGGAAGTGAATGACAATGCTTTATGACGCTATTAACTTCATCCTCCGGAATGCACCTTCAAAGCATCCCATCCGGTCCGCGCTTGAACATCAGCGGCTCATCCCAGTAGTAATGTCGCACTTCCTTGAAGAATTTCTTCTTTTGAGAGTACGTCAATCCGGGTGGTATTTCCTGGCAAACAAGATAATTCACAATATCAGCATACCAAGGACCTTTATTATCAGATAGTTGGTGGAGGGAATGGTCCGCCAACAGTGGGTGAATGTCAGAGAAAGGAGTAAGAAAATTGTTATTCTCGGCAATCTCAGTTGACATCGTCTCGCTGTCGACCTCGGTCGAGGCGCAAAGGCGTTGACCGAGGTGTTCTTCAGACGCCTCGCTCTGTCCAGAAAGTGCCTCGGTCGAGGTACTGCTACTGGAACCGAGACTGGAGATCTTCGTCTCCTGGACTAGCTTCTCAGTTATAGCTCCTGGATCCTCTTCCAGTGCCTTCAAGCTCCGTATATCTGCATCACAAGAAGCATCTATACCTTCCTCCATTAAACTGAAGCTAATAACTCTTTCGAGCGGGTCGTTAATAAGGATAGAGCTCACCAATTCCCTTGATTCTTCTTCATCGTAGATGTTGAAGATATCATCAGTTAGTTGCTCCCCTTTCATGGCTGCAAGTAGTGCGAACTCCACCTCATCGCCACCAACGTTGAATTTCAACTTGGCGTTCTTGCAATCCACGTTGCAACCCGAAGTTGCTAGAAATGGCCTCCCGAGAATGATAGGAACAGGATAATCTGCGGGAATGTCAAGTACGACAAAGTCTATAGGTAGATAGAAGTTACCTAACTTGACCGGAACGTCTTCCAAAATGCCCACGGGATGGGTGATGGAGCGATCCGCCATGTAAAGTCGAATCTTGACCGGCTTGGGCTCTCCAAGACCGATCTTAGTGCATAGCTCCAGCGGGATGATGCTCACGTTGGCTCCTAGATCACAAAGGGCTTCACAAGTGACATCCCCAACTTGAATGGGAATGCAAAATGAGCCGGGATCTCTCAATTTAGGTGGCATCTTCTCCTTCATGATTTTGATTAGCTCCGAAGACTTAGACGTCATCCTAACTTCACCAACATCCTCCAGCTTCCTCTTCCTTGATAAGATCTCTTTTAAGAACTTCCCATAGGCGGGCATACCTAAAATAGCATCAAGGAAAGGAATATTAATATGTAGCTTATTCATCAAGTCAAGAAACTTACCGAAGTGCTTGTCTAGATGTGCTCTGGCTCTGGATTGAGGGAATGGAAGTGGTGGCTTATATGCAGGGGGTGGAACATAAGTTTCTGTCGTTCCTCCCACTTTCTGTTGCACCGCCTCGGTTGGCATCTCGGTCGAGGTGTTCTTCGACTGGATCTGGACCGAGGTGGTCTGCGTCGAGCGAGGTACTGGATCAGCAGTTTTGAGTCCACTCCTCGTCGTTATGGCCATGCACTGGCCCTTAGGGTTAGTTTCCGTCTTTGCTGGAAGCTTCCCTGGATCTCTTGGCGCTTCATTCGCCCTATTAGCAAGTTGTTGTTCAAGGGATTTTTGGGCCCTCGAAAATGAAGTCATAGAATTCTCCATAGCGTTAAGCTTGATCAAGATTGCTTCCAGAACTGCGTCTTTCTTTTCTGGTTGAGACGAACTTGATCCTTGCCCTTGGCTTTTCAATGGAGTAGAAGAAGAAGAAGGAGAAGAGAGGAAAGGATTAGAGGAATCATTAGAGTTGGAGTTTGAATAATTGTTACCGTGGTTTTGATTATTCGCCCTCCAGTTGTTGCTATTGGATCCTCTGTTGTTGTTGTTGTAGTTGTTGTTTCGGAGTCCGTTGTTGTTGTTACGGTACCCGTTATTGTTGTTGTTGTTGTTCCTTTGCCCTTGCTCTTCCTTCTTAGTTTGAGCCATCAAGAGCTCCTTCAATTGCTTCACGTCATTCTTCAATGATGTGAGTTGATTGTTGTTGGGTTGAGTCTCTTGAAAGTTGACTCGTTTTACTCCACCTTCGGCTCCTTGGTGGGTATACTTCTCCATGTGCAAGGCTTGCTTCTCAATGAAGTCCCATGCATCATCAATCGCCATGTCCATGAAGGTACCGGCGGAGAGTAGTTGGAGATTGAACTGGGTGCTTCCGTCCAGCCCTTTGACCCAGCCTTCAGACTTAGACATGATTAATTTTGATAGCATGAATTATAGTCTATATTTTGAGGTTTGTTTGGACGTTTTATCTTTCATAATCTGCATGTTTGTATGTACATTATGTGATTTTACTACCATTTCATCTACCTTTGCGAAAATCGAGGTCTACACCTAGTTTCGTTGTAATTGCAGGTAATATGCTACGTTTTGCATCAAAAAGGAACAAAAGGAGTCATGAGTCATTTGGAGCTACATCCAGGAAGCATAGCCATGAATTAAGGATTTACTTTGGACCAGTTTTGAGAGATTCTACATTCAGTTGTGAGTCACCTCGGTTGACCAGAGATTCATCTCGACCGAGGTAATCCAGAGACGCCGACTCGACCGAGGCGAACACCTAGGACGCGGCGAGAATATTTTATTTTTGGGCTTGGCTTCTGGAAGGAAGGAGATATGCAGAATCATATATTTTACCTATATTTATGGGATAATATCTTTCTAAGATTTCTTATCTTTGGAGGGTTATTTTTCCTATAAAAAGGGTTGGATTTTCCACAAATCCGATCGTGCTTAGAGCCCGCAAACATCCGCTATCAGCGCAGCACCCGCATACTCCAATTGGGGAGAGAGTTGAAGAACCTTTTTGAAGGTTGAAGGAAGATTGAAGTCCATAGCTTTTATAGCTTTTATTGAAGGGTTTTGTAAGATTGTCTTCAATTCCCTCAATTGTTGTCTTGTCTTGTTGGATTATTATCCAAGGAACGCTTTTGTGTGATATTTGATTCAGTTATTGAAGTCTTTTCATTAAATTCTTCTTTGTTCAAATATTCACCTTCTTCCCTTACATTTAATACTTTCATAATGATGATGAGTGGCTAATTTCCTTGTGTGATTCTAGGGTGATTGGCTGAAGGTTGTGGGAAAAACAATGATAGAATAGTCTTAGATTCCAGTAGGATCCTGAAAGTTCGAGTCTTTAACCTTAACCCTAAGCATCTCGTTCAGTCGATGAACATTTCGGCCGAGGTGGAAACTGGCTGACCGAGGTGACTTATCTGATCCATAACTGAGAGTTAAGTGTTAGAGTTTGCCAAATCCTATTCTTATTACACCTTCCTGGTTCAAAGCAAGCTTAGGATGAGACTTACCCGGTAATTCCTTAGTTTGTGTATTGACGATCATAAGTGTAGGTAATAAAGGTTTATCCTTTATTGGGGTTTGAGTGTGCTTCCATCCCATCTTTGTGAGTTAGCCCGAGACTTACCCGGTAAAGGTTGATTCTATTCCCTTAGATGGTGTGTTAGTTTGAGGTTATAGTTCTTTATCTTGATTCCTTGAGACTTACCCGGTAATAGGAGTTACGGTTTAGGATTAGTGTGTAGTGAGACTTAACCGGTGATCTACTCCACTTTAGAAACACCTTCCCCACGCAAAAATCTCAGCTTTGTCCGCTTATCTATAGATCTTGAGTTGGAACCACAACTAGATGCTTTAATCCCTAGAATTGCATGTTTGCTTTATTTGACATCTTATTCATCTTTGATTGTGTTAATTGCTCTTGTGGTTAGCATTGACATTAGCACACCGTATTGACTTTGTTTCACCGAGTCCCTGTGATCGACCCCTGGAATTTTCTTGCTTTTACTACGATTGACCCGTACACTGCGGTTCGCATCCTTGTTTTAAGCTTAAGTCTAGGGTTATAAATTTAAAGCTTGCACACACTGTTTGGAGCGAACAAGTTTTTGGCGCCGTTGCCGGGTTCAGCTTCCTGTAGTCGATGCAAACTCTCCACCCCGTAACGGTCCTTGTTGGGATTAACTCGTTGTTCTTATTCGTCACAACGGTCATCCCTCCTTTCTTCGGAACGACATGCACCGGGCTAACCCACTTGCTGTCCGAGATAGGATAAATAATACCTGCATCCAACAACTTAAGAACTTCCTTCTTCACAACCTCTTTCATGATCGGATTTAACCGTCTTTGAGGTTCCCGTGAAGTCTTATGATTATCTTCCATTAAAATTCTATGCATGCAGAAAGAAGGGTTAATGCCAATAAGATCATCCGTGGTGTAACCTATGGCTTTTCGATGTTTTCTCAGGACATGCATTAGCTTAGATAATTCAGAATCGGAGAGGGAAGCACTAGCAATAACGGGATAAGTAGAATCCGGCCCAAGAAAGATATACCTCAAGTGACTAGGGAGTTGTTTAAGCTCCACAACTGGGGGTGCTTTCTGAGAGGGATCTGTGCTTCCTCTTTCCAGTGGAGTGGTGTCAGAAACTGGATTAAATGCAATCTCAGTTTGAATCGTCTCGCTGTCGACCTCGGTCGAGGCGCAAAGGCGTTGACCGAGGTGTTCTTCAGACGCCTCGCTCAGTCCAGAAAGTGCCTCGGTCGAGGTACTGCTACTGGATCCGAGGCTGGAAATCTTCGTTTCCTGGACCAGCTTCTCAGTTATAGCTCCTGGATCCTCTTCCAGTGCCTTCAAGCTCCGTATATCTGCATCACAAGAAGCATCTATACCTTCCTCCATTAAACTGAAGCTAATAACTCTTTCGAGTGGATCGTTAATAAGGATAGAGCTCACCAATTCTCTTGATTCTTCTTCATCGTAGATGTTGAAGATATCATCAGTTAGTTGCTCCCCTTTCATGGCTGCAAGTAGTGCGAACTCCACCTCATCGCCACCAACGTTGAATTTCAACTTGGCGTTCTTGCAATCCACATTGCAACCCGAAGTTGCTAGAAATGGCCTCCCGAGAATGATGGGAACAGGATAATCTGCGGGAATGTCAAGCACGACAAAATCTATAGGTAGATAGAAGTTACCTAACTTGACCGGAACGTCCTCCAAAATGCCCACGGGATGGGTGATGGAGCGATCCGCCATGTAAAGTCGAATCTTGACCGGCT
Organism: Fagopyrum esculentum; assembly: GCA_033239045.1. Taxonomy (NCBI): domain Eukaryota; kingdom Viridiplantae; phylum Streptophyta; class Magnoliopsida; order Caryophyllales; family Polygonaceae; genus Fagopyrum; species Fagopyrum esculentum. The sequence continues at coordinate 117,451,451 of BSUD01000005.1, forward strand.
TGGGCTCTCCAAGACCGATCTTAGTGCATAGCTCTAGCGGGATGATGCTCACGCTGGCTCCTAGATCACAAAGGGCTTCACAAGTGACATCCCCAACTTGAATGGGAATGCAAAATGAGCCGGGATCTCTCAATTTAGGTGGCATCTTCTCCTTCATGATTTTGATTAGCTCCGAAGACTTAGACGTCATCCTAACTTCACCAACATCCTCCAGCTTCCTCTTCCTTGATAAGATCTCTTTTAAGAACTTCCCATAGGCGGGCATACCTAAAATAGCATCAAGGAAAGGAATATTAATATGTAGCTTATTCATCAAGTCAAGAAACTTACCGAAGTGCTTGTCTAGATGTGCTCTGGCTCTGGATTGAGGGAATGAAAGTGGTGGTTTATATGCAGGAGGTGGAACATGAGTTTCTGTCGTTCCTCCCACTTTCTGTTGCTCTGCCTCGGTTGGCATCTCGGTCGAGGTGTTCTTCGACTGGATCTGGACCGAGGTGGTCTGCGTCGAGCGAGGTACTGGATCAGCAGTTTTGAGTCCACTCCTCGTCGTTATGGCCATGCACTGGCCCTTAGGGTTAGTTTCCGTCTTTGTTGGAAGCTTCCCTGGATCTCTTGGCGCTTCATTCGCCCTATTAGCAAGTTGTTGTTCAAGGGACTTTTGGGCCCTCGAAAATGAAGTCATAGAATTCTCCATAGCGTTAAGCTTGATCAAGATTGCTTCCAGAACTGCGTCTTTCTTTTCTGGCTGAGACGAACTTGATCCTTGCCCTTGGCTTTTCAATGGAGTAGAAGAAGAAGAAGGAGAAGAGAGGAAAGGATTAGAGGAATCATTAGAGTTGGAGTTTGAATAATTGTTACCGTGGTTTTGATTATTCGCCCTCCAGTTGTTGCTATTGGATCCTCTATTGTTGTTGTTGTAGTTGTTGTTTCGGGGTCCGTTGTTGTTGTTACGGTACCCGTTATTGTTGTTGTTGTTGTTCCTTTGCCCTTGCTCTTCCTTCTTAGTTTGAGCCATCAAGAGCTCCTTCAATTGCTTCACGTCATTCTTCAATGATGTGAGTTGATTGTTGTTGGGTTGAGTCTCTTGAAAGTTGACTCTTTTAACTCCACCTTCAGCTCCTTGGTGGGTGTACTTCTCCATGTGCAAGGCTTGCTTCTCAATGAAATCCCAAGCCTCGTCAACCGCCATATCCATAAATGTACCGGCGGAGAGTAGTTGGAGATTAAACTGGGTGTTTCCGTCCAGCCCTTTGAAGTAGATCTCCAACAACTCGATCTTTGGAATCCCATGATGTGGGCAATCCAAAAGGATATCCTTGAACCGCTCCCATGATTTGGACAAGCTCTCCTTGTCCTTCATGATGAAAGCATTGATCTTCCCTCTCATTTCAGCAGTCTTTGAGGGGGGAAAGAATTTGGTTAAGAATTCCGTAGTCATCTCCTCCCATGTGCTGATCTTTCCTGCGGGAAGAGATTGATATCAAGTAAGAGCTCTATCTTTTAAAGAAAAGTAAAAAGGTCTTAGCTTGTAGTTGTTATTTTCAATTCTGGAAGGTCGCAAGGTCTCCATCAAGATCTCGTAGTTTTGAAGATGTTGATGCGGCGACTCCTTCTCTAGCCCTCCGAATTGACATTGGCGAATCATAGATAGAACTTGTGGTCGAAGTTCGTAGTCATGGTCCGCTGGATCTCCTAGGTTCACTCCTGGACGCCTCAGCTGTTGATTAGGGTCCATCCTTTGACCTAGGGTTTGCGGGATTCCTGCAAGTAGAACATCTCGGACTGGCATCCGAAGTGGATGCACATCGGCCGGGGCGTCAGGTACTGGAATCTGCCTCGGTCGAGGATCAATTACTGGATCCTGCATCGGTCGAGGTTGAATCTGGTTCCGAATTGCTGCAATCTCAGCTTCGATCGCTGCATTCCTGGCCTGATTCTCTTCTTTTTCCTGCCTTAGTTCTTCTTTACTGAGACGTAGCTGCTCCTGCGTCTCTCTCAATTGGGCCAAAAGATCGTGATCGTCTTGTTGGGCCATCTTCGCTTCTCTTAAGCGTCGCTTGTATGTCTTTTCTGGTTCGGGATCGTAAGGAACGATTTCCTTCCCAGCGCGGGTTCTTCGCATATACCTAAGAAAGAACCTGCAAAAGTCACTCAAGTAGAGTGGTAAGACAACACGGGGCAAATGCCCCAAGAGCAAACCGTACCGGCTCGGTCTAGACCAAGTCCCCGGCAACGGCGCCAAAAACTTGTTCGCTCCTAACGGTGTGTGCAAGCTTTAAATTTATTACCCTAGACTTAAGCTTAAAACAAGGATGCGAACCCGCAGTGTACGGGTCAATCGTAGTAAAAGCAAGAAAATTCCAGGGGTCGATCACAGGGACTCGGTGAAACAAAGTCAATACGGTGTGCTTATGTCAATTCTAACCACAAGAGCGATTAACACAATCAAAGATGAATAAGAAGTCAATAAAGCAAACATGCAATTCTAGGGATTAAAGCATCTAGTTGTGGTTCCAACTCAAGATCTATAGATAAGCGGACAAAGCTGAGATTTTTGCGTGGGGAAGGTGTTACTAAAGTGGAGTAGATCACCGGGTAAGTCTCACTACACACTAATCCTAAACCGTAACTCCTATTACCGGGTAAGTCTCAAGGAATCAAGATAAAGAACTATAACCTCAAACTAACATACCATCTAAGGGAATAGAATCAACCTTTACCGGGTAAGTCTCAGGCTAACTCACAAAGATGGGATGGAAGCACACTCAAACCCCAATAAAGGATAAACCTTTATTACCTACACTTATGATCGTTAATACACAAACTAAGGAATTACCGGGTAAGTCTCATCCTAAGCTTGCATTGAACCAGGAAGGTGTAATAAGAATAGGATTTAGCAAACTCTAACACTTAACTTTCTGTTTAAGGTCGGATAAGTCACCTCGGTCAGAAGAATTCCACCCCGGCCGAGATGTTCATCAACCGAACGAGATGCTTAGGGTTAAGGTTAAAGACTCGAACTTTCAGGATCCTACTGGAATCTAAGATTATTCTATCATTGTTTTTCCCACAACCTTCAGCCAATCACCCTAGAATCACACAAGGAAATTAGCCACTCATCATCATAATGAAAGTATTAAATATATGGGAAGAAGGTGAATATTTGAACAAAGAAGAATTTAATGAAAAGACTTCAATAACTGAATCAAATATCACAACAAAGCGTTCCTTGGATAGCAATCCAAAAAGACAAGACAACAATTGAGGGAATTGAAGACAATCTTACAAAACCCTTCAAAAAGCTATAAAAGCTATGGTCTTCAATCTTCCTTCAACCTTCAAAAAGGTTCTTCGAAAACTCCCAAATTGGAGTATGCTGCGGCTGCTGCGTGTGTAAACCCTGATCGACGGTATAGCGTGATGTCGGAATTGTGGAAATCCAACCCTTTTTATAGGAAAAATAAACCTCCAAAGATAATAAATCTTAAGAAGATATTATCCCATAAATATAGGTAAAATATATATTCTGCATATCTCCTTCCTTCCAGAAGCCAAGCCCAAAAATATAAGATCACTTTCCAAATTTAAAAGATCTCTTCCAAGAATAAAATATTCTCGCCGCGTCCTAGGTGTTCGCCTCGGTCGAGTCGGCGTCCCTGGATCACCTCGGTCGAGGTGAATCAATGGTCAACCGAGGTGACTCACAATCAGAATGTGAAATCTCTCGAATCTGCTCCAAAGTGAATCTTCAATCCATGGCTATGCTCCCTGGATGTAGCTCCAAATGACTCATGACTCCTTTTGCTCCTTTTTGATGCAAAACGTACCATATTACCTGCAATTACAACGAAACTAGGTGTAGACCTCGATTCTCGCAAAGGTAGATGAAATGGTAGTAAAATCACATAATGTACATACAAACATGCAGATTATGAAAGATAAAACGTCCTAACAAACCCCAAAAACTAGACTATAATTCATGCTATCAAAATACCCCATACTTGGCCCTTGCTTGTCCCCAAGCAAGTTCCTCACATAGAAGACAAGATAGAATGGATTATAAGTCAAGAAAATCAATGAAAAAGTCTTTCAAAAATATTTTATGGTGTGCAACTATCATAGATCACTCTAAGAGTGTACTTCCTGGAATTAAAAACTCAATATGATCAAAACATTTTATAATTATAAGAAAGTTGTTCATCTTTGCATAAAATCATAGAATGCATAATAAATCATAATTATCAAAATTAATCATGTATAATCCAGTTTAAACCGCTAAGTCAATCAACAAGCTCAAGGTCTCAAGGGCTTCCCAAAAGAAAAGGTCAAGAAACGTGTAGGGTAGGGATGTATGTAAGGTAATGTGGTGCTAGAATCCGGGAAAAGGATGAACTTTACTTCACTTCAACTTGCAACATCTTCCACCGATAAGCTTTGCTTATTTCACACTTTTTCTTTTTTACTTTACTTTTTGGGATGCATGGACAGAGGTGCACAATAACCGAAGCCTAGGAAATCTGCAATCATCAATTTCTCGAGATGCATCAAACCCTTGATGCACATACCATGACCCGTTAGGAATATCGCTCAATCCGACTTTGGCAAGACACAAACACCCGGCTATGTGAATGGTGCCGAGTTACTCATCTTCATGATTGACTTCCCCAAACCTAAAATTACTTTCTAACACTTTCACCTTCAGCCACTTCTCAACTTTTGACTTGCTTTCACCACTTCGCTTGCTTCCAAATTCCCGGATAGGTAAAGGGAGGCAATATGTATATGAGGGGCTAAGCATGATCAAGAAGAAGAAGAAGAAGAAGAATGAATTGCCTTGGTCTTTCCAAGAAGAACGTGAGAGAACTTATGCTGCGGTGTCAACCTTCAAATTCAACATAATTTGGATAAAAATAAAGTATTAAACATGCCAATAATTTTAAACAAAGCATTTAGCAACTTAAACATATCATAAAACATTTCAAACATATAAAGAATTTAAATCCAGTCGGTAAACAAAATCTTCACTGAGATCATATCCAGATAAGTAACACAAAAATCGTTTTCGAAAACTCTCTGTTACGCCCACCTCGGTCGAGGTGTTCTTGGTTCAACCGAGGTGAAACACCTCGTTTTGCCAGAACTGTCCCGGTCGAGGTCAAAAATTTTTTTAAAACCATTTTGTTTTTTTTTCGGTTTCGACGTTTTTCTCAGTCAAATAACCTGTAAGTATTTAGCAACTTAAACAAAGCATTTAGCAACTTAAACATATCAGAACTGTCCCCGGCAACGGCGCCAAAAACTTGTTCGCTCCAAGCGGTGTGTGCAAGCTTTAAATTTATTACCCTAGACTAAAGCTTAAAACAAGGATGCGAACCCGCAGTGTACGGGTCAATCGTAGTAAAAGCAAGAAAATTCCAGGGGTCGATCACAGGGACTCGGTGAAACAGAGTCAACACGGTATGCTACGTCAATACTAACCACAAGAGCGATTAACACAATCAAAGATGAATAAGATGTCAAATAAAGCAAACATGCAATTCTAGGGATTAAAGCATCTAGTTGTGGTTCCAACTCAAGATCTATAGATAAGCGGACAAAGCTGAGATTTTTGCGTGGGGAAGGTGTTACTAAAGTGGAGTAGATCACCGGGTAAGTCTCACTACACACTAATCCTAAACCGTAACTCCTATTACCGGGTAAGTCTCAAGGAATCAAGATAAAGAATTATAACCTCAAACTAACATACCATCTAAGGGAATAGAATCAACCTTTACCGGGTAAGTCTCAGGCTAACTCACAAAGATGGGATGAAAGCACACTCAAACCCCAATAAAGGATAAACCTTTATTACCTACACTTATGATCGTTGGTACACAAACTAAGGAATTACCGGGTAAGTCTCATCCTAAGCTTGCATTGAACCAGGAAGGTGTAATAAGAATAGGATTTAGCAAACTCTAACACTTAACTTTCTGTTTTAGGTCGGATAAGTCACCTCGGTCAGAAGAATTCCACCCCGGCCGAGATGTTCATCAACCGAACGAGATGCTTAGGGTTAAGGTTAAAAGACTCGAACTTTCAGGATCCTACTGGAATCTAAGATTATTCTATCATTGTTTTTCCCACAACCTTCAACTAATCACCCTAGAATTACACAAGGAAATTAGCCACTCATCATCATAATGAAAGTATTAAAATATATGGGAAGAAGGTGAATATTTGAACAAAGAAGAATTTAATGAAAAGACTTCAATAACTGAATCAAATATCACAACAAAGCGTTCCTTGGATAATAATCCAAAAAGACAAGACAACAATTGAGGGAATTGAAGACAATCTTACAAAACCCTTCAAAAAGCTATAAAAGCTATGGTCTTCAATCTTCCTTCAACCTTCAAAAAGGTTCTTCAACTCTCTCCCAAATTGGAGTATGCGGCTGCTGCGCTGATAGCGGGTGTATGCGGGATGTTTCCAATTGTATGCGGATCCTCCTATTTGTGGGAAATCCGACCCTTTTGATAGGAAAATAACCCTCCAAAGATAATAAATCTTAAGAAGATATTATCCCATAAATATAGGTAAAATATATATTCTGCATATTTCCTTCCTTCCAGAAGCCCAGCCCAAAAATATAAGATCACTTTCCAAATTTAAAAGATCTCATCCAAGAATAAAATATTCTCGCCGCGTCCTAGGTGTTCGCCTCGGTCGAGTCGGCGTCCCTGGATCACCTCGGTCGAGGTGAATCAATGGTCAACCGAGGTGACTCACAATCAGAATGTGAAATTTCTCAAAACTGGTCCAAAGTGAATCTTCAATCCATGGCTATGCTCCCTGGATGTAGCTCCAAATGACTCATGACTCCTTTTGCTCCTTTTTGATGCAAAACGTACCATATTACCTGCAATTACAACGAAACTAGGTGTAGACCTCGATTCTCGCAAAGGTAGATGAAATGGTAGTAAAATCACATAATGTACATACAAACATGCAGATTATGAAAGATAAAACGTCCTAACAAACCCCAAAAACTAGACTATAATTCATGCTATCAAAATACCCCATACTTGGCCCTTGCTTGTCCCCAAGCAAGTTCCTCACATAGAAGACAAGATAGAATGGATTATAAGTCAAGAAAATCAATGAAAAAGTTTTTCAAAAATATTTTATGGTGTGCAACTATCATAGATCACTCTAAGAGTGTACTTCCTGGAATTAAAAACTCAATATGATCAAAACATTTTATAATTATAAGAAAGTTGTTCATCTTTGCATAAAATCATAGAATGCATAATAAATCATAATTATCAAAATTAATCATGTATAATCCAGTTTAAACCGCTAAGTCAATCAACAAGCTCAAGGTCTCAAGGGCTTCCCAAAAGAAAAGTCAAGAAACGTGTAGGGTAGGGATGTATGTAAGGTAATGTGGTGCTAGAATCCGGGAAAAGGATGAACTTCACTTTCACTTCGACTTGCAACATCTTCCACCAATAAGCTTTGCTTATCTCACACTTTTTCTTTTTTACTTTACTTTTTGGGATGCATGGACAGAGGTGCACAATAACCGAAGCCTAGGAAATCAGCAATCATCAATTTCTTGAGATGCATCAAACCCTTGATGCACATACCATGACCCGTTAGGAATATCGCTCAATCCGACTTTGGCAAGACACAAACACCCGGCTATGTGAATGGTGCCGAGTTACTCATCTTCATGATTGACTTCCCCAAACCTAAAATTACCTTCTAACACTTCACTTCCAGCCCACTCTTCAACTTTAACTTGCTTTCACCACTTGCTTGCTTCCTAATTCCCGGATAGGTAAAGGGAGGCAAAATGTATATGAGGGGCTAAGCATGATCAAGAAGAAGAAGAAGAAGAGAATGAATTGCCTTGGTCTTTCCAAGAAGAAAGTGAGAGAACTTATCCTGCGGTGTCAACCGTCAAATTCAACATAATTTGGATAAAAACAAAGTATTAAACATGCCAATAATTTCAAACAAAGCATTTAGCAACTTAAACATATTATAAAACCTTTCAAACACATAAAGAATTTAAAAACAGTAGGTAAACAAAATCTTCACTGAGATCATATCCAAATAAGTAGCACAAAATCGTTTTCGAAAACTTTCTGTTACGCCACCTCGGTCGAGATGTTCTTGGTTCAACCGAGGTGAAACACCTCGTTTCGCCAGAATCTCCCCGGTCGAGATCAAAAAAATTTTTATTTTATTTTTTTTTTTTAAAACCAATTTTTTTTCGGTTCGGTTTCGACGTTTTTCTCAATCAAATAACCTGTAGGTATGCATGTAATATCAGATAATCATATAAAGGCAAATGAAGCATAAATATGAAAATATCCGATAAATAAAATACATCAAAAATGTCGAATACATCAAAGGTAGCCACATAGTCAAATAACAAACACCCCATACTTGAGACACATTGTCCCAGTGGGTATAATAAAAAGTCTAAACAAAAGAGAACTCACCGGATGAAAGCCGAACTGCATAAAAATATAATAATAAAACCCTGCAGCTCCTCAGTAGTCCTGATCCGGCGGTGGTGGTGGTGGTACGTAAGGATGCTGGCTCGGATCAAACGGATAGCCCATAGTCTGCTGGAACTGTAGCTCCATCATCCTACGCTGATAGTGCTGCCCCTCCAACATCTGCTGAGTCCAGCTGTCAAGGTGTCGGTGCTGGGCGGCAAATCTCTCATGCATGTCCACTGTAAGGGCAGCATATGAGTCTATCATCTGATCTGTCAAGTCGTCGATCCGACGATGAGCCTCTGCATCTCTATGACGGCGTGTCCGACGCCTAGCAGATCTAGCAGGAGGTGCAGCAAGTGCAGGCTCAGTATCCTCCTCATCATCTAAGTCTATAATGGGTGGCGCGCTTGTCCCAGCTGTATCTGTCCCTGTGTCCATCGGGACGCCACCCTCTCTCTCATCTACTGTCTCGTCATCATCGTCATCCTCATCCTCAGCCTCCTCCGCAGCTGCAGCAGGGGCAGCTGCTGCCTCTCTGTGATCCTCTATCAGTGTATCCCAAGCCGTCTGCCAGAAATGCGGATCAAAGACTGTGAACTGCGCAGACCAGCGGATGCCCTGAGGTGCAGTCCGCTCCCAAGGCATGGCGACGTATGGAGTGGTCAACCCACGGGGAACTAGAATCCTCCGTGTGATCATCTCCTGCAATCCCAGCGGCTTCGGAGCCGCCGCCAACGTGCAAACGCTGAGGTCCATCCCGTGGTAGGTAGCGATGTGGGTGACTAGACCTCCGCAGCATATGTCTCCCTTCGCCTTGGCTTTGATCTTGTGCAGATCCTCTGCCAAGAGCAAGCCAAAGTCCGGGAAACCTCCTGTAACCATGCAGTAAAGCGAAAAGAGCTCCCCCTGTCGGACCTTCTGGGGCGTCTCAGTACGCGCCAAAAGCGTCTCGCTGAAAATCCTGTGAGCAAGTCTGAAAGCCGGATGAAAGATGACCTTCTCCCTGGAATCTCCAGGGCGCCATCTGTCTGCGTGCTCAGTAATGTGGGCTATCTGTCCCCAGAACTCCCTAGCTACGGATCGGGAGGGGAAGTCAACAGCTGTGGGGTCGGGAAAGCCAAAAATCTCTCTCCATATCTCTAAAGGAACTATGAAGTTCCGGTTCATCAACCGGTACTTCACAGAACGGTCTGTGGGGAGGTAGGAGAAGGAGCTAACAAACTCAAGTGTCGGCTCTAGGTAGGCTGGGGCTCGGATCTCAGTAAACTGATCCAGCCCGACAGTAGCTATCATCCTCCTAAGGTCAGCATCTAACCCTAGGCAGTCAAAAGCTGACACATCCAGAAATCGTGGTGCGATGACTGGACGGCCAGCTATCCTCTCATAGTCTACCCGGCATCTCTCGTGGATAACCGGGCGGTAGGGACGGGATGAGGAAGGAGAAGGGGAAGGGGAGGATCTATCTCTAAGAGCTAAACGACGATCTGTACTCTTTTTTTTTTTTTAAACACACTGTCAGACTACCTCGGTCGGCTGACAAACTCCAAGAATCACCTCGACCGAGGTGCAGAACGACTGGACCGAGGCGAAGGCAGTGCGATTTCAACTCTCAAAAATCCAGTTCTTTTCCCCCAAAAATCACTACCGATGCTTCCTAAGGGGTACTTAAAGGTTTCCTCAACAGAATCAAGGGCAGCCAAAGCCCAAATATCAGTAAACGAACGAGTTTAGGTTTTCGAACGTTTTTACCTCGTTTCGGTCGAAACGCTCAAATTTCTTGCAGATCTGTAGTTGCAATCGACTCCTCTATCCTTCAATCTCGGTTTGGAAGCAGAAATTGTTGAAAACGAGCAAGGAACGAGGTGAGCGAGGTGCTTCTGTCCGCCGCGGTCGAGGAGGGTAAAAAAAAAAGTGAAAATGTAATTTCCCCCTTTTATACTGTTACTGGATCTGCTGTCACCTCGGTCGAGATGGTCTCGACTAGACCGAGGTGGTATGGACCGAGGCGGTTCTGCAGAAACCCTAGTCGCCTCGGTTGCTTCAAGAATCAACTCGGTCGAGGTGCTCTGACAGTGACCGAGGTGCTTCTGTCTTCTCAGAATCTCGAACTTCTTTCCTTCCAGATGTGCTTCTTCCTGTTATCTGTCCAGAGCGCCAAAAACAAAGCAAAGCAAAGCAAAAACAAAAACTATCTAAGCTAGACTAGAAAACGGGAAAGAAGAGCAATACCTCGGGTTGCCTCCCAAGAAGCGCTTGATTTAAGATCGCTAGCTGGACCATGATGCGTCTCAAAGGAGGTATATCAGTGCAACCTCCTCAACCGGTGTTTCCGGCTGGTACTTCTTAAGTCTATGACCGTTGACCTTGAAGCTTCCGCTAGTTTCGCCCCATATCTCAACTGCACCATGAGGGAAAACATGTTTCACAACATAAGGTCCGGTCCATCTAGATTTCAACTTACCTGGAAAAAGACGGAGGCGGGAGTTGAAGAGTAGAACTAAGTCTCCTTCGTTAAGCTCCTTTGGAATGATACACTTGTCATGTCATCTCTTTGTCCTTTCCTTGTAGATTTTGGCATTCTCGTAAGCGTTCAAACGCAGCTCCTCCAGCTCGTTAAGTTCCAATAGTCGCTTTTCACCAGCTTCCTTGATGTCAAAGTTCAACCATTTGATAGCCCAATACGCCTTGTGCTCCAATTCAACGGGCAAATGGCAAGATTTCCCATATACCAAATTATAAGGGGTGGTGCCTATGGGAGTCTTGAATGCGGTCCTGTATGCCCAAAGAGCATCGTCCAATTTCATGGACCAATCCTTCCTCGTTCTAGAGACGGTCTTCTCCAAAATTTCTTTGATTTCTCTATTCGAGATTTCGACCTGTCCACTAGTTTGAGGGTGATAAGCGGTTGATACTTTGTGGGTTACCCCATACTTTGATAGAAGTGCTTTAAACTTCCGGTTGATGAAATGCGTCCCTCCATCGCTAATGATGATGCGTGGAGTTCCAAATCGTGGAAAGATAGTTCTATTCAAGAACTTCACAACCACCTTGGCGTCGTTAGTGGGAGAAGCAATGGCTTCAACCCATCTAGAGACGTAATCAACTGCAAGGAGAATGTAGAGGTTTCCTCCGGAGGATGGGAAAGGTCCCATGAAGTCAATCCCCCATACATCAAAGATTTCCACTTCAAAAAGCTATAAAAGCTATGGTCTTCAATCTTCCTTCAACCTTCAAAAAGGTTCTTCGAAAACTCCCAAATTGGAGTATGCTGCGGCTGCTGCGTGTGTAAACCCTGATCGACGGTATAGCGTGATGTCCAACTGTAAGCGGATGCCGGAATTATGGGAAATCCGACCCTTTTTATAGGAAAATAACCCTCCAAAGATAATAAATCTTAAGAAGATATTATCCCATAAATATAGGTAAAATATATATTCTGCATATTTCCTTCCTTCCAGAAGCCCAGCCCAAAAATATAAGATCACTTTCCAAATTTAAAAGATCTCTTCCAAGAATAAAATATTCTCGCCGCGTCCTAGGTGTTCGCCTCGGTCGAGTCGGCGTCCCTGGATCACCTCGGTCGAGGTGAATCAATGGTCAACCGAGGTGACTCACAATCAGTATGTGAAATCTCTCAAAACTGGTCCAAAGTGAATCTTCAATCCATGGCTATGCTCCCTGGATGTAGCTCCAAATGACTCATGACTCCTTTTGCTCCTTTTTGATGCAAAACGTACCATATTACCTGCAATTACAACGAAACTAGGTGTAGACCTCGATTCTCGCAAAGGTAGATGAAATGGTAGTAAAATCACATAATGTACATACAAACATGCAGATTATGAAAGATAAAACGTCCTAACAAACCCCAAAAACTAGACTATAATTCATGCTATCAGGTCTTTAATCTAGTAGTAAACTTTAAGTAATAACGGGTTGTGATTACTTAAAGAAGAGGAACACAAATATAAAGATAAGCTTAACGGTTTTAATCTTTTCTTTATATCCCTTAGTCTTTGTTTGAAAGCTAACTTGTTATTTTGTTCTTGTAGGTTTACGGAACATTAACCTGTTAAGTTGTGTTGATGCCGGTTGGCTCAACACATATATATGATCGAGACGGGAGATTACTTGAAAACTTGAAAAAGGAACTCACCAAAGTAGCAATTGCATGCTTAGAATCAAACTAGTGTAGATCCACCCATCATTGTCTTACTTGTCGCATTAATCGTTTTTCCTAAGTTTTTGTGTGCATCAATTCAACCAAACCCCCCCCCCC
>BSUD01000005.1:117465475-117553882 GCA_033239045.1 Fagopyrum esculentum
CCCCCCCCCCCCCCCCCCTTGTTACTTGTTACCATAATCGATAATTGCATCTAATAAATTACCTTAACTCTCTTGGGTTCGACCCTTACTTAACCACTATACTTTTTTGAGTGCTAAGTTGGGATTTACTTTTGATTGGGTATAGACGACCATAGAAATAACCTCAATTAGTTTGTTATATACTCAATAAGCTTTGCTATTTGAAGCATATCCTATGAATATAGCTTCATCACTACGTGCATCAAATTTTCCAAGATTGTCCTTGCCATTGATTGAACAAAGCAAGTACATCCAAAAGGTTTGAAATATGAAATATTTGGTTTTCTTCCTTTGAAGAGTTCATAAGGAGTCTTTGTTAAAATAGGGCGAATTAAACATCTATTTAAAATATAATTTGCTGTGTTTACTGCTTCAGCCCAAAAACTTTTTGGCAAGTTGTTTTCTAAAAGCATTGTCCTAGACATATCCTCAAGAGTGCGGTTCTTGTAACACCCCGAATTCTCAGAACTCGGGACGTTACTGGTTAGGACCTCACAATGGGTCCCGACCTCAGTTTGACAACAATATTACTAGGATCTTGCAACAAGACACAAATAAGAAAAACCGAAATTCATAAAATAGTATTTTAAAGGAATGAATGCAACAAAAGTCTAACAACCTATCGTACTTAAACAACGGAAAAGACTAACTGTCTTAACAAAGGAAAAACAACAAAGCAATAACTCAACCCCCACTCTAAAGAGTACGGAGACCCGGCTGACCACTACTTCCGGATCACTCAGTTGTTGTTCTAACCTGCAGTAAAACTAAAAACACAACAAAACAACCATTAGCTAGTTATCTAAACATTAGGAGAATAATAATAGCACACACACACATAAAAATATAAACACCCATCATGCTTTCAAACAATCCATTTATTATCTTCATTTAAGTCATTCACTCTAATGATACTTATTTTGTGACACGAGGGATTCCCAAACCTCGCCTCCGCCCCCGTGTACCCATCAGGAGTGGATCCGATGCATCTCACCGTGTACCTGTATGGTCTGGGTATAGAGAACCTCCCAGTCTCCTGGCAGAGCTGGGCAGTGATGTCACGGCCCGTTATACATACACTTGGGCCTTAACACATAACAACAACGGTCGTCCTAACAAGTTGTTATTATAACACACATGGTACACACACCACTAATATCACTCAACTAATATCCAGAAACCAGCTAAGTAAGTCGCAAGGACTTACCTGAATCAAAGAACGCTCTCACAAATCTCAACTCGGTATGTACCCACAGTAACTCAAACGCCTGTCAAACAAGGCATGTGGATCAAAATCACATCCCTACTCTTAGAAGATATAAACTTCTAAGAGGTAAAATCCCATGAGGATAAAAAGCGGAAAGGCTTGATGACATGAATTATGACCTATTTTTAGGCATGTATTTATATAGATTTTCCCTTTATTTTGCATGCATAGACATACATTCATGACATTTATGGTTATATTCACCTACTTTGCAAGAATAGAGGTCTACACAGAGTTTTATTGCATTTGTAGGTAATTTGGCAAATTATGGAGCAAAAATGGCACATTTAAGGATTAAGCCTTGAAGCGGGACAAAAAGGAGCATAAAAGGAATTTAGGACGCGCCAAAGTATCTTCTGATACCGTCTGATGCGCCAAAGTATTTTCTGATACCTTCGGACGCGGCCCAAAGTATTTTCTGATACCTTCGGACGCGGCCCAAAGTATTCTCTGATACCGTCTGACGCGCCAAAGTATTTTCTGATACCTTATGACGCGGCTCAGAGTATCTTCTGATACCTTCTTTCAGCCCAGATTTCAAGGGTTTTACCTTTAAACCCTAGATTTATCCCTACATATATTCGATAGCCTTCAACATTGAAGGACGAACGGTGACAGCCCCAAGATTTGGATTCCCAAAGAGCGGGAGGCTTGAAGATTTTATTGCCTACAGGAAGATTTGGAGAAGGACGCACTTTCCTATTTTTGGAGTTGGAATATCTTAGGGTTTACATTTGAAGGCGGATTGACCTCCCGTTCTTCATTGTCCCTAGAAATTTTGTGAGGTTTTTCTGTTCCTTTGATTCTACATTCATTGAACGCGGTTTGCGATTATTGTGTTTGATTGACATTTGTTTTGGGTTTATTATTGAGATTTTAAGGTTTTACCTTTTCTCCCTTTCATATTTGATTATTGATATCATAATGATGATTATTGGCTAAAACCCTTTAGCAATTCTAAGGTAGAGGGTTGATAGTTGTGGCTTAGATAATGATAGATCGATCGTAATTTGATTGGACCCTGAGAGTTAGAGAAATATCGTCGACACCCTAAATCACGGCCTGTTCTTAGGTTTCCACGGCCGTGATTCTCAAGAACTACCCGTGATTTACTTCAGTTTACGAATCTTGCTTTTACTTTAATCCAAAGTTAAAGATTTGCTTTAACTTAGTCTTGGCTTGCCTTTTCTAGGTAGTAGTGAAGCCTCAACAACCTCTACTTCGATTTCGAGTGTAACAACCTTAATCGGTTTAGTTAGTCTTGATCCTTGGGTTACAAGTTTGGGTATTTGAGTTTAATTCTTGTCTTTAGATCCTTTCTATACTGAAGCCTCAACAACCTTTATAGAGAGTATTTCTAGATAAGTCATATAAAGCCTTGGAACTTCACCGTACATTGCTTTACCTTAGCATACCTTTGCAACTCTTAACTCTGTCTTTAGTTCTTTAGTATATCTTGAATCGATTGCCACAATTAGATACCTGGATCTTTAGGGTTGTTGTTTTCCCAATATATTTGCAAAGCTTTACCCTTTTACTTGCTTGACAACTTTACAACTGAATTTGTTCCCCCCAAATCCCTGTGTTCGATACTCTGGAACACTTGCTAATCTACGCCGATCCGTACACTGTGGGTTCGCTTGCTTTTATTCTAGTTTTATAAATTTAAAGTTGGATTGCACGCACGCTAAGTGGCGAACAAGTTTTTGGCGCCGTTGCCGGGGATTTGGTCTAGACCAAATTCGGTTTTCGGTTGTCTAGCTTGAGAGCTCTTGCTCTTGTGATTTGATTTGTCTACTTGAGTGATCTTTGCAGGTTCTTTAGGTATATGCGAAAGACTAGATCCACTAAAGATCTAGTTCCTTTCGATCCCGAATTGGAGAGAACTTTGAGAAGAAAGTTGAAAGAAAAGAAAATGGCTGAAAATGACGAGAGAAACTACCAGGCTGAACTGCATGAAGCTCAACGCCAACTCCAGTTGAGTGAGAAAGCACGAAAAGATGCTGAAACGAGTCATCAATTTCAGATTGATGAACTAAGAGCTATGATGTTGGACATGAAGTTGGAGTTGAACGAATCTAGGAAGAAGAAGAAGGTCAAAACACCAACTAAATCCATTAGGAATGACTCATCCGATGACGAAGAGATTGATCCGGACATGCCGGAACTTGAGGAGATTGATCCATCACTTCGTCCTATTCGGAACACCCCAAAACTGCGGGTTGTTCCTCGCTTCCCAACTAGGGACGTAAGAGCTGTTAATGACGGTGATAGACCCCGAACTTTGGGGCAACGGATGGACCCAATTCAGCAACCACGCCGGCTAGGTGTGGATTTTGGAGCTGAAGACATCCAAGAGTTTAGCTTCTCACCACAAGTCATCACCATGGTTCGCCAAAGTCAATATGGCGGAGCAAGTACTGAATCTCCACACCAACACTTGCAGAATTTTGAGATTCTCATGGAGACTATGAAGCCGAAGAAGGCTACTACAAGCAATTACAAGATCAAGCCGTTCTTCTTCTCTTTGAAGGACAAAGCATTAGCTTGGTACCAAACACTTCCAGCTGCGAAGTTAGCTACATGGGAGGAATTGTCTTCGGAATTCCTCGCCAAATTCTTTCCGCCATCCAAAACGGCGGAATTGAGAGGTAAAATAAATGCTTTTTCTATGAAACCTAATGAAAGCTTGTTTCAATCTTGGGAAAGGTTTCAAGATCTATTGTTGGATTGCCCACACCATGGCATTTCCAAGCTGGAACTATTAGAGATCTATTACAAAGGATTGGATGTGGAAACACAATTCAACCTTCAATCTCTCTCTTGTGGCACATTCATGGACATGAGAGAGGATGATGCTTGGGACTTCATTGAGAAGCAAGCTCAAGTGATTGAGAAGTATTCCCACCGGAAGGTGGACTCAAATAGCCGGAATCAAGGCGATCCGGGAGCCAAGTTGAATCAAGCCGCTCAAATACAAATATTCTCTCTCAAAGACGACATCAAAGAATTGAGGGAAGTGCTCAAAACGAGTCTTCAAAAGACTAAGGAGCAAGAAGCCAACTACATGGGGCGGGACAACAATCAAAGGAATGATAACCGGAATTCCAATTGGAACAACAACAATAACAACCGGAACTCCAATTGGAACAACAACAATAGGAGCTCAAATAACAACAATTGGAGGTCAAATCAGCAAAATCCAGGTAATCCTTACTCTCATGCTGAAAAGGCTCTAACATCTCCATCTTCTTCTACTCCTTCAACAAGCCAGGGACAATCAAGCGGATCAAACAAACCGGATCCCATGCTAGAGACGATCCTAGGCAAGCTACAAGGATTGGAGAGTTACATAACTTCGGTTGACAAAGCTCACAAAGCTTTAGAAAACCAAGTATTCAACAAAGCCGGAGAAGTTCCAAGAGATCAAGGGAAACTTCCCGGGAAGACGGAAGATAACCCAAAGGGAAGGGTTATGGCAATAACTACTAGGAGCGGCAAGACAACCACCGATCCTCAACCCAAAATAGTCGACACCACCACAAAAGAAGGAGAGGCAAAAGAGAAAGAAGAAGTCTATGTTCCTCCTCCCGCTTACAAACCACCTCTACCTTTCCCTCAATCTAGAGCGCGTGCCCGCCTAGATAAACATTTTGGTAAGTTTGTTGAACTTATGAGTAAGCTACATATTAACATACCTTTTATGGATGCAATTTTAGGTATGCCGGCTTACGGGAAATTCCTCAAAGAGATCCTCTCTAACAAGAGGAAATTGGAAGACATAGGAGAAGTCAAGATGAGTATGGAGTCATCCGAACTCATCAAGACTATGACGGAGAATATGCCACCCAAGCTCCGTGATCCAGGATCCTTTTGCATACCCATCACTTTGGGAGAAGCTACCTATGATGCTCTTTGTGACCTTGGAGCGAGTGTGAGTATCATACCCCTTGCTCTATGCAAAGCAGTTGGTCTAGGAGAACCTAGACCGGTGAAGATCACACTCTACATGGCTGATCGTTCCACCACTAAGCCGGTGGGGATACTAGAAGACATTCCGGTAAAGCTCGGTAAGTTTTACATCCCTATAGATTTTGTCGTTCTTGACATACTTGCAGATTATCCGGTTCCCATCATTCTTGGGAGACCATTCCTTGCCACATCCGGATGCATGGTAGATTGTAAGAACGGCCAGCTATCATTCCATATTGGTGAAGAAAAGATAGAATTCATACTCTCTTCCTTAATCAAGGAGCCAGCCTTGAAAGACGATGTTTTCGAAATTATTGATGAAGAAGAGTCTAGAGAGGTAGTAAGTTCGATCTTGATGAAGGACCCTCTTCAAAAGGTTCTTAGCATGAGCATCATGGAGGAAGGAGTGGAACATGATTGCAATGAGGATGTGAAAGCATTAAATGATGTGGAGGAAGAACGAGGAGCAAGAATTGAAGAACTATAATTGACTCCGGAAACTGTAAAGAAAATCGACCTGCCTAAAATAAATCGACCGATTTATGAAAAGGCAATCCGATTTTTAACAACAGAAACAAAAATCGACCCGACTAAACTAAATCGTCCGATTTGTGAAGAGGCAACCCGATTTTTTTCGACAGAAAGAAAAATCGTACCTCAAATCGACCGATTTATTTCAGGGGAGGTCGATCCAGAGGGAAATTTTCTGGATTCTCCAAACGTCTCCGCAGCCACTCTCGAATCTAATGATGCCGTACCTCCATCTCTAGAGGCCTCTCCTACAACAATCGAAGGCCAAGATTCATCATCAATCAAGGTACCCCCATCATTAGAATTAAAGCCACTTCCCACGCATTTAAGGTACGCATTTCTTGGCACTAATTCCACATATCCGGTCATTGTCAATGCGAATTTGAATGAAACTGAATTAGAAAAACTTATGCATGTTTTGAAGCAACATAGGAGAGAATTAGGTTACACCATTGATGATTTAGTAGGAATAAAGCCTTCTCTATGTATGCACAAAATTTTAATGGGAGAGGATTACAAGCCTTCACGCCAACCTCAAAGACGGTTAAATCCGGCAATGAAAGAGGTCGTGAAGAAAGAAATCCTTAAGCTACTTGATGCAGGTATCATCTTCCCTATTTCCGATAGCAAATGGGTGAGTCCAGTACAAGTAGTACCCCATAAAGGAGGCATTACCGTTGTTGCCAACAAGAACAATGAACTTATCCCAACACGGACAGTTACGGGGTGGCGAATGTGTATCGACTACCGCAAACTGAACGTGGCTACAAGGAAGGACCACTTCCCCCTTCCTTTTATCGATCAAATGTTGGAAAGGTTAGCCCAACATTCTTACTTTTGTTAATAAGATGGATATAGCGGTTTCTTTCAGATTCCAATTCATCCGGATGATCAAGAGAAGACGACTTTTACGTGCCCATGGGGTACGTTTGCTTATAGAAGAATGCCATTCGGCTTATGCAACGCTCCAGCCACCTTCCAAAGGTGTATGATGGCAATCTTCTCCGAATATGTAGAGAATATCATGGAAGTCTTCATGGACGATTTTTCGGTATATGGTTCTTCCTTTGATAACTGTCTCTATAACCTTTCACTAGTTCTTAAAAGATGTGAGGACACTAACTTAGTCTTAAACTGGGAAAAGTGTCATTTCATGGTCACCGAAGGAATTGTGTTAGGTCATCTAGTATCACAAAGGGGAATAGAAGTTGATAGAGCGAAAATAGAAACCATTGAGAAGTTACCTCCCCCTTCTTCGGTAAAAGGAATTAGAAGTTTCTTAGGACATGCAGGCTTCTATAGGAGATTCATAAAAGATTTTTCTAAGATTTCAAAACCCTTGACTAATCTTTTGATGAAGGACGCAACTTTCGAATTTTCGAAGGATTGTCTAGATGCTTTTTGCAGGATCAAAGAAGCTTTGATTTTAGCACCAATCATTCAACCACCCGATTGGACTCTTCCATTCGAGGTCATGTGCGAGGCAAGCGACGTCGCCATAGGAGCAGTTCTTGGACAGAAGAAAGATGGTCGCACTCATGCCATCTACTACGCTAGCAAAACGCTAGATGAGGCTCAATATAATTATGCAACTACGGAAAAGGAACTTTTAGCCGTAGTATACGCTTTTAAGAAATTTCGTTCCTATCTTGTAGGTGCGAAGGTGATAGTCTATACGGACCATTCCGCAATTCGATACCTCTTCACGAAGAAGGATGCAAAGCCAAGGCTTCTAAGATGGATCCTACTCTTACAAGAGTTCGACCTAGAGATTAGAGATAAGAAAGGATCGGAAAACTCAGTTGCCGATCATCTTAGTCGTCTCCCACAACCCACCGGCGAGACGGACGAGCTTCCTATAGACGACTCGTTCCCTGACGAGCAGCTGCACGAGATTGAAGAGTGTCTTCAACACATCTCAAAAGGTAATGATCCATGGTTCGCTGACATTGTGAATTACCTTGTTTGTCAGGAGATCCCACCCGGACTTTCATACGCTCAAAAGAAGAAATTCTTTAGTGACGTCCGGCAATTCTATTGGAACGAACCTCTTCTATTCAAAAGAGGTCCCGATGGCATTTACAGGAGATGCATCCCCGAAGATGAGATAGATAGTGTCATCCGCCACTGTCATTCTCTACCATGTAGCGGACATGCTAGTTCCCACAAGACTTGTGCTAAGGTACTTCGTTCCGGCTTCTATTGGCCTACACTTTTCAAAGATGTGCAAAAGTTTGTTGTTTCTTGTGATGCTTGTCAAAGGACAGGTAATATATCCAGGAGGAATGAGATGCCTCTCAACAACATACAAGAAGTAGAGATCTTTGACGTATGGGGCATCGATTTTATGGGACCTTTCCCATCTTCATGCGGTAACCAATATATACTTCTTGCCGTAGACTATGTCTCAAGATGGGTAGAGGCAATCGCTTCTCCTACTAATGATGCAATGGTAGTGGTGAAGTTCCTCAATAGAACGATCTTCCCAGGGTTCGGAACTCCCCGAACCATCATTAGTGACGGAGGAACGCATTTCACGGCCCGTCGATTTGAGACTCTATTGGCTAAGTATGGGGTGACCCATAAGATAGCTACACCTTACCATCCGCAAACCAGCGGACAAGTCGAAATATCCAATAGAGAGATCAAGGGAATTTTAGAGAAAACCGTCTCTAAAACAAGAAAGGATTGGTCAATGAAGCTTGACGATGCACTATGGGCATACAGGACGGCCTTCAAGACACCAATAGGTACTACTCCCTATAACCTTGTCTATGGTAAATCCTGCCATCTTCCTGTAGAGCTAGAGCACAAAGCCTATTGGGCCATCAAGTGGCTCAATTTTGACATGAAAGAAGCCGGAGAGAAGCGGCTCTTAGACATCAATGAGCTAGATGAAATCCGGCTCAATGCGTATGAGAACGCAAAGATATACAAGGAACGGACAAAGCGTTGGCATGATAAGCACATCATTCCAAAAGACTTGAAGGAGGGAGACCAAGTCCTCCTATTCAACTCAAGGCTGCGTCTATTTCCAGGTAAGCTCAAATCCCGTTGGACAGGACCTTATTTAATTAAACGAGTTTTCCCCCATGGTGCAGTTGAAGTATGGGGTGAACAAAGCGGAAGTTTCAAGGTCAATGGCCAACGGTTGAAGAAATATACACCGGAATCTCCGGTCGAGGAGATAGCTCCCATCCTCCTCCATTGAACACATATCATACACCGTTTAGCTAAAGACGATAAATTAAGCGCTTCTTGGGAGGCAACCCATGATAGTATAGTTTTTTTTCACCCTTTTTTTTCACTTAGTTAGAGTAGATTAATTTTTGCTTCTTTGTTTTCGTTTTTTTTTTTTTTTGTTCCTCGATGCACTCTTGGTTTGTCGTGTCATTAATTGCAGGAAATTAGGTTCAACTCGAGAGATCCATGGAAAAAGGGAGCACAAATCAGTTAAAATTTCAAGATCCATGAAGAATAAGGAAGGAAATCGAGATACACTAAGTAAATCGTCCGATTCAAAAGCAGATCAAGGCGATTTTTGACAACAAGAAGAAAAATCGACCTGAAGATCGACCTGCCCAATTAAATCGTTCGATTTCCCATGTGTTCAGAGAAAAATCGAGTTACCCAAAATAAATCGTTCGATTTAGAATCAGAGCAAGGCGATTTTTGACAACAGGAAGAAAAATCGACCTGAAGATCGACCCACCGAATTAAATCGTCCGATTTTCTTTGGATCCAGAGAAAAATCGCCCTGACGATTAAATCGACCCTATAAATCGTCCGATTTTCTTCACAGTTTCTCGACTCTATATAAAGACTCAACACTCGATCTTCCTCATTCCACAACTTACAACTCTCGATTTCCCCCTTCTCAAGAACGCCGAAAATCGCCCTCAACCTACAATCCTCATTCCTTCATCATTTTGAGTGATTCTTGGCTCCAAACTGAAGCATTTTCAACAAGGAACAAGGATCTAGCAACAACAAGCACGGCAATTAACTCCTCCATAAGGAATTCAGGTTTTTCTTTCCAAAAACCTAAGTTTCTAATTCAAATTGAAGTTTGCTTAGGAAGTGTTTGTTTGCTGGAATTGATTGAGGAATCTGCTTAGGAATCATTATAGGAGACTGTATGTGGTGATTGCTTGAACAGAACTTTACAGAATTGTGAGAATCGTTGAAATCGAGAGAAAAATCAACCCAGCCCAGAAAAATCGGACGATTTTTGTGAAGAACAGGCCGATTTTTTTACTCATAATGGATCTTGTTAAGAGAGTGACTAGAAACACGGGGAAGAAGAAGGGATCTTCTTCCAAAGCCCCTCCCCCACCTCCACCACCATCTCAAAACATCCCTAAGCTTCCCCCTCCCCTATCCAAGCACAAGAAACGTTATGAACGTATCGTAGATCGCCCATTCACCCCTCCTCGCTACATAGTGCTAGATGACTTAGATTCATTGTTTGTTCGGGAGGATGTTGACATGATGCTTGACAGGGCTGAACTGACCCAGTTTGCTACGATTAGGGAGGATGCTTACACCGAGATCACCCTAGAATTCCTTAGTACATTTGAGCATGATCCTAGGGAAAGGATGGTTACCTTCCGCCTTATGAGCCAAAACCACACTATGTCCATTGACACTTTTGGAGACTTGTTTGGTTTCTCTTATTCAGATGCAGGCACATTTTCTAGAGGTGTCAGCGCTAGTGATTTTTGGGAGGCTATTTCAGTAGGTGAATATGGTGGAGACAAGTGGCGACCCGTAAATTCCAAGGAAACTAGTATGTACAACCTCTCCTTCAAGGTAGTACATAGGATTCTCAGTGAGAGTTTATTTGCACGGACAGAGACTCCACAGAAACTCAAGGCTGATGAGCTTTTCATTCTCTACTGCATGACATCCACCACCACTCCCGACATTGCCACCATGCTTGCCGACTATCTAGGGAAGATAGCCAACAAAGCTAAGGGCGATATTTGTGCAGGAGGTCTTGTCACTCATGTGGCTAAGACCATGGGATTAGACTTCTCCGGATGCACTCTAGCTGAGAGTGCCCTTCCATTAGGCTCCCAGCGGTTGGTTGTTCGACAGGTCTTGATTCCTCGAGGGAGAGGAACACTTCATGTGCCCATGCCATGGCACAGGGATCCGAAGAAGAAGTCATCCGAGATTATATGGAAGTCCGAATACACTATTCGGAACAAGAGAAACTGGAAGGAGACGTTCGAGTCGATGCTTGAGGAGTTCTCTCCTCCTACTTATTATGATGATGATGCAGGTGACTCCGAGGAGGAGGATGAGGATAGAGAACAGGGGACCATGCTCGAATTTGAGAGCGACACTCATAGCGGTCATGCTACGGATGCCATGGACACTGACACTCATGGTGTAGGACCTAGCCGGACTAGTAGAGGCGAGGAGGAGACGGAGGATGACATGCAGCCACCTCGCCGCTCATTTGCACGTGCTCCAGGAGGACGAGGACGTCGCCCTCCCCGTCACTTCAGGGAGCTAGTCTCTAGCTTCCAGAGCCTCAACACCGACTATCATGCTCTCCACACCGACTACGAGACCCTGAACACTCAGTTCAGGAACTACAGGGAGGAGACGGACGCTAGGCATTCATCCTATGAGGGCCAGATGAGAGACTTATACTTCCACCAGTTCGGCCACTTCTACGATCCTAGCGCACCGATGTATCCACTTTTATTACTTGAACACATGAATAAGTTATATGATCTAGTTGTTTTGATAAGAGAATGAAATAATAGTCGAAGCTATATTGCAAGTTTTTTTACATCATATAAGGATGACTAAGGCAATTCACTTCTTTTCTTTTCTCATATCTTGATCATGCTAGCCCCTCAATGAAATATGTAACCCTCCTTTTACCATCCGGGAATTAGGATAAGTGATTGAAAAAGGCATGTTTGATGTGGGAGGGCCAAGGAAAATGTATTGAAAGAAAGTGCAGAAATTCATAAGTTTGGGGACGTTGAACATGAGGATAAGTAACTCGGCACCATTCACATAGCCGGTTGTTTGTGTCTTGCCAAAGTCCGATTGAACGACAAGTCCTAATGGGATATGGTATGTGCATCAAGGGTTTGAGGCATCTCGAAATTGAGAAACGCCGATTTCCTAGGCTTCGGTTTTTGTGCACCGCTGTCCATACTCTCAAAAAGTAAAGTATAAAGAAAGCAAAGCTTTCCACATGCGAAGCATGTGCGGTGAAGGAAATCTTGAAGGTATTATGTGTTCCTCTTTCCCGGATTAGCACCACAATTGCCAAAAAGAACTCCTTCCCTTAATACGTTTCTTGAACCTTTCCTTTGATTAGAAGACCTTGAGACTTTTATGCATGTGTTTAAGACTTAATGGCTTAGATTTGTTTGACTTTGATTACTTCTACACCTTTATCATGTTCTTTATTTGTGCTTTCAAGAAAGAAAAAGGAGGTTAGTTCATCTTATAATTACCATTGATACATGCTTTGCCTTTTTATGCCTTGAAATATCACTTTGAGGGTGATCCAATAAGAAGAAGCACTACCAAAAGAAGAGTTTTCGAGTTTTCATACATATATAATCCATGACATCTTATATTCTAAATTTGAGTCTTGCTTAGGGACAAGCAAGAGACAAGTATGGGGTATTTTGATGACATGAATTATGTATCATCATCTTCATGCATATTATAGAAGATTGTCTCAGTTTACCTTGCATTTAGAGAGATTTTGTATGACTTTTATGTTCTATTCAATCATTTGTCGGAAATAGAGGTCTACACGAGTTTTGATGAATTATAGGTAATTGGAGTGGAATTGGAAGCAAAAGCGGAGCAAGGAGCATCTAAGGATGTTAAGGAAGCTAAAGGAGTCTTAAAGGGTTCATAAAGAGCTAAGGAATTGCAAAGGAGAAGCATAGAATACGAGCCAAGAGAAAAGCACTTTCTGTTGAAGAAAATCGTGCCAATTTACATATAAATCGGACGATTTTCCTCTCCAGAATTCGAACGATTTTGTGAATAAATCGCCTGGGTCGATCTATTGTGTTTTTCGGCCAAAAGAAAAGACGACACAAAGCCTAATTATTTTGGGCTAGAGGAGAGTTTTGCCAAACGGCCCATTTGCAAGAAACTATAGAAGAGAACCCTACGAACGAAAACGAGGAGGCCGCAGCGGGAAATCTTTACACGTTTGAGAGAATTCGAAGATTCTTGAAGGAAGATTGAAAGACTTTTTGCCGGGAAGTTATTCTTGATTCCAATTGTGAGATTTCTTTATTCGTTTGAAGTAATTGTTGTTTTTGAACACGAATTTGAGTTGTTTAAGAGATACATTGAATTGTTTTGACAATCGTTTACGGATTTGAAGGTTATTGGATTTTTTTATTCAAGATTCGGTTTCTTTGCGATATTTCTCTCAATATTTAATTTGATTCGATTTTGAAAATGGTTGGCTAAAACCCTTGTGATTCTGGGGAGAATAGTTGATGATTAAGGCTTAGATGATGATAGACTGAACTTATTCAAACATTAGGACCCTGAGAGTTTAGATTTTAGTTTTGCGACAACAGGAAAATCGGATTGTTCTTGAGGAAAATCGGCCGATTTTCTTATGAACAGCACGATTTATTCTTCTGACGAACTTTAATTGAATCAATCTTTAATCAAAACTAATCCTTGCCTAAATCCTAACCTTGATTAATCTTTCTACCCTCTAATTGAATGTATGAAGACACTTCAAACCTGATTCTATATTTAATAGATTAAGATCTCAAGATTTGGGTAATAAAGAGACTCAACATCCTTTATTAAGTTTGTAAGTGTGCTTTCTAATCTTTGCTTTGGAGAGTCATATCCTGGAGTTTTAGATAGTTAGTTTGAACATAATTCTTGTCTTTAGATCTTTCTATATTGCAGCATCAACAACCCTTATAGAGAGAACCTTTAGATTAGTTATATAGGTTTCGGAACTTCATCGTACGAATCCTACCTTTGAACATTTAATCTTGGCAATATAAACTCTGTCCTATATCTATAGAAGTGTCTTGAATCTAAAGCCGAAATCGGATACTTAAATCCTTGGAATCATTTTACCCTTAATTGATCACAAAAGCTTTTCGCACTTTTTGCTAGATAATTGAAATTGAATTTACTCTCACCAAATCCCTGAGTTCGACTCTGGAATTCTTACCTCACTACAGCCGATCCGTACACTGCGGGTTCGCTTTGCTTTTGAGTTCTAGATACAAATTTAAGACTTTGACGCACACACTTTTCGAGCGAACAAGTTTTTGGCGCCACTTAGCGTGCAATCAAGCTTTAAATTTATAAAACTAGAATAAAAGCAAGCGAACCCGCAGTGTACGGATCGGCGTAGATTAGCAAGTGTTCCAGAGTATCGAACACAGGGATTTGGGGGGAACAAATTCAGTTGTAAAGTTGTCAAGCAAGTAAAAGGGTAAAGCTTTGCAAATATATTGGGAAAACAGCAACCCTAAAGATCCAGGTATCTAATTGTGGCAATCGATTCAAGATATACTAAAGAACTAAAGACAGAGTTAAGAGTTGCAAAGGTATGCTAAGGTAAAGCAATGTACGGTGAAGTTCCAAGGCTTTATATGACTTATCTAGAAATACTCTCTATAAAGGTTGTTGAGGCTTCAGTATAGAAAGGATCTAAAAACAAGAATTAAACTCAAATACCCAAACTTGTAACCCAAGGATCAAGACTAACTAAACCGATTAAGGTTGTTACACTCGAAATCGAAGTAGAGGTTGTTGAGGCTTCACTACTACCTAGAAAAGGCAAGCCAAGACTAAGTTAAAGCAAATCTTTAACTTTGGATTAAAGTAAAAGCAAGATTCGTAAACTGAAGTAAATCACGGGTAGTTCTTGAGAATCACGGCCGTGGAAACCTAAGAACAGGCCGTGATTAAGGGTGTCGACGATATTTCTCTAACTCTCAGGGTCCAATCAAATTACGATCGATCTATCATTATCTAAGCCACAACTATCAACCCTTCACCTTAGAATTGCTAAAGGGTTTTAGCCAATAATCATCATTATGATATCAATAATCAAATATGAAAGGGAGAAAAGGTAAAACCTTAAAATCTCAATAATAAACCCAAAACAAATGTCAATCAAACACAATAATCGCAAACCGCGTTCAATGGATGTAGAATCAAAGGAACAGAAAAACCTCACAAAATTTCTAGGGACAATGAAGAACGGGAGGTCAATCCGCCTTCAAATGTAAACCCTAAGATATTCCAACTCCAAAAATAGGAAAGTGCGTCCTTCTCCAAATCTTCCTGTAGGCAATAAAATCTTCAAGCCTCCCGCTCTTTGGGAATCCAAATCTTGGGGCTGTCACCGTTCGTCCTTCAATGTTGAAGGCTATCGAATATATGTAGGGATAAATCTAGGGTTTAAAGGTAAAACCCTTGAAATCTGGGCTGAAAGAAGGTATCAGAAGATACTCTGAGCCGCGTCATAAGGTATCAGAAAATACTTTGGCGCGTCAGACGGTATCAGAGAATACTTTGGGCCGCGTCCGAAGGTATCAGAAAATACTTTGGGCCGCGTCCGAAGGTATCAGAAAATACTTTGGCGCGTCAGACGGTATCAGAAGATACTTTGGCGCGTCCTAAATTCCTTTTATGCTCCTTTTTGTCCCGCTTCAAGGCTTAATCCTTAAATGTGCCATTTTTGCTCCATAATTTGCCAAATTACCTACAAATGCAATAAAACTCTGTGTAGACCTCTATTCTTGCAAAGTAGGTGAATATAACCATAAATGTCATGAATGTATGTCTATGCATGCAAAATAAAGGGAAAATCTATATAAATACATGCCTAAAAATAGGTCATAATTCATGTCATCAAAATACCCATACTTGTCTCTTGCTTGTCCCCAAGCAAGGTTCAAACTTAAAATAAAAGATGATATGGATTATGAATATGCAAAAATATAGAAAAACCACAATATTTTGGTTGTGCTTTTATTCATAGATCACTCTCAAATGGTTGCTTCATAGCTAATGAAAATCATCATATGATCAAAAGGAATTATATCATGGAAAGGATAATCACACTTTGGAAGAAAATCATAACATGCATCATAACTTGCAATATATCAAAATCAATCATGAGGAATCCAATTTAGACCACAAAGTCAAACAACATACTCAAAGATCTTAAGGTCTTTCAAGCAAAGGTCAAGAAACCTGAATAGGTGGGAAACTTATAAAGGAATGTGGTGTATGAATCCGGGAAAAAGGAACAACACAAACTCTTTTTCTTTTTATTATTTGAACTAACCACCATTGAGAGCTTTGCTCTCCCTTTTCAACACAAAATTCTTTTTCGACTTTACTTTTTGGAAATATGGACAGCGGTGTACAAAAACCGAAGCCTAGGAGATCGGCGTTTCTCAATTTTGAGATGCCTCAAACCCTTGATGCACATACCATAATCCGTTAGGAATATCGCTCAATCCGACTTTGGCAAGACACAAACACCCGGCTATGTGAATGGTGCCGAGTTACTCATCATCAAGATTGACTTCCCCAAACCTACAATTTTCTATACTTGTGAATGCAAGCATTTGCTTTCATGGCCCTCCCACATCAAACATGCCAAAACTCAACTCTTCCTAGTTCCCGGATAGGTAGGGAAGGCAATTATTTTATTGAGGGGCTAAATGAATAAGGAAAGAAGCAAGAAAAATCGAGGTGCCTTAATCATATCAATAAGAAGTGTAAGAACTTATCATGCGGTTTCAACTTTCAATACTCAACATGATTTAGAATGAAAGCAAATTATAACACATGCATGAAATTCTAACAAAGTATTCAAATCCCACATATGTCATAAATCAATTCAAGCATATCAAAATCATCATAGTTATTCCACAAAACAAATGTTATCACAGAGATCATATCCATCCTAGAAGCACAAAAATTTTTTAAAATTTTTCAAAATTTTCAAATCATATGATGCAAGACATAAAACATGCAAATGGTATTGCGAATACCTCCACCCCATACTTAAAACTCACATTGTCCCCAATGTGAAGAAAAGAAAAGGATACACACAATATAAGATGGCGAATCATTCATTGAGTGGTGATGGTGGGATTCTATATAAGCTCAATAGGGAACTCCGGATATTCCAATCGGTGTCGAAGAATGAAGAAGGGGAACGTCTTTTGGCCGAACAAAAATTTTCCGGAAAATTTTTTTTTTTTTTTTTTTTTTTGCAAAAAATCGGCCGAGTTTTCTGCCCGATTTTTTCGTCGGCCCGATTTTTCCTGAGGGGGTCGATCTCTAGGTCGATTTTTCTTTCTGTTGTCAAAAATCGACTTGTTCTGAAGCCTAAATCGACCGATCTTCTTTTGGGTAGTCGATTTCTTGCCTTTTGTTCCTTGAAAACGTCCTTAGGCACATTTGTATTGCCTTTTTCCATCAATTCCTCAAGATTATACCTAGTTCTTGCGATCCATGACACAAACAAACCGAGAGCGCATCGAGAAAAACAAAAACAAAGCAAACTACACTAAACTATCCTAAGAAAAAGAAAAAGAAAAACATGAATGCATTACCTTGGGTTGCCTCCCAAGAAGCGCTTTGTTTAAGGTCGTTAGCTGGACCTATCTCCATGGATGATTCAATGCACCTTGAACATCTTGGATTGCTCATCAAACTCATCATAAAATTCCTCAAAAAAGATTCCGGTTCCTAATTTCACCGGCAAATGGTAAGATCTCCCACGTACAAGCTTGTACGGTTTGATTCTCACTGGGATTCTCCTAGCTTTCCTATGCTCTAATGGGACATTATTCAGCCTTGCGTCCCATCCTTTCCTGGATCGAGAAATCAGTTTCTCGAGAATCCTCCTAGCTTCCCCATCTCCAGATTGGGGATGATGTATGGTGTTCGTCATGTGAATGACCCCATACTTGAACAAAAGACACTTCATCGCCTTAACGGTGAAGTGCTTGCTAACTCCACTCCTTGTAGTCCAAGGAGCATCTACTTTCAGCCGTTTTAATGGAGGTTTCATCTTCACCTTAGGAGGTTCTTTTGGAAGAGACCTCCAACTCTCCAGTGCATTCCTGAAAAAATTAGAAATTTTAATTGGAATTTCAAAAGAAGTAAGACAATGTACCTTGTAAAGTTCATCAAGGCTTGGGACAAGTTTCATGTTGGGATGATGATCCACACATGAAATATCTCCCAACTTAGCTAGATCCTCTTCAACCTTGGCCACAGTTTCAGTGATTTGGCCAAGGTTCTCCACTTCTTCCTCTTCTTCAATGAGGACTTCAAGAGGGGTTTCAAGCTCAATAGGAGGAAGGCTTAAAACTTGGAATTCTTCCTCGCAGGATAAATGATTTTCCAAGGATTTTTGAGCTTCAGAAATAGCCTTCATTTTGTCTTCCATCTTGTCCAACACTTTTAACATCTTTTCTAGCATCGTCTGTGTCCCATCCTCGGATGGTTGTTGTGGAGGCTGCACTTGAGGAGGTTGCTCATACAAGTTATGAGGGGGATTGAGCTCATCCCAATAGGCAAGCTCATCCTCAATAACTTCATCTCTTTCTCTTTCACTGTCGAACCAATGAAAGGTGTATTTCTCTTCCAAGTATTCATATTGGTCCGCCCTAGCACCTTGTCATGCAAACCATGCTGGATCAAATGCAGGTTTATAGCTACATGCAGCCATTGGTGAACCTGAAAACTCAAAAACTCATACCGAAAAGATTAAAAGCAAAAACAAAAGCTCCCAAGCCAGACAACCGAAAACCGAAATTGGTCTAGACCAAATCCCCGGCAACGGCGCCAAAAACTTGTTCGCTCGAAAAGTGTGTGCGTCAAAGTCTTAAATTTGTATCTAGAACTCAAAAGCAAAGCGAACCCGCAGTGTACGGATCGGCTGTAGTGAGGTAAGAATTCCAGAGTCGAACTCAGGGATTTGGTGAGAGTAAATTCAATTTCAATTATCTAGCAAAAAGTGTGAAAAGCTTTTGTGATCAATTAAGGGTAAAATGATTCCAAGGATTTAAGTATCCGATTTCGGCTTTAGATTCAAGACACTTCTATAGATATAGGACAGAGTTTATATTGCCAAGATTAAATGTTCAAAGGTAGGATTCGTACGATGAAGTTCCGAAACCTATATAACTAATCTAAAGGTTCTCTCTATAAGGGTTGTTGAGGCTGCAATATAGAAAGATCTAAAGACAAGAATTATGTTCAAACTAACTATCTAAAACTCCAGGATATGACTCTCCAAAGCAAAGATTAGAAAGCACACTTAAAAACTAAATAAAGGATGTTGAGTCTCTTTATTACCCAAATCTTGAGATCTTAATCTATTAAATATAGAATCATGTTTGAAGTGTCTTCATACATTCAATTAGAGGGTAGAAAGATTAATCAAGGTTGGGATTTAGGCAAGGATTAGTTTTGATTAAAGATTGATTCAATTAAAGTTCGTCAGAAGAATAAATTGTGCTGTTCATAAGAAAATCGGCCGATTTTCCTCAAGAACAGTCCGATTTTCCTGTTGTCGCAAAACTAAAATCTAAACTCTCAGGGTCCTAATGTTTGAATGAGTTCAGTCTATCATCATCTAAGCCTTAATCATCAACTATTCTCCCCAGAATCACAAGGGTTTTAGCCAACCATTTTCAAAATCGAATCAAATTAAATATTGAGAGAAATATCGCAAAGAAACCGAATCTTGAATAAAAAATCCAATAACCTTCAAATCCGTAAACGATTGTCAAAACAATTCAATGTATCTCTTAAACAACTCAAATTCGTGTTCAAAAACAGCAATTACTTCAAATGAATAAAGAAATCTCACAATTGGAATCAAGAATAACTTCCCGGCAAAAAGTCTTTCAATCTTCCTTCAAGAATCTTCGAATTCTCTCAAACGTGTAAAGATTTCCCGCTGCGGCCTCCTCGTTTTCGTTCGTAGGGTTCTCTTCTATAGTTTCTTGCAAATGGGCCGTTTGGCAAAACTCTCCTCTAGCCCAAAATAATTAGGCTTTGTGTCGTCTTTTCTTTTGGCCGAAAAACACAATAGATCGACCCAGGTGATTTATTCACAAAATCGTTCGAA
This sequence comes from Fagopyrum esculentum, assembly GCA_033239045.1. Taxonomy (NCBI): domain Eukaryota; kingdom Viridiplantae; phylum Streptophyta; class Magnoliopsida; order Caryophyllales; family Polygonaceae; genus Fagopyrum; species Fagopyrum esculentum. Next base: position 117,485,437 of record BSUD01000005.1, read on the forward strand.
TTCTGGAGAGGAAAATCGTCCGATTTATATGTAAATTGGCACGATTTTCTTCAACAGACAGTGCTTTTCTCTTGGCTCGTATTCTATGCTTCTCCTTTCCAATTCCTTAGCTCTTTATGAACCCTTTAAGACTCCTTTAGCTTCCTTAACATCCTTAGATGCTCCTTGCTCCGCTTTTGCTTCCAATTCCACTCCAATTACCTATAATTCATCAAAAACTCGTGTAGACCTCTATTTCCGACAAATGATTGAATAGAACATAAAAGTCATACAAAATCTCTCTAAATGCAAGGTAAACTGAGACAATCTTCTATAATATGCATGAATATGATGATACATAATTCATGTCATCAAGGCTCTCTTAAGGTAAGAGACTATTGTACCCCTAGTCTCGGAAACTCCCAAAAGTTTAATATTAAATTCTACTATTCTCTTTTAGAACCTATTTCCATAGTTTGATTCTCAAGGATTATTTTCTAGCGATTAAAAGATTAACAAGGTTCTAAACTTTTAAAAAAAAATTACTAAGGTCCGACTTTTACACTTGCTACTAGAGCTAGGGTCCAAAAAAAAACATAATCTTACTCGTCAACGAGAACAACGTTATTCCACTCCTATAACGCTCCCGAGTCTAGAAACTTCTTCACAATTGTTCTAGATAAGAGATCCAGAACCTATACGAGTTTAACTTAGGCTAGTATAGCGAGTTTTTAGGATATTCCAACAGTGGACTCGTTAACATTATTTACTTATTGAAATCAACAACAACTTCAAATGGAATCCACTTCCCAAGTCTACATATATAAACTACGTGTATATATTTGCATGTACACCACTTCTCGGCATCTCTAACCCCTCACCATTCTACAGATAAGTCTACATATATATTTACATATAAACTCTACACAGAAGAAGAACCTCACCCGTCCCAGCAATCCCACGCTCGCCCTGCACAGACTCGGTGCCTAGCTCGATCGGGGATGCCTTAATCGCGAAGAGGGATACGCCACAGAGACTGTTTGAATGGATTTTGGTTGACCGGAAATCGATCGACAAGAAGCTGGAGAGGAGGTGAGGGTACGTTCTTGCCTTCGGTTTTGTTAACGCTCGCAGGCACTCCGACGGCGTTGGTGGCCTCGTCTCGCTGCACAGCAGAAGGTCCGTCAATGGTTACTGCTTCAAGAGAGGAAGGCTAGTGCGGAGGTTGGCTCGACGACCGCATCAGAGGTCCGTCCCTGTTTCAACCTCTACAGCGGCGGCAGCAATGGTCCTTCCTGCTCGATTCCAGCGGCGACAGAAGCGCTCTGCGGTGGTGGTCTTGCGAGGGCCGTTTCTCTTCGCTGGCCGACATAGACGGGCAAGGTCCGGCGCAGATTAATGGGCGGTCGCTGGTCGGCGTCTTCAGTTCAGTTCCGGGGTAGGGGGTTGCTGCTGCTGCTATGTCGATCTCACAGAGGAAGCGTGGAAAGGTAGCAGCGTAAGGTTGCGGTTTAGTTTAGGGTTAAGGATGATTAGATTAGGTTAGAAGCTAATTAGGTTTAAGGTTAGGGTAGATTTTGGGCTGGGCTGAAATTGTCTTTGGGCCGGATCCATTGGGCCAGCTCATCAAATAAAACAAATGGGCTGAAAGAATAATCGTTATTCGTACGGAATGGTTCTTCATTTTTTTATTATTATTTTTTTTTTTGAGATGTACGGAATTATTTACGGTTACATAAATTATCATTTTATGTGAATCAAGGTCACATAAAATGATAGAATTTAATATTGTCTTATTTTATTTAAAAGAATAGAGGTTGGCGGATCGGAATCCGATTTGATCCGGTATTAAACGGAGTTTAAATTTTTTTTGGTTATTACATCAGTACCCTCTAAAAATAAGTTTCGTCCCGAAACTTAGGATAATGTATCTAATCACACGACTCTCTTTGTATATTTTGATATCATTAAAATTTTGTTTTCAACCATGCAACTACTCAATCATCATAATCAGGCACACATTAAAAGAATCACAACCACTCAATCCAACTAAAACATGAAAAGTCAAACAACACAACATTCGAGTACTAACTCGTCGGTACAGAAGTAGATGCTAGTTCTGCAAAGGAATCGGGATAATTACGCCTAATACTCTCCTCGGTCTCCCAAGTGGCTTCATCAGCTCCTCGTCTAGACCACTGGATCCTCAACATCGATATCTCCTTAGACCGCAGCCGTATAGTACTGCGCTCCAGGACGGCTACTGGGTACTCCACAAAAGTTTGCTTTGGCTCATCTATCCGATTCTTAAAGCTGATGACGTGACTCTTATCCGGTAAGTACTCTCTCACTAAGACACGGGGAACGGTGGGCGTACATCCTCTAGTATGGTAATAGTGTCAATCGATAAAATGAAGGCTCAATTAGTTTATATATATCAACGGTTCCTTTTCTAAACTCACCTCTAAATTTTTTGGCGACTACCAAAATAACAGTAAAAATTTCTTCCTTCTATTGAATCCATTTGCTCCCGACTTTTCGGAAGATCCCGTCTATAAATTCTGAAACAATGATCTGAGACATCTCCCGACACTTAGGTGGTTAATGCTCTTTGTAAGACCACCCACTTGGTCTTGTCTCCCTAATATGACTCAGTCGGACCGTTTCTCAAATAATACCTCATCACCTATTTCTTGTCACGCTTCGGTTTGTTGTAACCCAAGATCACCATCCCGGTGGAGATCTTCATATAGTTCTCAAATTCCTTAACTTGAATTCATAGTTAATCTAACATTGATTTTCTTAATCTATGGGTTATGGGCCTACCCCGCTTCTGTTGTACCACCCATTAGTCACCTTGGCGTCTTTCTGAGGGTCAACATGATTTACCCACTCCCGCATATACTTCCCTTCTAATACTAGCAAGATCCTCTTCAAGCAGACCCTTATTCTCTTACTCAACCGTAGTCTGTTCTTAAACAACCAGTAAGCAACCTCTAACCCGATTCTCTCCATATCCTTAGATCATCCCAGAAGGTTGTCGTTGCCTATTTGGGGAATCCTCCAAGGCATCGGTAAAGTTACCTCTTAAATCCGAAGTCACTAATGTCTCTTCTTAACGGTACCTACTCGTCAATACCAACCAACACTTACACGTCCTCAGCTGACGTCGGTTCGTCTATAATTGACTTATCTCAATACACCGGACTTACTCTTCTCATACCTATACTAGCGTTAAATTCTTGGTGAGCATCATCTGCCCGATTAATACTTTCATGCTTCGCTAATTCGTTTTATTTTCCACACTTTTGTTTTCCTTAGGCTAACTCTACTTCTCGAGCCCAACTGGGTCATTCATCCTGACATAAATAGTCATTCCAAGTCTTCAACGATGGCTGGTAAGTGTCTTTCTAGTTCTAGTGACTTTAATTATGCAGTTCCCCTTGCATGGACCGTCGGTGTTGATGACTTAGGTCCCATGATAATTGGGGTCACCTTGGACTTTCGAGTCCAACAAGGCCGTTCTCATATATACATTCCTTCACTAGTGTTACCGGCAATATTGTCTTCATGCAACTCCGTTGTTTCCGCTACAGGGTTTCAAATCTTTGGTACCGGCATTGCGATTTCTTTCAAATTCCTATATCTTTGAGGAGGTCAAAACCTCTTCACACTTGTATAGTCTACATCTTGCTTCTACACTCCATTGTAGGTATCCATTCCATGCACCTTAGATCCTCATATCCGGGTCGACATTTTATCTTTTTTGGTCTCTCAAGCTTGTCTTGTGAATTCTTCTACTAGGTGGGTCATCTTATACGTTTTTCTTCTCTGCATCGGTCTCTAACTGTCTGTTGATCATTACTACCATTCTGTGTTGGAACTTCAGTTACTTTGTACTCTTGCATAGATTTCCTAAGGAAATCCTCATCTCAAGACTTTATTTAAATTTAGTATGACCCGCATTTTGATACATGACTTTCCTTCTCACTGGTTAAGTTATACGCTTGGTTTACACTTAATCCGTCATAGTGTCCTCAGTCCGATAGTATGATTTTTATTAAACATCTAATGGTACCATTTGTATACGACACATCATATGCATATGATTTTCTCGCCAATCAAATTTCTCGCATCGCATTTATTATGTTTTCCTTATACTCATGTCGCTTTACCTTCTTTAAATCTTTACACCCCGTAAGATAGTTAAATCCCTTTGAGTTTTCTCGTAGACGCTTTACGGACCACATTGGTTGGTCTTATTACTTTCATCAACTCTTATGTCATCGGTCCGGCCTGAATTTTCATTGGAGTACCTCCATTCCTCATTAAGCTTTTATATATACAATTTTCGGTAATCATCTTATTGAGGTAATACCGGATCCATATAACAGCCTTTAGTCATTCAACTTTACTCCTTCACATGTCTGTTCTAGCCAACATGTAGATTCCATCTGCAATCATCTCACAACTCGACTACACATTTCACCCAGGCTTTAAATCATACTCTCTATGTTTGTGCCGCTTCTGAAATTCCAATTATTTTGTGTCACATCTTTAAATCACAAGAGTTTCCCTTGTCAATCTAGACAGTTTGACCCCACCTTTTCTCAAAGGAGCACCATCAGTTCTACTTGTGTGGAATGCTAAGTCATAGGACATATTCACAATCATCTACTTCTTCTTACACTTCTAGTTCTTCTTACAATGATCCCTTCATACTAACTTTGATATGTATCTTTCCTTAGTCAGTAGTAAGTAACTACTCACAACAATTCCCTTTACACCATTTCTATCATCAATGGTCATTGTCGACCGTCAAGAGCTACTCTTTAATTTCTTTATTAGAGTTATCATATTGGACTCATTCACTGTTACCATCAAGGCTTCTAGTACTTGTATTGATTTAACTTTCACCATTGTCATCGTTGACCTCTCGAAGAAATTCACCAAATGTCGGTGAAATTCCTTTATAACCTTGTGGTTATCCTTCTTATCTGTCAACCAACCATCGCTAGTTAGCTAGTACGTGTAAATTCTCTATTGTTACCAATTAGTCTGTAGTTGACCTTCTATAAGATCGAAGACTACTTTTCTTCTATCTCTTTTGAGGTTTGATATACATGGTGAAAATATATCTCTTCCATTTATACTCATTTAGCTCCTTCGACAAATTACACTCCTATAAGAGTACTATACTCTTACGAACTAGTTGTATCTCCGTCTCCCGTCAACGGACTTATCAATTCTTCTACTATAACTTGTAGGCGTTTCTCCATGATTCTTTTTACCCGAGTTATTGTCCACTTGCGGTTCTCTGTTATGACCCGCTGGTGTTATTAACTTAAATCCCCTCTTGAGTGAGAAGTTATTAGAGACCCTCTTTTTCAACAGGACCATTCTCCTATACCCTCCTTCCTTGGACGCTGCTCGTACTTCCGCCTTTATAGAAATCCTGTCTTTATTGTATCTCGATCCTTGTTGTAATTCTTGTGTGCTCTAGGAGGTCACACCACTTCCATGTTGGTGAAATCTGCCTCCCCCTTTCTAGCAACTTGTAAGCTTTCATCTTGCGGCTCTTTAATTCTTCGTATCGGGATTGGACAATGTATCTCATCTTGACTCCTACACTTATGACTGTCTTGGTTTCCCATCTTGATTGTGGTGGCAAGTAGCTTGCCGAGAGTGATCATATTCCGCTCTGCTTCTAGCCTCAACCTTTCACCTTCTGGTCCATCAGTAAGCTTAGATTCGGTGCCTCTTGTCTGGATTGCTACTATATTTCACCTTGACTTTCATGCCTAGGTGTGTTTCTGAAGGCATCCCCTTTGTTTGTAACGTTGCTTTACACTACAATCGAAAGAACATATGGCTTGTCTCTTCCAATTTGTATACTTGCCGGTCATCCAACGCGTTTCCGGAACTACTCTCATGTATATTCTTTATCTGATCCTATCGAGTTGACTTAAGATTCCCTTCTTATCATCGTCGTTGGTGTTGTCTTTTAGTCTTCACTTTTCCGTCTCGACGTTCTTCAACAAGTTCGAAGGAGTTGTCCGGACGTTCGCCTACCCTAATGCTCATAAGGTGAGCGTACTTATCCTTACGTTGAATCCTTCAAATAAACTTAGGTGTGTCAACAGAGTGAGGATCTCATTTGATTATCCCCGTTAAGGGCATAATATAACTATAATCTCTACTAATCTTCGGCATATACTTATATATATATCACATATCTTTATAATCAAGCTAAAACGTCCAACTAAAGTAAAACCTAAAGTCCATACTAAGCATACTGAGATCCGCGGTAGTAGTGGTGGTCAACCATACTTTTCCATCCCCAATCAGACAATGCATGCATTTGAAAACCAAAAGTCTTTTCAAAACTCAGATCCCTTTTTGGGTTCTACTTAAGTACTTATTCGGTCTTTCAGAAGATTTCAAGTGCCATTGTTGCCAACCTAGAGCTCTGATACCATGTTGTAACACCCCGAATTCTCAGAACTCGGGACATTACTGGTTAGGACCTCACAATGGGTCCCGACCTCAGTTTGACAACAATATTACTAGGATCTTGCAACAAGACACAAATAAGAAAAACCGAAATTCATAAAATAGTATTTTAAAGGAATGAATGCAACAAAAGTCTAACAGCCTATCGTACTTAAACAACGGAAAAGACTAACTGTCTTAACAAAGGAAAAACAACAAAGCAATAACTCAACCCCCACTCTAAAGAGTACGGAGACCCGGCTGACCACTACTTCCGGATCACTCAGTTGCTGTTCTAACCTGCAGTAAAACTAAAAACACAACAAAACAACCATTAGCTAGTTATCTAAACATTAGGAGAATAATAATAGCACACACACATAAAAATATAAACACCCATCATGCTTTCAAACAATCCATTTATTATCTTCATTTAAGTCATTCACTCTAATGATACTTATTTTGTGACACGAGGGATTCCCAAACCTCGCCTCCGCCCCCGTGTACCCATCAGGAGTGGATCCGATGCATCTCACCGTGTACCTGTATGGTCTGGGTATAGAGAACCTCCCAGTCTCCTGGCAGAGCTGGGCAGTGATGTCACGGCTCGTTATACATACACTTGGGCCTTAACACATAACAACAACGGTCGTCCTAACAAGTTGTTATTATAACACACATGGTACACACACCACTAATATCACTCAACTAATATCCAGAAACCAGCTAAGTAAGTTGCAAGGACTTACCTGAATCAAAGAACGCTCTCACAAATCTCAACTCGGTCTGTACCCGTAGTAACTCAAACGCCTGTCAAACAAGGCATGTGGATCAAAATCACATCCCTACTCTTAGAAGTTATAAACTTCTAAGAGGTAAAATCCCATGAGGATAAAAAGCGGAAAGGCTCTCTTAAGGTAAGAGACTATTGTACCCCTAGTCTCGGAAACTCCCAAAAGTTTAATATTAAATTCTACTATTCTCTTTTAGAACCTATTTCCATAGTTTGATTCTCAAGGATTATTTTCTAGCGATTAAAAGATTAACAAGGTTCTAAACTTTTAAAAAAAAAAATTACTAAGGTCCGACTTTTACACTTGCTACTAGAGCTAGGGTCCAAAAAAAAACATAATCTTACTCGTCAACGAGAACAACGTTATTCCACTCCTATAACGCTCCCGAGTCTAGAAACTTCTTCACAATTGTTCTAGATAAGAGATCCAGAACCTGTACGAGTTTAACTTAGGCTAGTATAGCGAGTTTTTAGGATATTCCAACAGTGGACTCGTTAACATTATTTACTTATTGAAATCAACAACAACTTCAAATGGAATCCACTTCCCAAGTCTACATATATAAACTACGTGTATATATTTGCATGTACACCACTTCTCGGCATCTCTAACCCCTCACCATTCTACAGATAAGTCTACATATATATTTAAATATAAACTCTACACAGAAGAAGAACCTCACCCGTCCCAGCAATCCCACGCTCGCCCTGCACAGACTCGGTGCCTAGCTCGATCGGGGATGCCTTAATCGCGAAGAGGGATACGCCACAGAGACTGTTTGAATGGATTTTGCTTGACCGGAAATCGATCGACAAGAAGGCGGAGAGGAGGTGAGGGTACGTTCTTGCCTTCGGTTTTGTTAATGCTCGCAGGCACTCCGACGGCGTTGGTGGCCTCGTCTCGCTGCACAGCAGAAGGTCCGTCAATGGTTACTGCTTCAAGAGAGGAAGGCTAGTGCGGAGGTTGGCTCGACGACCGCATCAGAGGTCCGTCCCTGTTTCAACCTCTACAGCGGCGGCAGCAATGGTCCTTCCTGCTCGATTCCAGCGGCGACAGAAGCGCTCTGCGGTGGTGGTCTTGCGAGGGCCGTTTCTCTTCGCTGGCCGACATAGACGGGCAAGGTCCGGCGCAGATTAATGGGCGATCGCTGGTCGGCGTCTTCAGTTCAGTTCCGGGGTAGGGGGTTGCTGCTGCTGCTATGTCGATCTCACAGAGGAAGCGTGGAAAGGTAGCAGCGTAAGGTTGTGGTTTAGTTTAGGGTTAAGGATGATTAGATTAGGTTAGAAGCTAATTAGGTTTAAGGTTAGGGTAGATTTTGGGCTGGGCTGAAATTGTCTTTGGGCCGGATCCATTGGGCCAGCTCATCAAATAAAACAAATGGGCTGAAAGAATAATCGTTATTCGTACGGAATGGTTCTTCATTTTTTTTTTATTTTTTTTTTTATTATTTTTTTTTTTGAGATATACGGAATTATTTACGGTTACATAAATTATCATTTTATGTGAATCAAGGTCACATAAAATGATAGAATTTAATATTGTCTTATTTTATTTAAAAGAATAGAGGTTGGCGGATCGGAATCCGATTTGATCCGGTATTAAACGGAGTTTAAATTTTTTTTGGTTATTACAGTTCTTACGTTCCACAACTCCATTTTGTTGAGGAGTTATAGGAGCTGAAAAATAATGAGAAATACCATATTTTGCACAAAACAAATCAAACTTTATTTGATCAAAAATTATCACACGCATAGGTCCACAAAGATCAATGTGTAAAAGTTCAATAGGTCGAGAAGAACTTACAGCTTTCTTAGATTTGAATGAACCTCTTGTTTATTATCAATAGTTGCATAATTTCCTTTGCTAGATTGCTTTTGCTAATTTTGATTTCACCAAATCCATGTGATCGACCCTGAAATATTTGCTATTGCTGCAATTGAACTGTACACTGCGGGTTCGCTTTTGCTTTTATTTTCTCGATTATAAATTTAAAGTTTTTGGCACACACCATTTGGAGCGAACAGATCATACTTGAGAATAGATAAACTATTTCGATGAAAAAAGCTAGGAATGTTCACTATGTAAGCGCTATCTTCTTCATCACTTGCTTGATTCTTTTATAAGATCTTTTGTGGAGTAGAGTCGAACGTTGAGTTTTCGACCGTTGGGCTGTTAGATACCTCTCCACAAGATCTTCAACAAATCTTGGCTATTTTGAAGTTGAACGTCTTCCACAAGATCTTACAAAAATGTGTTTATAACCCTTAAAATATATCCCGGGCTTATAAATCATGAGGTATAAAATCGGATTTTTTAAAATTTAATTTGGAAACCTATAATAACACGGATGTTGTAATACCCGGGTTATAAAGTTATGTATAATTCGGCAATAGGTATGTAAATAACTCGAACATTGTTATATCCGGGTTATATAAAACATATATAACACAGTTATTTTGACTACCGGGTTATATATTAGGTTAAATTTGTAAATTCAGCAAAACGCCCGGAATATTTGGCTTGCTTCACTATTACTATTTTCCCACCTAAACAATAACATTCCCACCAATTTACACAAAAATTTTCACACCAAAATTGAATATCGTTCTAGACGCCCTAGCCTCATCAGTAAGCCTGTAATACCCGAAAATTTTATTTTTGTTAGATTACGAGTCAAATCGTAATTTGATCGGTTTGGTATTTTAGGTGATGCTTATATCGTAAATTCCGTCAATATGACAGGCTAGCGGGCCCAACTAGACAGGCCCACTAGGCCCATCAAGATAGGGGAACATGGTAAACATTTTGGGCTTGTTAGGGCAAGCTATTCTACATACCCTTTTGAAACCTCAGCCACCCATCTCCTTCTCCATTCCTTACCAATGCCTGCTATCCCTTTTCCCCTTCTCCTTCAACCGTTGTTTTCGGGAGACGACGCTGTTGCACCTGGCCGGCCACAATCTGCGACAACTCTCGCGTCGGACCGCCCTGCCTCTTCTCCTCTCAACTTCTCGCGCCGGACCGCCCTGCCTCTTCTCCTCTCCACTTCTCACGCCGGACCGCTCTGCTTCTTCTCCTGTACACTGCTCGCTCCGGACCGCCCTACCTCCTTCTCGATTCTCCGTCGCCTTAGGTCCGACCCCTAGAGATTCCGCCGTTATCTCAGCCTGACTGAAGAAGAGCAGCCGGCGCCATCGCTGGACTCTCGCCTCATCTTCGCTAGTCGTTCACAAAGGAAAGCTAGGGTTTCCGTCCTCCGTGGTGGAGCAACCTCCGGCGCCAGTATGGTCTTCGACGGCGGCTCCTTCTGCAGATCTAGTGAATTCAGTAGGTGAGCTTCTTCCATGTTATGTTTGGATCAATTAGGAGCAGGATGATGTTAGGTTGGGTGAATCTTGTTGGTATAAATCCTAGTGTCGGTTTTAGGTTTTCTTTGTATATGAATCTAGATTAGAATAATGTATGTGTAATTGTAATTAACGTTGGCTAAGTGTGGTCGAGTGAATTTTAACATCTAAGTCAGACGGTTATAGAATCGGAGGGTTTGTAAATTGATTCTGTGCAGCTATGCAAGACATAGCATTGTCTTATTTAGGCCTCTTATTCTGTCTTTATGTTTTAAGGGCTTGCTTGATCATTAACGTTCTATTCTTCTTCAATGTTGACTGAGACGCCCTTCCTTTTGCTAGTTATTAAACTTGACCTTTCTATTAGTTAATTGCACGAGCTTAGTAGCAAGGTTTTTTTGTCTAGCTTGTTATCTCCCTGTTGATCGTATTTTTTTAAAGAAAGTTTTTGTACTTTTTTCAATGTATCTACTCCATATTTATGTATTTTGATGTTTTTTATTCTAATTTTTGATGTCGTCAAGTATTAGTTGTTTTGAAGCTTGCATGATGGATCCCATGAACATAGTTGGGAAGGCCAAAGAAGATGCTTCTCTCCCTAAAGGTAATTAGCCTCCTTCATTTCATGGTATGGTGGGAAATTTTATGCACTGAGTTAGAAATTGAGAATAACTGTGAATAAAAAAGAGACGCTTTCTCCTAAAGTGAGGAGCGATACTGAGCTAACTTCAACCTATAAAGCCTGAACTTCATGTAAAAAGTGAATTTATTACAGTATCACACTATCCATCCTTTAGATTGTATTGTCTGTTGTCTATATTGTGCCTCCCAATTTTATGTGCTAGGTAGAGCAGTTGAGTTGATATAATATGCTATTTTGTAAAACAGACCCTTGGTTTTCTTTAATCTAACTATTATTGCATGATATGTTTTAGAAACATATATTGCTCCTCCCAATTTATGTACACGTCTCACTTTGTGCTTAAGCGTTAGTCATCTCATTACCTTTTTGTGGTTAACGCTATTTTTTTCTACTGGTGTAGAAATTGCCAACAAGCAAAAGGCAAAGGCATTAACCAAAGAACCTTCTCCCGAACCAAAGGATCATGGTTCAGTTTTGGTTCTCGTCGTTGACTTTCGTTGGTTGCTAGATGATATCTTTATAGTGGTATGGGAAAAAAGATACTTACTCGTATGATGAAATTGAAGAAGTTCGTAAGGAGTGGCTTGAATATTTGCTTCAACTAATCTTTTAGGTATGAAATTCAAAACTTTGATTGCATTTATATGATTTGGATTTGGATTTGGATTTGGATTTGGATTGTGTGTTCCGACCTCGAATAGATGTTTTGGACAGATTGAAATCAACCCTAGAGTGTTGTTCTTTGGTTTTCATGAACAAATGTTTGACGTGTCCATAGACTGCATTGAATGTCCTTTTATTCTAGTATATATTTTGTATTTGAGACTATTTCGCATAGGGCTCCATATACCTTTCACTTTGTAACTTCCCAAACTTGGTGTTATTGTTCTCTCCAGGAAGTTTCAAAGAAATGAAGGTGACGACCTTGAAAACTTGATCTATTGTAAGACTTCATGACCTCTCCGGCAAAAACAGTGCATATTTCATCACCGGTTATCTTCTAGTTGATGTGCATTGCTAGCACGATGAATATATCTTTTGAAGATTGTGAACATTTAAATCTTTATATACTTGGTGACATTTAGTTTAAGAACATGACTTTGAATCATGTTTGTGATATTGGTTATCTTCGGATGTGATATTGGTGATCACAAAACGATGATGTTTTGAGTTAAGTACATGACTTTGAATCATGTTTGTGAATAGAATTGGTTGCTTCATTTTTTTTTTTTGCATTTGGGACAAGTACAATTTGTGAAAGTCATGAAATACGTACAGAATCCGGACATCAAATCCGGGTTGAATTCTTTACAACGGTCTCGTAATAAATTATTACCTAATAACACGAATCCGGACATAGTCGAATAACCCGGATCCTACCCTCCGGGTTATTTGTTGGTTTCAGATAACCCGCTTCCCAATATCCGGTTATTTATTATTAAAATAAACGGCATCAAATAACCCGGTCCGTATCCGGTTATGTGACATTATCTAATACCCCGGGTACAAGTTTGCCGGGTTATTTGATAGAATATATCCCGGTTGGTATCGTTTGTACCAAAATCAAAGGAGAAAAAATAACACGGATTTGTTTTAACAAACGCCCGGGGTATAAAGTTGGTGGACCAAATATCGCCCTAACCTTTAACCCGGTGGGCGTCCGGAGTATATTCTTTCAAACGTCCGGGTTATAATCCCCTTTTTATAGTACTGTCTTTCTGTTACGGAATCTTCCAATAAAATCTTCAACACATTTTGAATCCTTGTTTCGTGCATCTATAATTCCAAGGCCCTTGATTTCGCCCTTTTGAACTTGTTATGTTCCTTTGTCCTTGAATCCAACTTCAAGGCCCTTGATATTTAGATAAAACCTGCACTGAATTCAAACCAACCAAATATCTAAAAATGTAATCAATACATTTTTAGTATATCCAACTACAACATTTGTGTGAAGTCTTCCATCATCAACACCTGTAAACCATTTTAATCAAGGTGGAGTTTTCAATGTGATAGATCATTAAGTGTACATCTTCACCAGTCATGGTTTCCTTTCGGTAGGACTCATCCAGGTTTCCGTCATAGCTCTTGAGCCCCTTTGACTTTTTGAATGATTTGTGAAGGAGAGCAAAAATTTGGATTCTGTTTCAAATTCTCCAAAGTTTCAAGACAAAACTTGTGATGGTATCAATCTTTCGGTGATGAAGATGACTTCTTCACCAAAGTGAATAACCCTAATGAAGGAGTTGTTGATGGTATTTAGAAGGTCTTTGATGATGGTAGGGCAGTCAGAGACATCAACCATATCTTTCAGTTTTCCAGTCTTTGTATGCCGGACTTTCTCGAAGAAGGATAATAAGAATTTTGTGGTCTTCAAAGTATCTTTTTATAGATTTCAATGTAGAGAGAGAGAGAGATCTATGTGATTGTTTAGCTTCTTGTACTAGAAGGAGAGAGAAAAAATTCATGTCCAACAAGATTCCTGCAAAGATGAAAATTCTTCAAATGGAGAAAAGTAAGAAATTGTTGCATCCTATTATCATGATATATGGAGAGTATGTCCGAGAGCTTATGCATGGGGTTAGTTACTCAGTTAAAGGTAATTGATGAGAGTCATATGCAACAAGCTAATAATGATGTAGGTGAGAGGTAGTTTTCCAATCAAGGGTAAATTTTAGCATGCGACTAGATGTTAAGAGTTCTTAGAGTTTCAATTATCTTCAAGTGGCTTTGGGATGGTTTTAGAATCAATCATCATCTGGGTTTATAACGAGGGTTAGATCATCAAATTGATTCTTTTGGTTCGAACATGAATGATGATGCATAAAGTCATAGACAACATCAAGTTGCCAATCACTATACAAGAATAAAAAAAATCAAGCAAAAAAATAGGCACAAAGTCATACAGGATGGAAGTTAATTACTTGTTGCAATGAATAACATCATCCTTTGTTGGTGATAGAATTTCTAGTGAATCATTGAAGGAGAGCGCCAAAGTTTTTCTAGTGTTAATTTCTAGCTTGATCAACCCCAAGTTCATTTTGTGGCGTTCAAAGGATTCCCAGTTCAAAGCTTTGGTGAATATATCAACAGTCTGATCTCCAATCTTACAAAATTCCATTCGAATAAACCCTCTTTCAACATTATCATGTAAGAGGTGATAGCGTATTTTGATATGTTTTGTTTGAGAGTGTTGTACATGACTTTTGGCAATGTTGATAGCACTTGTATTATCAAACATAATAGGAATAAAATTGTAAAAGAGATAGAAGTCACCAAGTTGTTGCTTGACCCTAGAGCTGATATTATCTGGGTTCGGGCCGGATCCGGACCGGGTTTTTTCTATTTTTTTGTCCGGATGTCCGGGCCGGATCCGGCTAAGTCCGGGTCCTAGGCTTCTAGTCATGTCCGTACCCGTCTGGATGTTTGGGCCGGGTTGTCCGCCGGGTACCTGGATTCAATTTTTGTCTATTTACAAAAATGTATTGTTTGCTAAAATTCGCATTCAGTATGTAGACTTGGCACTACACTAGATTTGTAGATAAATTGATAAGCGCATAGGGTAATATTTTGCAGATTTATGCAACAACAATTTAATATCCTACAGATTGATGCAACAACGATGATTTTACAAAGTATCATGTGGAGAGAAGAGAAGGGTGTTCAAAAGGCGATTAGGGAGAACCCACCCAGATCGAGCAACTTGAGAGATCTTCATTTGAGAGGCTGCCAAGAGAAACAAAGATCTCTTTATTAATCGCCTTTTGTGGAGAACCCAGCCAAGGGTATCTGAGATCTCGGTATCTATCCTCATATAATAAGATCGAGCAAACGAGCATCTTGGCAGAACCTAGATCGAGTAGACGAGCACCTTGACTGAACCCAGGTCGAGCAGAAGAGTAACAAAACTTTTGAGAGGGTTGAAGTCGAGTGAGAGGAAATCTTCATTTGAGAGAGAACTTGATCTTAAGAACTTGAGAACTTGAGAGATCTTCGTTTGAGAGAGAGAACCCAACCAGATCGAGTGGAAATCTTCGTTTGAGAGAAAGAACAATACATTGAGAAGTTGAGAGATCTTCGTTTGAGGGAGAGAAAAACTCAACGTTGAGAGTTTGAAAGAGAGATCGGTGAGTTAGGGTTTGAGAGAGGAGGTGTGAACCCATAGAAATGAGGAACGACTGAGTGATTTAGGGTTTTAAGAGTATATATATAAATACTTTTTTTTAATTATTAATCCGGGCCGGACAAGCAGTCCGACCGGACTTTGAACTCTGTCCAGATCCGGCTGGGATGTCCGGCCGGTTCGGGCTTTTCATCCCGTTCGGGCTTTTTATATTGTCCATATCTGCCTGTTTTTGCAAGCGGACAAGGTGGGCCGGCCGGGATAACCCGGGATGTATTAGCTCTACTTGAGCCATATTAATTGAGAAAAGCATGAGATGATGTCAATGTACTTAGATTCAACTATTAAGAGGGAGATTGATTGTGATTTTATGGATGCCCATGAGAGTAGGAAATGACCAAGGAACTGAGTTGTTTTAGAGGTGTTTTTTCGATCAAGTATATTTCTAGCATAGTCTGCATCTGAGAGCCCCATAAGATTGAATGAGTAGAGTCGAGGGTACCAAAGACATATATCGTCATTTCCCTTGATGTAGCAAAGATTTCTCTTAACAACTTTAAGGTGTTATTCCTTTGGATTAACTTGGAATCGTACACATAAGCAGACACTAAACATGATATCAAGTCTACTAGCGGCATGGTATAGTAAGGAACTAATACGTTTTCTCATCGACCATTTCCCTTTTTCATCAGAATCTAGGTTTGTATTGGGCGAGATGGGAGTGTCGATGGGCTTGGATTTAATGACTCCAGACTTCATTAGTATTTTTTACTGAATATTTCTGTTTATGAACCCAAGTTCCGTCAACTCCTTGTACTACTTGAAGTTCAAGGAAGAATCTAAGTTCCTCTATAAGACTCATTTCAAACTCACTTTTTCATCATGTCTTGAAATCTCTTTACTAGCGCCGGATTGGTTGAGCCAACTATTATATCATGCACATATATCTGGACTAAAGTGATATGGTTTACTTCTCGAAGAATAAACAATGTTTCGTCAACTTCTCCGCGCTTATAACCATGTTCTAGAAGAAACTAGGATAGTATGTCATACAACGATCGTAGGGATTGTTTCAGACAATAGCAGCCTCGATCCAGCTTGTACGCATGATTAGGGAAATCATTATCTTCAAAGCCTGGAGGTTGATAGGTGTCAAATATAACATCATATAACCTTTAGAATCATGCACTTTAAAACATCATATTCTATTTTATACTTCACTTTAGTATATGAAGCTTTCATTTTCCATAGTTTAGTGTCGACCTTGATTATTTTGTATTTAAGACATTTAAGGCCAATTCCGGCATCGTTTTGAAATATTCATTCCTCCCTGAAGTCATATCAACAAAGAAGCATTATACATGACTAAGGATTGAGGAACCAAGTAGCACAAAGTCCCCTAAAAAAGCCTAGGATGCAAGATCGAAGATCGCAACGACAACAACTCAGGACCAGAAGCTAGACAACAACAAGACGAGGACCATCCGACTTCCTATGCTGTCTCATCATGGTTCATTGACTGTCTACAATCCACTTAAAGCCCACATCACCTTTGGTTTAGCCCAACATTAACCCGGGCTTAAGCCTGATCCAGGCGGCGTCAAGACGGATTCCTTGGCCGACTCTATGTCATCTCATGTCCGTGTCTACGACGTCTCGACTTCGTTGTTTATCCGAGATTATATATTTTCACCTTATCTTTAGAAAGATAATATTCTCTATGCTTTTTATCCGATTTGCTAACCCTATATAATGGATGTATCAACGAAGGCTTAGTTATCTTGAAAACACGAGTAATCTAGAGAATCCCGCGGGCTTCAATTAGGTTTAGAGTAGATTTTAATTCCTATTTGAAGGTTCACCTCGTTGTGCTTGAACTGAACAATTTGTAAGTTTACATGCAATTTTTATATTTAATAATTTCTTATTTCTATTCAATTATGTTCAGCTAATCTCCCTCTTGATTTATGGATTGATTGGTTGATCTCTATAATGATTTGATTTATAATTGCATATGTGATTCGTTGTGTTGTATATTTAAAGTCTGAGGCGGTTTCTAAGCGGAGGGCGCCGCGGGAGGGTGAAGCGGGAGCGGAGAGCAGCGCAAGAGTGGATGGCTGCGCAGGAGCGGAGGGAGGCGCAAACGGTGGTTTAGCTTTCGAATACCCTAGATTGTACCGAAGAAGAAGATATTTTTTTTAGCGAAAAAGGAGAGAACTAATTGAGATGTTTTAGGGATATGATTTTCTATTTCTTGTCTAAATTCTAAAGTTTAAAATAATTTAAATAGGGGTCTAGTTTGTAGGGTGTTGTTCAGGTAAGACACATTATTCCGGTAGGACCGTGCGACTGAACGTAGAGCTGACTCGTGTCCAAAAAAAAAATTCAGAAACGAGTGAAAGTAATAGTTCAAAACTTATTAAGGAATATTTCATAACTTATAAAAGGATGGTTCATGAATTATAATAGAATAGTTCATAGTGCAAAATTTATAAAGGACTGAAGTAATAGTTCAAAACTTATTAAGGGATAGTTCATAACTTATAAATGGATAGTTCATGAATTATAATAGAATAGTTCATAGTGCAAAATTTATAAAGGATAGTGCATAACTTATAAAATGATAGTTCATAACATATAAACGATTAATTTATAAATAATTTGATATAATATATTAAAAAGTAATAGTACATGAATTATATGGAAATAGTTCAAAGTTTATAAGAGAATAGTGCAGAAATTATAACATGGTAGTTCAAAAAAATTTTCATCCGTTTTTAGAAGAAAAAAATAATAATTTTTTTTCAGGATACGTTTCGGCTCTACGTTCAGCCGCACAACCGTGCCGTAAATTCGCAGCCGCGTGAACAAAATCCCTAGTTTGTATTTATGATGATACAAAAAGGTCCCATTTAACCAATTTTCTCGTAAAAACTCAATCGTAAAAACTATGAATAGTGAGGGTTGATTAGTAACACTAGATTTGAGATTTTTTAGATTCTAGTGGACCCACAAATTATGATACCTGTTTAGTTAGAGATTTATGAATTAGATTGCAATCCAAAGTATTCGAAAGCGAAACCACTATTTGCGCCTCCCTCCGCTCCTGCACCGGCCTCCCACGCCGCCCTCCGCTCAAAAACCGCCTCAGGCTTTGAGTGTTGGATCCGCCTCTCAGCTTCTGCTTCTCCATTTACATACAAGTCTCAACCGCCTGCTTTCTAATCCCTATCATCGTTCTAAGAGCGACTTTGGTGACGATTCCGGCGACACATAAACAATAGGAAGACAAAGATTCCGGTGAGTCCCCTCCGAGTGTCGAAGATGGTTGTTGCAAGCGGTCGTTAAACGCGACAGAGTTGAATGTTAATGGTGGCGGAGTTGCGAGCAGTTGTTATCGCCGGAATCCTTCTCCTCCATCGAAGTCTTCGCTTCCGCCACCACTATTGAGAAGTTGTATTGGATTTCCAATCGCAGAAGCCGTCTTCAACCTCCTGATAATCTACTTCTGATTAGCCTACTGTTTTGATCAAAATCATGTTGAGTAGTTGTTGCCCACTATTTAATTAAAATACCGTTACCGTGTTTTTACTTGGATTCACATGCAACAATCTATTTTTATTAGCCTAATCTACTTCTAGTTTTTAGATGATTCACATGCAACAACAGGACGGTTATTTTTTTTATGATACAAAATATTAATACATAATTTTAATTACACAATATTAATAAATATAAGACTTGTGTAACCAAAATTTTGTGTAGGAAATATATTTCACTTAATTTCTTTCCTGAATAATATGTGAATAATATGTATGTACATTATGTATGCTCGAGTCATTTTATATCGCTCGAGTATTTCGTACACAAGGTTTTTGGTTACACAAGTCTTTTATTTATTAACATTGTGTATTTGAAAATATGTATTACTATTGTGTAATTGAAATTGTGTATTAATATTGTGTATCATCAAAAGAATACACAAAGTTTAATTAGTCCAAGGTATAAGAGTGGGAGGGAGGGGCAACTCGTATGGAGTTCGAATCCTATATAAATTTAGAAGAATTATGAAAAGAGGAATCATATCATAATAGATTTATTACGATATATGTACGTTTATAATGAAAATGTATATTACTTTAATCTACATTTGAGGAAAATGAAGACCAACTAATGACATAAAATATAAACATGAACTAACCGTCAACCTAAATTAATAGGCCTATAATTTCTTATATAAAATATATTTTATGTAATTGAACCAATAATACTATTTTCAAGCACTTTTTAATGAAATATCATCTTGATCGATATATCAACATTATAGTTCATTATTAATTCTTATTTTTTGTAAAAAGTAATTTATTTTACAAATAATTGAAATATAATTTAAATTAATTTATGCGAAAAATATTTATAAAAACTATTATATTTTATTTATAAAATTAAATAAGTGAGTGCAATACATGTATAATGAAAATTTTAAATATGGTTTTAAATTTTAAATGCTTAGTATTTTGGGATGGATCGTACCCAACTTTAATTTATGGAATCAAGTTATTCCTTAGAGTTGAAATTAGTCATTCCATGAAATTATTTCATTCCGATTTTAAGTCTTATCAAGCACGAGTTATGGATACGAGCCATTCCATGAAAGCTACGTGGGAAGTTTCCCGTGGCATAAAAGTTGTGCATGAAGTTAGAAGACCATGGGGTCTAAGGTCAAAGTATGATGGTCAATATCATTAACTAGGCCCTTTTTAGCAATATTGATCAATTAAGTAGGTTCATAGTATAATCTCATTTAATATATATACTCCTAATAGAGTAATAGTGTAAGTCAATTAGAGTGGTAAAAAATAGAGGGTACATAAAACGAAAGGAAAATAGAAATTTTGACCAAATTCTTTCAAGTTTTATGATTATGAAGATGGATTAATGTTTTTTACCTTTGAAACACCCAAAGGAATGTTGTACTGCTGACGTGTTGAGTTTGGTAGCATCTCAGTTTAAGTCCTTGAACAGTTACTAGCCCTCAGTTTAAGTCATTCCACAGCTGAGAGCATAGTATGATGAAGCCAAGCAAAGACAAAGCTTGTTCTGAAATGTGATCAACCTACACATTATTTTGACAGATGAAAATCAGAAAAGAAGAACCGATATGAGCGATCTTGTTCTTGTGTTTATGAATTTCTGTTTGGGGGACTACAACTCATGTATGTGAACCAATCCTTGCAATCAGTGTATTAGGCCTCGGCTAAATGAGGAAAAGAATCCAATAACTCAAAAGAATAGACAAGGCCCATTTGAAGACAGTTTAGATCACTAATTTTAAATAGAAATCAACTAATTTCTTAGACAAAGCCCATTTGAAATACAAATCAACTAATTTCTTAGAACAAAGGTTTTTTTTTTTGAAAAGTTAATTATATTTAGAATGTGGAAGGGTTACAGCGAACAGAAGCAACAAACCTAAGCGAGTGGTAACCGAAACAAACACAAACACGAGGGAAAAGAGGGATGAAGTCCCAATTCAGAGAGGAGATATCCTAATTGAGGGCGATGTTGAGAGAGAGGGCCATGTTACGGGAAAGATTCGATCGATCCTTCCAATTATGGGTGAGGTGAGTTTTGACGCTTCGGATAATCAACCCAGCACAATCAATGGGGGAGATGAAGGTATTGGAGTAGAGCAATTTGTTCCTAGCAGTCCAGATGAAGTAGATGTGGGCAACGATGGCAGCAATTCTAGCACAATCGATAGGTTGGGGCTTCATCCTAGACCAGGAAGCCATCCAATTCCACACATCGTCAAGGAAGGGAGCAGGATGTGGGAGATGAAGCCAACGCGAGACAATGTCCATTACCAGGGTGCTATAGCTGCAACGATTCCATAAATGCTTGTCATCTTCAGGGGCTGCGTTACAAAGCTTGCAGGTGACATCAATGGTGGGGTTCCACTCCCTGATCTTGGATAGAGTTGGAAGCCGATTAAGGGATGCGAGCCAAGCAATGAAGGATGTTTTGGGGGGATTGGATGAGAGCCAGATTGCTTTGAAAGGGGAAGATTGAGGGGTAACAGGTGGGGGCCGGAGGTAGTCATAGATCTTCTTTCTAGCAAAGGTACCGTCGGGGTTGCTGAGGAGGGTATTCGTTGGTGGTCCAGGGGAAAGATTAGCGAGGTCATCGCGAAGACTAAGGAGGCATTTCCAGAAATGAGAATTGGATGCCCTAGGGGGGCAATTCCATAAGTTCTTAGAACAAAGGTTGTTTATAAGTACTTTGGTGCTTGTGATGATCTATCTACTTTATATTTCTCTCATATAAATACGGAATATCTTTCTCGCTTATTTTTCCCAACATGATTGACACTGTCAATATCAAGTCATTCGGTGGAAACTTTGACTTCGTCATATAGCAAGTTCAGATGACCGCTAAAATCCTTTGATACTTTAGCTTCTTTGTATCTTGTAAAAGCACGCCTAGTAAAATTAGTCACCTTTATCGTATATTTCATTGTAAAATGGATGCTAATATGACATTTTTTGATAATTTGGATACATTTTATCGCATGACATTAGACTTAGAACGATACTCATCGATTTGTTATTATCTTGAATTTTGTACCGTATCAGTTTAATAATTTCAAAGATTGTATTTAGTATGTGCATGAGAACTTGACTAGGAAAAAAAATTGCTAGATTTTATTATATAGAAAAATGAAGAAAGAAAGTCTTTAAAGTTAAGCGAAACTCTAAACATAATAAAAACGATGTCATGTATATTAAGGGTAAAGAGAAGTTCTAGAAGAAAAATTATTAGAATAATGATAAGAACAATGATAACAAGCATAATAACCAGAATTCTAATCAGTCTAGCAAAACTAACAATAATAATGACAAGAAAATGAGAAATTTGTTACTTGCTATTGTTTTGGTAAAATGGGACATGTGTCACCTGACTATAAGAAAAAGAAATGTGATGAAGCTGAAAAAACTGCTAATAACACTAATGACACTCCTACTTTATGTGAATTTATTCCTTTTTATGATTTTGAATTGCATGTGTACTGAAATGCTTAATTGTTCTTCTAGTTCTTAATAAATTCTTATATTCTTGACTCTCGTTGTATAATGCATGCTACTTATGAACATTTCTTTGATTATCTCAATATGCATGATGAAGGTGGAGTTAGACATGGTGATCATAATGTCTTAGCTATTAAAAGGCATATGTTTTGTATCTTTTAGAATGCATGGTAATAAAGTTATATTGATACATAATGTTAGATGGATACTTGAACTTGATAGAGAAATCTTCTTTCTAAAGTGATTTTGATGACCTTAATTGTGATATTCATACTCATGTTAGAATTAGAAATATATCTAGAGATGGTAGAACCATAGTTAAAGGAATAATGAAAAATGGGTTTTATCATGTTGTTGGATCACCTAAATTAAATGTTGTTGATGATTTTGTTTTGTTAACTCCTACTCATACTAAAGTCTCGCATTCTATACTAGGACACATGGGTAATAAGGGATTACACTATCTGTATAGACAGGGTAGTATTCATGGGAAACCTAGACCTTAAGTGTTATGGGGATTAGCCGTGTGTCGTGTCTCGATCTTTCGACACCAAACACTCTTCTCAATCTTTATCACAAGGATTGAGCAAATTAGGTTTAGATCGTAAAAAGGGGTGATGGTTGGCTCGGAGGAGGCTATGGGGTGGTTGATTGATCTGATGGTGATGAATGGATCGGTAGATGGATAGATCAAGGTCGAACCCTATGAAACAATCTGGAGCACACTAGGGAAACTAAGGCCCTATCATCCATCCATGAATGCTTGTAGAACTTTTCCGCTACAATCTTACACACGAGGGAAAACAATTGTCCCTAAGCACAAAAAGGAGGCTTGTGACTTATATATTGAGAGCACCAACTTGGCGATTCCAGGTGACACAAAACAAAACAGTCCAAGCTATAAGGTTGAAAGAGAATCCACTCGTTCTCTCTTCCCCGGAAAGACACACGAACTCCGTGCAGAGAATACTAAAAAGTATCAAATTTGTTTATTCAATTGGTTGCCGGTAAAACTGTGGACCATATGCCTTATATAGGCAATGGATCGAAACCCTACTAGCTAGGGTTTTTAATAAAACATGGGCTGACCCATAATACTAATTGTCAATTACGGGCTGAAAATAAGATCCAACTTAAACAAAATTCAGCCACTGTTTTCATCCCATTCTTTCTCTATTCCATGCATATATATATTCTCGCCCAAACATGCATGACTTCTCCTCCTCTCACATGTGACCATGCATGGGCGTGCATAACCCTTCTTCCTTGTATACGTGATCATGAATGAACGTGCATGGGCTCTCATCTTCTGTTTCCATGTGATATTGTATGCATTTGCTAGCTTCCTTGCATACATTAACCTTGACATCTTCTATCTCCAATCAATGTTTTTGATTTCTCTAGAAATTTTGTTGATTCTTCCTCTCCTCCTTCTTAGAGTGATCTTCACTCATTGTCTCCTAGCTTCCATAATCATGCATGGTCTCCAATTGAGCTAGGTTTGGAGATGCTCCTGCATCATTCGCCCCTTCTTGAAAAGGATTCATTCACGAATCCATGGCGTCCATCTTAGCAATGACCCGAGGCTAAATCCTTGTGTGGGACACATATTTTCTAGCTTCAGACTATGCTCCTCTTGTCTACAAACTCCTACAAGGACATCAATAAAAGCAACATTAATATTGTATTCCAAATTCTTATAGTAAATATTCAAGTTCTCATAATAGGAGGGTAGGGGAACTTCCCTTAGGTTCCTATTACATGCACTTAATAATGTGTTGTTCAAAGGCATATCACCAATAAATACAACAACGCATGCTTACATGAAAGGATCAAGTACAACAAGCATCAAAGACATAGACAAGTTCTAGAATATAGCGTTGTTTTTTCTTCTTCCCCTAAAGATCTTTCTAAACTCATGAAATGGCAACTTAGGGTCCTCAACATGTATATCATATTCATCCATAAAGTCACATCTACCTACAAGAGGTCTCTCAATAGGCAAATCTCCTAAAACCCTCAAAGTTAAGGTAGAGAAGAAATCATTAAGCCAAAAACCAGCATAGCCAACTAAATTCCAAACATGAGATTTATATCAGCTTGAAACACGCTTAGATGTCTCTTCCTAGGTTCAATCAAATGGAATAAAATAAGATAATTCAAGTTCACTATCACAAGTAGGATCAAGATCATCATCTAGCACATGCTCATCTCTACACATAAGCTTATCAACAACAATGTAAGTAGGAAGAACATATAAAGATCGATCAATAGTTAATTAATCAACAAACTCATCACAATGATCATGCATATCAATAAGCTCAACAATTTCAATATGGTCATCAGTTCTCATCCTAGATGCGGTAATCAAGGTATAAGGATCTAACGTTTCAACAACACAACTAATAAATTCAGCATGTCAAACAAGAGGTGTAGCATCATCAATATGTTCATTATCACTAAAAGTATTGCTAAAAAGTCCCAATAATTCAGCAACGTTGGAAATATGTTCGATATACTCGATATTCATAGCAATAGGTTAAATAAAATCAGCATACTTATCAACATGCCCAATACAATTGGGAAGCTCAATAGAAGGAGATGTGTTTTCAACCTTAACTTCTACAAAATCAGCATGCAACATAATAGGTTTATCATCAATGCACTCATCCATAAGGGTAATAAACTTATCAAGATTTATAAGATCAACATGCTCCCTAAAAGATTCATCATAATCGGCATTAACTTTTACATGATCACAAGATGTGTCAATAACTTCCTCGATAATAAATTTATCATGGATCTTATGTTGATCATTCAAATCACCCTCAAACTCACAAGATTCATGACCAACTATCTCATTATCAACATTTTCATTCTCATCTCATCTAGAGGTAGAAAGTTTAAGATGACTCCTTTTTGGGTCTGCAGTAACCCAAATCAATGTTGCCTTTGATGATGATGTAGTTGGACTAAATATAGGCGTTGTAGGAAGCGAAGTAGGGGGATGTGGTACTTGGTTTAATCGCTCTTGTTCCCTGCTCTTTTTTCCTCTTTCACGGCCTTAGGTTGTTTCTCCTCTCCCTCTTTCGCAAGATCACCGGGTTCGGACCAGTTGTGGGATCTCGGTTGCAGTTTCGGTTTTCACTAGGTTCATGCTCTCTAGCGCAAAACGGATATGAGGTTTTGAGCAACAACAATAACTACAACATGTTACTTGATAAACTACAGATCTCACACATGCATAAACTAGAAAAACACCTTCTGAGGTATGCTTTGGTAAGTTTGTTGACTATTTTGATCTTAGGGTATTTGGTTGTACAATTTACAATCATGTCGGTGAAGGTAAACTAATGTCTTGAGCAAAGACAAGAGTGTTTATAGGGTATGGAGATGGTGTTAAGGGATCGAAAGTTTGGTCTTCATCCAAGAAAAGAATTGTCTAAGTAGAAATGTTGTTTTTTTTATAAGAGCTCTATGCTTAACTCGATAGTAAAGCCAGTGGAATCATGAGAGAATATGAGTGTTGATAAATAGGTGGAGATCTAGTTTCTTCCTCAATAAGAAGAGAAACATCCACAATCAGAAGATGAGCTACAAAAATCTACAACATTGGAAAATCAACCACCAAAAGTTATTCACTAGAACTTAGCCGAGGGTCGCTCAAGAATCGTTGGAGTATCCACAAATATATGGTTTTGAAGATATTGTTGGTTATGCTCTATAGGTTACTGAAGAGGTGGATACTCATGAACAATCCACCTATAGAGAAGCTATATATGGATCAAAAATTACACAATGGTTTACAACAATGGGAGATGAGATGGAGTCACTTCATAAGAGTCAAACTTGGCAGTTAGTCATGCCGTATAGAGAGAGAGAAATGTTATTACTTGCAAATGAGTTTCAAGAAGAAGGAAGGGATGTTGCCTAGTGATGGATCAAGTATAAGACTCGAGTTGTTGCAAGAGGATATCATTAGAGAGAGGGAGTGGATTATAATGAGATTTTCTCGCTGGTAGTCAAACATACCTTCATTAGAGTGTTACTAGTAATAGTGGCACATCAGGATCTAGAAGTCGAACAACTACAAGTAAAGACAACTTTCTATATGGAGAGTTAAAAAAAGAAATATACACGACTCAACTAGATGGTTTCCAAGTTCCAGGGATAGAAAACTATGTCTACAAGTTGAAAAGTCTTCATATGGACTTATGTAGTCTTTGGGGCAATGGTACACGAGATTTGATATGATAGAGATTGGTTACAACATGAGTGCTTATGATTGTTGTGTGTACTACAACAAGTTGAAGGATGAAACTCTCATATATCCGGTCTTGTATGTAGACGATATGTTAATAGCTGCAAATAACAAATATGACATTCAAAAACTAAAGGGTATCCTAAGTGTTGAGTTTGAAATGAAAGACTTGGGAGCAGCTCGGGATATTCTAGAAATGAAGATTCTTAGAGTTAGGGGTCATAAGAAGCTTTTTTTTATCACAAAAAGGCTACATTTAAAATGTGTAATCAAGTTTCGGAATGTCATCATCCAAGCCTATTGATACACCTTCTGTCGGATGGGGACAAGGAGTATGTTTTGTGAGTCCCTTATGCTAGTGTTGTAGGGAGTTTGATGTATGAAATGGTTTACACAAGACTTGGTCTGACACAAGTTGTTAGTGTCGTGAGCAGGTTTATGGGGCAACCAGGAAAAGAACGCTGACAAGTTGTGAAACGGATATTTTGGTACCTTAGAGGTACATCTAACGATAGACTCGTTTTGGGATTAATACACAATGTTTGGCCACAAGGTACTCTAATTTTGATTATGCATGCGATGTTGATACTAGAATATCTATGACCGGCTATGTTTTCACTCTTAGTGGTTTTGTTGTGAGTTGGAAGGCAACCTTACAACCCACGGTCACTTTATCTATCATAGAGGCAAAGTTCATGGCATTGACAAAAGCAGCGAAAGAGGAAACTTGGTTGAATGTATTTTGTTAGTGATCTAGGTATACATCATGATCAACCTATTGTACAATGTGACAGTTTGAGTGCAATTTGTTTGGTTAAGGATCAGGTTCATCATGAGAGGACTAAGCATATTTAGCCCATGTATCATTTCTGGAGAAGTGAGAAGAGAATCATGTGAAGAAAGTAGGTAATGCTAATAATCTTGATAATATGTTCACTAACAAGCCGGTACCCCGCAACAAGTTCCAACATATTTTGACTTGTTAAATATCAAAAGTTGTTGAGTGTCCAAGGGACACATCTAGATAGAGAGAAGATCTAATTTAGGCATTGACTAATGCATCCGGTATGTTTGTAAATATTCAAGTCAATGTTGAAATTTATTGATATGCCTTGAATGAGTATGTTATATATTTGGACCTTTACTTTTTGGTCTAGTCTTATACTTGACGACCAAGTATAACCAAGAGTTTTGTTACTCTATATATTATAGTGTTTCTTTTGCCTCCAATAAATCTGGTTTAATATGTTTATCTATAATATGAAATTTCTCAATAAAATCTCTTTGAAAGGGTACGCAATCATTATTAGGTGAATCACGATAAATAATGTATGTCTTATCTTGTTTGTTGAATTCTGTTCTTTTTCATAAAATCGCACAAGAAACGACACGAACAATGACCTAACAACAATCTTTTGGAAACAAATAGAGGGATCCCGCCGAGTTGTTGGGAGATGGTCCATATGGTGGCGATATTTGAGGTGGTTGAAATCAACGAGGAGATTCGTCCAAGGCATATGCATTTGGTTGTTATTGAAAGATACGTGAGATAAATATTTGAATGTATTGCTTAAAATAATAAGCACATTATATATGTATTTTAGGTTAGTTTATATTTTATTTTATACCCACTATTTTTATTATTCGCTTTTAATTTCCTTGTAATCCTATATACATGATCGTAATAACGTTAATACATTATGGTTTCACATCCACCATTTGTGTGGTCTTCTCTACCAAATCTATGATACTATCAGAGCGGGTTCGATTCGGGACCTCAACTACTAGTACTCTATTTGTCGCCAACTTACCGACGTCTAAATCTACATTTACCACCAGTTTAATGGTGGTCCTATCGATCTAATGGTGGTCATATCAATTTTACAAGTGGTGTTCGTGTCACCACTCATTGTTGATCGGAGTGTTTTCTTTGCTCCTTGTCAATGAAATGGTCCAGTCATCAGCGCTTATTTGTGTACGCACGCTTTGACTGCGGGAGCCTATTGAAAGATATGTGAGATAAATATTTGAATATATTGCTCAATATAATAAGTATATTATATATGTATTTTAGGTTTGTTTATATTATACTTTATGTTCGCTATTCTTCTTGGGCCTTCGACCCAAGAAGAATAGCGAGCGAGCAAGGTTTAGGGTTGTATTCTTTTATCCACGAAAGTATATTGAAAAGTCTAGCTGTAAAGTTTGTGGAGCAAACCACAAACTTTTTTTCTTCCCCCTCTATTCACTGATTAACTCGTCGAAAATCTCAACATGTCATTTGTGTGGTCTTCTCCACCAAAATTTGTCGATGATTAAACTAGATTCGCAATTAATAGTAAAATCATTCGTATATCGTAAGAGTAGAGCCCAACTTTTATTTAGAGTAAATTACACAAAAACACCTCTTATATACCTTTTTTTCACTTAACCACCTCTTATATATAAAATTTCAATTAACCACCTCTATTTTAATTCTATCAACAAAACACCACCAATGGTACAATCCGTTACATATTCCGTTAGTGGGCCCCATGAAACAATAAATAAATTAATTAATATAATTTATTGGTCAAAACATGCTTAAGTTATTACTAATTTTTTTGATAAAAATATAGGTTTTTTAATTGTTGATGAAACTCCTCATTTGAATACAGATTAGGCAAAATAAATAATACTTTAATTTCATCCACCATTACTGACAAAATTGAACAATAGTTTTCAAGCTTTGCAGATGGAGCCTTTCCCTTCCCGCAGAGGCCTAGAAACCTAGATTTCTTCCGATCTAACCACAAGAACGATTTCTAGAGACAGAGAAACCCGAAGTTTACGATCTCCATTGACAGAGAAACCCGAAGTTTACGATTTTCAGCGAGCAGCAGTTGTAGATGCCTCAGATGAACGAAGGTTTTCGAGCTTCCATCGCAAGCTTAAAAAGCGGTTGCAATTGTCACGGTTGACTGATATTTCTAGCCTATCATTCTCCTCTTGTAATTTCGGAGGAATAACACAAATAAATTTCTCATTCTCGGCGATGTGTCTCCATTGAATCTTGCAATTTTGGAGGAATAAACACAAATTTATCACTCCCGTAGATGTGGAATGAGGGATTATGAGCTTCCATTACGTCAATGGGCACAAAGCTGCACAATAAGTCACCGGATTCGACCTTCGAGTCTGCCTAGGGTTTCGCTTTAAATTCCGCTCTTTCGATTCAATTTCCGCTCTTTATTCTTAATCAATCTCTCGATAAAAGGATAATAGATGAGTAGAGGAAATCGATTTGAAGATACGAAAGAGGAGGAAGAAGAATCTGTATCTTCTTGTTTGAAAGGATAGTAGATGAGTAGGGGAAATCGATTTGAAGATGTAAAAGAGGAGGAAGAAGATTCTGTATCTTCTTGATTGACAATCCTAATATTTCTTTCTTTAATTATATTATATTTTTATATTTTAATTATTAAAATATATTTTTATAATATTTTGTGTAGGTCCCATTGACAGAATAGATGACTGATAATATTTTTGGTGGCTATTTGTTAACGGATGTAATATAAAGGTGGTTAATTGAAAAGAAAATTATAAGAGGTGGTTAAGTGAAAATAGGGGTATATAAGGGGTGGTTTTGTGTAATTTACTCTTTATTTTATTGCTTTCACTAATTTTTACTTTATCGCTTTCACTAATTTTTACTTAAAGGTTTGACTGATATTGTTAACCTCTTTGCAGGGTATGTCCTTCTAAGGAAATTGGGAGTGTTTGGGGACTCTCCCCAAATTCTACTCATCTTACTATCATGAACACCGTACCTGTTGATTAATTAGTCCCATTTTACAAAAAGTAAAACAAGTCAAAATTAATCAAGCGACACAAAAACAAATTATGTAAGTGTATAACTACCCTAGAATATATATATATATATATATATATATATATATATATATATATATATATATATATATATATCGTTACTCTTTCGGTGCATCATGCATGAAATCATGAGCAATCCATAACATAGCATACGTCATATGTTAACATTAAACAAAGAAAACGCAATAATGCATGAGTACTGACTTTGTATGAAACAAAATATGTAATATTATAATTCATCTTTCTAAATAATCTCCTTATTTTGCTACCTTCTTATATTATTATAAATATATTTTCATAGTAGTCAAATTGCAATAAATTTTGTGGAAAACAAGTCCAACTAATCCATTTCCAAAACAATTCACAAAGCTGAACCAACCAACCCATCCATTTTCAAGCATGCTCCATCCATACCGGCGGCTTCACTCCTCCACCATCAATCCTCCCATGACAACTTCCGACTACCCAACTCCACTAGGTGGACCAGGAAACTTCCAGCCCAGCCTCGCGGTGGTCCTCGGAGTCCTTGCTGTCATGTTCTCTCTCAGCTTCCTGCTTCTCCTCTACGCCAAATGTTGCAGCCGCGAACCGACAGCAGAACGACACAACCGCCACCAATCTTCGATCTGGTCACCCCCGGCCATTATCGACTACAACACAAGCTCCGGCTTAAACAAGAAGGATATCGAATCACTCCCGTTCTTCCGATTTGGTACCCTCAGGGGATCGAAAGACGGTCTCGAGTGCGCCGTTTGCCTATCAAAATTTGAAGGCGACGAAATCCTACGACTGCTTCCGAAATGCAGGCACGCTTTCCATATTGACTGCGTTGACCGGTGGCTCACAGGGAGCTCCACCTGTCCTCTCTGCCGAAGCAACGTAGCTGCTGAGGACGCTTCCCTGCTCAACACCAGCTGCAGATTCGTCCCTGCGGAGATTATCCAGGCGGAGATTCCGGAGGATCTAAGTCAGGATAGCAACTCGGTTACATTCAATCCGGACTCCAGTGCGAACGAAGGCCTTGCGCTGTTCGTGGAGAGACAAGAGGAGGAAGCAGGAGATTCTAATCTGGACCGTGTAGTTTGTCTATCATCTTCAATTTTGAGCATCGGAACCAGTTTTAGGAAATTATTCGCCGGAGACGGCGAGATTCGAGCAAGCGGCTCTGGATGTGGAGGAGTCAACTCAAACAAGGCTCTACACAAGCACAATCACAAGATCGTTATCTCAGACGTAGTTTTCAAGAATCGATGGAGCAACGTCAGCTCCTCCGATCTCATGTTCATCAAATCTGAAATAATGTTTTCGAGCGGCCGATTCTCCGTATCCGGCAAGTCAAATGGAGAGCGATCTGTCTGTTCGACTTCGAGGTCTCTGGGAGATGGAGAGATTGTAAAGAGCATCAAGGATGAGATGGAGAGGAAGAGTAGATCCATCGAGATCTTGAAAAGAGATTTTAACGGTGGTAGAGATTCTCCGGAAGTGAAGGGAAGGAGATCGATGTCGGAGATTACGGTGTTCACTAGGTTTAGAGAGTGGAGGAATTACAAGGGAACGGAGAATCCGGTGAGCGGAGGCAGCGGGATGGAAGAGAGGAAACGGAAAATGTGGTTGCCGATTGCAAGGAAAACGGTTGAATGGTTTACCAATAGAGAAGAAAAAGATTGCAATAGAAATCCTCATGATTTGAACTTTCTATAGATAGGATGTCGCTTCGTGCCTCCTCATTTATTACTTTTGATTTTTCTTTACATGTATATTGTTGTTTACCCGATTTTTTTTTTTTTTTTTTTTTTTTTGTTAGAAGAAGGTTCCGTACCTCTACGCTTACATACTATACAGTCACGCATTTCATGAATAAAAATGTTGGCTAACTAATAAGTATACGAGGATAGTCCGATCTTTTACATCAGCAATTATAAAAATTGTTTCGGTGAGGAGGCTCCTTATAGTGAGAAGCGAGGACTGTGAAGAAATTTTATTAATTTTTTATATTGTGTGTTTATTTTTTTTTTACGTTAGTTTGACTTTATTTTGTTCGGTAGATGGATAGATCAGGTCGAACCCTAAGAAACAACTTGGAGCACGCTAAGTTGCATGTAGCCCTAACACATAACCAATGAACGACCGTAGCACCCTTCCAATACTACAATCAACATTATTGGAACGACTACCAACTAATCAAAAATTGAAGGAGGCTTGTAAATCGACAAAGAAGATGCTAACTTGTAGTCACAAGTAGAACAACTCAAATAAGTCCAAGCTATGGGGCAAACAAGACGTCACTTGCTCTCTACTTCACGTCGGAAGCAAAACGGCTTGCACAAGCAAATACCGAAAATATGTGTTTATTCTGAACCGGATAATCTACAATAGGCTCGAGTATCCTATATATAAGAGAGGTTTGAGTGATCCACAAGCAAAGGATCTGGGGAAAATCTATCATATATATAGGATAAGATACGAACTTCTACTCTAAGATAATATTAATCTTCTAATAAGACTTGATCTTCTAAGATTAATCAAATAATATCTTGTGAATTAAAGATATGATTCTCTCAAACTATCTTTAATCTTCCCTATTAGATGACTTAAATTATTTACAACATAATTAAAATAAATATGGATTGAAAAAGAATGAGTTGGTTAAGTAGGTATTTTATGTATCTTTGTGCGTAAAGTAGGTACTTTTTGTTTTCTATTAACAAAATAGGCACCCTAATTTAATTGAATCTTCTCTCTCCTATAATAAATAACTAATTTTCCTAATTAGACAATAAAAAAATTATGTTGCTACGTCAAACTAGGAAAGAGATACTAACAACTCCTAAAATATCTCCATAATTAATGACGGCCATTTAACAATATTCATCGTTTTTTATTCTATTCTCCATTGCTCAGCGTAAAAGAACTCGGATCTTCAGTTCAAGAACATCAATGGAGGGTTGTCGGTGAAGATACGTCCTACATAACTCAACAAAATTATGTATTAAATGTGTATTCCTTGTGGATCCGTTATGAATACATATTGTTTGTGCTTTTTTACATAATTGTTACAATTATGTAGTAAACGTGTATTCCTTGTGGATGACATACATCGGAGTGTAGAATATGTATGCCCAATGCATTTTATGTAGCTGATATTTGTGTTTTATGTATTAACATTGTGTAATTGAAATTGTGTACGGACATTGTGTAATTGATATTATGTATTAAAATTGTGTATTAAATATGGTATATTAAACATTGTTAAATGTATTTTTGAAAGAGTGTTGAATTAACATCTATTTTTTTAATTTAACTCAATGTTTGATATTTATAAGATAGTTTAGTTTAAAATACATTATATTTATATTATTGATCTTAGACGTTACATTTAATATTAATTTTTAAATTACTCATCGTAGTTCAAATCATTTTGGGTAAAATTTACTGTATTTTGCGAAACATCAATCATGACCTACAAAATCTTCACACATAAAACAATTCCATAATGTCAACGTAATACCCTCAAGTGTTAGTTTCATACAATTAACTAGTTATAATTTAGAGTAAATTACATACAACCACCTCTTATAAATATCAAACATTATATTTATATTAATGATCTTAGACGTTACATTTCATATTTTTGGCCATATCTACTCAATTTTATCTTTTTTTTTAATTGCAAAAATAGTGTGCCTAGTTAGTCTACAAGTTACAAAAGATGCCTTATTTCATCAATCTTCTCATTGAAAAATAACAACTAAAAGTCCAAAATTAACCTATAATTTAAAGAAGTCTTTAGGGGCTGAAAATATAATGTCTCGGACCCGAATTAGCCACTTGCATGGATCATGATTGCACAAGGCGGATGTGTGCATGCTTGTCCCAAAACACGTGCATGAATAACTTGATTTGGAGGAGGCGGATATAGGGGTAAGCATGCATGCGTATCATGGTCTTCGTATGCATTGTTTGCCTATTCCGGAATAGGTCTAGGACCCATATTCTTCATATTCTCACATGGGTGACCCGGGGAAGTGAGTGTGGGTCCGGGATCTTCCATAATAGTGAGTGTGAGAGGTGTAGCTTCTTCCTTTATATCCATCTTCACCTCATTGTATATGTATGAGTCCATATATATTGATGCATGCAGGATCTTTTAGTGCACTGGACTCCATAATGCATCATCTTCCTCTTTGTCTTGATCACATATCCTTCCTTATTCTGCTTGAGTTCCGTGTAATCATGCCTTCTTTCCTTGCTTTTATCTTCTTCTCTTTGCTCGTAAGGGTTGTGGTCCTGATCCTACATATGCTCCTACATGAACCCCTCCTTCTTTATAAGGATTTGACCTCGAATCCGAGTTGTCTTGTCTAGTCCAGCCTGAGGACGGTGGTTCCTGATGTTTTGTACCTAGATAAATTACAAACATACACATTCCATTAGAGAAGGCTAAAAATTCAACTTGCACTAGTTTAAATTTATCATGTCGTAGGGATGACAATTCTTCCTTTAGCTGGTATCCTAGAACACCTACATTGGGTTAAAAGTTTGATATCACTTGGTAATGTAGAGCTACAAGGGTATCCTTCAAAATTAATGCGTGAGCATAGGGTATGACAATGGGATGCAATGTGAGACCATAAAACGTCCCAATAGATATCATAGAGTAAGCGAATATTATCAAATTAAGCTTCCAATAATCCTAAGTCATGCATGAATGCCAAGAATTTTGTAAACACAAATTTAAAGATAGGACAATTTGTGGCATCATAGGTAGGATTCTCACCTATGAAGAAGAGGCTTTGTTGCTGAGACGGAGGCTTTGTTGTGGGCTATTCAGGTGGCTATGGATCGAGGTTTATCAAGGTTGTGTTTGAATATGATTTTCTTCAGTTGGTTTCGCTGCTACACAGGAAAGACAACTTGTTGGGAACTCTTGGTTATTTGCTTCAAAGTGCAATAATATGTTGTTATCTCATGTAGAATTTCGCATTCGCTTTGTACGCAGACAGGCAAATGGAGTTGCCCATTTTCTTGCAAGCATTTATTCATCCACTATTTGTTTTCTAATTATGTTTCTACTTTTCCTCTTGGTTTGAAACACTTATTTTATTTAGATTTGGTTTAAGTTAATACAATTTGGTTTGTTATAAAAAAAAAAGAAAAGAAGAAGAGGCAAAATGTTAGGCAAAGGAAAGACGATAAACTCAAGAATGCTTCTCAATCAATACAAATCGAGCACAAACATAAGAAATCACAAAAATGCTTTCTACAACTCTTTTCTTCACAAATAAGTTTTACTTCTTTTTAACAAAGAACAAAAAAATGACATTTTTACAAGATAGAACGAGCGATTTTTTGGTTTAGTTTTTTAGAACAAATGTTAAGGTTTGGACTGGTTTTGGGGTTTGGAACACAAGGTTAGGATTTTGGGTTTTAAAAGAAGATTAGGGTTTCAAATGGTCATATATAGGTTGGGCGGTCTCCTACTAGACCGATCAGTTTTTTGCAGGTTTAGTAGAGGATCAGTGATCAGGGTTTCAATCTCAAATGGGAGTTGAGGTTAAGGGATTACAATCAAAGGAATTGAAAAGAGTAAAGAACGAGATTAGAAGATAATACTGAGAAGATGAAGATCCCGGTAGACTTTTTTGAACTTCTTGATCGTTCTTGAAGTTTTTTTTTTAATTTTTTTACATTTCTTGATATTTCGTGATGTCGCAACGAAGCTTTATACCAATAATCAATCTAGATCCAATCTCAAAGCCAAGAACTTGATTAGGGTTGGAATGATGAGAATGAAAGTTGTTCTTGGCGTGAAAAATGGAGAAGACATGGAAATGGAGATGGTGATAGATAGATGGATAAATAGGTTGAACCACTTGAAACAATGCAGAGAACCTTAATTCAGATTGATCAAAATTCAAGATGTATGATCTAGCAACCCTTCCCCTACAATACGACACATGAAGAAATCAAGTCAAGAGAGCACCATAACAAACCAAGCAAGATCTCCTCCACTCGATTCATTCTTCAACCAATGGCGCAAACGTTTAATTTTTCTATCAAATTCCAACCGTGGAATTTAAGTGATGTTTTTGCCCTCATATAAGTTAATTATGGATTGAAAATAAATAAATAAATAAGTATAATTAAAAGATGTACAACTGGGTTGTTGACCGATACTTCGAACCTCAACACACCCTTTTCTTATAATCCCGAACTTTATCTTTTAATCCGCAAAGAATGTACTACTTCTATAAGTTAGTCTTTTATAACTGCTTTTGGTCTTTTAAAAAAAATGTTGAAGAGATATAACTAAATAGAGATTCGAAGCCCGACACAAAGGCTTGCAATGATTGAGTGAGCATTTTAAGAGGTTGAGCCTCGTGGTCACACCTCTTTGTTCTTATAAAGCTTGAACATGTAAATGCTACAATATGGAGAAAAAGTTATACCTATTATATAGCAAGTATTTTTATGACTGACAAATATTTATCTATGTATGCTTCAAGTATGGAGATTATGAAGCTACTAGTTTTACATAACTATGATGCGTATGGAAATTACGTAACAATAAAAATGAATCGAAAAAGTCATAGTTATTTGGCGTGAAGTGACTATTGATAGTTTATATGGACCCAAGCCCCTTTCCCCGGCACTCCATGGTAACCGAGAAACAAGATGTAATATCCCGGCGGAGCAAGCGTCGGGGTGACGGGTGCTTGCGCGACGGCGGTCCACTCTTTAGGCAAGCCCGGGGTCACATTAGAGACAGCCAAGTGCAAGATCCTTTGGTTCATGGAGTAACCGTGTGTTGTGAACGGAGGCTTGTAGAGCGACACAGTCAAATCTTGCTTCTGGACGGAAGCTTGAGCAAGTTGGAAAGGTATGACGATGTCCTTCCCGTATCCGATCTTCTTCGGCACCAACATCTCGTTCATGGTGGGTCTGTTCTGGTCCATTTGTTGGTCGAGGTAGGGTGGCGAGAACTTCTCCACCCGCACCTCCGTTGGGAATTTGGCGCCGAATTGGTAGTTAGGGTTTGTGTTGCTACCCGAAACCATGATCTTACCGCTTTGTAGGAGTGCCGAACTGGAGTGGTACATACGAGCAATGTTGGTCGGCTTTAGGGCTCTAAACCTTTGGCCCTTGGGGCTCTCCGGGCTGTAGAGGACCGGGGTGAAGTTGGGCTCGTCGGCGTACGTCCATCCCGACGCACCCTTTTGTGCGCCGTTGATCAACAAGATCTGGCCGCTCGGTAGGTTGAGCATGTCGCCCATGATTCTTGGAGAAGGCATTTTTTCCATCTCCCATTGAGGGTTCGCTTGCATGAACTTCAGCCTACCACAAGTGTCTAACGCAGGGAGGAAAGTCTTCTCTTTCTCCGCCTTCCCGAACGCCTCCGGCTGTCCACCGCCGCATATCAGGACCTCCATCTCCGGGACCTCTTTTTGCCCTAATGCCAGCTTTATGGGGAGTAGGGTTGAGCTTCCCGATCCAGGATAGTTCCTTGCACCTCCCGGCAACGCTGGATATTCGCGAATCGTCTTATGGTTTATAGGGTCTAGCATGATGGCCTTTGTGTTAGCGAAGAGGAACAGGTTCTTGTTGGGTGCTAGGTGCACAAACGGGTATAGGTTGTTTTCATACATGTCGGTTGTTTGCTGGAGGAATGGCAAGTCTATCTTCCCAGGGCTCGGCTTTCCCTGCGGCGCCACGAACTCGTAGTTGAATGCTCTCCGACCGCCTAGTACTATGTATTCGCCGCCCGCTAGTTGCACCTGAGTCCCGTACCTAGTAATTAATCATAGATGGTTAATTATATATCAAAAGCACGTCTATGAAATTTACAAACACAAAATGGATCCAGAACACGTAATCGTGACGGTTTCGGATCCGTTACAGGCTTTTCACGGATTGGGAACCCATAAATGTGATGATTACGTGTTTCGGATCCGTGATGATTTTCTTTCTGAATTCTAAAAAAAACTGACAC
Source organism: Fagopyrum esculentum (assembly GCA_033239045.1). Classification (NCBI taxonomy): domain Eukaryota; kingdom Viridiplantae; phylum Streptophyta; class Magnoliopsida; order Caryophyllales; family Polygonaceae; genus Fagopyrum; species Fagopyrum esculentum. The sequence goes on from BSUD01000005.1 coordinate 117,524,021, forward strand.
TCGTATCTGAAACTCTTGTCCGTGTCAACTGTTAAAACAAAAAATTTACCGTTTCAGAACACGGTTACGAGTTTTGAATGCGAAGTATATATTAGCTAGGGCAGGAAAATAGAGAAATGACATATATACCATCTCATGTCAGAAAGCTTTTGATTAGGATCTTCCTTGTAGTCGCAGGTGTCGCAGTCTTCGACGTAGCGAACGGATCTCTCCCCGTCGAACCAACCACCAGTGTGCAGTAGGTTTCCGTCGGGAGTGAGCCCTCCACTGGAGCACCAAGGATCACTCATCACCTTAAGCACTCTAACTTTACCCGTCTCGGTATCGAAGGCGACAGCATGGGCGAAGCAATCGGTGACATTCGGGGGAATGAAACGGCAATTGTTCGGCGGCAGTTTGATGTTCGACGGGCCAAGAGAAGCGGCGTCGAATATGATGGCCTTATTACTGGGCATGATTTGAATGTGCATTGCAGAGACACCTGAATCCTTGGAGAACAACTCCCACTCACCCATTGATTCGCCTCCGGCGACGAGCTGATCGCCGCTTTGTGGGGCCATTGCTTCTGCAGCTCCTCCAATATTATCATCTCCGATCGTTACCGGCTTTACTGCAGTGTCTTTCCCTTTCCCCTTGATGATGTTCAAGATACCAAATTGTCCATGGCTGACCTCAGCTGCATTGAGGAAGAAGATACACAAGTACAACCCCGTTAACTTTAACATCTCCAATATTTTACAACAATTAATAGATAAATAACGGCCTTTCCTCTTTATTGTTTCAGAGGGAAGGGGAAATTATTTATTTATTTATTTAATTTTCTTTTGATTTTCCTCTCCCCTTTCTCTCTTCTTTTTTTTTTTGTTTTTTTATTTATTGTGTTTGAATCTTCTTTGTTGGGTATTTATAGGGACATTGAGATTCTAAACTTGCCGTTCAATATTCCTAAAAATGGGTGGAAGAGAAATTCGTAAAAAATGTAGTTTCCTATTTTTTGTTTCGTCCTAAAATATTGGTGAATTTTGTTTTCCTATTAAGAAGGGTAAGTGAAGGGTGTATAATTGCTTCAAATTTTGTTGGTTTCAACCATCTTCCAACATTCCGGCATATGCATTATTCCTAGATACAAAGCATGGCATATTGGTATGTTAACTTATATGTTTTTTACTTTTAATACATATTTTACTATCTAATAACACATAAATATGAGATTTTTTACTTTTAAGTCTATTTTCAACCTATATTTAAACTCTTTTTAGTTACTATGAGATGTTTTAGATAATTGGGTATATATTTAAGCTAGTATGAAGTTTATTTGCTTTTATTTTATTTTTTTGGTAAAAAGGAGTAAAGCTTTTGTGCAAAAGCTAAGATTAATCAACAAAACGGGACATACGAGGCATAGCAATACCTCTCAAATCGTTCGTAATAAGAGGAAGGGCATCAGCAGGGGGAACCTCCAGCTCATGAGTACCGACCGGAGAGAAAAAAACATAACTAGCTAAAAAATTCGCAACGGCATTAGCCTCGCGGTAGATATGTCGGAATCGGACTAGCCAATTCCTACGAATGAGGGCTTGGCAGCGGGCTACCAGGCTAGAAAGGGGATGGGTGTGTGCAATGCCTCTCTCAATCATCTGCACAACAATCGCCGAATCTGTCTCCTGCTCTAGTTGTCTATATCCCAACCTCCAACAAGTGTCCAATCCAAGTAGGATACCCCAAAGTTCAGCCGCCGGAACCGAACACACACCAATGTGATGTAGCCCACCATGGATCCATCGTCCGTCTTCATCACGAAGAACCCCTCCAGCCGTAGCCTCACCACAACCTTGTTTGACCGCCCCATCTGAATTCCACTTAACCCAATTATTGCGAGGTTTAATCCATTGAATGTAGTTGACAATTTTAGGCCGTATATACTCCTGTATCTTCCTGTGTTCATGTACTGTAATATATTCTCGAGCCTGATTGATGATGAAATGATCTCTCCTTGGTGGGTGATTATTGTTGCCGAAAACTCGGTTGCATCTCCACTTCCACAGCCACCACACGGAAAAAGAGAAAAAGATATTCCAAGGTACTCCTTCCATGGTGAGTCGAGTGTGATTGATATTGGTAACGAACCATTCAGGGGCTTGGTTCTGAAGAAAGCCTTCGGGTTTGTCCGAGTGGACAAAGTGCTCCAAAAATTTTTTTGCACCAGTGCAGTACCGACAGACATGGAGGAGTGTCTCCTCATGGTCCGGACAAAGATCGGAGATAGGGGATTAGACAGATGCCGGCTAAATCTTTCCGCGTTTGTAAGGGGTTTTCCAAGCGCCGCAAGCCATAGAAAGGTTTTAACTCATTATGGGATATGCATTTTCCAAATATCTGAGTACGTGGTCTTAGTCGGGAGGACAGCATTACCATGCCTTAACAGAAAGTATCCAGACTTCATGGAATAGGAGCCAGATTTGCTGAGTGGCCAACATGAGGTATCCTCCATAGTTTCAAAATTCTAATTGCAGCCAACTTGAGTAAGGTAGCAGCAGGTAAAAGGGAGTGCAGAACGCCCCAATTCCATCCTTGGTTGTCTATCCACAAATCCTGAACCTTTGTACTAGAAAGCATGTCCCCTCCGTTCTGAGTAGCGAGATTCTGCAGTGGAGTATTGCAGAGTCACTTATCACACCAGAAGTCCACAATCCTCCCATCATGAACCTTCCAAGCAAACCCCGGGTAGATGACCTCGTTCATGCCCCAAACAACGTTCCTGAAAATAGCCGACCCTTTCCTAGAACGAGCTAAACTAAGAATCTCCAAACCTCGACCCAATTTGTATTTTGCATACATAATTCCAGACCAAAGATTCTTCCTTTCCATAACTAGTCTCCACGCCAGTTTGTTAGCATGAAATATGACGATATTTTAGGCACTTGTTTTAGTTGTTTTTCCCTCATTATTGTGTGCATGGATATAGTTTTGAAGCAATTGTGAGCTTGTTCACCTATTTTGTCGATATAGAGATCTACACTAGCTTTGTTTTGTTTATAGGTGAATAAGAGCTTGAATCGGAGCAAATGATGGAAGAGAAGGAGTATTTGATCATGTTCAAGGAAAAGGAGATGCATTAGGGAGGCTAAGGAAGGAGTATAGATGGAAGATTGCACGAAACAAAGGCAAAGAAAGAGGAAAAGCAAGTCCACGCCCTGAATTACGGCCGTGGAGAAGGAAATTGAAGTCCACACTCTAATCCACGGCCGTAAACTTGGCATCATGAACGTTGAAGAGAGTTTGGAGTATTCCACAGAGTTACACGGTCTAAACCACGGCCGTGGAAATCCTAAGGCATCGTAATTTGGTTCCACGCTCTAAATTATGGCCGTGGAAAGCTCTACATGACCGTGATCTTGGCAAATCTTATGACGTATCTTATTTGCCACATCATCAAAAGTAAATGGGCTTTTATCGTAACCCATCTTCACTCTATAAAAGGAGTAGGGAACGGAGTTTTCGGTATCCACGCTTATCGCCGCTTACCGGGTGCTATCCGTGCTTATCCTTGCTTAGGGTTTCAAAGCCAACGGCGATAGTTTCGAAGATTGAAGATTATTTGCGACGGAAGTTGGTGATTTCTTAGGTTTGATTCCGGAAACGATTGACAACCGTTTTCTGTTGTTTACCTGAGATTATAGTGAGGATTCTTATTCCATATTCTGAATCCAATTGAACATATTGCTTTGTTATTTGGATTTGAGATTGATCTTAAGTTTTTATTGAGTTTTCGAGGGTTTTTATATCTCCCTCTTTCTAAATTGAATATTGATATCATGACAATGATTGTTGGCTAAAACCCTTTAGCAATTCTAAGGTGAAGGGTTGATAGTTGTGGCTTAGATAATGATAGATCGATCGTAATTTGATTGGACCCTGAGAGTGTGAGAAATATCGTCGACGAACCTAAATTACGGCCTGTTCTTGAGGTTCCACGGCCGTGGAACTCAAGATCCTACCGTGATTTTCCCTGATCTACGACCTTTTCTTTTGCTTTAACCTAGCTCTGGCTTGCCTTTCCTAGGTAGTAGTGAGACTCAACATCCTCTATTTCGATTTCGAGTGTCACAACCTTAACCGTTTGAGTTTATCTTGATCCTTTGGGTTTGGGCTGGGGTAATTGAGTTTAATTCTTGTCTTTAGATCCTTTCTATATTGCAGCCTCAACAACCTTTATAAAGAGTGTCTTTGGGTTAGACATATAAGGTTTTGGAACTTCACCGTACATTACTTTGCCTTAGTATACCTTTGCAATTCTCGACTCTGTCCTTATATCTATAGAATATCTTGAATCGATTGCCAAAATTGAATACCTGGATTTTTAGGATTGCTGTTTTTCTAATATTTGCAAAGCTTTACACTTTTACTTGCTTGATTACTTGAGACTAAAATTTGACTCACCAAATCCCCGAGTTCGATACTCTGGAATACTTGCTAATCTACGCCGATCCGTACACTGCGGATTCGCTTGCTTTTATTCTAGTTTTATAAATATAAAGCTTATTTGCACGCACATTTTCGGGCGAACAACTAGTTTCCCCAAGGCAGCAGTATTACGGCATCTGAGATCCATCAGGTTAGTGCCTCCCAGGATTTTTGGTTGACATAACGTCTCCCAGCTCACCAAGTGCATCCTCCTTTCACTAGTAGCCCCATTCCAAATAAATGATCGGCATAATTTTTCAAATCTTAAAATGAAGGTTGAGAGTAGCTTGATGGCCTTGATAGCGTAACTCGGGAACGTGGATAGAACTAACCCTGTGAGCGTGAGTCTCCTTGCCAGGCTGAGGGATCTCCCTTTCCAACTAGCCAGTTTTGATTGTGCTCTTTAAAGTATAAAATCAAAGTCATCGGCCACCACTTTTTTATTCCAGATTGGCATCCCAGGTAGTTGCCGAAGTCTTCCTTGCATTTTAGCCCACTAATGCCCTCTAGTCTAGATTTCAATATGGAGTCCACATTCGGACTCACTACAATGTTAGACTTGCTGAGACTAACCTTCAAGTCGGAAGCTCCATAGAAATTCTTAACGCATTCCTTGATCGCTCTAATTTGAGTACTAGAAGCTTCAACAAATAGCACAATATCGTCTGCGAAGAAAAGGTGTGAAAGAGGAGGTGCATCCCTAGCAAGCTTAATCGGTTTCCATCTTCCATCCTCAACAGCCTTGTCAATGCAGTGACTAAGTCTTTCGAGGCAAAGTACAAAAAGATACGGAGAGATCGGATCTCCTTGTCTCACCCCCTAGTAGGCTTAAATTCTGGAAGCATCTCTCCATTCCAAAGTAACCTCATCGAGGTTGATGATACACACGACATAATCCGTTCGACCCAATCTTCAGGTAAACTCATACTCCGAAGCGTTTTCTCAATAAAACTCCATTTCAATCTATCATAGGCCTTCTTCAAATCAATCTTGATGGTCATCCATCTCTTGCCGGATCTCTTTTTACTCATTGAATCAATCACTTCCTACACAATAATAATATTGTCCTCAATGAGCCTACCCAGAATGAAGCTGGTCTGAGTCGGGCCAACGCAGTTGCAAACAATATGTTGTAGTCTGTTAACCATGACCTTGGTGATCACTTTGTATGCCACGTTACACAAGCTTGTAGGTCAGAATTGAGAGATAAGTTCCGGCGAAGAAACGTTAGGGATAAGAATAACCAGCGTCTCATTCAAAGCTTTTCTCAGACTTTTTTTTGCCCAGAAATCCCAAATACACAGCTTGACATCTTCTCCCACCGTGTCCCAACAACTTTGGAAGAAAACTGGTTGAAAACCGTCTAGTCCCGGAGCTTTCCAACGGCCCATAGATTTAACTACATTGCGAATTTCTTCCACTTGTCAAGGAGTTCAGGTCCTCTTGTTTCAGGGGGGAATTGTGGGGAAGATAGTTGCTCAACAACGGACTATCCTGAACAGGAGCATATAGATTCTTGTAGAAGCGTTGAGCATGCTACTCGATGGTGTCAGCATTGGAGATCCAAGAACCCTCGTCATTTTTAATTACCTCTACACGATTCCTGCGGAGTCGGATAATGTTAGAGGTGTGGAAGAAGCTCGTATTTCGATCTCCATGACATATCTAGTTCTCCCTGGACTTTTGAAACCATATGAGTTCCTCTTGAGTTAACACCGATTCGAAGTCTGCCTGTAGTTTACTCAGTGCATCAAGATTAGTCTGAGATGCCGAAGCATCAATCTCCGTTTGAAGTGCGAGCATAAGGGTCATAAGCTCTTCTTTCTTAGCTGACACACTTCCAAAGGACTGCTTATTCCATTAAATCAGACAATTTTTCAGCAAATTAAGGGCATTAGAGAGATCACTACCACTGTTCCATTTTTGGCGAAGAAGATCCTTAAAATTCTGATGATGTAGCCAGGCAGCTTCGAATCTGAAAGGACGTCTTTCTTTTCGGAACTGGCGAGAGGGGGCAAGAGCAAGCAGGAGAGGGTTGTGTTCAAAAGATAAGGCAGGGATGTGTCTCACACTAGCTTCCGGCCAAGCAACTCTTCCTTGATTGTTAGTGAAGCATATGACCAGACGTTTAGCAATACGAGAGTTAAGATCATTCCCTCTTGTCCAAGTGTAGGCCGGTCCGGAGAACCCCATGTCAATCAAATTCGTAGATTCTACCCAACGACGGAACTTATTTGTATCTTGCGAGAGAATCCCTTTCGAATGGTCTTCCCTAATGAGCGTGGAGTTGAAATCATCACCAATGAACATAGGTCCATGGATGGTGTTAATTGTAGTGCAAAGATTCGCCCAAGCTTCGGTCTCCTGTCAGGTGTAGGGGGGTTATAAACAGCAATAATATCGAGAGTTGTGTGGCTGTTACCTGTGCTGATGTGGATAAAATGCTCCAAAACTAGTTTGATTATCACCCCAGCCGTCGGTTCATTCCAAAGTAACCAAATACCCCCAGCAAAACCGACAACGTCGACTTTAGTGTGGTTAGTGAACCCTAATTTTCTGCATGTAGTGGTTGCAAGATCCCAGAGAGTCTGGTTTCCACTAACGCAAGCATATCAAGGCGATGGCGATTAATCATGTACTTTATCGCTTTACGAAAGCGACGATTTGTTGCTCACCTGCAATTCCAGAAAAGTATATTCATAATAACTTTCATGGGGGAGGAAGAGTGAAATATCAGTGTGTTGGTGTGGAGGTGTAAAGTACACTCTCCTACCATCATTGACTCTTCTTGTATCTCCGTATCCTGGTGAGCGGGACTTCCTTCCTGACTCGTACATTTTCCTTTGTCGACCGGTATTGGGGTGTCCACATCCATTGAGGTGAGATGAATAGGTCCAATCCCCTCCTCAGTACTAGCCCCCTCCATCAGGCTTGCTCTTGGGCCATCTACCCTACTTCTCTTCAAGGATTTGGAGTTTAAATCTTTCTTGCCTTGGGGTTTGTGAAACTTGTGCACATGAGTTTGTGTCTCCCTGTGATGAGCGCCCTTGGCCTCGTGGGATGGTTTCATTATCCTGGCTTGGTATATTCTCTCCGGAGGGGACATCTGTCTCATTTGAATTTCTAGGGTTTGCATGGTGTGTGGGATTGAGGTTTGCATGCCCAGGGTTTAACTGTTCCCCCTTGTCTATATTATGCTCCATAAGCCCAGCATATTTGTTATCCACTCTAATCTAGTTGGTAGACTTTGAAGGTGGGCGCCTGACTACGGTTTTGTCTTCGTTGTCTTGTAACTGTCATCGATGGACCAAGATTAGGTTCCTGGATATGCAATTGGGTTTATGTGACATTTTGTTGACCTTGTGTAGAAGGTTCGGCGACAATAACTGTTTCCTCTTGCGCAGGGTTTGTGACTGGCGGTGTAGGTGATGTTCTCGGTGAGGAGCAGCATCTATTCACAGTATGCCCATAATTCCCACATCTGTAGCATATGGTGTTCAGCCCTTCGTACTCGACATGGATCCTCCTTCCTCTAATCATGATTATCCATGTGAGTGGTTTCTCTAAATCAACCTCTACACAAACTCTAGCAAAGCGACCCCTAGTCGCATATAACGTATTCAAATCGATCTTCAAAGGCTTCCCGATGGCTGATGCTAAACCAAAGAGCACACCCTCATCATAAAGCTAGAGTGGGAGGTTGGATAGGCGAGCCCAGACAAACAGTGATTGGATGTTGTCGATGAATGGATCGAAATCGGGGTGCCAAGGCCTGACAGTGATATAAAATCCAAAGATCTCCCATGGTCCCTCCGAAAGTGCTCTCAGAAAGTCTGCTTCAAGTTCGAACTTGACACAATAGTTGTCGTTAGGTAGTTCAATGATTGTGATCTTGCCTTTTGGTCCCCAAATTTGATATAGGCGGCGTTCAAGTGTCAGAAAAGGTATAACTTTACCTAGTACCTTTACAATAACTGCCGAACGCCATCTGACATTCAATTCAGTCATGACGTCTTCATCGATCTCTACGAAGACCAGACCTTTTTCGTCAGCAGGGATTTCAACTCTCATTCTTCTCGATTCTACAAGAGAACTTTTGACCAAGGGGGCCGCTTTAGGTGTTTGTCTTCCAGCGGCAATGTGAGCATAAGAAGCAGACGGCTTAAACATGTCTTTCTTTTCCCCTTAAACCCCTATATGTGGTGGAATTGTGCTTGATTTTTGTCCGATACAGATGTTTCTTTTGTTCTTTTTTTTTTTTCTTTTATTGTGAAGAGTGAGGGAGTGACCAAGTGAGTGAAGTTTCATTTGACCTTATAACTTAGATTGTTTTGTTGTGTACGTCAACTTTAATTATTTAAATTGGTGCTCTCAATCTCGCAAGCCTCCTTCGAATAAAAAAAATTCGTTCTCCTAAACACTCATCATACTTATCAAAAAAATATTAGTTCGTTGATGGCAGGTAATATATCTCCTTATGTCTCTACAAGTGTATGTGGCCTTGACGATGGGTACCATATCTTCTTTGAACAAGGAAAAAAAAATCGTTCTCCCAAACACTCATCAGACTTATCAAAAAATATTAGTTCGTTCAATACTTATTTTACCATTTCAATTCAACAACCATAAATTTCAACTGAACATCAAATTTCAACTTAAAATTCAGCTAAGCTCATGGTTAGCTGTTAAAATAGATCCGATCAATAGGATATTCGGGACACCAACAAAAGCAGATATGAGAAGCTTGACCCATAAGATTAACCGTTTGATGATTTGAGCCCATAAGATTTAAACTGGCCCAAGAAAACAACAATTTTGGCCCATGATGATGAAGAATGAGGATAAGGATTTGAAGCCCTGCCTTTCATTTCCCTCTTTCACCTCATCTTACAACAGATAAGAGCAGAGAGCCTCTGGGTTTCAGTTATTTTGCTGGTAGGGATAACTATGCGCTTCTGCCTCTAACATCCTTCAAACTCTTTTCAAATTCAAAGATTTATGGTATCGGTAAGATCATTTTCCATTTCTTTTCGGCAACGACCGCCGGAAAATCACACTTTTCTCGCTCAGTAATGGAGTGTCCGTTGATGCCTTTCATCCTTTTTTCTTGTTAAAATTGAACGTGGTTTTGTTTTCTCTTTCGTTTCTCTTCCCTTCTCCGTTCTCTAATTGGTGGCTTTATTTGTGTAATCATCAATTGGAGAATCATTGATTTTTCACCGTTTCGTTTAGTGAAATTTACACCCTTATCTGGGCTTCAATTTCTTCGTGTATAAACTTATGCACATGTCGATGTCTATGTGGATGCATGTACTAACTGTAATTTTTCTTCTTTTGTGGTAAAATGTTAATATTTCCTGGGATGTTGTTTAAACAAGGATTAGTTACTTAATTTTGTATGGGAAACTTATGGGGTTTTAGACCTTCTCTACCCTAAACCCTTGAAAGTGAGCTGCAATGTATATTTATATTGTAAGGATACTGTAGCATTTAGTTTTTCTGAAGTGGAAATTCTAGTGCTCTGGTCATTACATGATTACAAGTTTGGCTTATTAAAACATTCAAGCCACAAACATATAGAGCTCTCTCCGGATAACTTCTTAGTAAATTATATTATCTGGAAAGATTAACCATTATATTAAGCCGGTTCCATGGTTCCACGAAACTGCACAAATCCTTAGGGAAAGGTAGGATAAATTGAAATGTGAGTTGGAAAAGAAATGCTGAAAAACATGAGTTTTTTCTTTCGGAAATTTATTGTTCTTAGATGAAAATGCATTCCTTTCCACGTAGAAGTTCTGCCTTATAAGTTTCTTTTCATCTGTCTCACAGACCGTTGATCTTGGCCTGTAGATAGAACTAATGGTATTAGCACCATCTTGTTCATGTAGACAGCTATTTGGCTTATCAGCTGTAGTTTAGTTTGGACTTATCTAACTACATTGTCGTATATGCGTGCTGCTTAATTGGATGTGGCTTGTCAAATATAACCAGCCCCACAGTAATTGCTATGAGAAGAATTGATCTAACTCGTTCTACATTTACAAAGTATTGTGTCAAAGTAAGTTTCTTTGTATGAGCTGTGGTTGAGAATTAGCTCCTTCCTCTTGTAGGTGAATGGTATGACCACCCACTAAATAGTATTCTGGAAGAGTTGTAATCAACATGACACCTGTGATTCCTTGTTCAGCAAGCAATTTTGCATTTGTTCCGAGAAACACATTCACCACAAGGAAAAACAGATTCGTAGGGAGATTTAGTTGTTCGGGAAAATCAATAAAACAAGCATCATTATCTCAGAAATTCCTGTTACATTTTCCAGTCAATCTAAGAGTGCTACCAAGATGTCACACTTCGAGAATCAATAGATTATTAGCAACGGGGATTGATGTAGAAGTGGAGACTGAAGTATCTCCTGCCACTGCCAGAACAGAAGATTCCATTGGACTCCCTGAAGAACCATCTACTTCTTCTGAGCAAAAAGAAGAACTCTCTGTTGAGTCTGATGCCATCTCTTCACCTGTTCAGGCCAAACGTTCAAGGCCACCTAGGAAGAGTTCCATGCCACCTGTCAAAAATGAGGACCTGGTACCTGGTGCTACTTTTACGGGGAAAGTAAGATCAATCCAACCATTTGGGGCATTTATTGATTTTGGTGCTTTTACGGATGGCCTAGTTCATGTTTCCAGGTTAAGTGATACCTTTGTCAAGGATGTGGCGAGTGTTTTATCAGTGGGACAAGAGGTGAAGGTGAGAGTAGTTGAAGTGAACTCCGAAACTGGAAGGATTGCACTTTCCATGCGTGAGAATGATGATAATGCCAAGCCGTCTCAGAGGAATGATTCTTCTACCAACAATGAGAAGGGAAGGCCACCTAGGAGGAAAGTTGAGGTCAAGAAGGCGTCTAAGTTTGTAAAGGGACAACAACTTGTGGGAACTGTGAAAAACCTGACAAGATCAGGTGCATTCATATCCCTTCCAGAGGGTGAAGAAGGATTTCTACCTTCATCAGAGGAAGGAGATGATGGAATCCCAAACTTAACTGGGAGCTCTACTCTTGAGGTTGGGCAAGAAGTTAATGTTCGTGTCCTGCGCATTACAAGGGGCCAGCTGACTTTGACGACCAAGAAAGAGGAAGATTTCCAGAAGCTCGATGCTGAGCTCAATAAGGGTGTAGTTCATTCTGCCACAAATCCATTCGTTTTGGCATTTCGCCAAAATAAGGATATATCTGCCTTTTTGGACGAGAGGGAGAAATCGGAAGAAGTAACTCAAACAACAGAGAGTAATTTAGAGGTTGAAGAACCAACTGCATCTGTTGAAGCTGTTGATAACGATGATAAGGTGGAGGTAGAAGATGATGCAGAAGTTATTGTTGCAGAACAAGAATCTAGAGTAGAAGAGGTTTCTACCACTCAAATAGAAGACGTCAATGATAATGATGAAGTACAAGTACCATCTTCTGAAGCAAGTTATGAAGTGGTGGAGATTGAATCTGAATCTTCTGTTGCAGAAAGCACAGGAGAGATTTCTGTGGGTCAACCCGAAGATTCCCTTGAGGACCTAGCTTCAGTTGATGATTCCAGAGATGCAGTTGATCAAGTCCCTGCTGTTGAGAGTTCTGTTAAAGAAGTTAAAGCACCAACGTCAGAAACTGATATTCTTGATCAAACTAAAGATTACACTGAGGACCAAACTTTGGTTGCTGATTCTGGAGATGCAGTTGATCAAGGCCCTGGTGTGGGAGGTTTGCTCAAAGAAGTTGAAGTACTGACGGCAGAAACTGGTATTCTGAGTAAAACCAATGTTTCGGGTGATGATTCTGGAGATGGAATTGATCAAGTCCCTACTGTGGAAAGTTCTGTTAAAGAAGTTGAAGCAGCAACATTAGAAACTGATATTCCTGATGCCACTTCGAAAGAAGATGGAGGTGGAGCAGTTGTTGAGGCATTAATTGATACGGAGCAAGTTTTAGCAACTAAAACTGAGGAGCCAAAGTCAACCATTGAAAATGATCTTACTTCTTCTACCTCATCTGAAGATCAACCCATTACACCTGTTACTGAAGAAAGTGAACAGGTTACCAGCTCTAGTGAGAAAGATGATGCAGCTCTACCCATTGAGACCTCTGCCAAAGGTTGGTTTATTAGTATACATTAAAATAAAATCATTCTTAGTAGCTCAACCATTAAAATCATTTTAGTTAGTTAATCAGGGTGATACGGTTTTGCAAATATATTCCTTCCCTGATGTCAGACATATATAGCTGAAGGTGATGTTTCCTCTGCTATACCTTCTAAAGATTAAAAAAATTCACAATTATGCTTCCTGATTATTATCTGCTAAACTTTCTTTTTAAGGCATCTTCAACTTTAAATTATGCCATTTTCAGCAACCATCTCACCTGCTATGGTGAAGCAGCTAAGAGATGAAACTGGAGCTGGAATGATGGACTGCAAGAAAGCACTCTCGGAAACCAGTGGGGACGTTGTCAAGGCCTTAGAGTATCTCCGAAAGAAAGGGCTAGCGAGTGCAGAGAAGAAAGCCAGCAGGGCCACAGCTGAAGGCAGAATAGGATCCTATATACACGACAGCAGGATAGGTGTCTTGATTGAGGTGAACTGTGAAACTGATTTTGTGTCCAGGGGAGATATTTTCAAAGAATTGGTTGATGATCTGGCTATGCAAGTTGCAGCATGCCCTCAAGTCGTGTGTCTTGTCCCTGAAGATGTCCCTAAAGAAACAGTCGAAAAAGAAAAAGAAATTGAGATGCAGAAGGAAGACCTTATGTCAAAGCCTGAGCAGATGAGATCGAGGATTGTGGAAGGACGTATCAAGAAGAGGCTTGATGAGATGGCATTGCTCGAGCAGCCATACATAAAAAATGATAAGATTCTTACAAAGGACTGGGTTAAGCAAACCATTGCAACCATAGGGGAGAACATCAAGGTGAGACGCTTTGTGAGATACAATCTGGGAGAAGGATTGGAGAAGCGATCCCAAGATTTTGCCGCTGAGGTGGCTGCACAAACGGCAGCCAGATCACCTCCAACACCAGCAAAAGAGCAGCCTGCCTCGGCTGAACCTGAGAAGACAGTTGAAGGGTACCTAAGAATCTTTCGCAAAGTATCCAATATGAATAGGTATCTCATGATGATTTGTTTGCTGATGATTGTATTGTTGTTATATGCAGGGCTCCGACCGTAGTAGTATCAGCTGCATTGGTTAAACAACTAAGAGAAGAGACGGGAGCGGGCATGATGGATTGTAAGAAAGCCCTATCAGAGACAGGAGGAGACATACTAAAGGCTCAGGAGTACCTTAGAAAGAAGGGTCTTTCAACAGCTGACAAGAAATCGAGCCGGCTTGCAGCTGAAGGCCGGATCGGGAGCTACATCCATGACTCTCGTATTGGAGTCCTCATTGAGGTGAATTGTGAGACTGATTTCGTGGGGAGAAGTGAGAAGTTCAAAGAGCTAGTTGATGATCTTGCGATGCAAGTTGTGGCGTGTCCACAAGTCCAGTTTGTGTCAATGGATGAGGTCCCCAAGGAGGTAGTTGAGAAGGAAAAGGCAATCGAGTTGCAGAGGGAAGATATTTTGTCGAAACCTGAAAACATTAGGGAGAAGATTGTGGAGGGGAGGATCTCGAAGAGGCTTGGGGAGCTTGCACTCTTAGAGCAACCATATATCAAGGATGACAGCATCTTGATCAAGGATCTAGTGAAGCAAACAGTAGCGGCATTGGGGGAGAACATTAAGGTTCGTCGGTTTACTCGGTTTACCCTTGGAGAGAAAATAGTCGATGAAACAATAGCGGAGCCTGAGGTCTCAGAAGAGTAGAGAGTGAGAGAGCATTGTTGATTCGGTAACTTGATCATTTTTTCCATTTGAGTCTGCTATGCTTGGCTTGTCGACCTTCCAATGCTCATCTACAACGCATATTTCAGGTTTTGATTTCCTATACGAGGCATGTTATCTAGACGGATGCATCTCTGTAATTCTTGGCTTTTTTGAAAATTCAATTTTGTAAGGAATTGTTGTAGCACATTTATGTATATTAATGCCTTCAAAAGGAGAGATATACCTGTGTGTGTCAATGGAGTCGAGTAGAGTCACAATGCATCCAGTCTTGATGGATCATTTATGTATATTCACAGTGGCGGTTTTGCAATGTGTTCCCTTTGAGAGTTCACCCATGAATTACTTTGTTTGATCCGGTCTCAAGCTTGATCGAATTATTTTGTTTGATCTGGTTGGGTCGACCACGTTGAGCATAAGATGTGGTTGTTCCAATCGACTTGAATTGACTAGCTAAGAAGACTTGGCCGATTCCTTTAGGAGATTTCGATAAGGGGCTCCAAAATGAACGGGCTGTGCCGACTAACCCCTATTGATGTGAACCTCGGGAATCACTCCTTGGTTCATGGGGTTGTTTTCTTGATTCTTCGTGTGATTCTTCTCTCACTTAGCAAGCGGTTGAACCTTGGAGATCCAAAACTTGTGAAGGTGTGGTACATGGGATAGGCATGCCTCATCCTATTGACATTATAGAAGATATTGACATTATAGAAGATGTGTCAATCAAGGTGAAATAGTTCATCCTTCCGGTGGACCATGTGGTGCTCTATTTTAAAGAATATGACATGATGTCCGTCATCCTTGGAAGACCTTTCCTAACAACTACCGGTACCTTGATAGATATCAAAGACGGTGTGCTATCTTTTAATGTTGATGATGAGACCATTCACTTCAAGTTCACAAGAGCCATGAAGCAACTAAGGTTTCATAATGATGTTTGTAGTGTAAGGATGGAAGATGAGGTAATAAGGAGTTCCTTTTATGAGTTTTATCCATTATAACTAGCTATCCATCTGAACTACGCTTGATGTAAGGAATCCAAGAAGGGGAAGATGATGCCTCATTGATTGAAATTTTAACCAATTGTGATGTAGGAACATCTCCGGGACTAAGCATGTCCACGGGTTACGGGTCACCCGTGATCCGGCGGGTTCTGACCCGGGTACGGGTACCCCCGGGTCGCGGGTATAGGTAAGGCTCATGAGATCCTTACCCGTCGACCCGCCGGGCCGACCCGGGTAACGGTCAGATTTAAAAAAAATAAAATAATAAACTATAATAAATCTAACCAAAAAACATTTTTATAAATACCCAAACCCAATTCATTTCATCTCACACCAATTCTCATTCAATCATCTATTCACTCTCTCAATCTCTCCATAATTTTCAACTCTTACATTCAATTACTCTCCTAATCTCATATTCCCATTCTCTTATTTTGTTATTAATTATTTATGTTAGTACTCTTACTACTACATTCTATTATTCAAAAAAAATGGCTAGCCGAGGAAGACGTTCCGTTAGCGGTCTTTCATCCGACGGAGGTGTTAGCCGAGGACGTCATTCCGCGGTCCTCCAACCGGTTCGGATTTAAGGCGGGGCTTATTAAGTGGAGATCAAGAGATCCTTGAGGAGGAGGATATCAACATGGAATCACCTCCTTTCCCCAACACCCAACAATCCGAGACCCAATTTCAGGTGGAGCAGCCGTTGAACAACACTCAACTATCTGCGGCGGTCTTCCGATTTTGGTTCACAAAAGGTGCTCCCGATGCCAACGGGATTTATTATGCCAAATGCAATTTTTGTTCGGCACAATACAAACACAAAAAGGGAGAAGGCTACGGGAACTACAAGAGACATATTCGGAACAAGTATCCCGAAAAAATGTGATTGGCACGAGGGCAAACACAACTAACCGGGTACGCATCTACCTCTAACCAACCTCCTTCTTTTATTACATATGATCATGCGATGGATGCATTTTCTCGTCAAACCGCTAAAAGATAAATGATGCATAAATATAAGTAAAGAAGAATTGATTAAATATTTTATCGAAAATTGTGATATTCAAGTTTCTATTTGTAGTGATATTTGGATCGACGATTTTCAAAAAAATTCATATATTACTTGTCATTTTGTTGATAAATTTTGGATTTTAAACAAAAGAGTTTTAGCATTACGTGTTTTCAACGAACAACACACCGCCCAAAACATTGCCCGTTTGATTGCAAATGTTTTGGAAGAATATAGATTGCTTTCACGAGTTTTTTCAATCGGTTTTGACAACGCCTCCGCTAACACGGCTTCCATTAGAGATTTAACCAACTATTGTAAGCCGACGATTGGAGCTAAATTTTTTCACATTAGGTGTGCTGCTCATATTTTAAACTTGTGTGTTCAAAAAGGTTTAGCATACGTTGGAGATTTAGTACAACCTATTCGAAAAATTCTTAATGAACTTTGGTCTAAAAAAAATATACGTACTAAATGGTATGCATATTGTAAACAAAATGACGTTTATCCTAAAAAATATTTCCAAAATATGTTTGTACAAGATGGAACTCTACTTACAAAATGATTTCTGAATCATATGAATATCGAGATCTTTTAAGTGGTTTTTCCACACAACATATTGACGGTGATTTTATTTTCGGTGAATCTTGGGTTTTAGCAAGAAATGTAATGGAGGTTTTTAAATACTTTTATGATGTTACTAATACTTTTAGTTATGTTTATACACCAACTTCAAACATATTTTATTATGTAGCAATTAATATTGCATTTGCACTTCAACAAGGTCTTTTAATTGATAATATTTCACAAGCTATTTATACAATGGAACTAAATGGTTAGATTATTATACAACTATTCCCGATGTTTTTCTTGTTGCATTCGTGTTAGATCCTAGACGTAGAATGGATGGTTTAAAACAATTTTTAGAAAGTTATTATGAAATTTTAGAATTACAACAAAATCCCGATTGTCATGTTTCTACCATAATTGCTAGAGTTAGAAAATTATTTGATGAATTATTGGTTCAATATCGTGTTTTCGATCAAGGTCAATCTTCTCAACCCCCTCCTCGTCCTTCATCTAAATTTAAATCAATTGCTAGAGATTTGTTTGGCCCGAAAAGGGCAAAAACCACGTCGAGTTCTCATTCGAAACTCGATGAATATCTAACCATTTCTTTTGAGTTTGCCAATGATGAAGAAGAAGAGAATTTCAACATATTAGAATGGTGGAGCCGATCGGGGAGAATGAGGTTCCCTACCCTCTCAAGGATCGCGACACAAATTCTCGCCGTTCCCGCCTCAACGGTAGCGGTTGAGCAAACCTTTAGCCGGAGTGGAAAGGTGCTCGATCCGACGAGATCAAACATGTTGCCCGAGACGTTGGAGGCACAAGTCCTACTAGCCGATTGGAAGAAAGCGGAAATGCGAACACAAAAAAAACCTCTCGGCGGAGGAAGGCGACGAAGATGACGACGAGCGACAACAAACGTCATCGGATGTATCGGCGGGAGAGTCCGACGACTAAGATAAGGGTCAATCGGGGATTTAAACAAAGGTAAGAGAACTACGTGGCTTTGATTCCTCCTCCCCGAGAGGATACGTAGGCAACCGGGATTCCGGTTCAAGCCCAATTCTTCCCTTTTTTTTTTTTTAAGTTCAAGCACAATAACAATTCTCCTCTTTTTATTTTCTTTTTTTTTAAGTTCAAGTCCAACTGTTTTTATTTATTTATTTATTTTTTAAGTTGAGTTGGCCAACCCGCCGGGTCTGACCCGTGACCCGACTGGTCGCCAACCTGGCGGGTTGACCATTTATACAGGTCCGGGTCACCCTTCCCGGACCCTTGACCTGGCGGGTCGGACCTGTCGATCCGGCGGGTCCGACCTGTGGTATTCTTATCCGGGACTAGGACGAACATCTCTTTAAAACTAGGAGAAGAGTTTGAAGGTAAAGAGAAGAGGCATGATCATATGGAATACAAAAGTAGTCAGGATGATGCATTATAGAGCACAATGTTAGAAGGTTCTGCCTATATCAATACATATATGTACATACACTTACAATTAGTAGAAGAAGATTACAAAGGAAGGGACTACACCACACACACTCTTCGGGTCCAGCACGCATAAACATGGAAGACTCCGAACCCACACTTCCCTCTCCGGCTCATCCATGCAAACACGTGGAGAGGACCAATTCTATATCTACCCTGGAGCGGGCCATTCATTCACCCTCGTCAGTTCGGGCCACCCATGCAAACACGTTCAACCACGCCTC
Source organism: Fagopyrum esculentum (assembly GCA_033239045.1). NCBI lineage: Eukaryota > Viridiplantae > Streptophyta > Magnoliopsida > Caryophyllales > Polygonaceae > Fagopyrum > Fagopyrum esculentum. Next base: position 117,542,640 of record BSUD01000005.1, read on the forward strand.
TTTTCCGATTTGGGCTAGATTTGCAAACGTTTTGGATCGAACATGCACACGTGAAGGATGGGCTATTCATGCAACTTCAGGTCAGCCATGCATGGACGTCAACAAAGGCCATTTAATAGGCTAATATTTGGACATATATTTATTATTTCAGCTCATAAAAACAACTTTACTTATGGGTTCATTTTGGGCTATGATTGTTATTTTTCAGTTCATGTTTCTTTTAACTATTTTGACAAATGATAATAGATTGAGCAAATCATATCTTTTACAAGATATATTTGTTTAATTTTAGAAGATCTTATCTTATTAAAAGATACATCTTATGTTAGAGTAGAAGATCGAAGGGCAAATTTGGTTAGTAGGCTATTTAGAGAAATAGTGATAGTAAGTAGGCTTTTTTGTTTTTCAATTAAGTAAATATACCCCTCTTATTTTTTTTTACCATCAAACCTTCTCCATCCTCTTGTTTTATTCTTTCTTCCAAATGCTTTTTAAAAACTGAATTTCTTTTTTTATTTTCTTTTATTAATTTTTTTTGTCTTTTTTATTTTCTTTATTTTTTATTTATTTTCTAGAATGAAGAATTTTTTCACACACCGGAATTATCACATACCGGAATTATCACATACCGAAATTTTCACATACCGGAATTTTCACATACCGGACCGGAATTTTACATACCGGAATTATCACATACCGGAATTATCACATACCGGATTTTCACATACCGGAATTTTCACATACCATAATTTTCACATACCGGAATTTCACATACCGGATTTTCACATACCGGAATTATCACATACCGGATTTTCACATACCAGAATTTTACATACCAGAATTTCACATACCGGACATTTACATACCGAAATTTACATACTGGAATGAATTTTTAATTGTCTAATATTTAATTTTGCAAATTTTAGGGGGCTCGTTGTAATTTTGCAATTTTTTTATTGTAATTTGCGTATATGATGACGGTTTGCAAAAATGGGTCCATCACAGTCTCTTTTGGTTTCCAAAAGACTTGTTCTTTTTCCCAGTTGACAATGACAAATTGACAAGACGTGGAGGAGTTGAGCATTATTTGAGTGGAGAATTATATGTTAAAATTGTCTCAAAATAAAAGTATTATGTAAACAAAAATAAATAGCGGACGAAAAGCACAAGTGCTGATTGTTCCGCTAGTTTTAATTCAGAAATTTCTGGAATGAAATTTCTGGTATGAACTTTTCGTATAAAATTTCTGGTATGAAAAATTTTGGTATGAAAAAATTTTAGTATGAAAAAAATTCTGGTATGAAAAAAATTCTGGTATGAAGTTTCTGGTATGAACTTTTCGTATGATAATTTCTGGTATGAAATTTCTGGTATGAAAATTCTAGTATGAGAATTTCCGGTATGAGAAATTCAGTCCAGAAAATAAAAAAGAAAATAAAAAATAAATAAAAAAAGGCAAGAAAAATAATAAAAGAAAACAAATTCAGTAATTAAAAATTAAAAATTATACTTATATAACAAATAACAAACATCATTTATTCTTTCTTTCTAATAGAAGGGTTAATAATTTTTACCTACTATTAAATGAAAGTGGTAAAAAATTTGGGGTACATTTTCTTAAACAAAAACTAAAAAAAGCCTAGTATGTCAAATTCTCTCAAGATCGAATTCTATATATCCTACGTAAGATTGATCTTACCTTGATTTTTTACTTGCTAGACACACAAGCCTCACCCTATATATATGGGATGGTTGCCTCCTTTGTTGGACATCCAATTCATAATTCAAAATACATGTGTTCAATATACCTCCTTTGTTGGACATCCAATTCGTAATTCAAAATACATGTGTTCATATATTGCTTGTGCAGCTTTTGTTTGGCTTCCGACGTTGAGTAAAGAGCGAGTGACGTCTTGTTCACCCATAGCTTGGACTTGTTTGAGTTGTCCTGATTGTGTTTACAAGTTGGTATCTTCTCACGCATTTCACAAGCCTCCTTATTTGGTCATAGGTGGAGATGTCATTGATCATTAATTGTAGTAGAAGGGTTCTACAATCATTTTTGGTTGTGTGTTAGGGCCTTAGTTTCCCTATCGTGCTCCAAGTCGTTTATTAGGGTTCGACCTAAACTATCCAACATCATCATCGGATCACATTACACATCCCCACACAACCTCCATCCGAACCATCTAGCACCATTTTCAAGATCTAATCTCATTTGCTTGATCATTGTAGTAAGGATCGAGGAGAGTCATTGGTGTTGAAAGATTGGGACTGAACACACGGCTAACTCCATATCAAAGGTGTGTCAGAGCTTGATTTCATCGACATCAATCTATTAAAAAAAAATTGGAGCTTTCGCCACCCGGAGCATTCACCGTTTCGGCTCATTTCTACTACTCTTGTTATTTACTATTCTTTTTATTTCAATTGCAATTAGTTTTAATTGATTTTTGTAGCCTTTAATAATAATTTAAAAAAAAATATACCCTTTTACCACTACCACCAAAACCCCTTACTGGACCCTCATTTGGAATCATCGCCGGAAGATCTTCACCGCCATTGTTTCCCTAACCAGGATACCCTAATGCCACTACGGATCACCAGTCTCCCTCCCGGTGCCAACACTATTCCCTAGAACCCATTTGTCACCGGAAAATCCTACCCAAACCCCATCTCGCCAACGGAAACCGAAAACCCTCACTCTAACTATTTTTGCCACCAGAACATCCCCTACGCAACCCCACCCCACCACCAACCACCACAGGCCGTTGTCGGTCACTCCAGCAGCCACCCTGCCCACCACTAGTACACCAGAACCCCACCCGGCTCTAGAAGCCCTCACCGGACACACCTCATACCCTAAAACTCTAACCATCGAAACCCTTGCCCAAAAACCTAAAACCTTACCCGACCGAACCCAAACCCTTACCGAAACCTTGCCCGAACACCTAGCCCACGACCCTTACCCAAAACCTTTTCCTCAAACCCAAAGCTGACAGAACCTAAAAACCCTAAATCCTCCACAAACGTCCTCGCCTAACACGCAAACCCGAAGCAAACTAAACCCCCTCCCTTACCTGAACTTGGTTCCACCCAAAGGGAATCCTGATGCCCCGGTTCAATCCTAAGCCAATTCAGCTCAATCCAGACCGGTTCACCCAATCCGGTCCATTATTGCTTCGGTTCAACACCCCCGAGTCATTGCCGGTTCATACGAAGGAAAGAGTAAACCCGATTAGGGTTTGACCCTTTCTGTAATTTTCCTTTTCAATAAAATAACAGTTATGTTATTAGTAAAAACATAATTAAAAAAAAAGAAAAAAAGGAAAGGATATTCATTTTAGGGCGTACTTTGTTACCATTTCGGTTTGAAGAATTGAAGACCGAAGGTTGAAGATTGTGAGCTATACGCGGACTGTTTTGAAGTTGAAACTTCATCCTCGTCCGACCCACCTCTCCACCATTTACTTGATCTTATTTTCTACTACAATTGTTTTTATAAGTTCTTGTTTTTTTTTATTGAGAAAGTAGGCGAGTTTAGTGTTGCTTTACCCTTGATAACATCACCTTGCAAAGTTTTTTACCTTTGATATTATGGTCGGAATCATATCATTGATTGTAGCTCCCAAACACATTGACTTGTGTATTTATTTGAGATTGTCACTTGAGATTGCAAGAGAACCCCGCAAACAGGCTAACATAAGCTTGAAAGCAATGTAGACAATGAGGGGTAAAAGAGAGAAACCTCGACAGAGGGTGTTTTGATTTAACTAAATTAATACGTTTGCTACATTTAGCAATCTGGATTAATAGGAGATCTTCCGGCGATGATTCCGGTTTAACTAACTTAACACGTTTGCTACATTTAGAAATCTGAAAGAAGCTTATAGTGTTATGGAAATGACAATGATATGTGCTGATTTGTACAAAGAAGAAGAAGAATCCACAATGGAGAGATATCTAAGGATTCTAAATCCCTTACTTACCAATGAGATGGACTTGTATTCATATGCTAACCTGACAGTTTGCTACATTTAGCAATCCGGAATAAAAGGAAGCTTAAGGCACGGAATCAAGAAATAAGAGCCGCACCATCATGGAAGACGAATCTCAATCAGGACCCATACATATCTAGCCGAGATCAAGGACCCCCATGGGAAGCTCGATCATCCCCACCCCCAGCCGCAACCCCGCGTCTAGAACCCTCACCCTGATATTTCAAGGAAATACTTCTAGTCCTCCAAGAGCTACTTGTTTTAAATGTCAATGAAAGGTACATATGATGAGGGATTGTCCCAATAAATGGACTTTAATGATTAATAACCAATGGCAATATGAATCAGGATCCGATAAAGAAGAAGAGCCTGAGAAGTCCACCTTAATAATTGTTCAAGAGAGTAGTGATAATGAGCTTGAATTTGAAAATGGAGCATGCTTACTAACTACCAAGATTGTGGATAACTCTCATGACATTAGTTCTATGGACATTACTTCTCTTGATAATATCTCTATAAATGCCATAAATACAATTGCTGAAATTTTATCCAAGGAAGAGTTAGACAAGTCAAACCATTTGACTAGAGAGGGATGCACACCTCTCAAATTTCCTCATGTGATCCATGGATCTAATGTTGAAATTATTTCGCCTTTGATTGAATCTATGTCCATAAATGATCTAGCTATTGCTGATTTTATTTCACCTAATGTAACTAATGATGATGCGATTATATCTCCTAAGTCATATGTTCTGGTAAAGGTAAATTCATAAAAAAGAGAAATAGCATAACCGGACTTGTTGGAAGCCCAATTATACTAAAAGAAAAAAGTATATAGACAAGCATGCGACATGTAGTCTATGGCCAAAATAACACGCAAGGTATTCTAGAGAGGCATGTAATTATCGTGAATGTTTCAACTACCTTAAAAATGAGCAAATTGAATACATCAAAAACCAGCACAACTCATGAGGTTTGTCCACCTTCGGCAAAGTCATCAACAAATGAAGACACTCACAATCCATACAAATGCCAAAACCTTGAGAAAGTGACCAGTTCACCTTCGGCAAAGCCATCAACAAACTAGAACCAAGATCGGTACATATGAAGATCAAAAGTACATCAAAGTATGGAGAAAAATACAACTCCGGTAACAACCAACTACTAAGATGTAATCATCTCTCTAACTCTAATGTGAAAGCCTCGTGCAACAAGTTGTTGACATGGGTCCTAATCAATCTCACGAGAATGTCCATCGAAATTTTGTTCTTGTCAAACACCAAGGCATTCCTGGAATACCAAAGGTAGTAGTCCTTAGCAATAAAACACATATATCCTAGATTTGCTCGACCAGTTCCTGTCATGTACAATGTGAATCAACCATCCAATACCTCCGATCGAGTGGTGATGTCTCTTAAGTTATATGCTCGGGTAAAGTTATATGTTGATTCTATTGAGTGTACTGTTGAAAGAAATGGGTGATTTAATAGAATGCTTAGAAACTCATAATTGTGAAAATGAGCTTGCTGAAATTTTTGAGAACTCTAAGGAGAGACTTCACTTGCATGATTTTCATCCTTACTCCTTAACTATTGCCGATTTTTTTCAATCTACATCTTTGAATGTTGATTGCCTTGTGAATAAAAGAGCTTTGAGTTTTATTCCTTTCTTGAGTGATGATAATCAAAGAGAAAACTTATTTCATACTAGGTGTTTAGTCAAAGGGAGAGTCTTTAATATGAACGTTGATTGTAGTAGTTGTGGTAATTTAGTGAGCCCTGATGTCATCCGGGAATTACAACTTGCTGCTGTTAATCATCCTCGACCTTACAAGCTTGGTTGGATGAATGATTGCGGAGAATAAAAAATTTAATAAGTAGGCAAATATCTCTTTTTAGCTTGGAGCTTATGAGGACGCTATTTTATGTGATATTGCTCTTATGCAGACTTGTCATATCTCACTCAGTATTCCATGTCAATTTGATAGAGAAGTAGATCATCAAGGACGAACCAACAGGCATTGTTAATTTATTTTGAAACCTATGACTCCAACTAAAGTTGCGGATTACTATGAGAAGAAGAGAAATAAGAGCACGAAGAAGAAACCATGAAACACGCTCTACTGGCTACTCACAGGGAGACCGTGAGACTTTCAGACTTTATCATGGACCTCAAGTCCATCTCACCAGCCGAGTCTCATAATTATGATGCGGCAAACTGCCCTATGTTTAAATTTGTTTTTATATAATTCTTGGCATTCATGCATGACTTAGGTTTATTAGATTCTTTGATTAAAAATCTTTATTTACTCTATGATATCTACTAGGACATTCCTTGGTCACACATAGCATGTCATTGTCATACTATATGATCACGCATTAACATTGAAGGATATCCATGTAAAGCTACTTTACTATCTGATATTAAACTCTTAACCCTAAATGCAAGTATTTTGGGACACCAGATGAAGGAAGAATTCTCATCTCTACGTTATGAGAATCTGAAACTAACACAAGCTGAATTTTTAGTCATCCTTAATGGAAGTTGTATGCTTGTGCTTAATCTAGATACACTACATCCGGAACCGCTGCCTCCTGTTCAAATCAACCACGACACTTCGGAGATGAGGTTGAATCCCTTTAAAGAATGAGGGTTTGATGAAGGAGTATCTCCAAGACCATGACCAACATCTCTTTTAAGTAAGGAGAAGAGGTTGAAGGCAAAGAGAGTAGACATGATCACATGGAATACAAGCAAAAGAAGGAAGGACATGCATGTAATCACGATGATGAGGAGGATGATGTATTATAGAGCACAATGTACTAGAAGGTCCCGTGTGCATCAATAAATACGTGTACATACGCGTACAATAGGTGATGTGTCATTGATCATTGATTGTAGTGTAAGATTTCTACGGTCGTTCTTAGTTGTGTTAGGGCCTTAGTTTCTATATCGTGCTTCAAGTCGTTTCTTAAGGTTCAGCCTAATATATCCAACTCTCGATCCAACATAATCATCGGATCACAATACCCATCCCCACACAACCTCCATCTGAACCATCAACCACCCTTTCAAGATTTAATCCTTATTTACTTGATCTTTGTAATAAGGATCGAGAAGAGTCATTGGGGTTGAAATATCGGGACTCAACACACAACTAACCCCGTATCAAATTGGAGGTGTCACATGCAATGTCTAATGCCACAACTGAAGTGCTTGAGGAAAGTAATGATGTGCCCTAGAGTAACAAAGAGGAGACACCTAAGGTAGAACTTAAGCCATTGCCACCTACCCTAGGGAACGAATTTCTTGACTCCTACTCTACTTACCTGCTAACTGTGAATACTTCTTTGTCTTGTGATGAAGTTGATAAATTACTTTTTGAGCTTAGATTGCATAAATAGCTCTTGGTTATTCTATTGAGGAATTTAATGGGATTAACACATCAATTTATATGCATAAAAATTCTGATATAAGATGATAATAAACCACCAATTGAATACCAAAGGAGATTGATACCTAATGCCACAATTATAGATAGATCGTTTGACAAATCTTGATGTGATCCGGACTAGGGTTGAACATCGGCCTAGAACGGATGGCCCTGAAACCAAATCAAAAATCAAAAATCTTAAAAATTTGAACCGAAACCGAAAACTTGGTTCGGTTGCGGTTTAAACCAAATATTTTCGGTTCGGTTTAAATTTAACCAATGGAAATTGCAGAAAGGGAAAAGAGGGATGAAGTATGGAACAATTTTGGTAGCTAGTTTGATATTTTACAATTCTTCATTATAAAAGAGACATCTCAATCATGTTACATACACGGAATTTTACTCGAGGCAACAAGTTTAACAATTTGATGGCGACTCAACCGCCGCGCCCAGATACTTCGCCCCCTCCTTCAACACCACCTCCACCCGACATCCTACAGACAACGATCACCGCTGAAATCACCAAGGCAGATCATGGGATCCCCATGGATACAAACCTCCTACCCAAATCTTCAAGCATGCCTGTTTCCTTTGCTAAAGCAGTTACAGGTCCTCAGACCCCCAAAGTAGCCCCCCTAGCCAAAGACACGCTTATCAACTCAAGGAGAATGCGAGTTCATGTCTCAACGGAAGAAAGGGGACTTGCTTTCGTCGAAATAGATGAAGATGTCATGACAAAATTGAACGCTAGATGGGGTAAAGCACTCATCGTGAAAGTACTGGGCAAAACGGTACCTTTCCTCGCACTGGAACGTCGCTTATACCAACTATGGGGTCCTAAAGGAAAATTCACAATTATAGATCTACCCAATGATAATTTTTGCGTGAGATTTAAACTGGAAGCAGACTTCTTGAGAGCTCTTACGGAAGGTCCTTGGGAGATCTTCGGATTCTACATTACGGTAAGACCTTGGCATCCGGATTTTGATCCCTTCGTGGATAATATTCAGACCCTACATGTCTGGGCTAGACTCTCAAACCTTCCTCTCCAACTATACGACGAAGCAGTGTTAGATGGACTTGCGTCAGCAATAGGAAAACCTATAAAGGTGGACCTGAGTACTCTATATGCTACTAGAAGAAGATTTGCCAGAGTATGTGTTGAGATTAATCTAGATAATCCCCTTACGGGCACAATTCTGATTCGAGGACGAAGAATCCATGTGGAGTATGAAGGCTTAAATGCTATTTGCTACAGATGCGGCAAATATGGTCACTTTGTTGATCGTTGTTCCATTCCGGCACCACCTCCCTCAAAATCCCCAATGTCATCTTGTGTACCTGAAAGTTCAGGCAGTGACTCTATGAGTGCTAAACCCAATCAACCCCCACTAAACTCTACCCAAATTCCCCCAACAACACCACATCTAGGGCCATGGATGACAGTTACGAGGCAGCGCCGACAAAACAGAGGTCTCAACCGACAGCTCAACCAACAGAATGGGCAAACCAAGACAAATAACAGATTTGCTGGCTTGATTGACTTGGAGCCAATCAATGACTATTCTGTCAGTAATCAAGATATTGCAAACCCTACCCCAAAACCACATACAAACCCTAATCCCCAATCTCATACCTCTGACCATTCTATCCTGACACCAAATAATCAAACCAATGAAAGTATACACCAAACCAGCCCATTAACCCCCAACAATCTCCAAGCTCCTTCTTCTCCCTCGGACCAAGGAAAGGAGGTAGGTTACAAATCCCTAAAAAGAGATAGACCAGAACTACCCACGCCCAGCAAAGAAGGTACCTCACAAACGAGCTTATCAAAGGAGGAAATGATGAGTACACATAGACCCCCAGGAGATTCAAACATGGAGGTCGATGAAAACAGAAGAATGGAAAGTATGGATGCCCTCAACTGCGAGGATGCAAGAAAAGTTAACAGCCAGACAGATCAAAGAGACGCGATGGAAGTTGGGGATGGTGAACTTCACCATTCCTCAGCAAACATCTGAATGTACACCACCCTCCTCTCCTCATGGTTATCATGAATATACTTCTATGGAACTGCAAAGGAGCAACCAATCGTCGCTTTAAAAAAGCGATGCGCTACATGATCAATCGTCATCAACTCGACTTTCTTGCACTATTTGAGACTAAAGTCTCTGGAGACACAGCTTCTACTTGGTGTGAAAAGTTGGGTTTTACCAATTACACCATGGTAGATGCGATTGGCTTTTCTGGGGGCATTTGGCTCCTGTGGAATGAACCTAACATGCAAGTGACTATTAGGGCAAAATCAGATCATTTTATTCACGTTAAAGTTGGAAAAGATATGTCCTTCTTTGATCTTATCGTAGTCTATAATCCACCTACACCTGAACGAAGAGCTCCGGCATGGACACAACTTCTTCATACTGTTAACAGTGTTAATGGACCTATCTTCATAGGGGGAGACATCAATTCAACCCTCTTAGCTGGGGATCATTCGAATGGAGGCCTTTCTATAGACACTAGTAAATTTCAGAAATGGGTAGCAGATACAGAATTAATTGACATGGGCTTTTCTGGTCCAGCCTTCACCTGGACTAGAGGAAGAGAGGTGGTGAACAGGATTGCAAAACGGCTTGATCGATGTTTCACAAATGGAGAGGGACGTCTTGCATGGCCGGAAGCAAGCATTCGACATCTTCCGGCTCTCTCCTCCGATCACAACCCCCTCTTACTCTCCCTGACCCCTCCACGACGTTTCCAAAAGGAAAGACGGCCATTCAGATTCGAAGCAGCTTGGCTTCATCATCGAGATTTTAACGCCTTCCTTCATCGTAAATGGGACAGTAATAAAGATCTTATGATGGCATTGAATCACCTGAAGCATAAGCTCAGAAAGTGGAACAAAGAATCCTTCAGACTGATACCTGCTCGCAAGGAGGAAATTATGCGAAGAATGGAAGCGATGCAAACCGAATTAGATGCTATAGGAACTCAGGTGAGTCTGGACTTATTACATGTAAAAGCTAGGATTTTCAAATCCTAATAAAGGATGTTTAAGGGTGAGTAAGTTAATCATCGATATTAATTGACCCATAAATCGCGAATAGTGTGTAGATGACGAGTATAAATTCCACCATTATGATTTTGGTGTAAATTTGGACTTATGGGGAAATTTTCACTTTTTCCTCCGGGGAATAATTTTTACCCTCTGGTATTATTTGGAGCATTTGGGAGCTTCAATTAATAAAATTGTAGTTGAAAGAAATGACCAGGACATCGGATATGTTCTAGATATGAAATAACATGGAAAGGCAAAATGGCCAAAAGAGTCGCTATTTCATTTCTTAGAGGCTAAGAAAGACGACTTAGGAATACGCGGTTTCCGAGAAAGTTGCGGAATAATTATCCAAACATCATGTCGGATTTATTATTCCAATTTCGAGAAGTTTGGAGAAGGGGCTCAAACCGCCTTCGGATCGGTTAAAGGATAACTATCGACTTTGCTAAAGGATAATTATCGTCTTCGCTATAAATAGCGGAAATTCATTTATTAATTCATTTCCTTTCACGTTTCCTCGTAAAAGCTCTGATTTCTCTCAACCTTCAAATTCAGATCTACTCTTCGTTTGTAATCCGATTTCAATTCCGTTTGAGTTTTCGGATTCCTCTCTTCGTCCTCTTCATTTTGGTACCGAGTTTCTGCGTTTCCGTTGAAGTTATGGCCAGGTCGAGCATCCCCCTTATATGTCCGGTCCCGTCGCTCAGATTCCGGTGAATCTGATGGTGTCAGAGCGTAGCCTGCGTCGTTG